>OY728159.1:1751093584-1752343584 GCA_963277665.1 Viscum album | reverse complement strand
AATATAGGAAAATGTAACTAAAATATGGGATTATAGTTCAAATAAATGGTTTAAACCAGAAGAAATTAAAGAAACTAAGTTAAATTAAAGTCAACCACATTGTATTTTAATCATTATGTAAATAGTGTTTCATGACGAATAATATACTCGGGTGATGTATAAAATTTTGTGGAACATTTTTTAGATATTCATCTGGGGGAAAATGTATTTATTGGGGAGGAAAATCTTCGCAAAAAGGGAAAATATGACTTGGTCAAGTTTCCTAGAAACCCAGTTATACTTACTTTTCACTAAATAAAGGATATACTGTGATTTCATGATAATTATATTAGGGTAGGAAGGTCCAATAATAAATTAATTAGGTTGATGTGGCATTTTTGGGTATAGTTTTAGTTATTATATCTATTGGTTTCGCTGGGGGATAGATCACTTTTGATTTTTTTTTATGATAATATTTACTTGGAAGTTATGATCAAGGAAGGAGGTATCTCTCTAGAGATTTCAAACCATATTAATGATGTTTCTCACGGTATGAGGCATGTCTTGAAAATTCTACTCAACGTGAGGAAGCTTCTCAAGGTATGTGGTTCCTCTGTAAAATTCCTCTATTGTAATTTTATTTATTCTCTTTCTAATGATGAAAATATCTTATTACTATGAAACCTAATGGTGAATAAAGAATAATATCTATTTTTAGTATGTATAAAATATATATTTTTTAAAAATGTATAATAAAAATTAATAATCTTAAAAATAAATGATAATGGTTATTTTAACCACCTAAAATGACTATACAAAGACATGGTTCTTAATTTTCATCCAATTTTTGAAAATCTATTGAACATCGAACATTTATACTACTAGAATGACCTAAAAAATACATTGAAATTTATGGAACACCAAATACCATTTGAAAAATACCATTGACCATTACCATTATAATAAAGAATCTCTAGAACAATGGACCAAACCACCCCTAATGATCGATATAAGAAAAATTAATATCATAATTAAATGAAATATAATAAAAAAATATTATAATAGATAAAATAAACATTGATAAGGTTCTATTGTATGAAATTAATTTATGAAATTTTTATATTTAGGGGGTCATAAGAGCATCCATGAGAGTTTGGATTCCGGGTAAGGGGACTCTCACATGTTCTCTCTATGGATTATTCTCTCTCTTTATCTCTCCATCTCATCTTTCATTTTACATATTACCTTTATATGATCTGTATAAATCTTAATTTAATATTTTATTATTCATATTAAATTTATTTTCTATTCATATTCTTGTATTATTTATTATCTTTCCAATATTTTCTTTAAATCAAACCCAACAAAATGGAATTTTTACATATATTCATTATTTTCATGTTTCATGATTATAAAAATTATTATCTTATGTGAGTTCATAAAAAACATTATTGGAAAATAAAATACACATATTAATTTATACTTTTGAGGAAACTTTATATTATTATCTCCTCTAATTGATGTTTTACTCGCTTCCTAAAACATTGAAAGAGGGGATTGGTTTTATAAATTCTTTATCAGTATGATTTTTTATTCCCATTGAGCTTAATATACACGACCTATGTTTCTTTATTCACTTTCAAATGTCTAATATTAATTGTAACCTTATTTTCCTAGAAAATTTAATGATACCATGGATATCATGACCCACCTCATAAATACCCTTGTTAGAATCGATACAATTTCATAACTTACTCAAAGGAAACTTGTATATATTCTAACCATTCCTCATCATCATGGTTGGATGCTCCACCATGGAACTTCAGTTATTCATACTACAGAAAAATCTACAATTATTTACCCCAATATTTTTATTTCTCACCTGAATCCAAATATCTCTAGGATGTTTCATTTAAATGTCATCAATTAAATATCAAATAATAGTAAAAGGTATCATAAATCACACAACATACATCAACACTACAGAGAGTAAGAACATATCACATGAAATACCCCAACATACAAAAAACCTCTCTAAACCATCTCATCCATACAACACTTTCTTCAACCTAATAACTACATCATCACTTCCCTCTATTTCAAAAAAAAAATCATTCTATCATATGAAAACATTTACTATAATATCCACTCCCTCCATCAATCATATCTATCACCCAAAAAAATTAATATTTTTTTAGGAAATGTCATCATAAATATTTTTAAAATAACATTATTTCACTTCAAACAAATTTTATCACAATAACATAAATCTTCCAAGAATTAATTTTATTATTAGAAAGCATCACCACATTAAAATTTTAGTTTAACAAAATAAAACTCATGAAAATTGGATGTCAAAATAACATATCAATAATTATGGGTATTAGTCATCAAAAATCACATTATGACCAAAACTCAAATTTTCTTAAATTACATTTAAATAAAAAAATCATACCAGATTTTTTAAAAAAATTTCATAAATATTCTCTTAAATCCTGAAATGAAATATAAACATGAATTATTTTCATACTTCATTATGTACGTGATAAAAATAAACATTATCCAAATATATAACCACCATTTAAACATTATTTCATGTTATATAAGGGGTGATATACTTGTATCTTCATATTTTAGTTGTAACATTATCAACACAAAACACATCTGATAAAATACACATTACATATTTAAATAAAATATCACATTCATTAATACAAGATTTCATAATAAGTCCAGAAAAAGTTATTTCAACTTTATACAATTTTAATATAACAATAGTTCCACCTTTTACCCTTTCCATGATAAGTGATCACTCATAGGTTTAACTATTTACTTTCAATCATTCTGATCATTAATATATTAAACTAAACATGTCATGTTATTATATTTAAAGAATCAAAAACATTTAAAATAGGGTTATAAATAATTACTCCCATTTATTAATCTGAAATTCAATATTAAGAGCGTACTTATGTTCTTTGTTTCTAAAAAATTTTAAACCATATACAACAAGGTTTATTTAAACCTAGTTTTACTAACAATTCTAAACAATGGGTGAGATGATTAACATGATAGACATTTTAGAAATTGTACTATAAATTATCAAAAAATTCCTTAGTAATATCACAAAAAACACAGATAAAATCTATTGTGATAATTATGATGCAACTTGTTATAATAAGGCATGTACCTCTCTACAATTTTTTCCCTGCAATGATTACACTTTCACTTAAACACTTTCAGTAGGTCATAAATATCATTCCGTATGATCATGGTAGCAACCAAAAATTCTTGTTCTATCTAGTCTTTTTGGCCTATTTAATTTTTCAAGATCATGTATCATATTTCTCTACCAAACACATAAAATCATCACTTATTCCTGACCACAAAATTCATCCAAACTCTCAACCAAAAGCTCTAATACCACTTTGTCACCAATTTCCCGCATTGGAAGCCCTCATGAGTTAGTAGTGATAGCGAGAGTGATCCCCAAAGCCTGCCTACAATATGGAACAATTTGAATACTTGTAAAAAAGGTACAAAACACAAAAATACATGACATTATCCACATAAGATCTAGGAAAATAGAATAAATCTACCAATCGACAATGGATATTTCATTAAAAAAATAATTTATCACTGACCAAATGTTACCTATAGGTTGATGTATATAATCATAATAAATGAAAATGTATGAATTATCTCTTAGTAACCTAAATCATCCACCTAAATCTACTCAATATTCCTAAACAACATCTTTAATCCCCTCATACTACCTTATAATGTAATTTAATAAATAGTGGAGTGGTGAGCATACAAGAGTACCAAATTAGATGACTATTCTAAATAATTCAGCATCCATTTGAAATTAATATGGGAAAGTAGGCATGTTTGAAATCATCCATGAAAAATATGAACCTTAAATAGAAATAGTATAAGAATAATAAATATAAATTGCTAACTCTACATTTACCTTTGACTATAATAACTTCGTCCATTTCTTACAACATCTTTGACTAATTTTTCCAAATAAAAATCCAATAGAACACCTATTCTAACCAAGGGTTTGAATAAAAAAACCAATAATTAGATTTAACATAAACTCTTTAATTATCACTAAAAAAGGGAATGAATGAAGGTAATTTTATAACGTTAACTATGTGATGGCCCCATTTTATCCTAAAATGCTCTCCTGAGTTTGGTACTCATATAATTCCTTGTTTTACCTTCACCGGAGTTTGGATCATCCTTCAGCCTCTATTCACTCCGAACAATATCCCTTGAGTGATCTACTTTATTGTTCTTAGGGTTTCATCCCTTGATGTTCTCTCTAGAGAATCTTTCTGTATCCCATCTTCATCCTATCATTCTTTATGAAATTTTATTCAACCATTGTTCCTATTAGGGTTTTATTAAGATGTTCATTTTAGGTATTCGATACCATTTTTCAATTCCTTATTACATGGAGGTCGTGCGATGCAATTCTATTTCTCTTGGAGAGTTTTGATGGAGTTGTGGTCTCTGTTTTTCTGGTGATGGTTCGTCATTGATATTTTATGGTGTGTCTGATGGTACTTGATTGGACGTGACATGGTATGGAAGTAATTCCTTCTTATAATACAATATGGACACTAGATCCACTACTTTTATCTAGGTCAGTTAGGTTCGATGGTTTCTAACATGTTTTGGGTTGTGTTGTGCATTGTGGTGGGGGGTTCTAGGTGGCCCAACCTGTGTTGAAGTGACGGTGGGGTTTCCGTTTTTTTGGGAGATGTTAATGAAGATCAGCAAACCCTATGAATTATCTAATATTATCTTACTCTACTCTGTTTTTGGGTACCACCTCTCCTCCTTGGGTCAGTCTGGTGAAGTGGCCATCACAAAAGCTTTGGGAGCTTTTGTTCAAGTGGATATCGATGTTCCAAGAGGCACGATCTTTGTTTGGTTGATGCAATGTGTTTTTTTGATTTTATGCAGTCTGGTGATAGGGGATGATGATATGATTTTTTGATGGTTGTTGATGTCTAGGTGTTGTGTTTGATCAATTGAGGTGATGGTTGTAGTGGATTGAAGATTGGCTCATGCAATGGACATATGAAGAGGTTGGTAGTAATGAAATGATGAGGACAATGAGTTGGTGGCGTGATGACATGATGATGGCGAAAGTGATGAGATGTTTGGATAGTTTTTTGATGATGAAGGTTAGGTGTTCTTCAATAGTGGGTGTCTTGAGCGTCACACTTTACCTGTGATTTGACCTTTTGAGTTTGAATTTTAAATTTAGAATGTGGCTTTTGGGATCAGGTAATGTTGTGTATGCTGATTAATGTGGGTGATGTTTGAAATTGATATCCAGTCTTCTGAAAGGTTCCCACTTATACAAAAAGTGCTTTTTTAAAAATGAAAAAAGGGATTTGAGGATGAAAAAAAGGGAATGAATAATTTCAACAACTCTTTCCTGTCATATTAGAGTTAGCTCTAAATCACAATTGGATAGGGAACCGCAGTAGGAAAACCCCTTACCCACTAACTCAGAAGTTATAATGAAAGAAAAACAACACCATTTTAATAAAAATCTTCTCACACCCTAATCCATCCATCATATTATGTATCCACAAACTATATCCCCACATATCATCTTATCACAACCACATATCGGTAGGGTAACATAGACATGAAGGACACCAACCTCACACCATCCAGCTTCTAGGCATTTTCTTTACGTATATCCACATATTCATATCCTCCTCATCATAGTAGGGAAATGTTAATATGAAAGACATCAACCCATTCCCTCCTCATTACATGCTAACCACCACTATGCATCTTCATATCAAACACATAACTAGTTCAACTAGCATACATATACACACTACAACATAAATCCATTATAATATGCATATATATATGTAACCTTTATGAGCCATAAACTCTTAAAAATCATAAACCATAACTATTACAACTCATGATACACCACCCTTCATCCTCAATGACCATATCATCACCTGACACCACTTATTAAATAGCTAGATAAACCAATGAAATAGTTAAAACATAAAAAATGATATGATGTCATACAACCACTTTCAAGAGAAAAAACATCAATAACATAATTCATTAAATTTGAAATGAAACCCAAATCATCATTTATTTTATAAATCTTTTATGTTATTTTATTTCAGGTTATTTATTCCACATAAAAATTTTCCTCACAAAATTTCATTTCAAAAACAGAAATATATTATCTATGAAATTATTTTACAGGTTCATTTAGATTTTTTTTTCTTTTAACTAATTAGTTTATATTTTGATATATACTTTACCCCAATAAAAAACACATTATACATTTCCCCTATCACTCATATAACTAATCAACTCCCTAGACCAACTATCTTAGTCATAATCACAAAGAAACAAGAAATAATATCCCAACCCAACCACTCACTATTTTACCAACTCAACTCTACATGATCCAAATTGATTCATTCCCCCTATTATAACACTTGTTTTCCTGAACATAATTCACCAACCCTGAAAACATATAGAGTAAGAAGAATAAAAAGGAAACACTCCCATGATATGTCCATCAAAATCAACTAGATAACAATCCACTCAGGAAATATAAATAAGAAAATAACTCAAATAACCATTCCACCATCACAACAACCCCAAACTAATATACCATAGTGAAATACAAGTAGCAAGATATAATTCCAACCCCAAATTATTGCAACTATACACTAACAAAGACCTCTACAAAAATTAGATCAAGTCAACATCACCACAGAACATAAATGAAAACCAAAATCACATAACACACATGATTTAATTGATTTTAAGGTAACCAAATTTATTAATAATATATCAAAATTTACACTTTCGTCTCCTATAATCATTATAATTTTTTCAACATTAATAAAATCATCGATATCAAGGGATAACTCAATAATATTAAAATCACAACAACACACCCTTCCAAACTATAGAAAACGGGTTCCAATAAGGTTACCTAGATGATAATAAAAATGAATGATAATCAATGAAGCATTAATGTAAATAATTTTAATAACATCAACAACTTTTTAGATTACATATTTCATCATTCCTCATTTCATTAATAAATTTAAGTAGATATATAATTATGAAGGTGAAAAAGATCATCAACATTATCATTAAAAAAGAAAAAACAACATTGAGTATCAGTCCTAAAAATTAGTACAAAGTAACTAAAATGAAAAATAATAAAAGATATATGAAAATATATCACATTTCAATCCCTTATACCTAATTTATGAAATATTTTTTTAATTCATCTATCCTAAAAACAATTCTCCAAAAGCTTCCTCTACGTAAAAAAATGATTATTTAAGAAACCATAAATAAATATCATGGTATATAGAAAATAATATCCTTATAAGAAATCATATATGAATATCAGGGAATATCAATATAAGTGACGTGCGAAGAGTTTAGAAATCCCTTACATCAATGAATCTTGAGAAATAGTTTTCCAAGAGAAAAAGTCTAAAGCTGAATTCTAAAGACCCCATAATATGCTTCCCTCCAACATATAACACATCATAACCCATAAAATAAACTTTTAAATTCCAATAAAAACCATGAAAAACCACGAACACAACCCCCTAAATAAAAGAACCTCAAATTGTTTGAAAAAAATAGAAAAGGGGTGTACTTAGGACTCCCAAAGAATCAATAACACCAATACATGGCCCCCAAGGATTAACCTTAGGTATATAGAAACACTATAAAAAGAAATTAAGGTTGTATAGGGTTCAAGAGATGTTAAATAAATGGAGGGAAATATGAAAGGGAATCTAAATTTATAATAAACTATAATACTTCAAAATCACCATGAAATAATAAGTACCATGACAAAATGTTATTGAGTCAAATGATTATCTAGAAATATTATAATGATCTCCCCTATATCTTCCAGGAATCTAATGATGAAAATAATTTAAAAATGACATTAAACAAAGGTCAAAAATTGAGAAAACTATCAATATCGTAATATATAAACACTCATGAATCAAAATTTCATCCTCGACCTTCTATCCTAAAACTCGATACTCTCTAAAAAAATGTTGTGCAACAAAAAACACCATGGATAAAAAAATTATGGATGAAAAAACTATGAAATCGACCACCAAGGACCCCATTATATAGAAAGAAGGTCCATAGAGTAATATCCCCTCATGTAAGATTAGTTTCAAATGATAATATTCAATAACCAACAGACTTAATAATAACCTTGAATTAACACGAGACCACCATGTTACTACCCCAACAACTTTAGTGAAATAAATCCTCATGCAAGATAAAATCAAGAGGATTAATTTACAATTAACAAAGGTATTTATATATATATGTAATAATAAATCAAAAACCCTGAAACCATTACCATACCTCATCATGTCACAACCATTCTTTTATGTAGAAACACCATGACACATAAATCTCAAAGGTCACAACCTATGCTGCAATAAAAAAAACAACAAAGTAATCCAAATCCTCATAGTGTGACACCCCAGACTGTATAAAACCCTTAGCTCTAACCAAATCATTACAGTATAACTCACTATGGAACACTGCAATTCAATCCTCAAGTAGAAATTTCAAACCCACATTCCTATATTTTCTCATTATCCTTCCCAGGACTCCCTTAAAACACAAAAAAAGAAATCAAATAACCTAAAAAAGGATGTATCATTATATTAGATACCAATATAATGATTTTTAGCTTTGAAAATCAATCTAAACCCAAATATTGAATCCCCTAAAATTAATATCCAAGGAGAGATACCTCTCACATAGGGTAAAATCACCCTTAACAACATTAAGGAGGACTAATATCATCACTAACTCTCCTCCAACAATAATGACACGTAAAAAACCTCACAAAAATGTGAAATAACCATCAAACATGAACATAATTGTTAGTAGAGACCAAACAGAACACCAACAACCTAAATCACCACTATCACTTCCCAAACTACTCCTTTTACTTCAACCAACCATGATTTAAAAAATAAAGACCCATTCAAAAAATTATTGATCATTTAAAATATACATTATCATTTAGAACTAACATTTTCCACTTGATCCATTTTGATAATAACTCTATGGTTTTATAGGGAAAAAAATTTTATACATTAAATTTTAAAATAAATATCAATGCATGGTTTTAAAGAGATGCTAAATTTATTTCACAAAGCACATAAGAGTTACTAATTAAAGGTGTAGTATTAAAACCATATCATATACCTCACTCTCTATTCCAAAACCACCCACACATAAAAGACTAAAATTTAGGATGAACATTGAGGTAGTCATACAGATGGTACCCCAGATTATTATGACAACATCTCCACCCAATCCATTTACTCATCTTGTTTAGAGGTTAACTAACCCTGGGTGATGTATCTAAGATAAAAAAGGTTGGAAATAAATTATAAGGGCTTAAATAAACATTGGAGAGAGATTTATCCTTTTTATAAAAAACACAATCATAAATATCAAATATAAAACAACCAAACCTACTATATGAAGCATGATGTGTAAATAATATAAATAAGAGGAAAATCCAATTAAAAAAATTTCATAATAATAGTGAAAAATATTAATAAGAAGACTCAATAAAACCAAAGGACATCCCAGTGTGGAAACATCAATGGTTTGTGACTCTAAACACTCCATAAGGGAAGCTACAAACTCTAAAACCATATCAAGGAAGCAAAATCATAATGCTTCAATAGAAAAATACAATGCCTTTACTTTTCCTATGTCTTGAAGAACAACATATACATATGTACCAAAGTGATAATGTTGGGGGTGAGTAATCATACCCAGTATGAAATGAAAAAAGCTTCCCACAAATTCTACTAAGACAAAAAAACAAGTTGTCTCACAGTTTATATAAAATAGGGGATGAGAATATCATATCATATTACCTTAAGAAATATAGTTTCCATAGGAAAATTTTAGAAAAATAATATTTTCATTATTTTACTCCAAATGAAATACCCTTACAATGATTCTCCCTCTCATAAACATGTATTTCAAATGAATATTTTAGACTCATGAATAGTTTATTATCGTTCCCTAAGTCATTCTAAGGTAATAAATCCCACGTGCCTCTAGTCTATAATTTAGACCCATTTATGTGACAAGAAAGACTCATATAATGAAACATGAGCACACCCCCATGTATTATAAGACCATATTCAATAATTTATTATATTATAATAAAAATAGTTATAAAAAGTTTCCAAAGAAAAATAGGAAAACTAATTTCATTATCAAATTAATGAAAACATGGTTTTCATAAGGTTGACCAAAATTTATTTGAGACAAAAATATTTAATGAATAATAATTAGGAATAACCTAAATACATATAATTTTAAACAAACATATAGTGAGGTTCTAATACATAAAATCAAATAAATATTGTTTTGAAGTCTACGCCTTTGAATTATAAAAATAATGGAGTGATAAATAAGTCACCTAACTTGAGTCAATTTATTTCACTAAAAGAATTGAGAGAAAAAGAGTGTTTACCCCCAACACTAAGAAAAAATATCATCACATCAAATTAAAATTTCAATAAGAGCACATTGGATTCATTCGGTTCGAATAACATAAGGAGGAAAATGTTGGAGGAAGTTATTAGAGGAGATTTCCTATAAATAATTCATTAAAACTCTCCTAAAAAATCTCACATGAATCATTAACTTCTCCCCTAAAAATAACCCTTATAAAATTTTCACATAAAAATGATTTTGACTATCACCATGACATGGTGGATCCACCATGGTCATGGTGGATTTTCTTGGTTGACATACATAGGACATGATACAACCATTGACTCTAACTAGATGCACAACCATATTCTATTTTAGGATCACCACACCCTAGACCACAATGTGGTGAAGCATATTTGGTCGTGGTTCACAATGGGTCTTCTAGGGAACCATGACCCTAGCTACACCCAACATACCTAGAATTTTGTCTCCCTATACTGCACATGAACACACCCATCACCACAAACACACACTACCATGGTTTGTTGTTTCCTATAGAGGACCCTCAACTTTACAACGCCTCTAAAACATTCCTAAAAACTCAGTAAAGCTCACCGAAATAAAAAAATCATAAACATGATTCAAAACACTATGACAAAATAGAACATACCTAAAATCTTGGGTGTTACATTCTCATCACTAGTTAGATTTACATCCTCATATTTCTAGATAGTGGAACATATTTAGAAGATATAAGGGAATTGTTCTAGTATATAGTCCTCTCACCCCCATGCCTCTTTTCGAATTAGACTAGGATCCCATTAAACTCACACAAAACAAATACACCATTCACATAACAATTCACCACATAAATCTAGAACAAGTATTCTCACATGTAGTAAAGTAGCATGTAGTGAAAGATCAAAAAGGTCCCATCAAATCAAATCATCATGATTAGGATAATAATTAATCAACTGAGATACATTAAGTACATTTTTTATAGAGATGAATCCATGTGGAAAATCCATCTAATAATCTACATCATAAATCTATTCACGTATTTCAAAAGGCCAATGTAATAAGGATACCATTTACCATTCATAATCAAAAATCAAGGCCCTAGCCTTGTAGATATTTTCATGAACTCATGATCTACCATATAAAATGATTAAAACCATTAATGATTATTCACATAAAATTTAGGATGAATTTGAGCCTTCAAAATCCTGTTTCTAGTCATCATAAATATGTCATCCATCTCTAAAAAAAGGATATGTCCCAATATATTAGTTTATATAGTCACTACAAAAAAAGTGGATACCAAATAAGATGAAAATACAATTAATTAAAAGGATATATTTGTATTGAGGCTTGATTGGTGTTATTATATGAAAAATAGAATAATGGTATATGATACCCCAATGAGCCTACGAAATCTATAACATAATCTTGATGAATGTATTTTGATTGTACATTTATTTGAGGATGATAAGCCATGATAAAGGTTAAATAGGTACCCAAAGAATACTATAACGATACCAAATATGATAGGTAAAATGAGTATCCTTGTTAGAGAAGATCACAACTAGTATTCCATATAACTTTATTATTTCTTGAATATTTATTTTTTCTATGTTTTCCACCATATTAGATTCATGAATATGGATAAAGTGAGATTATTTTGTAAGACAATCCATAGTCACCCATATGGTGTCATTTTTCTGAATATGTTTTGGTAGTCTTATGAAAAAATACTTATTTATGTGCTATAATTTCTATATAGTGAAAGGTAAATATTATAACACAATTTCTAGTGATTGGTTCTTAACCTTTAATTGCTAGAAAGTGGGGATATCAATACATAATCTTCCACTTTCCTTTCCAGATCATCCCATTATAAACAACTGGTTTTGCATCATTGAATTTAGAAAGATTAATTTATTGAAAATGAAGTAGAACAACTATCTAGTCTGAAAAGTAAAAATAGAATTATATTTTTTTTCCATGCCTTAATGGTCTCCCTTCCAGTATACTTCGATGTAATGGAAATGAAATTAAGTTCTGTACTTTGATAATTCATAACTCATTATACCATATCAGGAATAAGATTCACCATTTAAAAAAGTGTGTCTAATATTTAGATTAGAATAAAAATTCATATCATCAGTCATTTCCATAAATTTCTATTGATCATAAGATTCTTTAGAAAATTGATTTTACGACTTCTAGATTAAAGCATCATCAAAAAAATATCATTTCTTAATGTATAAACCAAATAAAATTTGAACATTTTTAGATATTCCAACCATCATATTTTCTTAGTTTTGAGTCACTCTGGGAAATAACGGGTTTCAAACATTTATGGTTGGTGAACACAGTGAATTTCTCCACAAAAGGTAATGACACCATGTTTTCAAATAATGAAGTTTCACAACTAATTATATCTCACAGGTTGGATAATTATTTATATTAATTATAAACTATCACGATCTATAATCTACCAAATTATCTCCACTCATGATATCACACCCGTTTACTTATCTATATGTGTCAAAATATACCACATAACCTTTCCTACGTTTTGGAAAAATATGAATTGGTGTGGAAATGATAATTTATTTAATCTTTAAAAATGTTTTTTTTGATAATTATTATTGTAGTGGAATTAATTTCCCGTTATCATGAGAATATTGATAGGAGATTCTAGTCATGAGAAGTCCCTAATAATGTGATGATAATAACCTTCTATCTCAAAAAACTACATACAAAAAAGAAATTGTTTTGGTGATTTCAAAGAGATTTTTTTATCTTTTTTGGATCTAATGATAAAACTTTATTATAAATGACATTGATATATAAAAAAACATCAAGTATCTTGATGTCACATTTATTTAATTTTTTATTTAACCACTACTCCAACTAAACACTCAATACAATCTCTAACTTTTCTTAAAGATCATTCTGACTTTGAGAATACACTAGAATTTCATCAAAAAAATACAATAATAAAAGAGTATATTTATCTATAAAAATCATTATTTTTCAATTTCATGAAAACCGATGTCACATTTGTTAGAATAAATGGACTAACCACATATTCAAATTTATAATGACTACTAAATGATTTATTTCTTCAGAATATCCACTTTTTTAACCTTTTGTTAGTGATAACTTAGTCATAGATAAATTTTTTAGAAATATTTTTCTCCCTTAAATTGATAATGAAAGGTCATAAATCTAGGTTATTGGATTTATATTCTTTGTTATAACCTGATTCATCTTATAATAATCAACCAAAAGTCACAAAAAACCATCCCCCTTCTTGAAAAATGTATCTTGGGAAACCTTAGGTGTCATACTTCATCTTACAGACCAATTACTTTCCAACTATTTCTATTTGACATTCATTTAATTCAATTACACTGTTTCTTTTCTATAAGATGGATATAAAATAATATTTTTCCTTAAAAGGAGATGAATAAAAAAATGAACTTCCCTTTCAAGTAGAAAACCAATGAAATTATCTAGAAACACATTGGGATAATGATCCATAATTGTAGGAAAATTTCTAGTATCAATTACATCATGAGTCCCCAATTTGACTAATACTAATAGATAAACAATATTTACAACTTTTAGTGCCATTTTCACTACTTTTATAGCTTTTAAATCACAATATCAATTAAAAATATGCACCAACCCATCAAGAAATGTAATGTATACTAGTTGGAAATAAAAATTGGTTTTGGACTTGAAACTAACTAAACAATCCATTCATATGATCAAGTCAACGAAATCCATTTTTAAAATAGATATGTACCAATAAAACTACAATCCATTATTTTTTATAGGAAATTATTCATATTTAAATCTATTTGACTCTCACTTCTTTATAGGTTTCTGGATACTCATCACGTATGGTTTAATATTGATATGTAATCCCATTTTAATAATTACATGTGAAGAAATAATACGCTGGGGTTAACTAGTATCGAAGAAAACATACATAATACATAAGTTTGTAAGAATGGTAACTTGTATAGTCAAAGTAACTCATTTAACTTCCATGTTTATCTTCTCAACACTATAAAACTTGTTAGTCACTCCCCTTGGTTTCTTGGTTATCTGATGTGGTTTCTTTGTTTTAGGAGTTGGGGAATTCATGGAATAATCATAATTTTCTCTAATATGTGGATGATAACTATTATGATATGATAATTTAGTTAATTAATAATATATCTATGAGATATGAGATATATTTCCATCAATTGGACTTATATAGTTACGGAAATAACAATGTAGATGCCCCATCTTATTATAGTTATGACATGATCTATGTGGTTTATACAATATTTCTTGATATGATCAAGGGAACCACATTGAAAATAGAATGTCTTATTACTGTGTCATGGAGGAATAATACCTAATATGATGATTAGATTCTATGATTCTCCATTACCTTGGATGTAGGTCTCCCTCTTCCACATCATTCCATAATTTTAATTCCAACCTTCTCCCAGTTTGAAAAACATTGTTCCTCCCATGCGATTCCCAATAAAATCCCTTTCAGCTACAATCTATCTATTAAAATTCTCTGTATAATCAATAATATATATCACATCTTTCATATAATGAATTTATAGTTATAGTTAAATATCTAATATATAAACCTTCAAGGATGTGATATCATCTAATTCTTGGAAAAAATGAACTATGTTCATAATATTAGCTATATATTCCATTAATAATAGAGTTTCATTCTTAATAATGAAGAAATATATCATTATAGATATCTTGAAGGTGTGAGGATAGATATATTTATGAAAATAATTCTTTCAATCCTTCACATGTAAGACCTTGGTCGACTTTATCTTGGACAGCTAAATCCCACTATATGTATGCAAGATCCTCTAGTATATATAATGTTAATTTCACCTTTAGATCAACTATTATTCCATGGAAAATGAAGATTCAATTCATTCTATTACTCCACACATAATTCTTTATAGGTTTTGAAACCCATAGAAGGATTGGTGGATTATGATTGTAAAACTACAGAGAATGATCTATTTAATATGGTTCATCATTTCGATTTCCCATACTAATAGGTTAAAATGAATTAAAATTGCACTGAATAAGGTGTTGGGTCACCTGTGGTTCAGGTACAACCAAAATCTTTATTGTCTCCAATGGAGGGTTTCTAGGTCGCCTAATCTGTTAAATTACACTATATAAAAATACACCACTTAGTCGTTACTCACTTATAAAGGGTTAAAATATTATAAATCCTCAAAAGAAAAAATCATTATCAATAATTTCCAAAAAAACAAAACATATCATGAGCAATGTATTTATATTAGGAAGTCACACTAATAGTTCATGATAAACTATAATAATCGACTAAATACACAAATATGTGATGAAAACACACCCATAACCATCTAAAAAATATTTTTTATTCGAATAACCCTTGAAACAGGAGGTTTGACGTAAATAGATTATCTACATCTTTTTATGCAATAAATTTCATGTTATGAAATTTATTATCTCCTTAATTTCATCTAAAGATGATTGTCCAATAAATAATGATACCATTTGTGAAATCCCCATCCAACCCATTGTTTTGGGATGAGTGAAAGGTTCCACTAACATTAGGTTACATCCCAATGACACCAAAGGCTGATAATAAATTCCAGGGGATCTCCTAAACATGGGGGTATTATTTTCCATTTTTAAAATAAAAAAAGCAGACTTAGAAAAAATAAAAGAACCAAACCAACTATACGATGCATGAAGTGAAAATAATAAAAATTAAAATAAAAAATAACAAAAAAACTATATTATACTATCATCGATAAAAAATAAAAAGATGACTCAATAAAACCAAAGCAACCAATAAACTTGTAACACTGATGTATAATCACTCCAACCAATCTATAGGAGAAACTCCAAGAATAAGTACCATCCTAAAGAATGAAAATCATGATACTCCACCAGTGAAATACAATTCCTTTCATTTTCCTATGTAAGTAAGTACAAAATCTATATATGTACTCAATTTTATATTCATGGGGGATTAATCATACTGAGTATAAAATGTTCCAAAATCATTCCACTTATGCCACCAAGAGAAAAAAAAACTATCTTATAGTTTAAATAAAATAAAGGATTATAATATCAAATTAGTTTACCATAATAAATAAATTTAAATTAATTGAACTAAAAGAATTTTTTCATTATTTCATTCCACTTTCCATTCCAATACCTTGTTTCTATCACACACAAATGCTTGTTTAATGATACTTCTATAATCATGATCGATTTAGTATACTTCAAAATGTTTCCACAAGGTGATAAATCCCATGTTCATCCAGTCTAGCACAAAGAGATAGATTTATACTAACAAAGCCTTGTACAATGTAATGTAAAGTCACACCACCATGTTTTACAAGTCTATAGTCCTTATTTATTTTTATCAAAACAAATTTTTTCTTCAAATTTTCAATAAAAATTGTAAATACTAATTTCACTCTAGAAAACATTAAAACAAGGCTTTTACAAGGTTAAAAAAAATTAATTTATACATTAACCATTTGAAAATATAAAAGTATAATTCACATAATGAAATTAAATTTCAAATAAATGTACAACAAGAGATTTTTATAAAAAATCACATAAATATATTTTAGAAATATATTACTTCCAATTTCAGAAATAATGTAGTGATATAGAAACCACATTCCTTGAGAAAAACGATTTCACAACAAAAATTATAGAAAGAAAGAGAGTCCACCCACAAAAATATTAAGATAGATCTGTATATTGATTCAAAACGTCTGAAATAACAAATTGTATTTTTTTAGTTTGAAAAAACCTATAAAGGAAAGGATGAGAAGAGGTTATAAGGGGTGATTTTTAGTAAAAAAATGAACTAAAAATATCATAAGAAGATTACATATGGATAAATAATATCTCCACCAAAAACCATCACACATAATGGATATTTAAAATTGAATATAACCATCACCATGACCATAGAAATTTTCCTGATCGACATACTAGAGGCATGACATGGCCAACCACTATATCACAGTGCAAAACACTTAGCTATTTTATGCTAAACATTTCCTAGACTTTAGTGTGGTATGGATTCTATGAATGTCATTCACTATGGATCATCCAATGTGAAATGATCCAGACCATAACCAATAATATGGGTATATTATTCTCCAAATATATCATAAAAACACACCCAACATAACACTACTACCACCATAATGTGTTGTTTACCATTTTGTGCTCTTAATTCTCCAAGAACTAAAAACACTCCAAGTATATCACCAAATTTATTCAAACAAAAAAACAACACAAAATCTTAAAAGTAATATAAAAAAGGATTATAGATTAAACCATGGGATTTATAATGAAAATTTTAATTGATCAACTCATTTTACATAAGACTCCTTGATCTATTGAAACATAGAGTGTTTAGTCCAACCCAAAGTCATTAATATTTCTTCAATCATTTATTTCATGAACCTAAGGAACCAAAACATATATCATTCATCTCAACTATCCCAGAAACCTGTTAGATACCTTCACTTGAATATCCCATTTTGGATAAACCCATATCCAAGATCTTTAATCAATTACTCTCATATATCCACATATTCAACTAAAAAGACATAATAGATTTCTAAATCTCTAGCTTCAAGGAAGACTCAAAATGATGTTCTCCCTATTCTTAATTATCCAAAAACAGAACTAATCAAATCCATAAAACGATTACCAAAGGAACTCAAATTATTTCCCCATATTAGATATATTTAATATCCCTCATACGAGCATCTATATACAAATGAGAAATAATATCATTTTGAATTATTATAGAAACTCTTCCCATAAAATCCTAATATGGATTCCATGATTCATCATCTAACATCTTTGAGCCACATTCCAAAACAATACAATAGACAAATAATATCAGAATTGTTCCAATTTAATCACTATATCAAAGGAAAATTCAATATATTCTAACCATTAACCATACTCAATGATAGATTGTCCACCAAGGAACTTTGGTACTTATTTACAGAACAATTTCAAAAATACTCTATCCTAGGAATCCTCTATCTAATTTACATTCCCAATTTATTGATTATTATATGTTAATATGCCTTCAATTAAACATTTTAAAATTTAGCTTGAATACTGAAATTCATATCAACAAAAAAAAGCAATATCTCAAAATAAATACACTGATTTACACAGTAACTTTCTAAACAAGATCATAGACAAAATGCTTACATGAAATTAAAAACTACATAATCAATTCCCTCATCATCGACCAACAATCCATATATCACAAGAAAACCTTCACCATAATATCTATCCTTACTTCATCCTCCATATCCATGACCAAATAAACATATTAATATATCACCAGGAAATGCCACCATCAATAATTTTTAAACAATGATAATTTCATTCAAACAAATTTTACCAAAACAATATAAAGCTTTAAAGCATTTCTTTTTTATTAGCAAACTTCACCTTAGATAACATTTAGTTTAACAACTTATGACTCAATAAAACTAGTTATTAATAAAACATATCAACAATTCACAGAATTATTCATTAGACAACACATCAGGATTAAAAAAATTAACTAAAATTTTTTTTAGATAAAACATTATACTAGTATGAATAATTGATTTTTGATAATTCTCCTCCAATGTTTTTAAACTAGAAATACACCTTATTGATGTAACCCAAGTATATCTTTCAAGGAGGCCACTCACAAAAAATGTTTATCTATTTATTAATGTAATATAATATAATATAATATTAATTAAAACATGAACAACTGGGTTTTTTAATAAAATTTTATGGGATATATATATACTCAAAGTAATAAAAAGGTTAAAAATATAATAAATTTTGTAAGAATAATTTTTTTTCCAAACTAATTCATAGTGAGGCCTATCATTTTTTTATAATTAATTCATTCTATGTATTCTAATAAATATAGAGAAAAAATTAATAATGTTCTATGTAAATGATATAAAATTATAATCTCTGTTATTATAGTTTTAATAAAATTACTTAATCATGATCTTAAATTTTAAAATGAAACTACACATGCTTTATTCGCATTCTACATGCATTACATGCACAAAATAAACAATCTCTAAACGTATTATAACTAAAAAAACTAGGATTAACATTATACAATGAGTGGAATACTTACATATTCTTATTTTAAATGCATCAGTACTAACACAAAACATGTTTGAGAAATTAAAAATTAGTTATTTTAATAAAAATCCACACACATTACTAACATCAATGATATTAAGTCCTGAAAATGTTCTTTCAAATTTAGACATTCTTTTTTAAATAATCAATCCACATTTTTACTTTTTTATATTTAATGATCACTCAATGGTTTAACTATTTACATTTAATAATGTTCATAAATATTTCTATAAATTACATATCCCATAGTATTCTAATTAAATAAATTAAAAAAAATCATAAAATAGGATTCAATAAAATTTCTTCCATTTATCAACATGGAATTTAATATTAACACTATAATTATTTTAGAAGGGTCCTACAAATTTTCAACCGTAGAAAAAAATGATTCCGTAAAATTCTTCTACTAACAATTTTTAAAAACAATAGTGAATATTAATATGTTATATATTTTTGGAATGAAAAACATAAATTTAATAAGATTTTTTTTAAAATTATTTGAAACTACATATTTAATATTAATTAAGGACATTACATGATACCAATGATTATTTAAAAAATGTTCATATTACAATCAATACTATTTTACTTTAACTTTAGACAACCCAACAAATTTAAAAGGATCACTATAGATTTTCACAACCTTGAAAAACATAGTCATAAAATTATTGATAAGATCTTGAATTTAAATTATGATGAAAATAATGATAATTATACATTTAACTGTTTAATATTTATTCCATAAAATGGTTATACTTTCACTTAAACACATTCATTTACTCATCAAGGTCCTTGGATTAGACAATAGGGGGGACAAATATCTATGTCCTAGATAATATCATTGGTCTATTTAATCTGTTATGTTTGAGTATCACCACTTCCATACCCAACCTATGTTATCCCCCCCAATGAAAAACTCCAAACTTTATACAAACTATCAACCAAAAGATTTGATTTCACTCTTTCATAACCCTCCAAAAATAAACCCCCCGATTCCAATAGGGATGGTTAGAGCGACCCCTACACCTTACCTAATATATTCAACTGGCTAGTGAATGTAATAGAGGGTGTAAAACACACAAATGGGAGGTATTAACCCCATAAAATTTAGGAAAATATAATGAATCCATCAATAAACACCAAATATCTCATTAAATAAATAATCTACCAGGAGAAAAATGTTGAATATGTATCAAGGTATTTAATCACCATGAAATAATTTCCAAGATTGATATCCTAAGACTCTAAATATTCCATATAAATCTACCTAATATACTTTAAAAATAAATCCAATCTCATTTAGACTATCCTTTAAAAAACTTAGAAAATCGTGAATGTGGGAGAACTCAGGAGTACTTCGTTAGATCATTATTATACAGATATTATCATCCATGTGAAATAAATAAGTGAGAGTAAACATGTTTGACATTAACCAAGAGAAAAATAAACCACTAATAAAAATAGTATATTCATAATAAATATAATTTTTTAAACATCACAATCACTCTCGATCTACTATAACATCTTCTATATACTAAAACCTCATCAACTAATTTTTCTAATAAATAATACAAGCTATCTCATAGTACAACCAAGGATTATAATACCATAAGAACTAACCAGAAAATGGAAATGATAGTAACTCCATAAAAATAACTTAAATAAATAAAATGAAAGCGCCTAAATTTTTTATAACACACATAGATTTTAGTTTAGAGGCCAAACAAACACACAACCAGGTAAAAAACCACAATAGTATAACCCCTTAAAAACTAATTTCAAAATTATAATGAATAAATAAAAAACCAAATAAAAATCAATATACTCACACCACAATGCAACAACAACACATTATATCCAGCAACTGTATCTCCATATAACAACCTATCACAACCACATATTGGCAGGGTAATACAAACATGAAGTATATCAATATCATTCCCTAATAATTTTGTGTATTCCTCCAACAAATATCCTTATATCCACACCATTCTCATCATAGTAGGGTAATGTGAACATGAAATACATCAACCACATTCCCTTATCATTCTTTGTATGTACCCTACTATTCATGTATACTAAAACCATATAATTAGTTCCAAAGGTATATATATACTTAAAAACCTAAATCCATTAAATAATACATATAAATATATACAATAAGACTTAAAACCCTATAATTCATAACCTATATATATTGCAACCTATGATACACCAACGTTCTTCCTCAGTCATAAATTCATTACCCAAAACATTTTCATTAATAGAAAGACCAACAAAAAACATACTAAACATCATATAACATAGTAAATGATCAAACTAAAAAAATAAAATATAAATAAATAAGAATAAATTAATTAAATAAATTAGAAATTAAATCCACATCACCATCTACATTATCAATATTTTACCTTATTTTATTTTCATCAATTCATTAAACAACAACTTATTATTTCCCACATTTCATTCAAATTTCCATAAAATAAATTTCGATTTTTTAATTAAACAATTCATTCATTTTTTTTATTTTTTAAACAAATTACTTTTTATGTAGTAAAATCTCAAACCTAAATTACCAAAGACATTATTATTTTCTCCTTATCACTATGGTTTCTACAAAGCTACCCAAACAAATTATATCAGAAGTAATCACAAAAATACCATCCCAATAGAACCCCTCACTCTTTTACCAACTCAACTCCATTTAACCAAAAAATGACTCTATGATATAGAACAACGAGATATAAAAGATACCATAAATTAGAAACATGGGAATAACAATGGTAAAACACCCACAAATGGAGATAACACTCTCAGTAATTTGATTAATATAGGAAAATTTCCATAACAATGATAAAATAAACCCAATTTGTATGTTGAAACCTATAAAATTTAGATATTATACTACCCCAAAAATATCATAATCTATAGTGAAAATATGTAATTAATAGAATTAAGAAAAACTAGGCCACATAGGTGCAGTGATGGATACATCACTAGAGGGTCCCAAATCAGTGTTGTATCATTCTACCCCCCATATAAAGGACTTGACCTTGAGTCCCATTAGAAAAAGTTTTTCATTTGGGGTTAAGGGAAATTTTTTTGATCCATGTTTTTTAGTGGTCGTAGCCATAAAATAATCTCATTGAAAATATTTACTTGGAACCTATTATCCCTTTTCTATTATGATTTTTGGTTCATGTTCCCTTGTTAGAAAAATAATTCCATTATAACCAAATATTGGATTTGAGATCCCATCGTAATTTAATATCCATTATTACAAAATTTCATATTTTTTATTATCTAGGAATGATAATTTTTTCCAATTAGTTATGGTATTCATCAATTGAATGTATACCTCTAACTCAAAACTAGAGACTCATTTAATCCTATGCAGTTTTATAGATGGAGATTTTTTTATTTAGATTGTGATATGGGGAAATTTCTCTAATAACTTGAATGCGAGAAAAATATTCACAATAGGAATCAATGGAAACAACTTAGTCATCATTCATCAACCATGTCATGATATTTTCATCCATTACTTCCTCACTTTTTCAGATGGGGTCAGGATCTGCTATTATCTTTACCGAGGGATTCCAAATGATAGACACACAAATAAGGTAGGAAACTTAATTATGGGGGTTTCCTATATCCAAATCAAGAGGATATAGTAGAGACACTACAAAAAGATATCATAGTGCCCCTAAAGTGCACTGTATTGGATTTGAGATTGTTCTTTCTATTCCTATAACTATCCATAATGTTTTTCCTTTTGTTATTAAAACCAATTTCACTATATGTGTATTTTCTTTGTATGATTGGGGAGAGAAAGAGAGAAACTATTTTATTTCCCCATTTTTTTCTACGACAATTTACGTAGAGGATATAATCACTACAACTTAAAAAAATACATACAACTATGGGGTTATAGCCATGGGTGGGTGGAATGTGGTCATATTCTCACTTATATCCACAAAAAAGGATTATCATGGACATAGGGAACAAATTTCAATGGGTATATGTGTTTATGACCGTATGTTCATGTATAAAATAATTTTTCATAGAAAAAAAGGTGGGAAGGACTTGTGGTGATGGGATGCATGTTTCCATGCCCATATGTGAGGATGTGAATGGGTTTTCCATGATAATTGAAAAATGATGTTTTTTTCTTGTTAGGGGACCCTATACCAACAAAAATATATACCCATGGATATAAGCCTTCCTATAGGGACCCTATATCTACAGGAATATATTTTTGTGGCTATTTCCCTTTATACAGGGACCCTATTGACATCAGTATATATTATTATGGCTATAAAACATCATAATGGGACCCTATATAGAATATAAGTACATACATTACGTTTCATGTGATATAATGGTAAAATTTTATACAAATATGTACCGGGTTTTCACTTAAAAATGAAACAACTAATTTTTATTTAGTTATACACATGGGCATGGCGACCCTAGGAATTGGGTTCTATAGGGAAATGTGTAAAGATACAAGTACCCGTCCTGTGATAAATTAGATTATAATGCATTGAATAGTATAACTATGGTCCTACTACCCATAGGAAAAGGCTTCCACATGTACCCAGATTCTATTGACATTGGTGACTATACTGGAAATCTAATTTGTTTAAAAACACAAGAATAACCAATATAATTTGTTTATATATACATACCTATCATTTCATCATAGTTTTCATTTAATTATTCGATAATGCATCTGGTATGTATCTTATTTTGAAGGAAAAATCATCATAGGTTTTTAAGACGGAAAAGGAATAAAAAGTTAAAAATAATCTAAGTGAAAATCTTGATGATGAAATTCTCATTGTTTACATGAGGGTCACAACCTAAACCAATCCATGAAGCCAAGTCATGACCATGAAGCTAGAAGGAAATGGCTACTACACATTGTGACCAGACCGGCCACATCGTGACACCCAATCAAACCGGTTAGCGAGAAATCTATGATGATTCCACACAAAATCTACAACTACGGAGTACATTTCATGAAACACATCTACACATAGTATTCCTGGTAAAAAAATCATATATGTGAGAACCGCATGCCATGATGGAGATCTGAAGGAAAATGACATGGATCAAGGTTACACATCATGACCAAAAAATACCTATATAAGGAATGGAACGACATATCATTAAAGATATAGAGAGGTATCTTCCTTATCTCCTCTCTATCCCCTATGATAAATTCTTACTATTTTCCCTTTTGAACTCCATTTATGCATATATTTTTTCACATTTCTTTCAATTCAAGAACTGTGGAGCTTACTTTATTCAACAACTTCTTTTCCCCGTTCCTTGTTTAAATTTCAATTCTGATTTTTGTCTCAAGTATGAAATTTATTTTAATTCATAATTATCTTTTGCATGTTTTGTCTTCATCATACTAGAATCATATTTTTTTAAATCTGTTAAGAATGATTTATCTAGTTTATTTTATTGTTATGCTATCCCTATTGAGTAGCTAAATTTCATAGGGGTTGGTTTTAAGGTCAGTATATCTAAATATTTAAATATACCTTTTAATCTAATATTGGAAAGCCTAATTGAATTAGTAACTAGTTTATGATCCCTTAGTCTATCACATTTATATAAAAATCCCTGACCACTAGACATTCAAAAAAATTACCCTAACCTAATTGGAGTAGACTAAGCTATGACCTCTAGCTTTGGGGACTTTCTGCTTAGAAAGCCAAACATAATGCACCTAGGATGTCACTACCTCTTGACCACAGAATAGATACTTCCTATGTTGTACTATGAGGCCAAGGCCAATTTCAAAAAGTAACCAATTTTTTCTTTGAAAACTAAGACATATGATCATTCTAATGTTATAATTAAAAGACATCCTTCCCCCAGATACTCGACTTGATCCCGACCGTTCGTTTATCATTTTAGTTCATCCCAAATTAGAACTTAGACCAAACTCCCAAACAAAAGACTTCCAAAAAGGACTTCCTTATAATTTTAGAAACTCAATCCTCTTAAAGTTTAAACAATATTCTCCCTATGGATTTGACCCTATACTCCCACTACACTACGTCTTTGTAGTTGGTGAATGTTTAAAAAAATTAATTTCAAATTTGATTTATGCTGGAGGAAGTAGTGATACACCCACATAGTTTCCATAAAATTTCTGGTGTCATTTTCAGGGATCCAATTCCATTTCATAGAACTATGGGTTTTATAAAACATTGGATTACCTTTCCCTCACCCTTTTTTGTCTTTCTTTTCTAGACACCCTTACTTATTCTCCTTCATCTTTAGTGCATGTACCAAGGTCCCTAGACCTGATCAAGGAACCTCGAGGCACAAGAACCTTTGGCCTTTGATCCCAAGATTGAAAGGCATATTCTTTCACTCCTTCAGTCAACAATGGCCTAGAAACATCACAATGTAATAACCAACACACCAAATCATCAATTCATAACGGGAGAATACCTGATGCACCTAGAGAAGACCATCATTGACTATGGATTTCCATAAATACATCGTGTGACACCAAGGTTCATTAATCCCCCAATTACAGCCCATAACTTTGAAATCAAGCCTGGGATCATCCTTATAATCCTGAACATGGGATAATTTATTGGTTTTTTGAGAAAATACCTACATGAACACATATCCAATTTCTTGGAGGTTTGCGATTCCTTTCGCAACTAGGGAGTTTCTTATGATGCAATAAGACTCTGTATATTTTCTTTTTCATTAATATATAGAGCTAAAGATTGGATCAAAAGCTAATCTCTTGAGTCAATCATGACTTGGGATGAGATTGAAAAAAAATTATTGATAAATAATTTCCATCGATTCGTACCTGGAAACACCGAAAAGTTATTTCGAACCGTGCAGAAGAAGATAAAAAATGAACTTGGGAAGCATGAGATCAATTCAAAGAACTCAGGAGGAAATTTCCACATCACAGACGTGACACATGGATTCAAATTCCAACATTTTCTCAAGGACTCTACCCAGTGGCATGAACAGTTGTCGATGCTTATGCTAATGGAGGTTTGATGTTAAAAACACCTGACATAGGTAGAGCTATTTTTGATAAAGTATCCCACAATTCCAGGTTATGAAAAAGTGACAGTGGACCACCTCGATGTGGAATACACCACGGTGATGAATCCACCGGGTTATTAGAGTAAGTCTAAGTGCTAACCAAGAATCTTGATTCATTTAAAATACCAACCAAACAACCCCTCCTACCCCAGTCATGGAGATCTAGTCATGCAAGGTATGCGGTGTACATCACTAGTATCTAGACTTCAATACATGATATGATCAACCACAAGATTATAATTACATTAATTACAATAAAAAAGTCAACCATTTTAGCAGTAACAACAACAATAATTTTCTCAAAAGAGGCCAGCACAGCAGAAACCTCAGAAAAATCAAGAATATTTTCAACATTGTAGTGGTCAATCTCAGTTATGTAACCATGGGCCACCAAAGTATCCACCAATGATCTATATATTGAGACCCCATCAGCTAACATATCCATAGAAACCCTTTTCGAGGCCCCAACAACAACAATTTCCATCTACCCATCCAAGACCACAACAACCACCTCCAACACTATAATGTAACTTGGAGAACCTCCTTATATCCTTCATTAAAAAATCAGATCAATGGATGACCACGTAGTAGATATAAATGAAAAATCAATGAGAAACTTTAAGAAACATGGGTATGAAAATGGTTCAGATCTCAAAAACATTAATAAAAAGATTACCAGGTACTCTACCCAGTAATGTTGAGACATACCCATGAGAGGATGTGAAGGCTATAGTGTTGAGGAGTGGAAAAGTATTATATTTCTAACAATCAAAGGAAACACGGCCAATGGAAGATCCCAACGAACAACAAGAAAAAGTATAAGAAATACCAAATGAGAAAGAACAAGAAACAAAAAAACCAAAGCAACCCATTTATGTAGCCCGACCCCTATACAGACCACCTATTCCATTTTTGGAAAGAGAAAGGTAAGGTAAGAAGGAGGCTTAGTACAGAAGTTTCCTCAAAGTGTTCAAAAAATTGCATATCAACATTCCTTTTGCCGAGGTAATTGCTCAAATGGATGTTTATAAGAAATTTCTCAAAGACATTCTATCCAACTAAATAAAGATAGTAGATATAAGAGTCATCTCATTAAATGAATAATGCCCTGCTATTGTACAAAAGAAAGTCCCACTAATGATGATAGATCCAGGAAGCTTTTCAATTACGTGTGCAATAGGAGAGTGAAAATTTGGAAGAGAGCTCTATGATCTTGGAGCAAGCATTAAATTGATTCTGATGAGTGTTTTCCACAATCTCATAATCCAAGATCTCATGCCCAAAAGAGTAGAATTAGAGTTACCCGATCATTCTGTTAAGTAACCATGTGGTATTCTTGAATATATTTTTGGTAAATGTCAGAAAATTCAGTTTTCCATAGGACATTATTTTTTTCTACGTGGAAGAGGAAGGAGATGTCTTGATCATTCTCAGAAGACCCTTCTTAGAAACATGAAAGGCCTTGATTGATGTTAATCAAGGGAATATCATCTTCATAGTTCGAGAAGAATAAGTTGTGTTTAACCTAATTAAGACTGCACAACATTTAGATGATACTGTTGACTATCACACCATCTCTCTCACTCAACAAGAAGATGAGTATATGGATATTTAGGTAGAGACTAATGATTCAGGTTTAGAAAAGAAAGAAGACTATGACATTGGGGAATTTTTCTTTATTGAACCACTAACCAGAGACACCCTACCACTATTTATCCCATCCATCATTCATCCACCCATGTTGGACTTGAAATGTTTACCCATTACATTAGTGTACTAAAATATAGTATAATTGTTCTCTTTACCCATCATTATCAATGACGAACATTATCAGGATTAGGAATAAAAACATGTTGATGTTATAAAAAGACACAAGAAATCAATTTATTAGGGGGGGTTGATATTAATGGAATCAATATTTCAGAGTGCACCGACTAGATTTTACTCAAATAAAATACAAAACCAAAAGACAACCTTAGAGGTGGCACACGATGCCAATGAAGAATGTTGTGGAGAAGGAAGTGCTAAAGCTTATGGATTCCAATATAATCTTTCATAACTCAGATATTGAATGGGTGAGTCCTCTAAAAGTCATTCACAATAAGGTAGGACTCATTGTAGAAAAGAAAAATGATAATGAACTCATTTAAACACACACAATCACTGGATGGAGATTTTGCATATATTATAGATGTCTGAATGAAACAACAAGGAAAGATCATTTTTCATTACTTCTTATGGATCAAATTTTTTAAAGGCTAGAATAAAATGATTTCTACTATTTCCTGGATGGATATTCATGATACAATCAAATTACAGTATACCCCACTGGCTGGACCAATACCACCTTCACCTTCCCCTTCGGTACTTTTTCATATAGATGAATGTCCTTCGGTATGTGAAACGCACCAAAGACATTATAAAGACGCATGACACACATCATTCATGATATGGCTGAAGAATTTCTCAATATATTCATTGGAAATTTCTCCATCTCTGGAAGATCATTAGATATATGTCTAAGAAATCTTGAACTAGTTCTCAAACAATGTCGGGGGAAATGTTTACTATTAAATTGGAAAAATTGTCCCTTCATGGTGTAAAGAGGAATTGTGATGGGACAAAAAATCCCTAAAGAATTCAATGAGGTTGATCCCACAAAGATCAAGGTCATCAATGATCTGTCGGAACTATCAAATGTAAAAGGGATTTAATGTTTCCTTGAGCATGTTGGATTATACAGATGATTCAAAAAAGATTTCTCTAAATTCTCCCATCCATTAACACACTTTTTGTCAAAGGAAATTACATTAGAATTATATAAGGACTTCCTAAAATCTTTTTATAAATTTAAAAATAATCTGATTGAATCTTAGGATAACATTGCGCCAAACTTCCAAAATGACTTTGAGCTTATGTGCGTGGCCAGTGACCTTGCTATAGGATCTCTGCTCAGAAAATGTATTATCAACATCTTCTTCCGAATCTATTATATCAGACACACTCTGAATGAAGCCCATATCAGTTACATGACAATGAAGAAATAGATCCTAGCCATCGTATATGCCTTTGAAAAGTTCCATTCATACCTCAT
Organism: Viscum album; assembly: GCA_963277665.1. Taxonomy (NCBI): domain Eukaryota; kingdom Viridiplantae; phylum Streptophyta; class Magnoliopsida; order Santalales; family Viscaceae; genus Viscum; species Viscum album. Next base: position 1,752,313,607 of record OY728159.1, on the reverse strand, counting down.
TCTATCCAAAGTCATCGTCTATATAGACCATGCCACCCTTTGATATCAGATTAAAAAGAAAGACAAAAAACCAAGATTGATATGCTAGATTCTTTTGCTTCGAAAACATGATGTTGTAATCAAAGAAACCAAAGGGAAAAAATGTCATCGTTGAAAACCAATCATGATTACCCCTAACCATTATTAAAGACGACAAAAAGTCTCTTATTGAAAAATATTTTCTAGATGGGACTCTGTTTAGTGTCAAAACACAGCCTTAGTTCTCAGACATGGCCAACTATCATTCTATGGGATATCTCCACGATGAACTGTCATACCAGCAACACAGGAAATTTTTGTCTCATTCCAAACACTACTTCTGGGAAGAATAGTTGCTACTCAAGAGTTATGCCGATGGCCTTTTACAACATTTCATCCTAGAGGAAGAGATACAAAATGTGATCGAAATGTGACACACATTACCAACTCACTGCCACAATGGACTAGAGTGCATAATGGAAAAGATCATACAAAGCATATTTCTATGGCCCTCATTGCATCTGGATGCTAGTGGATTTTGTCATCAATGTGATAAATGTCAAAGAACAAGGAACATTAGTACAAGAAATGAGATTACACAAACCCCATTATGGAAGTTGATGTTTTTTGACATCTAGGGTATTGACTTAATGGGACCATTACCCTCATCACATGGCATAAATTACATTCTATTTGTAGTAGAATGTGTATCCATGTGGGTCTAAGAGGAAGCCGCAACACGTGACACAACAAATTTAGTAATGAATATTCTTCAAAAGAATGTGTTTGAATATTTCAGATTTACATATCTACTCATTACTAAACATAGAAAACATTTCTCAAATCATCCAGTACAAAAAATAATTCAAAATATAGAATTCACTACAACACGGGAACCCCTTTTCACCCACAGACATGTGGGAAAGTTCATTTTTCAAAATAAGGAGGTGAAAAAAATATAAGAAAACACTCTAACACTATTAGAAGTGATTGGAACATGAAATTGGATGATTCATTAAGGACATACCGAACTATGTACAAAACACCCATATGAACCACCCCATTTAGACCGGTTTACGGTAAATCATGTCATCTTATGGTGGAATTGGAACATCGTTCATTCTAGGAAATTAAAAATATGAATTTGGATTCAGAAAGGGCTGGAGAGGAACAGTTATTTCAATAAACTGAATTGGAAGAAATTAGAAGAGATGCGTATGAAAACACAAGGATTTACAAGGAAAAAACGAAAAAAAATGGCATGATTAAAGAATTATAAGATGTACCTTTATTCTAGGGAATAAGGTTTTTCTATTCAATTATAGATGAAGACTTTTCCCATGGATGTTGAAGTCACTATTTTCTAGTCCTTTTGAGGTTGTACACACTTTTCATTATGGAACAATTGAAATTCAATGACATGGAGAATAACCCTTCAAAGTAAATGGTAAAAGGTAACAGATCTTTTAGGAACCATTGAATGTATGTTTTTTCCTCATCCTTATGTTCCCCTAAAACATAAAAGGATTTAATCTCTTGATTTTAAAGTGCTGATTGGGAGGAAACCCAGATTAAGAACTCTTTATGTAAGTCAGATTAAGATCATTGATGATGACTCTCTGGTTTCATGGAAGATGAAGTATGAAATAAACAAGTAAATCAGGAAAACCATAGCTAAGTACACATCATGTACCTCATGATCACGACATGTATCTTTTTATAATGGAAAAAATAACTCTTCAATTCAAAATTTGATGAAGTTGGACAAATTGTGAACTCATTCAGTTCAATTTTTATAATATTGCAGGTTGAAACCCGCAATGTCACAACCCAAATCGTTTACCTCGATGCCTCACCTCCCCCTCTCCCTATCCCTCACACTCTCAAAACAAAAACCCAAACCCTCCCTCCCCCTCAGTCTCATTCCCTAGCCTCTCCATACCCCTCATTGTCGCTCTACCCACACCCATCCCTCATCCCACAACACCACTCCCTCTCCTTCACAGCTACGGTAAACCACCCCTTCTATACCAATGGCATGCACCAAACAACACAACCCTCCTTCACCAAATCTTCCTCCTCCTCATCCTCACCATTCAAGGAATGACCCACATCCAAGTGTCTGTGGACTACCACCGATGAACCTTCTTCACTAGCAATAACCCACACGACACCCTCCCCCCCAGGCGTGGTTTGACACCACCATGACTTCCAGTGATGAGGACCTGTACTTGCGCCACATCTTATATTTATCCAACCTAATGCACATGGTTAATCTCATCAGGTTATAAGAAAATACCATGTGGAAAAATAAGACCCTGTACAAGGGGATACTGGCCTAGCTGAATATTGTAGATGATATCACCGACCTCTTCGAGGATCTTCACATTTCCACCATTATTGAAGTTCAAGAGGATACATACATGGAGTTGTTATTGGTGTTTTTGGCCACCTTTGAGATTGGAATTTACAGTATCTATTTCTTTATATGTTGTTTCCCACACGAGTTAACTTTAAATTAGTTTGGGGTCAGGCTGGACATATATAACGATGATTTTTTCATTTCGGACATTTATCCCACACTTCAACTCCAGCCACCTCGAGACATATCCATGGAGTTATGGTCTATGATATCCCGCAACCCTCATTCACATGAAAAACCACACATCACCAAGTCCAATTTGTTACGGAGTCCATCTTTTCACTTTTCATATCAATCAATGACCCATTGATGATTTTCCCAGGCTAAGAGTTATGGAAGTATCATCAAGGTGGATGTGCTGATTGTTGCAGTAGTAATGGGCAGCCCAACCTTCAACACAGATTCCCTATTCGTTCTGTTCAACTGGACCCTAGAAAAGAGGATGCACAAGACAATCCTGGGTAGATCTTTCACCACCCACTTGGCCATGTACTTGGAGGTTTTTTGACGCTTCACATACCTTCACCATCGTTAGACCACTGGAGTTGATCGATATTGTGCTCCTCCACAATATGCAGATGCTAGTCAAAAAGGGAGACTTATATTTTTGGGCATCGGCTCTTAGGAGCCTTCCCCTTCGGTGAAGCATGCCAGAACATCACCAAAACCACTATCACATCCCCCGCCTTCCCCCACCACACCACCTCCACCCTGACCATCCTCCAGCACCACTACCATCAATTCTACCACACATCATACCCCCATAGAGCTATGGAGTCTCCTGTACTGTAACCTAGTGAGCTTTCGGAAAATCAATTCCCATCTACATCTCCCCTTCATTGAGACTCCAATATTTACACCATCACCCAAACCACCCCGGATGGCCGATCCCCTTCCGCCATTCCACCACACCCTTCCCACCCGTTGAACCATCCCCCTGATATCATCGACCCTGCCACACAACAGGAGTTCCTGGAAGAGCAGGCCCGTAGGGGAAATGTCATTTCCACTGAGGCTACAACCGATGTCCCATTCATTGATCTAGCTGGAAAATCCCTGACCCCAATTTAGATCAAAACATTACTACCTACTACCCCAACCCATCCCCATTCTTCTTCTACCACACCACCCACCGCCATTTCACCTCTATCTTCAACTAATGCTAATGCTGACGTGACTACCCCCAACCAGTTGATCAAGAAACCGGGCAGTGTCATGAAACTTGAGGTGATTTTTTGCACCGATATCTAATCTGCCTTTTATATATCTTTTGGGATTTTTGGGAATTTTCCATGTACTTGGGATGGTTTTATTTTCATCATTTTGGATCCCACCCTTGTATGGTCTTATTGATATCTAAATATACTTGGGCCTTCATTTTTACGTTCTATTGTGTTTTAATTTTTGTATATTCTCTTTATCATGTCAAGATCCTCATCATCATATTCCATCCTCAATTGTCCAATCCCATGAGCAGTCTTAGAACAATGGGTGCTCAAGTAGGTCATAAACATTTCTTAACAGCTTCACAAGCTATCTTTCTCCATTCACCAATTACAATAGCCACCACGAACAATGATTCTATTCTTACCACACCTCATCCATACTCTTGTAGCTACGCCCAAAGTAATCAACCCACAGAAGAGACCATGCGAGCTTGTGGACACCACCTATAGAAGTTGTAAGAGGAAAAGGAGAAACTGAGCTGGTGGACCATTTGATAAAAATATCTGTCCACCCATCTAGATAACGAAGTTTAGTTATCACTTTATAAGGGGAAACCCATAGTTCATCTCTATTTTGTATCATTGTCATTGGTGTGTCTAGTTCATTCCCTTTCCATTTTTCATTTCTGTATTTCTTGTAGCAACATTCTAAACTTATCCACATTTGAATAAAATGGATCTCTCAGTTTCTCAATCTGTGTGCCTACCCTTTTATCTACTATTCCAAATGTTTATACCTATGGTCTAATATTTGTTATCTAATTTAGGATTTTATTCTCTAACACATTTTTCAGGTACATTGGATATTCATGTTATGGTAGCACAAACACCCCCATGGCATACCACTTTTCCCTGTGAGATCTCTATTAACTCTTATTTTCATTTTATCTAATATGTCGTTACAAAAATATTTAAAAATTCCTACCAACCCCCTCTCACAAGTTTTTCATTGACAGTAGGGAAACCAACTCATTTTAAATGGGGTGGGGGAGGGGGTCTTCTCATAGTTTCCTTGATGATAAACTTAAATTTTTATTATTCTCACTTGTCTAAGAGACATTTTTCTGAATAATAAGCATGATTTAAACCTTAAAATAAATATTACCTTGTAAGTAAAGAAAGTTTTAAGTATAAAATTTTTAAGGACTCTGTTTTACCCCTACTACCATTGGTGTATAATGATTGATGAGTTTAGGGAATTAATTAAAATTCATAATCTTAAAAATAATGACTAATTGACCTGTTATGAAGGATTTATGCCCTTTTTTTCTAGTTTTTTATTGATTCCCACTAATTGAGAGGACTCTAGGCCTTGAATTTTGATACACATATCTATGTATATTTCTTGAGAGTTACCCAAGGCCAACAAACTGACCAGAACATTCCATGAGATCTTATCAAAATGATGACTGAACAATGTTTAGATTTAATATAATTGAAGATTTATTTAATAAGACACTTTTCCTGAGACCCACCTAACATCCATCCTTCTTTTATACCATAGTTTCCCTAAATGACCTATTATAATGAATATTCCAATCATATTTACCTTTCTACCTTTCTTTGGTACAATACTCATAGATATATTTGAACAAGTGTGGGGGAGAGATTTAGACAACATGGGATGCTTCCACTTTCAGAGATTCAAGGTGAGATCACATGACTATGAGGTTGTTATCCATATACCATTTTCTGTAACTCATTCATATTTTCTTCCCTTTCAAAATTTAAAATGAAAGAAAAATTGATATGGGTTGTGTATTAGGAAGGTCAAAATCACCATTTTCCATATTGATGAATCCCTCAAAGGATCATATGTGGTTAGGTGATGGAGGTGAGATCTACCCCAAGCATAAATTTTGAAAAATAAAAATGAAAAACAAAATTAAAAAGGCAAGGTGTAGAATTAATTTTTTATACACATATATTCCATATATATGGATCTAACTAAAGCCAATAGAGTACAGACGTGACCAACCAGAAGGAGGAACTTCATCATAGTTGTTCTTTCACATTTTTAAATATAAAATAGAGCTTAACCTCTTATTTGAGCCTGATTTTCACATTTTCATCCCTACCCACAACCGTAGAGTCATCATAACCCAATTGCCTAAGCCTTTAAGATTAATCATATTCTTGTCTTTACATAGTGAAGATGATAGAACCAGTGCAATCATGTGGTTAGGAATAGGTACACAAGGTATGAGAATACCTTTACTCAAATTTACTACCTTGAGTGATGAGAGAAAATAATGGTGATTAGATTAAAATTATTCAAATAACATAAGAAATATTTATGAGGTTATGATTAGAATACTATATTTTTTTTGAAAACTAGAATATGAGGCATGACTAAAACTCTATGTAGCTTTAATTTTGGAAATTTACTTTTCTCTTCTTACACCTAATTTAATTTCATAGACATAATGGATATTTCCTTTGTTAAAAAGTGATTATCCTTTATGAAATCATTATCGAGACGTATTTCTTGAAGAAAAGAAATTTTCCATGTATGTTGGTCTTTGATAAGCCTCATTTTTTTATATACTTTATTGTCATTTATTCATTGTTTTTAATTTAATTGTTTGATAATGCACGTGGTATGTGTCTAATTTTTGATGAAAAATATTCATAGGTTCTCAAGAGTGAAAAGGAAAAAAGTGAAAAATTGTCATAGTAGACGTTGTGATGATGAAATTCAAGTCATATACCTATGGATCACAGCCTTACCAAAGCTAAGATTCCGATTCATGACCATGAAGCTAGAAGGAAAAATCTACTACACATTATGGCTAGACCATTCATGTCATGACACGCCTTCAAACCGGTTAGTGTGAAAGCTACGAGGATTCCAAACAGAACCACCACACCAGAGTACAAGTCGTGAAACACATCTACACATAGTGTACCTGGCCAAACATCATATCCACAAGATCTACGTGACACGGTGGAGATCTTAAGGAAAATGAAATGGATTGAGGGTACACGTTGTGTACCATAGGTACACATAGTGATAGAAAACTCCTATATAAGGAATAGAGCAATAGATAATTAAATATATAGTGAGAGATCTTTCTTTCTCTCTCTCGATTCCGTATGATCCATTCTTACTCTTTTCAATCTTGAACTCAATTTATTCATAGTTTTTACCATTTCATTCAATTCAAGATTCAAGAAGCATACTTTCTTCAACAAATTATTTTCCCAATTCATTACATAAATTTTAATTCGGATTTCTATCTCATGTAATCAATTTAGTTTAATTCATAATTCTCTTCTACATGTTTTCCTTTCATCATTCTAGAATATCCTTTTTTATAAATATATTGATCATGATTTATTTAGTTTATTTATTATTACACTATCCCTCATGAGTAGTTATATTTCATAGGGGTAAGGATTAAGCTCAATGTATCTGCATAATTAAATATACCATTTAATCTAAACATGGAAATCCTTATTGAATCAGTAACTAAGATATGAACCCCTGGTCTATCCCATTTGTGTGAATGTACCTATCCATGGGATGGTTAAAAAAATAAACCTATCCCAATTAGAGTAGACTAAGCTATGAACACTATCTGAGGAAACTTTCTACTCATAAATTCAGACATAATGCACCTAGGCTGTCACTGACACCTGACCAAAGAATAGATACTTCCTAGGTAGGACTAGGATTCTAAGACCAACATAAAATGGATACCCATATTCGCTTCGTAGACTAACAAATAGGATATTTCAAAGGTTATAATTAAAATACATCCTTCACCTAGATACTCGACTTGATCTTGACCACTTGTTTATCATTTAAAGTCATCCCAAAATAGAACTTAGACAAAAATACCAAACAAAATGCTCTTATAATGGACTCCCTTATAAATTTAGTAACCAGATCCTCTTAAAGATTAAACAGTAATCTCACTGTGGATTCAACCCCATACTCCCACTACATTACATCTTAGTAGTTGGTTAATGTTTTGGAATAATTATATATTCAAAGTTGATTTATGTGGGAGGAAGTAATGACACCACTACACAGAGGACATCAAAGTGACTTTCCTAATATTTTTTAAAAGGTTTTATCTTTGGGCATGGTGTGAAGGGTTAGATTCAAATAGTATGTGTACATTGAATGGTTTGTGTTTGGATGGACCACTTCATTCCCTTTTTATCTTTTTTTTAATTTTTTTAATTTGTTTATTTATATATTTTCTGAAATTTACTCACATTAATTATATAATAAACCTATACTACATGTAACTCAAATTAAAGGTGCATTATTTGGGGATACAGGGTGAGAGTTTGTGGGGGGGGGGGGTCACAACCACTTACAGTTCCATGGAGGGGACTTAGGTGTGGATTGGGATTATGTGAATGGATGGTTTTTAGTGCACATTCAATGAAAAGTTAACAAAGAACATGTCAGGAAATTGTGGATATTTTTCACATGAGGGGCCTAAGAATTTGGGTTATAGGTGATCGTTTCATGGTCCATAGCGGTGTCATGTAGAGATGAAATAAGTTAAAGCGTATGTATTCTTGATGATGGGGATAAATTTGGAGGCAACGATAATGGTACCTTGGGTGCATGGGAGTTATATGCTTTTATGGGGAGTTTGCACTGGACTTGGGCATGTGTCATTGATAGGTGATGCTGGGTGTATCTCAAGACTTAGATTATAGGGATAAAATAATTGTGATATTATTTGATATATCCAAAATATTAAACTTTCCAAAATATTTTTTTAATTTTTTTCCAAGATATAGATGATAGTTACTACAACCCATCCCATGGATAGAGTGTGTATAAGATAAGGGCTATGACCAGGTTTTTTCAAATGTAGAAAATTATTTTAATGTGAGTAGTTGTTCCAATGATGTTGTTCTTGAGGACGAGTAATGTTTAGAAGATGAAATATTATGGATTGGGTAACAAGAGTCTAGAAAGGATGGAACCTTATCACAATAACAATAAAATTAGATAACAACAAGGAGAGAAATAAAATTGAATGGAAGTGAGGACAAACTACTCATAAAAAAATCTAAGAAGGAGGACTAGATTTCAATGTTAATTTGTCACAATTCAACCCGGATCAAAACCTCTGACAGAATTTCCATATGAACATCGGCACCAATGCATAATGAAAACCCAACATCCTTCAACACCCATTTTTTAGTATATATTTAACCTATTATGATTATTATTACCAAACCCATATTTAAACATTAAACTATCACTTTAAATATATTTTTGAAATATTTAATTACGTCTTCAATGTCAATGGGAAACACAATAATCATAATATAACAACAACACCGCCTTTCCAACCACATTTAATCAGTCCCACTAAGGTAACACTAAACATAACAATAATGAATAATAAAAAAAATTATATTAATGAAAAAAGTTTAGCGACATCAATAAATTTTTATATTACAAATTTCATAATCCTTCCATTTATTTTTGTTTTTAAGTACACATACGATTATGAAGGTAATCGGGTTTATAAAATGTACAAGGTAGTAAGAAATAAAAACATTTAGTATCAGTAATCAAAAATCATTACATGGTAAATGAAAAAAAACTTCATAAAGAAAATATGACAATCATTCCTCTTCCATATCTCCATATATAATTCCTTAAACCTTGTTTAGTAAAATCCACATGTCATGGAATTTCGATCAATTAATTCAAAACACCAAAAAAATATGATGCTAAAAAGTTCCTTACATTAATCTATATGAAATTTAATTTTATGATAATAATTATTTTAAAAAGATCCTATAAATTTTCGACTATATACAACATGATTTCATTAAACATGATTTTACTAACAATTTTAATTATCACAAGGCCATATTAACATGCTAAAATTTTTTACAATGAAAAAATAAATTTAAGGAAAAATATCTTGTTAAAATAATAAAAAAAATATTTAATAATCATTAAGTAATTAATATGAGAACATAATGGATTTAGAAATTTATATTTTCTAGTTAATACCATTTTACTTTACCTCAAGTCAACATAATTATTTTTGAAATGTAGTTATAAATTATAAACAATTAAAACATGAATATTATTGTGACCTATGTTTTTCCTAATCAAGACTAATATTAATTTTGAGTTTCAGAGTCCTGGGACCTCACCAGTGGAAAATGATAAATTTTCCCATGTAGAGGAATAAAAAATTTTGCATGGTTCTATTCATCATAGGATGAAATTTTTACCCGCAAGTTTAGTTTTAGTGAATTTACACAATCAATTATTTAAATGAATTTTTGATATTTATCGAATAAATAAATATTTGTCCCATGAGATTAGATAATGAAACAAATCTAAAAGGGAGTAAAAATAAAAATCATGTCACTAAGGTTGTGTTCAGAAAAATGTGTTTACTTAATAGAGGTGAAAATTACATGCCTAAGCATTGGGTTATAGACCAAATATTTTTGGGTCATTTAATTTGAAGACAAGTAGACATGACCATGGATTATAAATTCCCAGTTATTTTTTATATGGTTAATAAATTTTATAATGAAATAAACCATAGAGAGGTAGGGTGATTTAGAAGGATTTTAGATCCAATTTTTGGAAGCCATTGATGAATTACAATGGAAAAAAATCATATCAAAGTATCGATGAAAAATATTTGACAACATAGATGAACATAACACATGGAAAAAAAATTTGATCATGGAATCAAAAATGGATTGTACCAATATGAATTGTACAATGTGTTATTGTATGGTTTCTTTCTTTCATTTTCTATCATTGTGATTCCGAGGCTATACAATTTATTCCATGATTTTTCATTAAGTAGAAAACACATCCCTAAAACATAATTAATTTATAATATTTAATTTCGATTCCTCAATATGTTTTCTTAATTGATGAAAGTTTTTTATTTCCAATTATTTATGGTATGGACATTCAATGGCCATCATTGATTTCATCCTACAAACATAACTTTTATTATTTTCACTTTCTTCACACACTCATCAATGGCCTCCACGATCGATAATTGTTCCACAGATCTGGGTATGAAATTACACGTGATCTATGTCAGGTTGGTAGTAATTCATTTTTGTTCAATAATGAATAGAAAGGAATAATGGACGATCATATAGTGATAATGGATCATGTGAATTGTTTTGGAATGGTTTTATAAAGGTATTAGTGTAATGGGTGTTGAGGTGTTTTATGAAAAATGTTTTGATCTAATTTCCCATTAATTTGTCATAATAAATTGACCATTGGAGTTAATATAATCATAAAAGAGGATTTTGGTAAAGGATAAAACTTTATTAGGGGAAAGGATGATGACTGTGGGAAAATCTATATAAACTATGTGATTTTATGAGAATTAGATGACTATAAAATGTGTAGTTTAGAATAACACAAGTTTTGTACCTCTATATCTATGGTGTTATTGTCCTAGAAATTGGTATGTATCACACAACTTATGATATATATTTTACACTATATATGTATTAAATGGGTTACTGAATACATACACAAATTCATGTTGTGTAGTTTGGATAGATTGCACGTGTGGACTATAAGCCATGGATCAGGAAATAAAACTGCAATTACTCAAAAATCTAAATCAGGAACATTATATTCGATAGCGTGTAAGGTAAAAAACACTAATCATTTAAGGTAATATAATACCCAGATAATTTATAATATATTTAATATTTTAAATAAATTAAATATATTTTATATCTTTCAATGCACACAATACTATGTCAGCATACATCACACACAACAATGAGTTTCTTCAATGGCTTGCATTACATGCATGAATGGGTTTTATAAAAAATAATATATTATTAAAACATTATTATTTAATATATATGATATAAAATAGATTTTATGAATAGTTTTAACTAAATTATGAGAACATATTATTTACAAAAATAGTTCAAGGGAAAAAAATAATTAGAAATGAATATAATAATCAATTTAATATAAAAGTAATATTTTTGTGCTCACAAATCTGTTTTACTGTAACACCCCAAGATTCCATGGTACGTTTCCCTTTGAATAATGCAATGGCGTGCATTGTACGCAACTTTGAGATTCTAACACACCACAACCAATCAAACTAGCCGTTATGAATAGTAATACCTACTTTTTGAAATTTTATAAATTATATCTCTCAAAATAGACTTCATTTTTGGATTTGTAATATCGAAATTAGCCTAGGTTAAAATTTTGGTACTTTTCGGATAACTTTCATATTTTGATGAATAGTGAAAATTACTAAATTTTAATTAAAACAACTTTTTTAATCGAAATAATTAATATTGATAAATTATGAATTTTTGTGGTTTTAAAGTATATTTAGAATATATTTTTACCATTTAATTAAATTTTTTTCATTGGACATAATTTCACAATTAAACCAGACACACACAAGTGCCAATCTTTTGATAGTTATTATCTCTTAAAAACACGCTTTTTGTTTTGACAGCGGGAATTAATTTTAAATTAATTTCTGCCACTTCTGTGTTTGGAATTCGGAAAAATGGATTCCATATTTGGAATTATGATGTTCAAATTTTTTAAATAGGTAACTTTTATTTTTAGACATTTTGAATAATCACTTCGGTAAATATTTTATTTACCATGGTTAGAGGGTAAATCCGGTAAATAAGGGTTAAAAACTAATATTATAATAATACCAAATTACCCTAAAACATGTCCTAATATTATTGGTTGATACATGTCCGACCATGGACATCTTTGGGTAGATTTTGGGACCCCATGGTGCCACTTGTAAGTGACAGGGACACATTATTTTAATTAAGTTAAAATGAATACAAAAACGACACAAGCATATATCTTTTAGAAAGTCAATTTTTACATAGGGTTATATATGTTGGATTTTCGACTACAAATTTTCATTATAAAGATAAAAATATTTCATACAAAATGGTATTTTATTTATATTTTTATACATTAAATAATTTAATTTATTTATGACACAATGGTGATGCAGTAATTACCACATTAATGAACAATTATAATAATTGATATTATAAATACACAAATAAATGTAATTTGAGACTTTTTATAAATATGAATAATTTTATAGGTTAATATGACATGATAGGATTTATTTAATTAACTTTTTTCGAAGTACTAATTCTGTTATTATTTTTACAAAAATCAATTATTGAATAGTGTCAAAATTGACATAAAAGAGTTTTTAAAACAAATATTATATTATTAATTGATATTAAATTCCTAAAAATCTAAGGTTCGGCCAAGAGACTTATATCATGATATTTGTGTCATTAATGGACCACTTGGGGGTCTCTTGGAGGTATATAGTAAGTTTATTAACCATATAATATAAAAATACAAAGAGACATTGTAAAAGTAAGACTAATTAACTAAGAGTTAAAACTAAAAGATAAGGTTAAAATAATCACCGAAACCTGTCTAAATTATGTTGGTTGAGTGGTTAGAGATCCATACCAAACTTAACCTTTAAATAATCCACTTTTGAGCCATTAGAAACCGAATATGAATTTATTATAAAATAATATTTCTAGCTTTTCCAAAGGTTCCCATCACCCCTCTTATAAAAGGGTACTCCTCTTTCTCATTAATTCACAGCATAAAAGCCTTTTGGTTCGGCCAAAACCTACCCAAATACTCTATCAACTTCACTAAATTCATCCTATAGGCCTTCCTTTAGTCAGAAATCCAACCTAAGGAGCCCTTTTGATCATATCAGAAGGAAGAACCCGAAGAAGAGGTAATGTTTTCACCACCCTTTTTCATGTACCTTTCTTCTTCCACTTATTCTTTATTTGTTATTACCATTATAAAATAATAACTCCAGTATATTATAAATACTTTGATGTTATTAAAAACATGTTACAACCATATTTCAGTACTCTATCCATCCTTTGAATGACATGTCACCATACATGCGTACGTACGACTTACCGTCTCCACGTCGTGGTGTAATTGTTATTCAAACCATTATTATTTGGATGGGTATAATAATGATGTGTAATTCATGTAAATAATAAATATAACATGATAATGACTCCGTATATATGATATAAAATAAAATTAAATATTATTTTAATATCAAAAGAATGATATTGTCAATCGTGCGTACGTACGGACTACCGTCTCCACGAACGCAATAAGATTCATTCTCCATCGTATCCATTCAAGACTAATTCTCATTTAATGATTAAAAATAATTTTTAAATATTTGATATCATTATGGATATGAATAATATACATCCCATTAATAACAAATATGACTGAAATAACAAATAATATAAAGGAAAATGAACCCATTAACACCCGAAATGACAATAATTCTAAGATATTATTAACAAATCAATGTTAAAATATCGTATATGATATCATATTAATGCATATGATTATTTTTTAATTCAATATCAATTATTTCACCATTATACAAGAGGTTAACCTACCCTTGACCAAGGAAAAATTACAAAGTAAGGGGTTTCTTATCTCACTTTTAATTCCGTGAGAATTCCATTGTTCACAACTTATTTATCACATGTGGTGTGTGTACTGCCCATGTTTGTATTAATTGTGTAATATAATTTAATTAATGTATATTTACATCATCATTGTATGATACTTCTTTCATGGGTGTATGTTTTTTATGTTACCAAATCAATAAGGGAATTTTAAATTTCAATTTCCACTCATTCGGCTTTACACATACTTCATTGATTATTTTACTCCAAGATTATGTGTGGAATCACTATTCATTTGATTATGTTATAATTTCCACTCCCCTTTCTATGGATATACTTTTTATACATATAATCACTACATTGATAAATTCTCAAGTCATCGGTATGAACTTGATAAGAGTAATTTTTACTCAATCTCGATTTGTTTAGATAAACATCCAATTCATTGGTGTTGTTTTTACAAGAATATGTGTGAACGTCCTTTGATTGTTTTACACAGAATATCCAATCATATTTAGTGTATTTATATTTTTCAGACATAATTATGTCGTTGATTTATCCTTAACCTAAGGATACAACCTTTATGAGGTATTTCAACTCAATTTAAATTCCATTGAGTCTTCTTTGTTGTTATACACCAAATCACTTTTATGTGGTGTATATAATGTACTTTGACATATTATATCATGAATCCCTTTATTCTCGTGATATTACAATGTTTTGATTACCTCAATTATTTGTATTCAAGTGTCTCTCTTTTGGTTAGAAACTCTAACTAAAATACCAATTTTAAATGTTTTAAAGACTTATACTTCTAAATATTTCTCATTAATGTCCATGTTTGAAAAATGGTTTTAAGGATTTATTTATATGGACATTAATGTTTTAAAATTAAAACTCTTTTTAAAAGTTTCAATGTTGTATGGGACACTTTGATTCAAAAATCTATTTTTAAATGGCTTCTTGACAAATAGTGTGACTTTTAAATGATTTCAAAAAAGGGGATATTTCACTCTAATTGTTTTGATGATTATTTTCATCTATGTCAATATCCTTCATCATTCTCGATTGAGGTTAATATGACACAATTCAATCATCCATATTGTATCGAATGAGTTATGTATGACTGTGGATGTGATATTTTTATACCATTCATGGTTTCTGGATAAAGTATTGACATTTCATATTCTAGTTTTAATATGAATGTTTATTTCAGGTTTCAAACTTTTCATATGAAGAATGCATTGGACTTAGTAAGTGACGGGTGGAGCCCTCTACAGCTCCTCGATGCATCAGAAGGTCTCATGAGACAAACTAGTGTCTTGGAACAAGGCCTTGACAAAATCATATTTGTAGTCTTGGCACGAGGCCTTGTCTATGTGGTTATGATAGTCGGTCATTATGCATTCCATTGTTATGAAAGTTGTTATTGATATTGCATGTGAATATTTGATTAGTAAAATATCCATGTGAATAAGTAAATGACATTATTTGATTTTATTTTTTTTCGTACTATGTTGAAGTTCATGTTGAAAAGGCTTTTGTTTTAGTTATACATTTCCTTGAATGTTTATTCTTATTTATGAAAGTTTCTGCTATATTGTTATCCTTACTGGGCATTTGAGCTCACCCCTTTTCTATGTTTTATTTTTCCCAGGATATAAAGAAGTTATTTATGAATGACAGGGAGGGATAGTATGAGGGGATAAGAGTGTGGACTATGGAGACTATATTGTTGTAGAATTAATTTTATGATGTAATGTAATACATTATGAATATATCTAGTGTTTCCAAGGCTACTAAACTAATCGGTCCTTCGGGACTTGATTCCTTGTAATCATGCCAATTTTATGTAATAATGCACCGAATCTGGGTAACTGGGGTTGGGGTGTTACAGTGGGTATCAGAAGAAAGTTTAGTACTAACCTTGGAAGCTAGATTTAGATAAACTCTGATTAGAGCACGTAGAACTTAGATGAACTTTGTGGATTAGTAAAGAAGAACTTCCTAAAATTTTGTTGTTATAGAGATTTTGTGAGTTTTCCAAGAAATACATCCTTGTCTGGATACGAGCAGGTAGAGGCAGCTCTAGCATAGATGTACCTAGGGGTAAAACCCGAAAACACCGCTTTGAGCTAGTCTCGAACAGGAACTGGTGCACGACAACGGGCCTTGCTGCACTCTTGGTTACGACACTCCTGGGGGATATGCTTAGGATAATTTACATTTTCTTTACAAACTGATTTGAAGTATTATATATAAGATGAGAGTAAATGACCTTGGTTAATCCTAATGTGTTTCAAATTGAGAATATGGTGACATGTTAATCTCTAAATGATTTTATGACTACTGTTACTCACACAATGCTTTCTGGTTTTAGTCAATGGCTGGATTCTAAGGAAGTCATAGTGACTTTGAGAATGATGTACAAGGTGGGAACGGTGGGAGCCATGAGCAACAAAATGGAATGTTGATAGGCGTAAAAGATATCGTCTTCATGCCAAATCAATTTTCCAAAAATATGATCACCAATATATATATTAACCAATTCTAGGACTCAAAAAAGAAGATAAAGGTGATGAATGATAAGAGCTCCAGCAGTGGATACCATGGAGAAAGGAATCCTCAATTTCCATCATACATGAAATGTGGAAGGAGACACCCAGGAAAGTGACTCAATGGGACAAAGAAATTATTTACGTGCGGGAAGGAAGGACATAAAGTGAATAATTTCCGAAGAAAAATGAAGAGTACCATGGAAGAAGATAGAAATGGTCCAAGGAATCCATTTACAGTCATTTTCCGTAAATGTAGGGGACCCAGCCATTACCCGAGTGAATGCCCTATTATATAGGATATTTTCTTGGTCAAAGAAGAAGCTATGTAAAAATTAATGGTTGGAGAAATGTTTAAAAAGTATTAGTGCTCCTTGTTGATGGGTTTACTTTGGAATAATCTTCTCTTGTATTTTTAACCCTGCAGTTTTCCATGTGAGAATGATATTTGAGGAAGAATTATCTTTTCTCCTGTGGATATAGTTATATATAACCATTTGGTTTTATATGATCATTGGGTTTGAGGCAATTATAAGTTATTATAATTTGGGATGAAAATTCAAGGTATGAGATAAGATTTGTGGTTAAATTATGTTATAGTTATTTTGAGAAATTTATCTCATTTTGGTAATGTTATAAAATATAGTTTTTGAAAAAGGACAACACGCAGACCGTGTGACAACCCGTCGCGTCGGACAAAGCTTAGGGAATCGAACCCACAACCAATGTGCGATTGGGATTTATTGCCTACCACTGGACTACGTGAAGTCCATGGTTAGTGTGACTATTATTTTTAGTTAAATGATTTTATTGATCAATAATTATTTGATTTTGGATCTTGTGTCTTATCAAATGAATACCCTTAGTAAAGGAAAATGATTTGGTGATTATGTGATAAATGTTATTTTGGAAGTTGTTCGCTTTGTTGTGAACACTATGTGCCCAAGGAAAATAGAATATTATTGGATTTCATTTTAGGAGTAATGGTGTATTTTTATCTATGATTTTATTGTGGATTTATAGTGATTTGGGTTATTTTATGGAAATGATTAGGTTAATTACTTTTAAGTATGTGACGTTAAGAGTAATTAATGTCATTTAGAGATACAATTTAATGTGGAAGACTAAATTATTATAAGTTTTGGGTTTCAATATTATATAGGATTATATTGAAGGATTTTAAGGACAATTGATTATTGAATGGTATTTATTTAACTTTGGGGTATTGATGGTTTAATTTTAGAAATTATGATTAGTTTTATTTCTCTAATGGAATATCCATTTGGGGGATCATCAGATATTATACTAACCATTTTGGTTTTGATTAATCTCTAAAGACAAGGTAAATATATAGTTTATCCTACGTGGATCATGTATTTCTATAGATGTTTTTTCTAGCTCTTCCATTGTGACCATGTCTTCTTGAATACTCATTTTTCCAAAAAAAAATGAGTTAGTGGTAAAAATTTATTAAAGAATGAAACTCTACTTAAAAATTAAGTTTATCTCTTTATGTTCTTAGTCAATATCATAAATGAATTACTTGTCCTTATGTAATGTATCTTAAAACAAAAAAAATGTTGTTCGTTTACTTTTCCTACTGGGAGACTAAAGACCGTTTGTCCCAACACAAGTTTGTGATTTTCTTATTGTTACTTTCTCCTGATCATGTTTTCTATCCCTCTCCATCATAACTGAACACTTAGTTTATCATCCATATCCATGTTTTCTTACATGGAATCCTAGTATGGGTTATCATGGGTGACCTTTATACCTCTCTTCCTTTCTTTTAAAGTGATAGTTTTATTATCTCTTTTTCCGATGTGAGAATTTCCATTAAATTATCAAGCCCAATTTTAAAAAAATTGCGAGGACACAATTTATTGAATGAGGGGAGAATGTAACACCCCAAGACTCCTCGGTAAGTTTCCCTTTGAATAATGCAATGGCGTGCATTGTACGCAACTTTGAGATTCTAACACACCACAACCAATCAAACTAGTCGTTATGAATAGTAATACCTAATTTTTGAAATTTTATAAATTTTATCTCTCAAAATAGACTTCATTTTTGGATTCAGAATATCGAAGTTATCCTAGGGTGAAATTTTGGTACTTTTCCGATAACTTTCATATTTTGATGAATAGTGAAATTACTAAATTTTAATTAAAAACAAATTTTTTAATCGAAATAATTAATATTGATAAATTATGAATTTTAGTGGTTTTAAAGTATATTTAGAATATATTTTTACCATTTAATTCAATTTTTGTCATTGGACATAATTTCACAATTAAACCAGACATAAACAAGTGTCAATCTTTTGATAGTTATTATCTCTTAAAAACACGCTTTTGGTTTTGACAGCGGGAATTAATTTTAAATTAAATTCTTACACTTCAGTGTTTGGAATTTAGAAAAATGGATTCCATATTTGGAATCATGATGTTCAAATTGTGTAAATAGGTAACTTTTGTTTTTAGACATTTTGAATAATTACTTCGGTAAATATTTTATTTACCATGGTCAAAGGGTAAATCCGGTAAATAAGGGTTAAAAAAATAATATAATAATAATAAAAAATTACCCTAAAACGTATCCTAACCTTATTTGTTGATACATTACCGACCATGGACATATTTTGGTCGATTTTGGGACCCCATGGTTCCACTTGTAAGTGATAGAGACACTTTAATTTAATTAAGTTAAAATGAATACAAAAATGACACAAGCATATATCTTTTAGAAAATAAATTTTTACATAGGGTTATATATGTTGGATTTTAGACTAAAAATTTTCATTATAAATATAAAAAGATTTCCTACATAATGGTAGTTTATTTATATTTTAATACATTAAATAATGTAATTTATTTATGACACAATGGTGATGCAGTAATTACCACATTAATGAAAAATTAAAATAATTGATATTATAATTACACAAATAAATGTAATTTGAAACTTTTTATAAATAACAATAATTTTATAGGTTAATATGACATGTTAGGATTTATTTAATTAACCTTTTTTGAAGTACTAATTCTGTTAGGATTTTTACAAAAATCAATTATTGAATAGTGTCAAAATTGACATAAAATAGTTTATAAAACACATATTAAATTATTAGTTGATATTAAATTCCTAAAAATCTAAGGTTCGGCCAAGAGACTTATATCATGATAGGTGTATCATTAATAGACCACTTTGGGGTCTTCTGGAGGTATATAGTATGTTTACTAACCATATAATACAAAAGTACAAAGAGACATTGTAAAAGTAAAACTAATTAACTAAGAGTTAAAACTAAAAGATAAGGTTAAAATAATGACCCAAACCTCTATAAATTATATTGTTTGAGTGGTTTTCGACCCATCCCTACTTTAACCTTTAAATAATCTACTTCAGAGCCATTATAAACTGAATATGAATTTATTATAAAATAATATTTCTAGGTTTTCCAAAGGTGCCCCTCACCCCTCTTATAAAAGCGCACTCCTCCTTCTCATTAAATAACACCTTCAAAGCCTTTTGGATAGGCCAAACCCTTCCCAAATACTCTCTTAACTTCCCTCAATTCATCCTATAGGAATTACTTTAGTCATAAATCCAACCTAAGGAGACCTTTTGATCAAATCAAAGGGAAGAACCTGAAGAAGAGGTAATGTTTTCACCACCCTTTTTCATGTTCCTTTCTTCTTCCACTTCTTCTTTCATTGTTATTACCATTATAAAATAATAACTCCAGTATATTATATATACATTGATGTTATTATAAACATGTTACAACCATATTTCAGTATTCTATCCATCATTTTAATTACATGTCACCATACATGCGTACGTACGGCTTACCATCTCCACGTCGTGGTGTAATTGTTATTCAAACCATTATTATTTGGATGGGTATAATAATGATTTGTAATTAATGTAAATAATAAATATAACATGATAATTATTCTGTATATATTATGTACAATCAAATTAAATATTATATTAATATCAAAAGAATGATATTGTCGCTCGTGCGTACGTACGGACTACCGTCTCCATGAACGCGATGAGATTCAATCTCCATCGTTTCCATTCAAGACTAATTCTCATTTAATGATTAAAAATAATTTTTAAAGATTTGATATCATTCTTGATATGAATAATATACATCCCATTAATAACAAATATTACTCAAATAACAAAGAATATAAATGAAAATGAACCCGTTAACACCCGAAACGACAATAATTCTAAGATATTATTTACAAATCAATGTTAAAATATCATATATGATATCATATTAATGAATATGATTCTTTTTTAATTCAATAAAAATTATTTCACCATTATACATGAGGTTAAACTACCCTCAACCAAGGAAAAAGTACAAAGTAAGGGGTTTCTTATGTAACTTTTAATTCCGTGAGAATTCCATTGTTCACCACTTATTTATTACATGTGGTGTGTGTACTGCCCATGTTTGTATTCATTATGTAATATAATTTCATTAATGTTTATTTACATCATCATTGTATGATCCTTCTTTCATGTGTGTATGTTTAGTATGTTACCAAATCAATAAGGGAATTTGAAATTTCAATTTCCACTCATTCGGCTTTACACATACTTCATTGATTATTTTACTCCAAGAATATGTGTAGAATCACTATTCATTTGATTATGTCATAATTTCCACTCCCCTTTCTGTTGATATAATTTAATACACATAATCACTCCATTGATAAATTCTAAAGTCGTCAGTATGAACTTTATAAGAGTAATTTTTACTCAATCTCGATTTGTTGAGATAAACATCCAATTCATTGGTGTGGTTTTTACAAGAATATGTGTGAATGTCCTTTGATTGTTTTACACTGAATATCCAATCATATTTAGTGTATTTATATTTTTCACACATAATTATGTCGTTGATTTATCCTTAACCTAAGGATACAACCTTTATGATGGATTTCATCTCAATTTACATTCCATTGAGACTTCATTGTTTTTATACAACAAATCAATTTTATGTGGTGTATATAATGTACTTTGACATAGTATATCATGAATCCTTTTATTCTCATGATATTACCAAGTTTTTGTTACCTCAATTATTTGTATTCAAGTGTCTCTCTTTTGGTTATAAACTCTAACTAAAATACCAATTTTAAATGTTTTAAAGACTTATACTTCTAAATCTTTCTCATTAATGTCCATGTTTTAAAAATGGTTTTAATGATTTATTTATATGGACATTAGAGTTTTAAAATTAAAACTCCTTTTAAAAGTTTCAAAGTGGTATGGGACACTTTGATTCAAAAATTTGTTTTTAAATGGCTTCTTGACAAATAGTGTGACTTTTAAATGATTTTAAGAAAAAGGGGGATATTTCACTCTAATTGTTTTGATTATTAATTTCATCTATGTAAATATCCTTCATCATTATCGATTGAGGTTAATATGATACAATATAATCATCCATTTTGTATCGAATGAGTTATGTTTGACTGTGGATGTGCTATTTTTATACCATTCATGGTTTGTGGATAAAGTATTGACATTTCGTATGCTATTTTTAATACGAATGTTTATGTCATGTTTCAAACTTTTCATATGAGGAATGCATTGGACTTAGTAAGTGACAGGTGGAGCCCTCTATAGCTCCTCGATGCATCGACAGGTCTCATGAGACAAACTAGTGTCTTGGCACAAGGCCTTGATAAAATATTATTTGTAGTCTTGGAACGAGGCCTTGGCTATGTGGTTATGATAGTCTGGAATTATGCATTCCATCATTATGAAAGTGGTTATTGATATTGCATGTGAATATTCGATTAGTAGAATATCAATGTGAATAAGTAAATGGAATTATTTCCTTTTATATTTGCCATTCTATGTTGAAGTTCAAGTTTAAAAGGCTTTTGTTTTAGTTATACATTGACTTGAATGTTTATTCTTATTTATGAAAGTTTCCGCTATATTTTTATCCTTACTGGGCATTTTATCTCACCCCTTTTCTATGTTTTATTTTTCCCAGGATATAAAGAATTAATTTATGAATGACCTGTAGGGATAGTATGAGGGGATAAGAGTGTGGACTATGGAGACTATATTGTTGTAGTTTTAAATTTATGATGTAATGTAAAACTTTATGAATATATCTAGTGTTTCCAAGGCTACTAAACTAATCAGTCCTTCGGGACTTGATTCCTTGTAATCATGCACATGTTATGTAATAATGCACTGACTCTGGGTAACTAGGGTCGGGGTATTACATTTACACTAATAAATTTAATTAATTACAATTAGGGAGTAATATTAATGAAATATATATATATATATGTATATATTATAT
This sequence comes from Viscum album, assembly GCA_963277665.1. NCBI lineage: Eukaryota > Viridiplantae > Streptophyta > Magnoliopsida > Santalales > Viscaceae > Viscum > Viscum album. The sequence continues at coordinate 1,752,290,552 of OY728159.1, read as the reverse complement.
TCTATCAAATATCTTTGATATTCATCCAATAAATTTGATAAGCGTAATATGTGAACAAACACAATATTACATATATAAACCTATATTTTTATTAAGTCATTTTTACCACCTTTTAATGGTTAACCAATTTCGAATCCAATTTTTTGCACATTTATAAATAATTTATGTCAAGATACACTTATTATTTATAATAGAAACACATAAATTAGGTTAGGGTGAATTTTGGTATTTTCTTGGAAGTTTCATTTTTTTAATGAATAATGAAAAATACTAATTTTTTATTCAAACCTTTTTTCCACATAATTTATTTATAAATTTAAATAATATTTTACATTGGTTTTAAAGATAAATTAGATTAAATAATTATCAATTTATCCAATTTGGGTCATTGGAATAAATTTTATTTTTAAATTAGATAAAAAACATAGCAAACTTTTGGATGTTTTTTCTTTAAAAACCTGTATTGTTTTCCCGTATGCAGGATTAAATTTAACTTAATTTAGACCAATTATATGATTGAATTTTAAAAAAATGAATTAAATATTGGTAATAAAAATAATTAATAATTAATAATAATTTAAAATTATTTGGTTATAAAAAATAGTAGTGAAAGTAATTAAAATTAAGCACAATGATTAAAGTGAAATTAAGCTTAACAATGGACTAAACCTTAATCTTAATGGCCAAAATGACCTAGAAAATTTCTAAAAATCTATTGTATGGACATATTTTTACCCTATACTAACTTGTATCAAATTATTACTATAATTGGATCCAATTTAAAAGGGAAAAATGTGGGTGGAATACCTTTTACAGAAATTTACTAGAGTGTCACTCCTCCCCTAATATAAAAAGTCATCCACTCCTCCCACTTCCCACACCTCTAAAGCCTCTTTGAATCGAAAAAAATATGATATAATAGATCCTAAAAATACCTCCCCTATACCTATAATTTTTATCTTGGTCATAAAATCATCCATGTAATCCCTATTGTTCAAAATAAAAAGAGTTAACCGATTAAGAGGTAATATCTTTCCTCGAGCTATTTAGTTTTATTTCCATTATACACCCCTAAAATATCCATATTATATGATTTAATATAATAAAAAAATCATAAATATCATAAATATACTAATATGGTGTTTTTAAGGGTTATACCTACACTTACACACACCTCCATCTAATAGATAACGAACTTAACGTTTATGTGTACAACAAACTACCACCTCACGAAACGAAGTTGTTCATTTTTCATTTACCAACTCTAATGGTTGGGAATCATGATGGTAAATAAATATATTTATATATGTTATATATGATATTTACAACGTCTTTATATACTTTTAATTCTTTTATAACACTTTACTTTATGGACACCATTTTGTGGGAATGCGATAACATTGTGGATGTGTGGACTACCACCCCCTCAAAGTAATATGATTAATTTGATTGTTTTAATGAACCAATGTAACATATATGACACTTATATTATAATTTAATTATAATATACATATATATATAATTTAATTTTCATTATTTTAAAACTATAAAGAAATTATAGTAGCGTTCATGCATACGTACGACATACCGTCTCCATGAACATTGCATTTTATTAATTATTTATAAATATTATATATTTCTATATATATATATATAATGAATATATATAATAATTAAACAATGTCTTAAATCGTGTATATGATTAAATCATGATCTATGTAATAAGAACAATACGTTACAAGTAAAATCATACTCGAAAAACTAGGCAATTAACACCCTAAATATTGAAAATAATGAGAGATTATAACGTTTCAGGTAATAAGATAACACTATAAGTTAATATATGATATTATAAATATGAATATGGTTATTGTTTAAGTTATAAACATGTTTAAACCTCATATACTATAGGATAAATAATTTTCACTCAAAAGGAAAGACAAGGTAAGATATTTTCATCTACCTTTTTCCATCCGTGCGTTAACTGTCATGTTCACCATTTACTTATTTTATGTGGTGTATATAATGCCCATTTTTATATATTATATCATTAATAATTTTATATTAAATATACTTAAAACATTCATTTATTGTTATTCCTTCATTATTACTATGATTTAAAATGTTTCAAATTTGTATTGGACACTTCATAATATATAAATATTATTTTCCTCAAGAATAATTTTAACGAAATTTAAATGTTATTTACATTTGACGAAATTATATGAAAATTGTTACATAATCCCTTTAATTTTCTTATACACTAATTATTCATGACCTTTTTCATGTATTAGTACCATTTTCCCACTCTTTAGTACTAAAAATGTTTTAAGAAAACCCGACGTCATTACTCCCTTTAGCCGTTAATCTATTTTCATATAAAAACAATGTTTTATTAAAATGTTTTAAAAAATGATTTTAAACATTTAAAAATGATTTAGTAAAGAAAATTTTACCCTTTTCTCTTTTTCCAATGTTTTAAAAGGAATATTCTTGTCTCTTTCCAAACAAATCATTTTTCTAACCTTTTACCATGCAAAAATAATTTTCTTTTTATGTCATAAGACATGTATGGATTAACCTAGTATCATTTATTTGATGCTTACATTGAATTTATAAATGCTTAATTTTTAAATAAAATGTTTGAAAATTTCTATTTTTAATGAATATGTTTCCAGAAAGGTTTTAAAAAAAGTATATTTTCCCCAAGAATGTTTTAAATGACATTTTTATAATATTTCCATTAATCAATGAAAACAACATTTTAATTTTCCTCCAATTAGTAAATGTTGTATTTATATAATCCTTACACATCCTATGGATGGTATATTATTTATTTGGCTAAGGGATGAATTCAAATTCACTTCCTTGGTTCCTTTTAGTCCCCCTGAAATATTCAATTTCCTATGATCATTTTACATTGAATTTCCCCAATATCATTTTTCATGGATATGATTATTGCTTAAAAAATATACCAATTTTGATATGGTGTTCACTTGTAAAGTGATTTGATTTTTTGGGAAATATTGATAAATTTTAGCTTATATTCTGTACAGATATTTGATAAGTCGTAATATTTATTTTGATGATTCAATATGAGGATTTCTTTATATAGGTATGACAGAGGTTGTGGATTATCTAAAGAAATACCTATGGATGGGGTTTGGTAATTTATCTCCCATTAATACATCAGTAGTCTGATGGGATGATTCAATTAGAGAAAACCCCTTCAATTTTTTTTTCAAGAAGAATAGACTGGTATGACACTAGCTAGGGAGAAGTTAATACAATCCCCTTGATGTATCATTAGTCTCATGAGACGAATCATTTATCCAAATTCGAGTAATTTAAATTCTCTTGAGAATATATCATGAAAGTAAAGGTATAATATACCAGGGAAATATAGATCCCATTAATTAATCATTTCTTTCATTTTGATTCATTATTTATTTATCTATGATATTTTTCATCGACATATCTATGGATGAATTTAATTTTAAGTTCATTTATTAAGTGGAATGTGTTTTAGTTTATTACCTTTTGATATTGATTTTTTCCTTATCTAGTTCTTATATAGGCATGTGTTTCCAATTATTTACCTTGAAATGTTATTATTATCAATGATTCATTATTGCTTCTGTTGTACTTTTACCTTAATGATCATTTGATTTCACCCTTATTATGTCTTATTTCCATAGGAATCCAAGAAGGATACTATAAAATATATGAAGGGATATACTAGATAGAATAAACATATCCTGAAAATAAAAAAATTATTTTGTAATTAGTGTATACATTTATAAAAAACCTATATATTTATCTGGTTTACCAAGACTACTGAACTCTTTGATCTTTTATGATTTAATTCCTTGTAATCATGCCATTTTAATTAATAGTAGGCACCAAATCTAGGTTATATAGGTTTGGATCACATAGCTGATATCAGAAAAAGTTTATTAGCAACCTAGGGAACTATATTTAGAGAGCATTGATTATAGATCATAAATATAAGGTAGGATTTTATGATAAGTATATAAGAACATCTTAGATGCTTTCTAAGGTAGAAATTATGTGAGTCTTCCTAGAAATGAATCTTTCTATAGATACTACAAGTGGATTTGGTTCTAGAATAATTTTATCTAGGGATAAAAAATCTAGCAAGGTGAATTGGGCCTACCTTGACAGAACCTGGTACATGACAATTGGATTTATTGTGCACTTGGTTTGACACATTTGGGGGAAACACATAGAACAATTCACATTTTCATTACAAACCATTATGTATCATTTTAATAGATAATGAAAATGAATTAGCTTGGTTAAAACTAAGGTGTTTTAGATTGTAGATAAGGTGTTATGATTTTGAAATCCTACAAATGATATTATAAATAAATCTTAGACAAAGGAAGTACCTATGTGAAAATAAATTGATGAAGTATTTATGTATTAGGGTTATATTGATAACATTAGTTAAAATTATATTTTTTAACCTTATTTCAAGGATATAAATCATATTTAGTTTTTAAATTATATTAATATGGCTTTAGGAAATGACAACCTCTATGTCGGATGACTTCCAATCAAATCTAACATGACCCTGATACTTGAAACCAAGACCAAAGGAGGACAAGGGTTTCATACCAAACATTGAACTAAGTAATGATCTGGTTAATATTCCATTATTTATAGTTCACAAATTTGAAGAATAAATTTTAATGATGAACTAGTGGTGTCACTATTTAGGTTTAGAGATTAATGTACTAACCATATTGACATTGAAGAATAGTTAAGGACAAATATTTATAGTAATCACTATTTTATAGGCCTTAATATCTGTTAAAAGTGTATTTTCATACCTCATGAATAAAATTTAATTTCTGGATGAATTGTAAAATGATAAAAGAACAACTGTGGGATGAAATTTTATTTATATAAATTTATCCAATTAGTATATATCCTTTTATTCCTAGATAGTAAAATAATTACTCAATATATGGTAAATGTCTTAGAAACAATTTTTTTCCAAATACTTTAATTTTTTTTGATTTTATGGTCTCCTAAATCATCACATATTTATAGATTTGTGCCCCTGAACAATATATTGATCATTGATATGTTTTTGATTCATGAAATAAAAGACTCCCTATAAATATTTACAATTTTCCTCCATGTATATATTTCTAGTTTCCACTAATGATCTTCAACTTAGAGACCTAGTTTTATATTCTTTCATGTGACCTTTTTACTTCCCATTCTCTCTTTTATAAACGATTTCCTACAAACCATTGTCATGATATGTGATTTCAATCATATAAAATATCAAATAATCTATCACTAAGATCATGTTTAGATTATAAGAATGTAATTTAAATAAGTTAGGGAGAATGGAACACCCCAAAAATCAAAAGTTGGAACTTTTTATTTTATAGAACATATGTCATGAAGCACAAAGAACATAAGGGAATATAATATCATGACAATTTACAATATATTTACTTTAAAAAATATATTAAATCTATTTTATTTCTTTCAATGCACACAACAATGAGTCAGCCTACATCTCACGCAACCATGAGTTTCTTCAATGGCCTGCGTTACATGCAAGATTGAGTTTTATAGAATGATAATATATTACTAAAATATTATTATTTAATATAATAATATATAAACTAGTATTTATGAATATTATAAAAAAATATAAAAATATATGGTTTACAAAACTAATTCTTTTGTTACAAATTAATTATAAATGAATATAAGAACCAATTTAATATAAAGGAAATATTTTTATAATAAACTATTATTATTCTTAGAATGATATTTTATCCTAATAAATTAATTTAATTACAATAATATAGTGATATTAATGTAATATATATTATATATTCTATAATATATTTTTTATATTCATCCAATAAAATCGATATATATATGATAAGAACAACCCCAATATTACACATATAAACCTATATTTTTATTAAGGAACTTTTACTCCCATTTAATGGTGAACCTATTTTAAATACAAATTTTCTCACATTTATAAATATTATAATTTAAAATAAATAAAAAAAATTAAATCTAAAAATAAAAATTTGGTTTTGGTGAGTTTTTTGTATTTATCTATGAAATTTCATTTTTTAATGAATAATGAAAAATAGTGAATTTTAATTCAATTTTTTTTAAGATAATTTATTTATAAGGCTAAATAATATATTAAATTAGTTTTAATTTTAATTTGATTAAATATTTATCAATTATTCTGATTCGCATCACTCTAATCCATTTAATTTTGAAATTGGATATAAAAATTAGGAAACACTTGGACATTTTTACATTAAAACCCCCCATTGTCATCCCGTCAGTGGGATTAAATTAAAATTAATTTTCGACACTTCTGTGTTTGGAATTTGAAAAATATATTAAATATTTAGAATAATCATAATTTATAATTTCTAATAATATCAACTTAGTGTTTGATCAAAAAAATTATTGAATGTAACTAAAATTAATCACAACTATTAATGTAAATTTAAATGTAATAAGGGAATAAAACTTAATATTATGGGAAACCAAGATCTAGAAAATAGAAAAGAAATACATTTTATAGAAATATTTATACCCTATCCTAAATTTTATATAATTTGGACCATTATTAGATCCACTATAAATGGTAAAACGTGGGTGGAATTCCCTTTTCCAAAATTTACAAGAAGGCCACTCCTCCTCCAACATCATCTCATATCTCTAGACACATTGGATAGACAAATATATGAAAAAATATATCCTAAAAATACCTCCCCTATACCAATAATCCCCACCATAGTCATAAATTCCATCCATGGCTTTTCCCCTTTTGGATCTAAGTGGTTGATCAGGGGAATGGGAGGTTCTGTAGATATATGGGTTAGAAATTTTCCGACTGGCCAAGGAGAAAGTGTGAATCAAGGTGTTTCTGATCTATGAATGTGGTTTCAAAAACAATGGTGTCCACATAAGACTTGTTTGTAAGGATACTGTCACAACAGGATAGGCCCATATTACACTCAAATTATACCTGGATAGTTTCGTGATCGATTGTTGAGTTAACTGCAAGAGAGACCGATATAGTCGGTATAATATATGTAGTGTAAGAAATTTACTACTCGTTTGATGCTCAGTAAAATACTATAATAGTGACCCCATGTATATTATATTATAGCACTGACAAATATTCTTTATGTGCTGAGTGGCTTGATTTTTGGATTCCCTTAGGGAAAACCAAAAGGAGTTACACAATTAAGAGGTAACATCTTTCCTCAAGATCTATAGTTTTATTTCCATTATCCATCCCCTTAACGCTTATTATTCCATGCATATATTAAAATACAGTATCATAAAAATAATGAGGTTTTTTTATGTAAAGGGTTCGACCTTCACTTACGCACACCTCCATCTAATGGGTAACAAACATAACATTTTTGTGTTTGAAAAATTACCGCCTTACGAAACGAAGTTGTTTGTTTTTTCCATTAACACCTACAATGTTGGGGAATTATGATGGTAACTATGTTTATATATGTTATATATTATATTAATAATCTATTTATACTTATTAAATAATTTTATAACACATTCCTTTATGCACTCTATTTTTTGGGAATATTATAACATTATTTGTGGAAGTATGGACTATCGCCCCCTAAAAATGATGTGATTCGTTCACAAAATATATGGAATGTCTAAAGAATGTTTTTAATAAACCTATGTAACCTATAATACATATATATTATACCTTAATTATAATCCAAATATATATAATTTACTTTTCACTATTTTAATATGATAAAGAAATGAAAGTAGCATTCATGTCCATGCACGACGTACCGTCTCCATGAACAGTGCATTTCCTTTATTATATCCACATATTATTGATTATTCTAAATAAATGTATACCAAATATATATTATAATTAAATCATGGTATAAATCCTTGATATGATGACATAATTCTATACTTAATAATAACAATAAGTAACAAGTCAAAACATACTAAAAAAACTAGCCAATTAACAACTGAAATGGTGAATATAGTGAAAGATTATTTTATAATGTGTAATAAGATATTATAATAAGTTAATATATGATATTATAAATATTATTAAGGTTTTTGAATAAGTTAGTAACATGTTTAAACTTATTATATATGAGGTTAAAGGAAGTTAAGACAGAATTAAACACAAGGTTAGAGATTTTCTTCTCACTTTTTACATCGATGAGATAAATGTAATGTTCACCACTTAATTATTTCTTATGTTGTATCTACTATCCATTTTAATATATTACATCATTAATCATTTTTATTAGTGGTATTTTAATCTTTAAATTAATGTTATTGTTTTATGATGATTATAATTTAAAATGTTTCAATGTGGTATGTGACACTTTTGATTTTTTAAAGATTATTTTCCCTAAGAAAAATTTTAATGATCTTTAAATGGTATTTACATTAGAGGAAATTATATGATGTTTTTTAAACAATACCGTATATTTTCCTCAAATCTTGTTATTCATGACATTTTTCAAGTATTAGTACCATTTTCCACTCAATGGTACGCAAATGTTTTTAAGAAAATACAACATCATTAATCTCTTTAGTATGAGAATCTATTTTTTTCTAAGAATCATGTATTTTAAAACTATTTAAAAATATGTTTTGAAACATTACAAAATTATTTATTAAATAAATTTTACCCCTTTTTTCATTTTACTTCAACGGAATATCCTTTTAACTATTTTAAAATGGAATTTTCTTAACTATGTACCATGAAAAAGGAATTTTTTTACCTCATACGACATGAAAATATTTACCCACTATCTTTTATTTTAATATTATGTTTAATATTTAATAGATGAATTTTTTATTTTTTTTTCAAAAGTGAATTTCAATGAAAACTTTTTTTAAATGTTTCTTTAAAAAAGTATATTTTCATCATGAATTTTTTTTAAAAGATATTTGTATAATATTTATTTTAATCAATGACAACAACCATTTTATTTTACCCCACTTGGGAAATGTTGTATTTATACAATACTTAATATTCTTTTGGATGATCTATGATTTATTTTTCTAAGTATATTATTCACATTCATTTTCATGATTCCATTTAGTCCCCTTGAAATATTCAATTTCCTATGATCAGTTGACATTGAATTTCTCGCATGTATCCATATCATTTTTTGAAGATATGATTATCACCTGGACCGTATACCATCTTTCATATGACGTTCACTTTGAAAGTTAGTTGATTATTTGTGGAAATATTGATTAATATTTATCTTATATTCAATACAGATATTTGATAAGGCATAATTTTTTATTTCGATTATTAGATATGAGGATTACTATGGAAAAGTATGCCATAGGTTAGAGACTATTTATAAAATTCCATATGGATGGGGACTAGTAATAGATATCCCCTCAATGCATCAGTAATCTCATGGAATGAATCTATTTGGTAAAAACCAATCATGTTTGTTTCCAAGAAAAACAAAATGGCATGATACCGGTTGGGGACTAGTTAATGAAAGCCCATTAATGCATCAGTAGTATCATGAGATGAATCATTCAGGCAAATTCGAGTAGTTTAAACTATATTGAGAATAATTCATGATGGGAAATGTACGACATACCAAGGAAACGTGGCGTCCAATAATTAAGCATTGAATTTATTTTGATTCAATATTTATTTATCCCTGATATTTTTCATTAAAAAATCTATGAATGAATTTAATTTTTAGATATTTGATTAAATGGAATGTGTTTTAGTTTCTTACATTTCTATATTGATTTTTCCTTATCTAATTATTTTAACTGAGTGTTTTTTCATTTATTTACCTTCCAAATTGATTATTATAATTGACAAGTTATTTATTTTTCTTTGATTTACCCTTACAGATCATTTGATCTCACCCATTATCTGTTTCCTTTCTCCAAGAATCCAGGAAGGTTATTGGGAAATATATAAAGGGATATACCAGATGGAATAAATTTATACTCAAAATATATTTTTTTGTTTTATTTAGTGCATTCATTTTTAATACAATACTTATTCATGTATCTAGTTTAACATGACTACTAAACTCTTCTATCCATCGAGATTTGATTCCTTGGAATAATGCTAATGTAATGGAAGTAGACACTAGATTCAGGATATCAGGGGTTGGGTTACTACAAGTACACACCCAGGTGACATCTATCGACTAGAAACCATGTGTCAATAGAGGCACTTTATGTAGTAAAGGAATATATAACTCAGTTGATAGGTAGTACATCCTGAGTTCTCTCATTGGTACCACATTTTATATACAACTTTACAAACATCTCGTACCATTAGAAGATAGGGACCTATGTATTATAGATATGAAAAAACTTCTCAGTTGGTCTCATGTGTTATGTATATTGTGCCACTATCCATATATATCATCTCCCCATTACATGTGTATAGTGATACATTATGAGGCTTTCCTAGGGGGGATACATTCCATGTGTTTTTAATATACATGTCAATTAATTTTCCAACAATGATATATTTTTGAATCTCCTTGTACAGAACTTGTATTTGGGTGCATGAGAAGTCCATTTAGAGTGTTTTTATACATAGGATATGATAATGAAATTCTATTCAATATTAGAGGAAAAAGGGAGGAAATATAAATATTTTAGTCTCCTTATCTCTGTATGGTCATAGAATAGGTTTGGGAGACACGATTAGAGGATTTATGAGGTCAAAATTTCTTTAAAATCTTGGAAGTAATAGGTAGTGGGTCCCTTGTATTCATCTTGAAGTTTGGTACTCTCACATATACATTGGGAATTATCTATCCATATCATAATGGTGTTGATACTCCAAAAATTATGTCGAAGTTTATTTCAAACACACACTACTAATATAGATCTACACCCCACCATATACATGGGGAATGAGTCCTCTATATTTGGATTTGGTACTACTCCATCAAAGAGCTCAAATTTTGCACGGTTCCACCACTGAGGTCGATGATACCTTAGCTGATACTTATCATTTGGTTATGTGAGGGTCCACTAATACTAATCTATAGATGGAATGTGGGTTTTATCATAGTTGGGTAACTATGGTGGTTGTTTTTAGTAATCCCTTAACTAACATCAACCCTATTACATGGTGCAAGCCCCCTATAGGTTTCTAAAATACTAATTCAATAAAGGTCGATAATAAGGTAGAGTACTCCCTATATTTCTATTCATGATTTTTTGAGAATTAGGTTCACCTTTGTGGTTTCCAGTGGAGATGTGGAAGTTAGATATATAGGTTGAGCCTTTAGGATATGATGTACGGATAAGCTATCAAAATGAAACTTTGGAAGATCTTTGATCCCCTGAGTAATATTAGCTTCTCATGAGGTATGGCATTTAGGGATTGGAGATGATATGTTTTGGAATTCCCTATATCACTGAGTCTTCTAATGATATTTCATATCTGGATCTTTTTATTATCTTCGCCATAGTTACTTTTTTATATCAGAATTGATTTGAATTATTCCACGCATTTCCTTTATGATTTTGGGATATCCTACTGAGTATGAATATACTTACCCCATCATGGGGATTTTAAAAACATACATTTTTTATGTGAAGAAGAGATAGGGTTAAAAGGTAGTATTGATGGATGTGGTGATGGTATTTCTTATTCAGATCTAATTCCTTGTGATGCTTGGAGATTCATGCTGGAGCATGGTAGTTTATGATGGTGGTGGTCACCGTTATGGCAAGATATCAATCTAGGACTACGTTCTATGAGGAGGATATTCCCATATTTGCTTCCCTTATATTAAGAGGCATGTCAGATGTATTAATCCTTTGGTAATTTTCTTTCTAGAGTTGTTCTTGTAATTTATGTCTCATGTCTGTGTTTTAATTAGTTCTTTTGTTATGTATATATATATATATATATGTCTAGTGTTTTTGGTTATTTTATGCATTGGAGATATGATTATATTACAAGTTCATAAAGTTTATGAACTCCCATATTATTTGATATTCCAAATTTGTGATATTCACTAGCCCCTAGGAAATTGGAGGTGGGATTGGGGTGGAACCTCTGACTTACCACAATATTAGGAAGGGCCTTAGTGAGTCAAGTCATGTTAGAGTTATAAAATCGTGGTCCATTATTCGGTATGTAGTTGGATTTAGTAGTCATGTAATTCACTGACACCAGAAACATGGAGTTATTGGTTACTTTATTTTTTGAGTAAAAAAATATAAAGATTTCATCACTAAAAATAAAAAAGAGTTGTAGTCTTAGGAGACTAGATAAATAATATATTCCCATATTACATTGTAAAATCAAATTACATCATAAAAATTTATTGAATCTATCTGATTACTTTTAGTGCATCCCTGAATTTATTCATATATCACTTCTTGGTTTCTTAGGAAAATAAATACATAAGAAGGGTGGGCTCAAACTCTGTGTAAGGGTACAATTATAATGGAATCTATTATATTAGGCACACAAATAATTGTAGAGTTAATAATAAAAATAAATTCTATGTAATTTTTGTCTTGAGAATGAAAAATAACATTGTATAACATATCAATGGTAATAATCACTTGTATTACAATAACATAATTCATTGTGATGAAATGAATAATGCTGAAAATATTGATATTTACTATCAATGACTAATATAAGAAATTATTTTTCCATCAAGTTCACAACCATGAAATTATTATTGATGTCAAGTATAGATCCATGAAATCATTCATTCTGTCACGACCCCCTCCCACCAAAGATGCCCCTCATGAGATAGAAATTGTGAAAGGGATATAATGACCCCTGAGTCCCGCTTTTAGTAGGCCCCGGGTTGGAGAATAACACCAAGGGTATGAGTTTTCACAAATATGGGAGGGATTATCCTTTTATTGTTTTTAGATCGGGAAATAGGACAAGTCAACAACCAAAAAGGAAAAGAACAAGTGTATAGAAATAAACCCAAACCAAGCCCACATGCCTGTTTAAACAATTTTATAACAAGGTGCATGTACAAGAATGATCAAAGTACAATACCAAAAGAAACAAGTGTACAGCAAGAACAACAACTCCAACTGTCCGACTAGTAGGGTCCCGCACGGCCCTGGTAGTCCTCCTGGAAACCCGAAAGTAAGCGTAGGGTGAGTATACAAGTATACTCAGTAGAGAAACCTAAAGCTCTCACGCACAAGTGGGGAGACATCCTAATGTCCCGTGAGAACAACAAGAAACCTAGCAAGGAATTATATCCACCCAACCTCACCAACCACAATCACCAAAAAGAAAATCACAAAATGTAGTAGTATATAAGAACAAGAGAATTGGGTACCCCGCACCATTTCCCTTTAGTTAGATGCTCTTTCCAATGGCGAACGTCCTCACGCTGCCACACTCTCCCCGCCCGCACACACCTGGGCCTCAAAACCACGTATGCCACCCGCACACACCCGGGCCTCACAACCACGTATCCCACCTGCACACACCGGGGCCTCACAACCACGTATCCATCCCGCAGACACCTGGGCCTCACGACCATGTATCCCGACCGCATGCACCTGGGCCTCATCCTGAAGATTCTTGGGAAACAGTAAACCCTTCCCGAAGAGTCTTGGGATGATGCCACCCTAATTGAATCCTACCTGAAGGGTCTTAGGTGTAAGGTTGCCTAAATCCATCACAGCCTAGGGAAGAAGGAGCCGGAAGGAGCTATTAACTAAGGGGAAAACACCCTCTCCCATGAAATGGGAGTGTTCGGCACTAAGTACTCAACATGGGTGGGGTGCGATAAAACACAAAAGATACAGATATATATATGTATACCAAACACACAACCCAACCTATGGTTTATAAACATAGAAACTGAGCATGTACCATGACACTACTACTAAGAATCATGCATACAACAAACAACCCCAACCCCATTTAGGTTTTCACGTTTCAGCAGAATTAGTTTATTAGTTCTTTAACTACTGGGCGACTATCCACAACCAACCACACTGATCTTTCATAAAACATACCCCTGTCATCCACAAATCAAGTTAGGAAAACAAAAGAGCACAACAAATCCCTTCATATCAACCAACCAATCAATTGATTATTAATCTTGTTCCATTACCATGACCCACCATTCATTAACTCTTCCACTTTTTTTTATTTATTATTCACAACCCATAGTCTGTTCACATTTAAACCCATCCCTGCAACTCCACTACGAACCACCATAACCACAAACACACCAAAACCCATACATCATCATCCATTGATACCATTTATCGCATCCCCACTTCCCATCACTAACATAGAATTCACACCAACCCACAACCAAGTAAACTGCATCCTCGCTGCTCACCCGATCCACAACAACCCACAAAACACCCCCATCGCATGCCACGTATCTGAGACAACACCCACATGTTCATTATTCCATTTTTTTCAACAGGGGAGATCACACAAGGGTTCTAGATTTTAAAACAGCCATCTTTACATGACTATCCAAATTCCAAATTCAAAAAGTTCCATTCACAAAAACGGTCTAGAAGATAGGGAAACATTTAATTACGGAAGCAAAGGCCCCCAACGACCGTGATTTTCAATAGGCATAAGCCTATTCAATTCACAATATAATATCACAGGATATAAATATAAACATAACAACTTCCCCATCCTCGTTATTTAACCAGTTATTATTTTGGATTGTTGGTTCAACCGTTTCTCATGAAAACAAGAGGATACCCACCCCATATGATGCACAAATTAGAGAGACGAAGGCAAGATCCCTACCACAACAGGTTCTGATCACAACACTCCCACGGATCAACTTTAGAAGATTTCTGTCGGTGTTCGTCACTTTCGTCGAGTCCCGGAAAAACCTCCTTGGGTGGAAGTTTGAAAGGAAGGGCCGAAGGAAGGACAACTGATCCAAGCTCAGAATTTCTTCCTCGTCATTATGCTCCCATGGCCGGTGACGGATCGTAAATCGGAACTTGGACGAAGAAGTTATGGAATAAAGATCCTTCGAGTTTCTTGGGAGAACTCTTCTCAGAGGAAAGCAGAGGAGAGGGGTGAGTTGAAAAGGAGGAGGGGACCCCTCCTTTTATAGGTTAGAAAATAAAAAGTACAGGACATGTACTTTATGGTACACGGCGTGTACTCAGTTATTTCACACGGTCTCCACGCGGCTTCCAACACGACCTTCAACGCGGAACGCGGCCGTTGACTGGTCAACACACGGCTTGAAGGTAACGCATATGCGGGGAGGGACTACACAAAGTGTAGTATTGGATACACGGCATGCACCCATTTATTTCACATGGCTCCAACACGGCACACGACCGTTGACTGGTCAGCACACGGTAATGCGTACGCGGGGAGAGACTACACGACGTGTAGTATTGGATTCACGGAATGTACCCATTTATTTCACACGGCAAGGACACGACCTTCAACACGGGGTATACCCAGAAAGGGGGAACACGGCGTGTACTCAAACTACACGGCGTGTAGTTTCAAAATTCTGGAAAGTGTAGGAAAAGTCCATTTTACCCTCCAGAACACTTCGTGGCCTTCTTTTTGACAAAGGACTGGTCCAGAGAGGTCCGAACCATTACATCAGATACCTCTTAAAACATTCTCGTCCCCGAGAATTCAGAAACCATCCCAGATGAACCCAACAAGATACCTCTTAGGGTTCTCGTTATAATAGGAACCCAACCAACAACCCTAATCAAAGGTGTTAGTAATTCCCCCTCCTATGTCAAGATATTATCCTCTTTAGGCGGCACTAAATTGCTTGCATGGGTTTAATCTCATCCCCATTAATGCATCTTGATTAAGGATTGGGACTTACCACTTCCATATAACAGGATTTTCCAACTTGCACTACCCCCAACACCAAAAACCAACACACTGCTCGAACATGTGTTTTGGGGAAAAATTCCTTCTCCTATGTCGAGATATTATCCGCTTTAGGTGGCACTGACTCTCGCACACGGGTTCAATCGCATCCGTATTAATGTGTCTTGATTAAGGATCAGGTTTTTACCTTTCCCCACACATCCAGACATGTTACACATTACTAGGGAACAAGGAAACAAAAGGTCTCACAAACAACAAGCCAAGCATTCCATATATCAAAGGTACATAGTATAACATCAACACAAAGATCATTAGAAAAAGGGAAAACAAAAGTCAGAACAACTCCAGGTACTGAGTGTGCATCTAGGTCTCACACTCCCAAGTGCTCTCCTCGAGGCCGCCATGCCTCCATAACACACAAACCAACAGAATGGTTCATCCACGTGGCACCTTCTCTTTAAGATCCTCGATTCTGACTGGTCGTTCCTCGAAGGTCGCGTCGTCACCCATAACTAACTCTCCCCAGTCGATAATGTGAGAGTCGTCATGTATGTTCGGACGAAGTGGAGAGACGTGGAATATTTCATGAACCTTCTCCAACTGAGGTGGAAGGACCAGCTGATATGCCACCTCGCCGAGTCACCTCAGTACCTCAAAAGGTCCGATGAACCTAGGTGAGATCTTGCTCCCTTTCCCAAACCTCCGCTGCCCCCGTCGAGGGGAAACCTTCAAGAACACATGATCTCCCACCTAAAACTCGAAGGGCCTCCTCCGATGATCAGAATAAGACTTCTGTCGTTCCTGAGCCACTTTCATCCTCTCACATACAAGCTGGAATTTCTCCGTGGTGCTCTATAATACCTCTAGTCCAAGAGCACCTGTCTCACCAACATTTTCCCAGCAAATGGGTGAACGACATGGTCTTCCATACAAAGCCTCAAAAGGCACCATGCCGATAGTAGATTGGAAGATGTTGTTTTAGGCAAACTCTACTAAAGGAAAGTTTCGTACCCATGATCCTCCGAAATCCAGAACGCATGATCGTAGAATGTCCTCTAGTGACTGGATAGTCCGCTCTTTCTGTCCATCAGTCTCAGGGTGGAAAGCAGTGTTAACGCATAGTTGGGTGCCAAAATCATGCTGTAACCCCCTCCAGACTCATGAGGTAAACTTAGTATCCTGATCTGAGACGATAGTCTTTGAGACTCCATGAAACCACACAACCTCGTCTACGTACCTCTGTGCTAAGGTAATCACCAGGCCTGACTCCTTAATTGCTAAGAAGTGAGCTGATTTTGTCAGTCGATCCACCACTACCCAGATATCATCATAACCACCCTGAGATTTGGGTAGTCCTGTGACGAAGTACTTTGAGATGTCATTCCACTTCCACTCATGGACATCTAAAGGATGAAACAAACCACTGAGAACATGGCGTTCAACCTTCACTTGCTGAAACACTAGGAATTTAGCCACAAACTCTGCCACTGCCCATTTCACCCCGTCCACCAAAACTATTCCCTCAGGCGTTGCTACATTTTTGAAAATCCTAGATGTACCGCCAAGGCTGAGCTATGGAGCTCATGGAGAACTCCCTCACACATTGTCTCCGGGACAAACAAACTTCCATGGAAAAGCATCCAATGTCGGCTGTCCTCTGACCATCCTTCTAGAGCGTTCCCCTGATCGACACGATCCCGCATAACTTCTACCTCGGAGTCCCCCCACTGAGATTCTTCCACCTACTGCAACAAGGAGACTGCACCGTCATTTGAAACAAACAGCCTCTAACACCTTCCACCCTTGCATCCAAGTGCAAGGTAGCCAACTCTCCCATCGCTTTCCAAGCATCAGTAGATTACCAAACCACTTCCTTATGTGACTTCCTACTCAGGGAATTGGCTAAAAAATTTCCCTTACCTTCAGTGTAAGAGATCTCAATGTCATAGTATTAGAGAAACTTGACCCATCACCGCTGTCGTAAGTTCATGTCACGCTGGGAGAAGATATAACGCATACTCTTGTTATCGGAGAAGACCACAAAGCACTCCCCGAAGAGGTAATGTCACCAAAAATTTAGTGTGAACACTACTTCTGCAAGCTCTATGTCATGGGTGGCATAGTTATGCTCGTGAGTGCGTAACTTCCTAGACCCATAACAGATCACTCCATTATTCTGCATCAGCACGCACCCCAGACCAAGGACAGAAGCTTCACAAAACACCTCATACAACAACCCTTCCTATGGAAAGCTGAGTACGGGAGCACTGACCAGCTTCTCCTTCAGGTAGTCGAAAGCCTTCTGGCACTGCTCTCTCCATAAGAAGACCTGGTTCTTCCTAGTCAAAGCTGTCAATGGAGCAGAAACTTGAGAGAAGTCCAAAATGAACCTCTGATAGTAACCTGCTAATCCCAGGAAACTATGAACTTCTTCCACGCTCTTGGCTGCTTCCCAAGAAACAACTACCTCCACTTTTAATGGGTACACTAACACTCCATGCTGAGACACCATGTTCCCAAAGAAGTATACTTCTTGCTTCAAGAACTTACAGTTTGACAATTTCCCGTAAAGCTGGTGGTGTCGAAGGATTTCCAATAATTCTCTGAGATGCTCAACGTGCTCCTCCTCTGAACATGAGTATATTAGGATGTCATCCATAAACACAATGACAAACCGGTCCAGAAAATCTTGGATGACAAAGTTCATAAGTCCCATGAACACAACCCATGCATTCGTAACTCCAAATGGCATCACTACAAACTCGAAGTGCCCATACCTGCACCTGAAAGGCGTCTTCGAGATGTCACTGTCCTTTACCCTCAGCTGATGATATCCAGATCATAGATCAATCTTAGAAAACTAACCTGCTCCCCTCAGTTGGTCGAAGAGATCATCTATCCTTAGAAGGGGGTAACGGTTCTTGACTGTTACCTGGTTCAACATTCGGTAGTCTATGCATAGCCTGAGACCACCATCTTCCATCTTCACGAACAAACTAGAGCACACCATGTCGATACACAGGGTCGAGAAAAACCCTTCTCAATCTGATCATCAATCTGAATCCGCAACTCCCGCAACTTCGAAGGTGCCATCCGATAAGGGGCCATCAAAATCGGATGGGCACCAGACTGTAAGTCTATCCCGAACTCAACGTCACGTCGGGGCGGGGGGGGGGGGGGGGGGTAGAGTCACAACCTTCTCCGGAAAAACATCGAGGAACTCCCCAACAAACCTCCGGGACATCCATCACCTCTGTATCAGCTAGAACCACTGATAACCCTCCTAACAAGGAAAGGAAAGTCTCCACATGCCGACTTCCTACCTAATAGCTCCTCTCTACAGCAAAAGATATGCGCTTCCCATCCACGTCAGAGAACACGACTCTTCTTCGGAAGCAGTCAATAATGGAACTAACATAAAACAACCAGTAGATGCCTAGGATGACATCGTATGGCTGCATTTGTAATAGAAGAAGGTCCCTAATAGATTGACGTGGTCCCCAATGTCAACCCACATCTCCGGAAAACACAAGATACGCTGGTCTGGCCTCCAATTGGTGTACTCAGCACCAGTGGTACGTAAAGTCTCTCTACGTCTAGTCCCAAAGCATGGTCTAGACTAGGTGAAACAAAGAAGTGTGAAGCTCCCGAATCGAACAAAGCAGAAACAAGAGTGATGAACAAACAAATCGTACCTCGCTCCACCTCGTACCTCACACCACCTCTGGTCCTGGTGGAGCTCTCAACTCTGCTGCGTGAAACTGTCCATGCCCAGCTCCTCTACCTCTCTGATGTCATCCACCTCCCTGACCATGCCCTGGTCGGGGTCCTTGAAGAGCACCCTGAGGTCGGCCACCTCCCACAAAGTCTTCCCTCAGAGGATCATGGTCCTACTGCTGCTGGAAGGGCCTCGCATGCAACTGGTGCTGCTGAGGTTGGTGTTGAACCTGCCCACCTCCACCGTACTGAGCTCGGGTTGGGCACCGACTCTGAATGTTCCCGAAACCTCCACAAGAAAAACACTTCGGTCCTGGGCTTGTGAAAAAGGGACGAGGACCCGAAGATCTGAACTGGAACTGCTGGGGCCGGCTCCCCACTGGCCTGAACCTGGAAGGTCCTGTCGTAGGAGACATGCTGCTGACTACCTTCCCCTTTGACGAGGAAGGGTGGATCCCCTCACGTGGTGCACCTCCCAGCGAGGGAATCCTCTCTGCAACCTCTGACTTCTTCTATACCACCATGTACATAGAAAGGGTGAAGGGGGTGACAGCATACTAGAGCGAAGGGAGAAGAACCTCCTCCAAACGTCTCACCCGAGACTCCTCATCTAGAAAGAGATCTGGAGAAAAGCGCATGATATCCTTGAACTTGATCCCCAACTCTCATACAGACATACTCCCCTGCTGAAGGGAGAGTAACTCCTACCGCTTCTCTGCCTTGATCATGGAAGAAAGGAATTCCTCTCGGAATTCCTTCTCAAAGTCATCCCATGGAACCTCTACCTCTATCCTCTCTCCGAGGTAGATCATCCACCACTGTCGTGCCACGCCTCTCAGCTGACTGACTGCTAGGGGAACCCAGTACTCCCTCGAAGCATGGATCAAGGTAAAAGTGATCCCTAGCTCCTCAAGCCACCCCTTCATCTCTGTATCCGATGTACTGCCCTCGTGCTTTGTGAGGGTCTTCCGGTGAAAAGAACGAAGAGTCTTCTGCCATTGGCTATCTTCCTCCTCTTGGTCAACCCTCAACTGATCGACTGCCTGAATCTGCTGGGCCTTAGCCGTTTGAGCCACCCGGGGATGACGTCCAGGTTCCATAGCTGTACGGTAAACAGAGATCGCCTAATCCCAAGTTGTAAGGAAATTTCTCAGGGTTTCATTTTATAATTTTATTTCAATTTCTTTGCCAGAACACCCAAATTAAGTAAAACACAATCATGATGATGCATGTACCTTCCCTAGGGTCTCTATCCTATAATCAATGTAGTATCACTTGGTCGTTCGGAAGGCTCAGAGTCCTTTCATCAGATCACGGGGGGCCCTAAAATCCCATGTCCTAGCCGGTCTTCCCTAGCCTATGTCACGCACCAAGATTAACTAACACCGTTTTCCTACCATCCCATGCAATCCTCACTGTGCCTAACTCCAGACTCCATCCTATCTCTCAACCATCACCTCTGATACCATTCTTTTACGACCCCCTCCCACCAAAGATGCCCCTCTAGAGCTAGGAATGGTGAAAGGGAGATAATGACCCCCGAGTCCCACCTCTAGTAGGCCCCGGGATGGCGACTAGCACCAAGGGTATGAGTTTTCACAAATATAGGAGGCATTACCCTTTTATTATTTTAAAATCAGGAAATTGGAGAAGTCAGCCACCAAAAAGGAAAAGAAAAAGTGTATAGAAATAAACCCAAACCAAGCCCACATGCATGTTTAAACAAGTTTATAACATGGTGCAAGTACAAGAAAGCTCAAAGTACAATACCAAAAGAAACAAGTGTACAAAAACAGCAACAACTCCAATTGTCCGACTAGTAGGGTCCTGCACGGCCCTGATAGTACTCCTGAAAACCTGAAAGTAAATGTAGGGTGAGAATTACAAGTATACTCAGTAGGGAAACCTAAAGCTCTCATGCACATGTGGGGAGACATCCTAATGTCTCGTGAGAACAATAGAAGAAACCTAGAAAGGAATTCTATCCACCCAACCTCACCAGCCACACTCACCAAAAACACAACAAAAAAAGGTAGTAGTATATAAGATAAAGAGTATTGGGTACCGCACACCATTTTCCTTTAGTTAGCTGCTCTTCCTCACGGCGAACGTCGTGACACTGCCACACTCTCCATGCCCACACACACCTGGGCCTCACAACCACGTATCATGCCTGCTCACACCTGTGCCTCACAACCACGTATCCCGCCCGCACACACCTGGGTCTCACAACCACGTATCCTTCCCACACACACCTGGGCCTCACGACCACGTATCCCGCCCGCACACACCTGGGCCTCATCCTGAAGATTTTTGGGAAACAGTAAAACCTGCCCGAAGTGTCTTGTCCTAAAGCCACCCCAATCGAAACCTACCTGAAGGGTCTTAGGTGTAAGGTTGCCTCAAGCCATCAGAGCCTAGGGAAGAAGGAGTAGGAAGGAGCTAGTAATTAAGGGGAAAACACCCTCTCCCATGAAATGGGAGTGTTCGGCACTAAGTGCTCAATATGGGTGGGGTGTGATAAAACACAAAAGATACAGATATATATACGTATACCAAACACATAGCCCAACATATGGCTTCTAAACAGAGAAACTGAGCATGTACCTCAGAACTGCTACTACGAATCATGCATACAACAAAAAACCCCAACCCCATATAGGTTTCCACATTTCAGAAGAATTAGTTTATTAGTTCCTTAACAACTGAGCGACTATCCACAACCAACCACATCGATCGTTCGTAAATCATATCCATGTCATCCACAAATCAAGTTAGGAAAACACAAGTAGTACAACAGATCCCTTCTTATCAACCAACCAACCCATTGATTATTAATCCCGTTCCATTACCATGACCCACCATTCATTAAATCTTACACTTTTTTTTATTTATTATTCACAACCCATAGTCTGTTCACATTTAAACCCATCCCTGCAAACCTGATGCCAACCACCATAACCACAAACACACCGAAACCCGTACATCATCATCCCTTGATACCATTTATTGCAACCCCGTTTCCCTTCACTAACATAACATTCACACCAACCCACAACCAAGTCAACCACAGCCCCACTGCCCACCCAATCCACAACAACCCACAAAACACCCCCATCGCATGCCATGAATCCGAGCCAACACCCACATGTTCATTTTTCCATTTTATTCAACCGGGGTGATCACACAAGGGTTCCAGATTTTAAAATGGCCAAATTTACATGATTAACCAAATTCCACATTCAAAAAAGTTCCGTTCACAAAAACGGTCTTGAAGATAGGGAAACTTTTAATTGCACAAGAAAAGGCCCCCAACGACCATGGTTTTTAGTAGGCATAATCCTATTCAATTCACAATATAATATCACTGGATATAAAGATAAACATAACAGATTCCTCATCCTCGTTCTTTAACCAGTTATTATCCTCGCTTATTGGTTCAACCGTTTATCATGAAAACAAGAGGATACCCACCCCATATAATGAAAAAATTAGAGAGACAAAGGTAATATCCCTACCTCAATAGGTTCTGATCACAACGCTCCCCTGGATAAACATTAGAAGACGTCCGTCAGCGTCTGTAACTCCCGTCGAGTCCGGGAAAAACCACCTTGGGTGGAAGTTGGAAAGGAAGGGCCTAAGGAAGGACAACATATCCAAGCTCAGAAGTTCCGCCTCGTCGTTATGATCCCGTGGCCGTTGAAGGGTCGTTAATCGGAGCTTGGACGAAGAAGTTATAGAAGAAAGCGCCTTCGAGTCTCTTGGGAGAACTCTGCTCAGAGGAAAGGGGAGGAGAGGGGTGAGTTGAAAAGGAGGAGGGGACCCCTCCTTTTATAGCCGAGAAAAGGAAAAGTACACGGTGTGTCATTTATGGTAAACGGCATGTACTCGGTTATTTCACATGGTCTCCACACGACTTCCAACACGGCCTTCAACGCGGAATGCAGCTGTTGACTGGTCAACACACGACTTGAAGGTAACACATACACGGGGAGGGACTACACGGTGTTTAGTATTGGATACACGGCGTGTACCCATTTATTTCACATGGCTCCAACACGGCACACAACCGTTGACTGGTAAACACATGGTAACGCGTACGCAGGGAGAGACTACACGACGTGTAGAATTAGATACACGACGTGTACCCATTTATTTCACACGGCAAGGACACGACCTCAACATGGGGTATACCCGGCAAGGGGGTACACGGTGTGTACTCAAACTACAGGGGGTGTAGTTTCAAAATTCTGGAAAGTGTGGGAAAAGTCCATTTTACCCTCCAGAACACTTCGTGGCCTTCATTTTGACAAAGGACTAGACCGGAGAGGTACGGGCCATTACAAATTAAATGGGTAAGCATCCACCAAATATGAAATCCTTTTATCTCAGGAGTCCAATTAATTCATCAAGGGGATATATAACATTTTTCCTCCACCTATGACATCATTAAGTCCAATGAATTCACTATATAAAAGATATGAATATCAATAAAATTTATAATCATAAGCCATAAGAGTCAATAAACAGATGTATCTAGACATAAACATATGAGGTGCTAATACATTCCTCGTAAATAAGTGGGATAACATAGAGATGATCCATCCAAAGAAAGAATGATTATTTTAAAACAATACATAATAAATGTAACATCTTGAGATTTTAAAAGATCATACTATGTGTTTAAATGAACTAATAAACACTATGTTTCCTTTATATCATTGTAGTTTAACCTAATTTTTCCTTTTCTATGAATTGAATTTCAGAAAATGGACATACACGGTTGCGATGAATTAGTTATTTGGATTCTGATAGGATCAACTTAATTTTTGGTTAATAGTGAATTACCCTTATGATTAGTAATGTCACCCTTTTGAATATTAAAATGACCCTTATAATTATTAAATCATCCAAGTTAATAGTAACCTTACCAATGAATGTATAAATAAAATTTATCCATCTTATAAGTGACAATATGATAGGGTTGGTATTTTTGGTAAGTCATAAATAGTTAATTAAAATTTTATGATTCATTTTATAATTTAAATAAAAATTTATTTTTAGAAGATCTATTAATAAAATAATATTTTTATTCCTTATGATTATAATATAATATTATGTGAGCTTAATTAAATTTCAAAAGTGTTTTAAAAAAGCAATTTTTATTTTAAAATTTGTATTTTTCAAATGAATTAGGAAGTTAATTAAAAATTATATTTCTCATATTTAGAAAATACTTTTTATAAAATCGAGTTCATTTTTGGATTCTATACATTAAAAAATGGTTAGGGTGAAATTTTGGGATTTTTATGAAATATTAGAATTTTTAGTGAATAGTGAAATTCACTAATTTATATAATATGCTAAATAAAAGAATTTCTGCATCATGATTGAGTCATAGATGATGTAAATGTCCTTTCGTTCGAACTCACATGCAATTATTACTATTTTTGGTTATTATAATTTGCACTATTTCTTATCTTGAGAAAAATAATAAACTAATGAATTAAATTTGAAGAAAACCCCTTACTGTTAGCATGGTATGACTGAGTATGATATACTCTATAATACCAAATGTAGTATTGAATAAGTATAATGAGATACAAATACAAGAGAGGGGGTGAATTGTATTCTTTAAAAATTTCCCTTA
Organism: Viscum album; assembly: GCA_963277665.1. NCBI lineage: Eukaryota > Viridiplantae > Streptophyta > Magnoliopsida > Santalales > Viscaceae > Viscum > Viscum album. The sequence goes on along the minus strand of OY728159.1, from coordinate 1,752,265,281 downwards.
TGAAATTTTGGATAACCAAAATTCACAACACCTCTAAGTTCTTAAGACTTGCTTGATTCTGGAAAATTGATTCCGGAAACGAAATGTAACAAAAGTTTACACAAACTAAGATTATACCTTATAGAGTATAGAATCTAAAAAAATCAGAGTACAAGTAAGGAAGTATAAAAAAGTTATAATTTCCTTAACAATACAAAATGCAGTGGAAAAAAAATTATTAAAACTACAGGTAACAAACAATAACTATTTTAACCAAAAAAGAAGGGTATCCAACAACCCTGGATAAGAGGCCCCTTGATTTATACTTTCAATAAAGTCTGTCTTACCCACACCAGGGTAAGCCTCCGATATAAAGATCGGAGTCTGTCTTGCCATCCCCGCAAGCCCTCAACTATCAGGTAGTCGACACCTCTGTCTTCCTCAGCAAGGAAGCCCTCATCTTCAAGGGGTTAAAACCTCTGTCTTCCTATCCCTGGAAGCCCTTGATTGTAATCAGAAACAATCGGAGCTGCACGAAGAAATTCTATACAAGGAAAAGTTTAAACAAGTTGTTCAATCTTTCTGCACGAAGCTTTGATAGTTTATAAGATCCTCTCTCTCTCTAAAAATCAATTCAGGAAGTTCTGATCACCAAAATTTCAAAAGTTTCTAAAAGTCTCCAATACTTTCAAATGAGCTCATATTTATAGGTGAAGCTCCAATGGTCTACTCCCTCCTCCAACAGTCATATTTCTCCTTAAATTTCAGAGGGACCTGTCTACATGTCACTCAAACAAAGGTTATTCAATAACTGAAATCATGACATCGTTTTGTAATGAAACAAGTGTAAGTAAAGTAAAACTGAAGTTCGAGATGTAAGCAAATAAAAGTTCGGAGTCTAACCAAAATGGAATTCAGAGTCATTAATAAAGAGATATTCGGAATCTATTTTGTAGGAATTTGGAACCTGAAATCTATAGAAATCCGGAGTCTGAATTTCATGGAAATTCGGAGTCTGGTTTTATCAGAATTCCGAACCAGAACTTTCAAAGTTCGGAGTCAGAGTTTATGGGAATTCGGAGTCAGGACTCATAAGAGTTCGGAGTCTGAATTCAGAGAACTCGGAGTCAGAACTTATATAAGTTCGTAATCAGAATTCGGAGTCGAACTACATGAGAGTTCGTATGCATAATTCGGAGTGGAACTTCATGAGAGTTTGTATCCATAATTCTGTGTGGAACTTCATGAGAGTTCGTATCCATAATTCGAAGTGGAACTTCATGAGAGTTTGTATCCAGAATTCAGAGTAGAACTTCATGAGAGTTCATATCCAGAATTTGGAGTGGTACTTTATGAGAGTTCATATCTAGAATTTGGATCCTAAAACAGAATGCTTTATATCTAAGTATTATATGATTCTGAGGTTTTAGATATGAATCCGATTTTTTATACTTAAGAAAAAATATTGATACGAACAATGAAAACATGGTATGGGTAAATTCATTTGAGAAGGAAATTTTCCTTATATATGTCAAATATATATTTTCTTATGTATAAGGTGTTTGTGATTTTCAAAAAAAGAAGGAATGAAAAAATTCACAAGAAAAACCTTATTGACTCAATAATCTCCCCCTTTTTGGAAAGCACAAAAAACCTTTCGAAAAGGAATATAAGGACTTAGAAAAATTTCTTTAGACTTTGAAATAAAAACTTATCTCCCTTTGTTCATAGATGATGGTGAATACAACTAACCCCCCCTTAGGCTTTGGAACACTATGTATTGTATTCTGGATTTCTAGAATTTAATTTTCATTATCATGGGAATGAAAAACTTCGTAATGAGATACTCCCCCTTACTTAAGGATAGTTCTTAACATATAAAATTTTCTTCTCCCTTTTAGATTCTTTCTTCTCCCCCTTTTGAGTAGTTCTTTTTCCTTCCCCCCCTTTGTGATTTTCAAAAAGAATTTAAGGGAATGGAAAAGAAATAATGTCCCATAAACATTAGTACATAATGACACAAGATACAAACAACCAGAGATTTCATTTGAATTGAAATAATTTTTACAAGGAAAGACTTTACAACAAAAAATCGGATTGGTCTATTTGTTTTCCTTTTCCATGGGGATTAACTTCTTCAACAAGGTTTTCAGCTTCTTCATGTCTTTTTGGTCCTCCTCAGCTTGATTTTCTAAGGATTTAATCCTTTCATCTTGAGCCTTCAGAGCCTCAGACTGTGCCTTAAGAATTTCATCTTTCTTCACAAGCTTCTCTTCGATCTCAATCCGGAGATCTCTTTCCCCTTTCCAGTTTTGAGCAACCGAGTTAAGCCTCCCAATCAGATCTCTCACCTATTTATTCTGAGAATTTTTCTCAAGGGTCATCTTATCCTGAAGATTCTTCATCTTGGCATCCTCGGTGTCAAAAGATTCTTTAACATAATTCTAAAATTGATCAAGATTTTCCATGACATCATCAATTTTCTTTGACCATAGAGTGGTTTTGATGCATGATTTTCTGTGAACATCATAATTGATATGAAAATTTATATGCTTAGCCTCAATCTACACACACTTATCCATCACCATGGATACATATTCTGATTTCTGATTTAGGTTGTGTTAAAGCATCTAGCATCTGGAGTATATGGCGGGAAATATCAGAATTGTATCCACGAATTTCTTGAAAGACTCAACAACAAAATCATGACCCAGTGCTAATGATTCTGAACCAGCCACCTTGCTCAAGGATTGTTATTCTTCAATTTCCTCCAATTTTCTCTTAGAAGAGCCACCAACATGCTCTTTCCTTATGATATCTTTTATTGGGGTATCCATAATAACTTTTTTACCCTTATCGACTTTCGGAATGGGTTCTTCATCAAGATATTCTTCCTAACTTTTAGATAGTTGAAATATTTTGTCTTCCTCTGGTTTCTCCTTCTTTGCTCCAGCTTCAAAAAAGTGCTTCTCATATCTTTATTCCTCATATAATTCATTTTCTTTAACTTCTTCCTTTTCATTATCTTTCTTACCATCTTTCTCAACTCCCCTCCCCGGAGTGACAAGCTTTGATGACTCGACCTCAGAAGTTCGGAGTGGTAGTTTTTCTGATGGGTTTGCCTTCTCTTGATAATCCTCAACTTGTTTAATCAAGTCCTCTAGATCACCACTGTCTTCTTCTACTTCTTCTTCTTTTACATCCTATTGTTCTTCTAATCATTCTACAACTTCTTTCTCTTTAGATTTTTCTAGAGTGAAATAGTTCTTTCCAGGGTTCTTCGGTAATGGTTGGACAACAAAAGTTTCTGGAATGGGAATCTTCTTAGAAGATACTTATGTGTCTCTCAAAAGAGATTGTACAACCTCAGCTTCATACATCTTCTTCTTCATCTTCTTCTCTTTTTATACCTTCTCAAGATATTCAGCAGTCTTCTCCCTTAAGGATTTGGCTTGAGCAGGGTCCAATCTGAATTGAGGTTCCCCTTCTTTCCTTTTCACGTTATCTTCCATCCATTTAGAAACCACCTCATCTTTATAAGCTTTCTGTTTCTTCTACTTAGGAGGTAAGGATTGGGTTTCCTTAGCATTAGGGGTCTTGTATTCAGCCACCACTTGTTTCAATTTCCTCTTCTTACCAACCTTCTTCACTGGCTCATCTTTCTCCACATTTTCCAGAACGACTTCTGCCTCTTCCTCTGGAAGATCATAAAACTCACCTGAATCTTTTGAAAAACTGGCTTTCATCCTCTTTATGGTGTCATCACTTATCAGCATCACCTTAAAAATTCTTGTCTTGGAGGTGCAAGAAACCTTGAAATAATCAAGACACCGAATAATAAGCTTGGAGAGAAGAGAAGGACACATAATAATTTGAGCTTTCAAAGTTCCATTCTTGATGTTCTGAACTGTAATAAGAATATGCCTCATTAGATTGATCTTTCTTAGATTTACCAAGAAATATAAGATGTAAATATCTCTTTTCTTTAGTTTATCCTTATCACCTCTTCTCGGAATGAAAAACCCTTGAACACACAAGTGAAGAATCCATTTTTTTGGTGGAGATATGGGTAATCTTTTCTGTTTTGTCATCTTTAAGCCCAAGGAATTTAATTTCCTTCACTTTTCTGAAACTTCCTTTCACATCCGGTAGCTTATGTGAACAAAATTCTGCTTCACCATCGTATGAGAGCCCCGCCAAGCTTACAGCCTTGGTGTAAGATAACTTGTAAGTCATTTCATAGCTCTTAAAAGAGAATTTTCTCTACCATCTTTTTCATAGAAGGAAACAGACTCATAAAATTCTACAAGAAAATATGTAGAAATATCATGCTGATCCCCTAGTTTCGATATGAAGAAATCTTCCCATCCCTTGAGTTTGATATTCATAGAAATTAGAGAATCATACTCACTGAAAAAGATCGGATAGACTAACCATTCCCTGTACACTAACAATTTTGATATTGTCTTCATAGAAGACATATCTTTGGAAGTGGCTTCTACAGACATTTGGAATAGAGGGGCACTAAAACATTCAGAACATGGTTTAAGAACTGAGGTAGAGCTTCGACACACGAGGGATTTGAAAACAATGTGAGACAACCATCGGGGGTCACCTTTATATAGGTGATAATGGTGACCTTTGAACTTACAAAACCAATCTAACGGTTGAAAAACACTTTTCCCTGATCTGATGGTTGAAAACATACCCCCAAAGAAAACTTGAATCCGATCTTTTTAGGTTTTAACAAAAAAATTCGGATTAAAGAAGAAACGAATCTGAGAAATTTTATAGGAATAAGAAACTACCAGAAACTAAAAGAGATTACGAAATCTTAAGTAAGGAAGTCATATCTTTCGGATTGGCTAGAAAGTTTATTCGTAATAGGTGATATTCTTCTTGAAGAAAATTTAACTATGAAAAACTTACTACAAAAATATCACTACGAAAAACATAAAATTGAAAACTTTATTGCAAAAACATTGAGTACCAAAATTCTAGTACAAAAAGTATGAGTATGAAAATTCTCAGTACGAAAACCTCATTACAAAAAATTCCAGTAAGAAAACTTCATTATGAAAATTTATAGTACAAAAACATCATTACGAAAATTTTGAAAGGCTCATTACAAATTTTTTTGAAAGGCTAACAAAAAAATATACTCCCCCTATGAAAAAGAGTTTATTAATGTAAGGAGAATGGTTTAACAAGAAGTTAATGAAGGAAGATTCCCTCATGGTTATCATTTTTAACTTCTGTTTAATGTATTCAAATCAATCAGATGGTAAAGATGTTGTGAATATATCAGCATGTTGATCTTGCGTTTCGATAAATTGAAAAATGATATCTCCTTTTTACTTAATAATATTTTCAAAACATTTTTTGTTACCAGTCATATGTCGGGAACATCCACTATCCATGTACCAAGTATTGTTGTTGGTACATTCCCTATTTTTTGAAAATAAGAAAAAGTTAGTTTTTCATAATCCAGACTTTCTTGGATCCGTAAATTTCAGAAAGTAAACTTTTGGGTACCCACATCTTCATTAAAAAATAGGCCTTATGAAATACTAAATATTGGGTTTTGTTTGAGGAAAAATTCTTTGCCTAGTGACCACCACATTGGCATTTAGTACAAAATGGGGAACTTTGAGGAACAAAGTAGTTGTTACGAAAAATCGGTTTAGAACTAGTGTAACCAAAACCAGAAGTATTCATTCGAAGTCGTATTTGCGAATAAATTTTATCAAAATTTTCCTTACCATGGGTAAGGTTTGACAAACACTTACTCAAGGAAAATATTTGAGATTTGATTTTGATAACTATGTTCTTATCTTCAAAAACATTTGAACTAGAGCTAGGCTCGAAAACATATTTCTTAGAAATTACATTTTCTAGATATTTTGATAGTTTATTCCTATTAGAACATACTTCCTCATGATTTTTTGAAATACTTTCCAAATCAGAATTTTTCTTATCAAGATATTTAGAAAGATCTAATATTTCCCTAGTAAGAATAGTATTCCGAAAATTTTCCTTATCAAGCATTTTCATGAGTTTTGAGTTCTCAATCTCAAGAAGTTCAGCAAACCTAGAAACTTCTCCATAGGTAGGTAAAGTATTATCTTCATCAGAATAAGATTATTCATCATAAGAGTTATAATATATACTATCATTATCATTTAAAGAAATTTTGTTCAAGGATTCATCATTTTGTACCTTAGCCATAAAGCAATGATTGTCAATTGGCATCTTGGCTATAAGACCAATATTCATAAGTCCAAAAGATTCATAATCAGAAGATTCATATGAAGAGTCACCAACATTGGAACTCTAGGATCCATTAGCTTTTAAAACTTTCTTAGCTTTGGACTTGTAATATTTATTTCTGTTCCTTTCAGAATTCCTCTCTTTTCTCCCTTTTCTCTTGAGCATAGGGAAATCATGTCTTATGTGTCCATATCTCTTGCATTCATAGCATGTGACCTTTGAATATTTCTTATCTTTCCTTTACTTCTTCTTATACTTGTATTGGAAGTTTTTTTTTCTAGCTATCTTGTTCATACTTCAAGAAATATTTGCTAACTCATTTTCTGAGACCTCACTCTCACTAGATTCAGATTGAATAATAACCTTCTTAGATTTGGATCTAGTAACTCTCTCAAGAGTCCTAGATTTCATATGATTAGAAATTTTAGTAAAATCAACACACCCATTCCCATTCTTCTTCTCTATGTTTTCATCATCTCTCTTCATTCTAGTCTCATGTTGAATAAGAGTTCGAAACAGTTAATTAAGAGAAATTTGAGTGACCTTTCTGTTTTCATCGATAGAAGTTCTCTTTGATTCCCACTTATTCGGCATGATATCTATAATCTTGTCAACAAGAGCTTCATCATCTAGACATTTCTCTCCCATAGATTGTAAGATATTCACGATAGTCATGAATCTCTGTTGCACCTTACAAATTGGTTCTCCATAAGGAAAATTAAAACCATGATACTTATCTCTGAGCAAGGCTCTTCTAGTCTCAATCACTTTAGATGTACAAAAATGTGTAACTTCAAGTTTATTCCATATAAAATTAGCTGTTTCACATGAATATATTTGTCTATATATGTTCCTAGTCATTAAACAAAGCAAAGTATTGTGTACCTTATAGTTGAGTTGGTATTCATGCTTTTCTTGATTATTAAAAGCACTTACTTTCTTTTCAGGAATTTTATATCCTCCAGTAATCATGACAAAGTTATCTACCCCAGTGTTGATAATGAAAGTCTTCATACAATCTCTCCAACATTCGTAATCATTACCATCAAAGATTAGTGGTCTAGTAGGATTTAGGTTGTCGATAGGACCATCATTTCAACCTGCCGTTCTTAAAAAACTTTGGCAGAAAAAGTTTTTAGAAGTGTAAGTTTGTAAACCAGAGAAAATATTCTAAGAAAGAAAAATTGTATCTCCAAGCAAAAAGTGAATACGAACTATGATTCTGAAAAATATGAATCTGAAAAGTATGAATCAGGAATGTATGATTCCGAATGTTAAAAAAAGATTCTGAATATAATCTTGAGATTAATTCATATTGGAACAATCCCTCTGATACCAATTGTTAGGATGGTATGAATGAGTATTCTATACTCTCTAATACCAAATGAAGGATCGAATAAGTACAATGAGATACAGATACAAGTGGGGGGGTGAATTGTATTCTTTAAAAATTTCCCTTAGGAAATTTTGGATAACCAAAATTCACAACACCTCTAAGATCTAAATACTTTCTTGATTCCTGAAAAGTGATTCCGAAAAAGAAACATAACAAAATTTTACACCATCTAAGATTCTACCTTAAAGCGTATAGAATATAACAAAATCAGACTACATGTAAGGAAGTATAAGAAAGTTATACTTTCCTTAACAATACAAAATTCAGTGGAAAAACAAAGTAGTAAAAATACAAGTAAAAAACAATAACTCTTTAACCCAAAGAGAAGGGTATCCAATAACCCTGGATAAGAGGTCCTTTGATTTATATTTTCAGGAAAGTATGTCTTACACACACCAGGGTAAGCCCTCGATACAAAGATCAGAGTCTGTCTTGCTATCCCTGCAAGCCCTCAACTATCAGGTAGTCGGCACCTCTGTCTTCCTCAGCAAGGAAGCCCTCAACTTCAAGGTGTTGGAACCTCTGTCCACCTGTCCCCGGAAGCCCTCGATTGTAATCAGCAACAATAAGAGTCATATGAAGCAAGTCTGCACAAGGAAAAAATTGAACAAGCTGTTCATACTTTATGCATGAAGCTTTGAGAGTTGATAAGAGCATCTCTCTCTAAAAATCACTTCCGGATGTTCTGATCACCAAAATTCCAAATGTTCCCAAAAGTCTCGAACACTTTCAAATGAGCTTTTATTTATATGCAAATCTCCAACGGTCGGCTCACTCCACCAACAGTCATATTTCTCCATAAATTTTGGAGGGACTTGTACACAAGTCACTCAACCAATGGTTAGTCAATAACAGAAATCACAACATTTTTTGTAATGAAACAAGTGTAAGAATAAGTAAAACTGATGTTCAGAATGTAAGAAAATAAAAGTTTGAAGTCTAACCAAAATGGAATTTGGAGTCTATAATAAATATATATTCAGATTCTGTTTTGTAGGAATTTGGAACCGGAATTCTGTAGAAATATGGAGTCTGAATTTCAAGGAAATTCGGAGTGTGGTTTCATCAGAATTCGGAATCAGAACTTAAAAAGTTCGAAGTCAGAGTTTATGGGAATTCAGAGTCAGGAATCAAAAGAGTTTGGAGTTTGAATTCAGAGAACTCAGAGTCAAAACTTAGATAAGTTCTTAATCAGAATTTGGATTCGAACTACATGAGAGTTCGTATCCATAATTCGGAGTGGAACTTCTTGAGAGTTCATATCTAGAATTCAGAGTGGAACTTCATGAGAGTTCATATCCAGAATTTAGAGTGGAACTTCAGGAGAGTTCGTATCCACAATTCGGAGTAGAACTTCATGAGAGTTCATATCTAGAATTCGAAGTGGAACTTTATGAGAGTTCGTATCCAGAAATCGGATCCTAAAATATAATGGTTCATATCTAAGTATTATATGATTCCGAGGTTTTAGATATGAATCCGATTTTTTATACATAAGAAAAAATATTGATATGAACAATGAAAACATGGTAGGGGTAAATTACTTTGAGAAGGAAATTTTTCTTATATAAGTAAAATACATATTTTCTTAAGTATAAGGAGTTTGTGATTTTCAAAACAAGAAGGAATGTAAAAAGTCATAAGGAAAACCTTATTGACTCAACACTTACTTCTCCACTATAAAAACCACCCCCAACACCTCTTCTCCTCACACATCTCAAGCCTTGTAACCTGTCCAAATTATTCAAAAATTTCTCCATAATCCACTCTCCGATGTCTGAGATATTTTTTTCGTAACAAAAGACCTAAAACTAATCCGTTAAGGAGGCTCTCAAGGGGAAGGAATCAAGAGGTAAAACCCTCTTCTATTTTATTTCAATTTCTTTTCAAGTTCCTTTGTATTATTTTATATACAGACCTCTCCTCATCCAAAGGGAGTGATAACTAGTGTACATTAAAGTTAATATAATTTTTTAATACCAATGGGATAATTCATCATTATATCTTATTTTCCAATATTTTATACTAGGAATGGAAGCACCATCTGAGATGTGATAATTTATCAAATTCAAAGACGATGGGTTTTCAATTTCTATTACTGTTTACAATTCTTCTCATAAAACCATTTTTATTTTTGAACGAGTTTATTTTGTATATAATATATACTATGTAATATTCTGTAATCATGTTGAATGAATGATAATAATTCATAAAACAAAATGAGTTTGTTGTGATAAAAAAACCTCCAGTTAACTGAACAGTTATCATTAATGTTTTATATACTGATTCATCCTCAATCCAAATAACCAAATGAATTTTATAACTATTTAATCTTCTTTATGTTCAGTAATAACATATAGCTTCAATTATGGATAACCATGCTGATCTTACATGATTATCCATACATGTATATACGTAAACCGATCATGAAAACCAAGGAAAAAAATACCCCCAAACAATGAAATTGAACCTCTTAACCCATCAAATAAGCCATGAATGAACTTCATAAGGTTATGATAAATTAATTAAATTTAGAATAGGTTATTTAATTATTAATTAATGAATTTAAATTTATTTTCTACGAAATTAATTTCAAGTGAAGAATACCTTCAGACTTAAGGTAAGGGATTCTAATCAAACCACCATTATTCCTCCAGGTTGCTATATCTTTATTTTTTAAGAATTTAAGTTATCTTTTATTTTTTATGAACATATTTTAAATTATTTTTATATATTCCACACTCATGTATCAAGTTCCATTCATCATTCTCTTTCATGGATATTCATATTTTTAAGTTGTTCCCTTCTTAATTCTTCCTGATACGCAAGCCCATTTTAAGGGAACTTCCCGAATTCTTACCCTGTTTCAAATGACTCTATCATCTATTTTAAGAAAACATTATTTTTATAAAATAATTATTTTTTATAAAAACTATCTTGATTCACATCTAGTTTTATATATAGTATTATTCACTTTTCTATTTTAAATTCTTGATAATATTTTCCTTAAAACTACACTAAAATGTTTTAATGCTAAATTTTCTTAAATTATCTTTTTATATTTGGTCACATCTATTTTACATTAATTAACCTGATATATTCCTGTTTTATCTTATTAATTTCCATGTATTTTTAATTCTTTTCTTTCTTGGTCACTTGTATGATACAATAATTTCTCATTCTTTATCACATGATTACGATACCCATTTCATTCTATGGGTATCATTATGATTATGTATGATTCTTTATGAGGAAAAAATATTCATGAACATGTTATAATAGGTTCTCCCAGATAGATCTCTGATTCATTGGGTAATGTTGAGTCTTATGAGATGTTATATACAACGGTCTTGGTAGTTTGCCTTGACTCGGGCTCCTCTATGTGCAAGAAGCCTTGATTCCTGAAAAAGTCATGTTTTATGTTACTTCCACATTAATATGATTCCATTTTTTGATGATACATTTATTTATATTTTATGATTCCCTATGTTAAATCATATTTCATACCTTATTATATCATTATGTAATTCTTTCTAACCCATGTGCTAAGATTTATTCTTTTGATTCTTCCCTTATTGAGATTTTTATGCTAATCCCACATTTAAAAAAAAATTCATAGGATTCCTTAGAAGATAAAAGGACAGTTAAGGTTCTAGTGCAGATGAAGCCAATTATTTATTTTGGTAAACTCTGATTTAATGTATGGTTTCTATTTTCCTCCAAAACCTAGAATAAAAAATGGTACTCGGATGTATAATGTACTATATATTTTTCTGTTATCCTTTAAAAAAATAAATGTCACATTTTAGTATCGAATCCATAAGTGTAGGTTCATGGATTTAATGTTGATATCAGAGTAATTGCTTAGAAACCTTTGGATATTTGATGTATTCATTTTTTAAGAAAAAATTTAGTGGTAACATTTACTTTTGAACTTCTTGTTAGTTAATTACACATAAGAAAATATTTTTTCTTAGTTATCAATATGTAAATTTAGAATTATAAGTACAATGAACGATTTGTGAGGGCATAGTTAATTCAGGGGAGGGGTGGAGAATGTTACATCTTGAGATTTTAATAGGATGAACTATGTGTTTTGTTGTAAAAAATATCATAAGGTGAAATTGCAACATTTTTGGGTTGGTTGTGTCTGTTGACAAAGCAGGTTTTCATGGTGAATTGTAGAGTTCCAAATATGTTATTAATAATCCTTGTTGAAAAAGAACCATGATGTAGGAATGGATGATCTGGAGGTGCTACAAAAGAATGGATACAAGGTGGTGTTGTTTTCAAGTTATTTCCAAATTTTTAGGGTCCAAAATTTGGGATTTTGCGAGCATCGTGAAAAGTGGATTTCCATGAAGATCTCATCAAAATATGGAAAAGGCATGAGTTTTGTGATGATGGGCTTGATGATGTGGATTTCACGGAGACTAAAAGAATGTTGATGATGAGCATTGTAATTACGATGAGTTTCAAGAACTATATAGATGAAGAGAATTGCGAGGGAGAATTATTGAGATGACACAAAACATTTATGGAGCGCTCCACAATTAATATGGGCATTGTGATTCAAATATTTCCATAGTGATTTGTGATTTAGATTGTATTTCGATGGAATTTTTGGAGGTTTGTGATTTGAGATGGCGTGGCACAAACTTTGCAAGGAAGGTTCATGAGTTCATGGAATTGCCTATAAATAGGCCTCGATGCCCTTGATAAGAGTAGAGAGTGTTTCAAGGAAACTTTTTAGCTCTCTAATCAGAAATAAGGTCCACGGAGGCAGTGTTCTTTGTGAAAGGTAGGAGCTTCATGATGGAAAATCTAGTTCTGTGAATGTGTTGTGTTCTAAGATGGATTAGTGAGCTTCATAACGGAAGTCACTTTGTGAAAACATGAGATCTATGATATCCTAGGATCTGTCAATGTGTGTGATTTTGAAGAATCTGTTACTTCAAGAAGGCTTGTTTGAGCTTTTAGAAATTTGGAGCATCTCAAAGTAGGGAGCTTTACAAAGGTATTTCCAAATATTGTTTCCTAGTGATTAATGGAAAAGGGGTATTCATTAGTGGTTGAAATTTTGACATCAATAGAGCATCTGCATATGGTGAAGGATACATTCATTAGAGATAATGCAGATACCTATAAGTCTATAAACTGTGAGTGGATATTATGAAGAATTAGCGATCTCCCTTCTGTTGAGAGAGCTACGAGTTCTCAAATTGTAAATGGTTCTAAACCTGGAGGGATAGTGAGTCCAGATCAAACTTGTAAATAATAGTGCACTTATAGTGGATTAGATACATCACAAAATTTCTGGTGTATGCTCCTTGGAAATATCCTAGTGATTGTGAACCAAGTAAAATTGTTATTTCTTGTAAATACTTTAAGATTCATTCATACTCTACAATGGGAAGGAGAGAGAGAAAAATGTTTTCTCTAACAACAAAACAATATCAAAAGGGGTGGTTGTTTTAATTTTTCATACCCTGATTCACCCCCCTCTTGGGGTATCTCACCTAGTGCACCTAACATGCTTACATGAACTAATAACCACAATGTCAAATTTATATCCTTACAGTTAAACATAATTTTTCCACTTCTCTGAAGTGAATTTAGATAAATGGATATACACGGTTGCAATCAGAAGGTTATTTGGAGTCTAAAAGGATCAACTTAATATTATGTTTAATAGTATCATACCCTTGTGAATAGTAATTTTACCCTTATGAATATCAATATAAACTTTATGAATATTAAAATATAAAAGTGAATAATAACCATACTAAAGAACTTATAAATAAGATATATTCAACTTTTAGTTGAGAATATAATAGTGTTGGTTTTTTTGGAAATATATAAATAATTATTTATAAATTTATGATAAATTTAATAATATAAATAATAATTTATTTTAAAAAAATGCACGAATAAGAAAATTTTTTGATGTCTTCTTATTATAATATAATTTTTATGAGACCTTAATTAATTTCTCAAGGTAATTAAAAAATAAGTTTTAATTTTAAAATTTGTATTTTTAAAGTAAGTTATGATTTTAATTAAAAATTAAATTCATCATATTTATAAAATTATTTTCATGAAATGGAGTTCATTTTTAGATTCTAATCATCGAGAAATGGTATGGGTGAATTTTTGGTAATTTTCTAAAATAGTTGAATGAATAGTGAAATTTGATAATTTACAAAATATACTATATAAATAATTTTCTGCATCAATATTGAGTCATGGATTATTCAAATGGCCATTTTTTGGAACTCACATGAACTTATTACTATTTTTGGTCACATGAATTAGAAATATTGCTTTTATTGAGAAAAATAATAAACTAATTTATTAAATATTGTGAAAACTTTCCTCTCCCCTACTATAAAAACCACCCTCACCACCTCTTCTCCTCACACCTTGAATGCTTTGTGACTTGTCCAAATTATACTCAAATCTCTCCCAAATACTCTATCCCACATCTAGGATACTGTTTTTAACAAAATACTAAAATTTAATCCCTTATGAAGGCTCTCAAGAGGAAGGAATCAAGGGGGAAAAACCTTTTTCATTTTCTTTCATTTTTTTTCAAGTTCCTTTAAATTAATTTCTATCCTCACCTATAGTCATCCAAATGGTGTGATAACTCCATTACATTAAATTTAATTGAATTTTGTTATGCTAATGTGATAATTCATCATCAACTCTCTTTTCTCATCCTTTTAAACAAGGAATAAAAACACCATCTGAGATGTGTTAAGTTATGACATTCAAGGACAATAGGTTTTCAAATTCTTTTAATGTATTCAATTATGGAAATGAAACCATTTTTATGGTTGAAACATTTAATTATTTATTTAATATATCACGTGAAATATTATGGAATCTTGTTATACAAATGATAATAATTTATAAAATAAAAAGAGTTCATTGTGATAAAAATCCCACTAATTAACCCAAACAGTTATCATTAATGTTTTATATAATCATTTATCCTAACTGCAAATATCAAATTTTATTTTATAACCATGATGCCTTTTGGATGTCTTATAATAACATATAATGTTAATTTTGTATAATAATCCTCATATAAAATTATTATCTGTACATGTATATAATAAGTAAACCGATAATGAAAACCAAGGAAACAAATGATCCCAAACAATGAAATTGAACCTCTCAACCCATAAAAAGGAAATGAATGAACATGATAAGGTTATAATAAAGAAATTACATGTATAAGGGCTTATGAAATTTTTAATAAATGAATCTAATTTTATTATCCATGACATTTAGATCAATTAAAGAACACCTTCAGACTTAAGGTAAGGGATTCTACCTGAACCTCTATTATTCCTTCAGGTTTCTCTATCATTATTTTTTCCAAAATGAGGTTAACTTTTATATTTTATGTACATATTATAAATTCAATGTATATTTTCCAAAATAATGTATCAAGATCCATTAGTCATTCTCTTTTGGGGATATGCCTATTTTTAAGTGGTTTTTTCTCAATTCTTCCTGATAAGCAATCCCATTTTAAGGGAACTTCCCAAATTCGTACCCAATTTCATGTAAAAACTATAATCTATTTTAGACACCATTGTTTTTATAAAATCAGTATTTTTATTATGAAAAAATTATTTTTTCTCTTCTGGTTTTATATAAAATATTATTCCCTTTCTTATTTTAAATTCTCTTTAGTATTTTCCTTAAAACCTCACTAAAATGTTTTAATGCTAAAATTTCATAAAAACTCTTCTTACATGTTGTAAATTATATTCAAAATCACATACCTTTATATATTCCTTTTAGGTTATGAATGTAGATGTATGTTTTAATTTTTTTTCATTTATTGAAACTTGTAAGATACACCCATTTAGAATGATTTATGACATGATTAAGATACCCATTTCATTCCATGGGTACCCCTATTTTTATGTGTGATTGATTATCTATGATTATGTATATGGAAAAAATATTAATGAAAATGTTATGATGGGTTTACCTCGATATAGCTCCAATTAATTGGTTAAATTTTATCCCCATGAGATGTTATGTGCAACGGTCTTAGCGGTTTGCCTCAACTCGTGCTCCATGAGTAATGGTCTTAGCAGTTAGACTTTACTTGTGCTCCACTATGTTCATTGAGTCTTTAATTGTTCTAAAGTCGTTTTTAATGTTTCTTCCATATTACTATGATTCTATGTTTATATGATCCCTTGTTTTATATATTATGATTCCATATGTTTAATCATGTTCCATAACTTTTTATATTATTATGTCCAGCCTTCTAACTAATGTGCTAAGATTTATTCTCATGATTATTCCCTTACTAATATTTTTTTGATCATCCCATATTTTCAAAATATTTTTCATAGGATTCCTTAGAAGTTCAATGGATGGTTAAGGTGGTAATTCCGATGAATCCAATTATTTATTTTTTAATTATTTCTATAAACTCTGATTTAATGTATGGTTTGTCTAATCCTCCAAAACGCCGGAGGGGAAATGGTCCATGGATGTATAATGTACTATGTATTTTTATATTATCCTTGAAAAAAATACACAACACATTTTATTACTAAATCTAGAAGTGCAGGTTTAGGTATTTACAATAAATATATTAACTATGGAGTATTTTCAATGTCATAGGAAATAGTCTTATGAAAGAAACAAAGATAAGGTTGTGGTGAGTGGTACTTTAAATGTGTTGGGTTATTAATAGAATATAGTAATTGAGTTCAATAGTTTTCACTGGTTAGAGACGATATTAATGGTAGTAAAATCCTTTATAATAGTTTGTGAAGATCATATAAAATATCCAAATAATATCCCTTAAGAGTATCCTTCTAGGTGTGAAAGCTTAGGAACACTCATTATTCACCAATGTGGTGATTTAGTTGAGTCACAACTATTTCTTTTCCTGGTGATTACCCCTAGGTGAATCTATTCCACAACTTCATCCACCTTCTTCTATCCAGACATGGATTTCATTTCTAGGAAAACCACACACTCGTTACTTTGCCAAAATGTATGAAGAAAATTTATTAATGGGAGGAAATATTATTTTCAGTATATAAAATGGGTTATAATTCCATATAATTATAAGAATTATGATATTTCAATAAAGGGTTGTAATTGAAAATGGAATGGGGGAATAAGATCCCCTAGGTCATTATAACAATAGCATAGAGAAAAGGTTATAATGAGAGAGGATCAATATTCTATCATTAAATAAATATAAAATAAGAGATAATACCAAGAAATTATAATCAATGATATATATATAAAATGGTATTATAGAAAAATAATTTCAATTAAAAATGAAAGGGAAGGATCAGAAACCCTTACCTTTCTATGTAATTCTTAAATCATGAGAGTAATATGAAAACATTAATAACAACTTTAGAAGGCTTTATAGATGGATTGTGAAGGGAACTTCATGATAAATTCTTTTGGGGTGGATATGGAAGAGAGAATGGGTGAGATTAAGACCCTCTTATTGGTGCAATATAGGGTATTTTTCATAGAAACTAAAGTTAGGCAAGGGTTAAGAATGGTTTCACATGGGGGTTAGGTGGGACTAGTGAGTTAGGTTGGGAAATGTTGGTAATACATATAGGTTTGACTTGAAAACCATAAAAGGTATTATAGATGGTATAAGTGTCAAATTGATTTTATATAATTTGATCCAAGTATGATGACCCATTTTAAAAACTTATCTTGATTAAAGAATAATCACAGGTACTGTAGCATTGCTGTAATAGTGGTGGGAATAATAATAGGAACTGTAGTGGTGAAAACACTATAGAATGTATTGTAGCAGCCTGGGAACTATAGATTCACTATTCACTGAAGGGTATTTAGGTCAAAAAATTGGGCCTTGAAGGCCATATAATGGGATTTTATGCCAATTAGTCCTATATGTAATGTATTGAATATATTAGACTTAATGGGTGGGTTATCCCCTTAGGGGGCTTTGGCCTGCCATTCCAGCCTTTCTATTAGGTGTGTGTATGTTCTAAAATGTAATTGTACCCCCAAACATGTAATATATATATATATATATTTAAAAAAATATAATATGACCCTTCTTACCAAATTTCAATGTTTTTAATAAAAATATAGACTCCATTTAATCTAATTTAATTTATAAAACTGGGAAAATTACCATTTAATTTAAAAAAATAAAATATTTATAAAATCCATATTGTAGAATTTTGTTATTTTAATTTTTAGTTGGTATTAATATTTTTTAACATAAATCGTCAATTAAAACAGTCTTAATTTTCATATTTGTCTAAAATTTATATTATCGGCTTATTTTAATTTATATCAATTTAAAAGTACTTAATATTAAAAAAGGTATTATTATTTAAAAAATAAAAACTTTTCCAAGGTAACAAATATTTTCTTGGTAAGTTAACTTTTTGAAAAAAATGAAATTTACCATATTACCTAATATCAAAATTCTGATTAATAATACAAAAGTAATTTTGTTTTAATAAATTTTTTATATCGATAAAGAATAGATTTTAATATTAGCGAATGTAGAGTGTAAAAACCTATCTTCAGAATAAGTGAATTTTGAAGCTTAAAGATTATATGTAGGATATAAGTACTAATACTTTTGGTGTTCATGAAATTAATTGGATAATTTTTAGGAAAATAAAATTTATGTGTCATAAAAATAAATCCAAGAATAAATTTTATGAAAATAATATTTAACTAGAAGAAAAGAGTGAAATAAGTTTTTATTAGAAATAATTACTTATATCCTTAAAATAACAATCATAGGTTTTCAAAATTCAACATAGTATTTTAAAAATATTTATTTTTACAACTTACAAAATTTATCAATTAAAATGTATTATAATCCTCTAATTTGAACTTAAACAAATTCATCGTTATAGTAAAACTAATATTTTTCACTATTCACCTAAAAGTATACTATTACAAAAATATCCCAAAAAACCATTCAAAGATAATATTAACATAATTAATCCCAATATTTCATTATTTTATAAAATATAAATTCTAAAATTTAAGAAATTAGCATTTAAATATAATCATGAATATAAGCTATTTAGACTGCATATTGTGAAATAACATTTGAGATGTAGTGTTTACCTGCTAGAGTAAGGTCTCAAGTATTGAATTCTCCCCCTTAAGTAATTTCATATTAAAAATTGGATACACGTTTGTAACTAAACAAATGTGGGTATTAATTTCCTAAATATTCCTCAATCTCTCATGTTACCTCCATAAGATAGTTGTTTTTTCAAAGGACCTTCACCAAAAAAGTTGTCTGATTCTACAAAACTTTCTCTCTAGTGTCAAGGATATGAACATGATCTTCATTATAAGAAAAATCAATTTCGAAATATATTCCCTCATATATGAGTACATGTGTTTAATCTGACACCGATTTCCACAAATAAATAAATAATGAAAACGTTTTGTACTTTAGGAAGGTTGGGTTGTAGCCAATTGACAAGCTATATATCATATTCTATTTCATTTAACTATAAGTATAAATATTTTGCAACATTTATATTATTTTTAGTAGTCCATAAATTCCCAAGTTATATCCAATACATGTTATAGAACTAACAGCTTCATTTCATCAAATTCTTCCAATATGTTGTAGTATAAAACATCTTTCCATACAATAACTCATGCAGTGCTATAAAGATGCTCAAATGGAAAGTATTATTTTATATAAATTCCAAAAGCGGGGGATACAGATTAAATAAACCTTGTAATTAAAGATTACATGATCTCATCATGTATTATAATGTTTGTATAGTCCTTTTAGACTACCCATCAGCTTGGAAAATATGGGTAGTGCTTAAATGTATCAAAGTGTTGAGAGAATCCTAAAAGCACCTTCAAAAATTTGATGCGATCCATGGGTCATAATAGAATATAATTGATAGGGGTTCAACGTGATATTTCACTAATTCATTGATATATATTCATTCAAGATGTTTGATAGGTGAGTCATCCATTATTTCTTTGAAATGTTCAGACTTGGTAAGGTGATCCATAATGACCCATATATCATTATTACTTTTAAGATACTTTGGAATTATAGTGAAAAAGTCCATTTTAGCATTTTCCCACTTCCACATTGTCCCACTTCCACATTGGCATAGATAGAGGTTCTATAAATCCATTGTGATGTTTTCATTTAGTATTTATGTACTGGAATATCCAGAATCTAGACACATAGTCCACAACTTCCCACTTCATACAACCTCAAAAGATATGGTATCTAAAATATCAACACATATTTATGTTAAAAACGTGTATAGAGAGGATTGAGAATTTTGATTCATCTAGTAATTGTCTTTTTATATTATGTATTGATGGAACACCTATTTTAATCCTAAAAATTAACACCCTATCTTCAAGGGTGATGTTTGTTAATTTCCCATCATTCATGGATTAAATTCCCTTTTGTAGACCTTTATCTTTATTTTGGAATTCCTTTATCTTATCTAGTAAATATGGTGTGATATTTATTTGGGAAGTAAGTGATATTTCCTTTCCGTAATAAGTCCCATATCTAACTTTACAATATTCAAGAATATAGGATCCTTGTATATCCTCATATTGGTCAGAAATTCATGATATTTTATACACAAATCTTTAACCCCCTATTTTTCTTTCACTAAATGGTATTGTATCTAATGATCATAGTCGTTGGGTAGTTCTTGCTCTTTTATTTGTATCATGTTGAGATCATTTTGGGAGAAAATGTATTTGGAGCTCTTGTGATCTATATATATCTCATATCTCACACCCTAGAGATAATTCATACATATCATCAAGGAAAATATTACATCTTCCAGTGAAATATCATGAGTTGTATAGTTCTGTTTATAGATATTTATTTTTCTTGGTGAATAAGCAACAAATATATGATTTTTTATAAGGACAGAACACAATATGTTCTTTGATAAATCACTATATATTATAAATCCTTCCTTTCATGATGGTAGAGTCAAAATCAATTCATTGAGCATTCTTATCTTTCACCCATAAAATATTTCCTCAAATTACATTGAACATGTGAATTTTACCCCTTTATTTGTCAACATGTATAATGGGTTATCTAATTGAGAAATTATTTGAACAAATCATCCTTAGTATCCTACTAAGAATAGGAAATTACATATCTAAATTATATTCTTTAATGTCATATATTTCAAAAAATCCTCCACATTTGAAGGATAAATATCAATCATTAAATATGAGATATCTAATAAAAGAATCTTCTAGGATAAAAAATTCACACTCGATAAATTTACCATACAATTCATATTCTCTAAGTGTCTTAAGATTTATTTTCAAATTATTCTTTGTCTCCCTATAGGTTTTAGATTATATCATTATATCATTAATGAATACCTCATTGAAATCATCAATATAGCCCTTGAATATTTTTTATAGATCTATAAACACATAAGGTGAATTAGTCAGACTAATGGGCGCCACTATAGCCCAATAATGTCCCTAAAACTTATGAAAAAAAGTCTTTGGTATATCATCCTTATTTAACCTTAATTGGTGATAACAATAGAAAAGATCAATATTTTTGGAATATTAACCACACTGAAGTTAATCATATAATTAATCAATGCATGGGAGAGGAAACATATTCATTATTGTAATGGAATTTTTCTCTCAGTAATATACACATAAACTCATAGACCCATCCCTTATCACATAACTTCTATAGATTTTTCATTAGCTCCGCCAATTCAAATGGTTACATTTTTCATGGAGTATTAGATATAGTTTTTTCTTCTTGGATTACATTAATAGAAAAATATAATTCATTCTCAGAAAGATGTCAAGTTAATTATTCAGGAAAAACATTAGTGTATTAACACACAATCGGTAAATCCTCTATTCTTAAGTTGACATTTCCAACTATATGTTTCACATTCTTTTCCTCTATAAGTATTTCATTAAGGCGGGATACTGGAGGAGGACCCAAACACGACTTAGATAACAATCCATCACTTTTAAATGTAAGGAACTCTACTCCCCTATCACAAATCATAATCTCATTAACTTGAATTTTTTTTCATTATACTCAATAACTCAATCCATACCGAGGATTATGTAAAAGTCAAACATAGGTATGATAAACAATATTTCATGTATGGCGTGTCTATGGATTATAAAGGGGACTCACAGAAATACCCTCATTGTAATAATATTTCTATTAGGTGCCTTTATTGACCACTCATTTCTTACAGTTCTAGGAAATGTTTTAATATTCTTCACAAATAAGAAGGATATAAAAGAGTGACAAGAAATGGAATTGAATAAATAATTAGATAGAATTGAGTTTATGAGGAAGGAATATGTTATCATTTTTTAATAACATCAATATAAGTTGTCGTAAACATATAAGATTTTCCTTCCACCTAAGTCCTCTTTTGAGGTGGATTCCCTTGACGGATGGGGAATTGGTTCAAGTAAAGCCCCATCACTTTACAGAATTTTTTTTAGATATTTTTCACTTCTTAATTTTACTTAAATTCATGAGACAAATGTTTTATCTCTTTACATTTGAAAGAAACTCCTATTACCATTATGTAGATAGAAGTTCATTAATTTTCACAATTATCAAACGATTTAATTCCCATATTTACCTTATTTTTTAGCTCTATATTTTGTTCTCCATGGTTCCCAATTATCCACTTCTTATCTTGAATTTTGGTAAAATTGTATGAATTGGAGAATTATATTTATATCTAGATAGTACTTGATATTATGTCATCATAACATGAAAAGTTTTGAGTGACTTGTGTCATTAAGAGGATTGACTTAAACCTATCCAAGAAACAGTTGAGATTAATTTTTGGTTTTTTATACATAGTTTATAGTATACCTAGAAAATATTTTAAAATTGTCCGTATACTCAGTAACAATCTATTAATTTTTCAAAAAAAATTATGGAATTTTAATTCTATATAAGATCGATGCTATTAATGGAATTATTTCCCAAAAATATTACCTTGAAATTTTTCCATTCCATGTTTTTATCTCCTCTTCCACCATACTATTAAGAATCAATGAAAACTATTAATCAATAAATCTCCTTAGGTGAAAAAATGACATGAAAAATTTCTCCCATGTTTTACTTCCCAATGTAGGAAATATCTTCTCTAGGGACTTGATCCATTTCCCAGATACTAATAGATCAGTGATTCCATTATATAATAGAGGTTTTTGTTGCATAAATCAGCCCAAAATTATGGAACCATGTTGTGGATTAATATATTCTTCCATGCAGTGATGGTTGTTAGTAATAACCTATGTAAACTACCCAAATAAAGCCATAGTCTTCTTAGTTCCAACACCAGCCATGTTAACATTCCATGGAAGGAAATACCGAAACTGATTATGGGCGATGATAGGATTTATGTTCCTCTAATTAGGATCTATATCTATGAAATATAATATACATAATTAGATTATAAAATTTTGAATATTGGTTCATAAAAATTAAATTCTGTCTAAACTTAATTTGGAATCGTAATGGTTTATTATTATAAATATGATGGTTATGTTCATTGAAAGTCTAGTTTCCAAGGTTCCTACTAAACGTCCATTGATACAATATAAAAAATAGTGTTTAATGGAAGTTTCAAAAACCAATGCGAAATGGTTTAATTTTTTTATTTTAAATTTTTAACGTAAAATATAAATTTTTAGGAGAGTGTTTTTAAAAAAATATCTCAAAATTGCGTTGGTTTTTTAATAATCGTCGTCAAATTAAAGGATTGAAAAAAAATTCTGGCTTATGATTTATGATTTATGTTTTACTTTGATATATAGTAAATTATTTATAATTTTAATTAATTATAATGTATTAATTAATAGATATTTATAATTATTAGTTAATAATTACTTGAATGTTGAAACAAATATACAGAAAAACTGAAAAGCATCCATCATCACCAAATGACCATAAATTCTAAACCGGGAGTCCATTTCAGCTCCAGAACCCATCAAATCGAAGCTTATGAAATGATCTAAAACCACATGAGATTCCAATCTTGTTATAATTAAAGGATAAATATATATTAGAATTTGCAAAAGGTCAAAAATCAAATTCAAACTTTACACGACCATAACATTTGATCTGTGTGTCCGTTTGTGCTCAACCACATATCAAATTGAAGCCTAAGACAAGATCTGCGATGTGTAGGTTCTTTCCAAAAAAAGTCTTAAAAGGCCACCAAAATAGAGTTTTTTGTCACCAACCCCAATTTCTTAAAATTTAAACATCTATAAATTTGGATTTAGGTGTTTGTTGGGCCTGTACCCCATATAATATCGAAGCTCGTTTCATGATATTTGATTTAACTACTTGTAGAGCTGAAAAAGGACTCCCATATTATATTTTATATTCATTTAATTGTTTTTATGGTTTTTAGAGTATCTTAACATTTTAGGGTTTTGTTTATTTATTTATTTATTATTTATTTTTAATTTATTCATTATTAATTAATTATTTATTAAATATTAATTAATTAATTATAATTATTTATTAATTATTATTAATTATTTAATTAATTTCTATATAAATAAATAATTAACTATTATTTATTTATCTATTATTTATTATTTATTATTTATTATTTCTTTAATTATTATTTATTTATTTATTTATTATTTATTTATTTAATATTTAATATGCATTTATTTATTTATAATTTATAATTTATAATTTATTATGTTTTATTTATTAATTATTATTTTTATTACATTATTTATTAATTTATTCTATTATTATTATTTATTAATAATTTATCTAATATTTATCAATTTTTTACTATTATTTTCTTATGTTATTATTTTTATATTATTAATTATATATTATTATTTATAAATTATTTATTTGTTTATTATTTATTTATTTATTATTTAGGATTTATTATTTACTTATTGTGTATACATTAATTATTAATTAGTTATTGTTATTATATTTGTTATTTATTATTTATTTATTGATTATCCAATATTTATTAAATATTTAATAATTCTTATTTATTTATATATTAATTATTAATTAATTAATTAATCAAAAATTACTTATTAATTATTAAATATTAGTTATTAATTATCAATCATCAATTATCAATTAATAATTCTTCATTTCTATTAATTATTACTTATTACTTATTACTAATTTATTATTTATTATTTATTATTTATTATTTATTATTTATTATTTATTATTTATTATTTACCAGTACACTTATTAATTAATTAATTAATTAATATGTATTAGTTTATTATTCATTTATTGTTTATTTCTTCATTCAGTATTTACTATTAATTAATTATTTAATAATTATTAATTAGTTTTTAAATATTAAATATTAAATATGATATATGATATATTATATATAAAGATCAAAGATCAATTATTATTTATTTCTTAATATTAATTAGTAATTAGTAATTAGTAATTAATTATTATTTATTATTAATTATTATTTGTTTATTGTTAACTAGTTAATTCATTAATTAATTAATGTATTAATGTATTAATTTTTTAATGTATTAATTATTTACTATTAGTTTATTTATTATCAATTTATTATGAAATACTTATTTTTTTAATTATTATTTATTGTTATTATTTGAATATGTATTTCTTATTTATTTATTTAATATTTACTTAATTATTTTTTCTTTGTTCATTATTTATACATCAATATATAAATAAGCATATTAAATTTTATTTATTTACCACATGAATAGTCTGCTAGAGTGGTGAAGTCTTTGGAGAATAAGTAATAGGTAAGTGGTTTAAACCTCACCAAACATTGAATATTTATATATTTCTTAAACTTCTGCATGTGTATGTCTATTTTAATAAATAATAAATTAATTAATTACCGGAATTCAAAAATTAACAAATAAAATAAAATAATAAAATAATAAAACTTATAATACAATAATTACCAGAATAATAATAAAATAATAATTAAATAATAACAAAGTAACTAATAAAATAATAATAATAATAATAATAACCAAATAATACTAATAAATAATTAATAACTAATATAAAATAAAAAACAATAATAAACAAATATTTAATTTTTATAAACAACCGCTGCTAAATCGTTATATAATAGTTTTGAAAAACCACCACTAAATAAATGTCGACACATGATTTAACATTGATTTAAACCGCTTCTAAATGAAAAAAACCATTGCGAAATGCCTATTTTGGCATAGTGATACCAACTGGAACACCTCGACTCTAGTAACCTGGAGTCAGTGGTTACATGTTTTACATTGGTATAAAATACAAGGGTCACAACCGAGATGTATAAATAGTTTATCAATCCTAGTATACTAGATGTATACATAATTTCCATATGACAATGAAATATCATGCTATTTCATAAAAACTCATTTAGGATTTCATATTTCTTTTAATGCATCCATAAATTTATTCTGAGATCACTTCTTGGTACCTTGAGGAAAAAGGAACATAAGGAGGGGGAGCTCAAATTCCATATAAGGGTACAAGTATAACAGAAGCTATCATAATAGGAATACACATGATGAAAGAGTGAATAATCAATAAACATTCAATGTAATCAATGTCTTGAGCATGAAAATATCAATCGATAACATATTCATGAAAATAAACACATGGATAATAATAAATAAATTCATAGTGATATAATGAATAATGTATAACTTATCGATCATTATTGTCATGGCCTCAACCAAGAAATTATTCTTTTCATTATGGTTTAAAAGAATGCAGTAGCATTATCAGAATATCCACAACCAATTAACATTCATACATTGGGTAGGCATGTAACAAATACCCAAACTCTTTTTTATCATTAGAACAACCGATGCATCGGGGGTGTATATAATAATAGGCCAACACATCACTTTTTTATGTCCAATGTATTCACTGTATAAGTGATAGGAATATCAATACAATGCATAATTAAATTTTTTTAAAAATAAATAAGCATCCATATGGAGATAAAAATATATAAAACTTCCATAATTTCCTAGTCAATACATGTGATAACATGGACATAAGCTATGCAGGGAAAGAATGTGGATGGATATAAAATATGTAATAACCATATAAACAAAGGGTATTTTCATAGTAACAGAAAATAAACTTATCAAATAAATAAAGATAATCAAATGAATAATGGTATTTCCAATGTTTTTGGCTATCAATAAAAGATAGTAATTGAGAATGATAGGTTTCACTTTAATGAGGCTATTGAAATGGTAGGAAAATCCTTTATTATGGTCTGTAATGAGAATGTAAATTATCCAAAAGAATTCCCCTAAGAGTGTCCAAATAATTTTAAATACATAGGACCACTCATCAAGAACCAGAGTGATAATTTATTTGAAACCCAACCAGCCTTGTATTGGGTGATTACCCAAAGGTGCATATATGCCATAATCCCACCCACTTTATTGTATCCAAACAAAACATCACTCATAAGAAAAGAAAAGTAAATTTTTACATTCACAAATTTATGATTTTAGGCATTATTATAGCTTAGAAAAATAATTTAATTATAGGTAATATCATTTTAAATATATAATGGGTTATAATATAATATAATTCCAATCGTGATCACTTTATAATGAAGTTTTATAATTGAATTGGGAGAGGGTGGAATGATAACTATTATATCAGCATAATAAAAACCTTGGAATAAGGCTATAATGATAAGGGATAATTTTTCTCTCATTAAAAACATATAAAACAGAAGATAATACTATGAATTTACAATCATGAAGATATGACTAAATGATATTATAAAAAAATAATTTTAATTAAGAAGGGAAGAGAAGGATCGAGAAGCCTTGTCTTTCTAACCATCTTATTAAATTTTAGGAGTACTCCTTATAACCTTAGAAACTCTATTAGAGGTACTTAGAGAGGGACATGAAAGGGAAAATTTCCGCCCTGAAATTTATTATTATTTTAAATAAATTTAGATTATTTGATAGCTTGTGTCACACGCAACACTGGGTTTTAGTAAACCATAATATACTATTAATATTGTTATTTAAAAAAAATAATTATAACCTATATGTTAAACTTATGAGTATAAATAGAAATAAACACTTTTTTAAAATTAAGTATAATTGTTTTATATAAATAATATATTTTTATTAATAAGTACTTAATATTTTGTGAAGTCTTTAAATGCGTTGAAAATAATTTTTTCTCAAAAAATTATTTTTATTTCTTTTTCTGATCAAATAATAAAGTTATTATTTTTTAAATTATGGGAAATTATCTTTTATTAATTAAGTTC
Source organism: Viscum album (assembly GCA_963277665.1). Lineage (NCBI taxonomy): Eukaryota > Viridiplantae > Streptophyta > Magnoliopsida > Santalales > Viscaceae > Viscum > Viscum album. Next base: position 1,752,237,270 of record OY728159.1, on the reverse strand, counting down.
ATTTTTTATTCAAAATTTAAAAATTATCTTATAGTTAATTTTTGGATTTTACTAAATTTTTTAATTTTTTAGTAACTAGAGAAAGTAATAGTTTTTTTTGAAAAATTACATTTTTGTTTAAATCACTTCAAAATTTATATCTTTCTTTAAAATTATTTAATACTAAAATTATTTTTATTATGTTCTAATTAATAAAATTTATCACATTACAATCCATTTAATGTTGAATTTTAATATTAAAAGTTTTTATACTTATGGAAATTTTCTCTTTGGAAAACTGTTTTTTCATCACACCTATAGATTTAAGTTTAAATTAAATTACACAAATTCAGTGAATTAAATTTTTAAAAAATGTATTCAATAATTTTAATCATAATAATTAATATTATATAATTATTTCAAATTAATTTATGGTCATAAAGAATTCTAAAAACAATAAAAATTAATTATTGTCGTTAAAGTTAAAATGGGTTTACAAGGGGTTAAAATAAAAAGATAAGGGTTAAAATTAATTTCTTCCAATTCATATTTAATGGAAATATTTCTAACATATATCATTTATTGTTTCGTAATGATCCATTTTTTAAATTTTTTTCATGTTTCAAACATGGGTATAATTTTTTCATTTCAAAACATCAAAGTTTGGCCTATACCCCACATATAAAAGGGCACCCCTCTACTCTCCTATTCACACATAAAAAAACTTTTGGTTCATCCAATTCCTAAACAAATTCCTTCCCTAATTCCATACCAACATCATATGGTCATTAATTTTATTTACAAATAATTCTGTGATGGCTTTAGGTGTAAACCTAAAGAGGTTCTAATGTGAGTGAAGAAATTAAATAGGTAATTAGAGGTCAATATTAAATCATATATAGTATTATATATATGATTATTATTCTATAATATATTTATAATAAAGCCATATTAATTATATAGGTGGTTCTAATGTGAGTGAAGAAATTAAATACTTAAGGTAAGGGTTTTCGTCTCACTTTTGTTTATGTGGGATACATGCCTTATACGCCACTTATTTTTTGTGGTGTATATACTACACATGAATGTATTTTATTATTATTTTAATGAAAATTATGGTGATATAAATATCTATAAAATTTTATTTTTTTCATGGCGATTATGATTCAAAAGTTACAAAATTGGTAATGGGTTATGCTATAATATCATTTTTATCGAGATTTTTTATGATCAATTTTCTGATGAAAAACGTTATGATATCTTCATTAATAACTTCATGGATTTTTTATACTCTTTTTATTTTTGGATAAAACGTGTTCACCTTTAATTTTTATCTCTTTTAGTACTCAAAATACTTGTTTTTTAGGGAACATCAAGTTTATTTATCCTCTAATTTTAGAAACATATTTCATACAAATCAATGTTTACAATTTTTTTTCAATAATTTTTTTAATATTATCATATAATTATGTAAATAATGTTTTACCCATTTTAAAAAAAATTAAAAATAGTTTAAAATTAAAATTCTTTTCATTTTTTGAACAAGGACCACTTTAATATTCTTTGATAATATGAAAGAAATTTTTATTTCAACAAGTACGAGATGAAAAATATTACCCACCATCATGACTGATAAATGATACAAAGATTCTCTAATCAATTGTCAATTTTTTTCAAAGATAATGAAATATTTAATATGTGGGAAACTTTTATATTCTAAATAAGTGATATCAAATTAGAATCGATATTTTACTCAAGAAACGTTCATAAGTGGTATTTCAAAATAAGTTTCCATATTAGATGACATAATTTGATGTCACTTATGATTTAATTGGCATATTATCCAATAATACCATCCTTATTCATTCAATAGATGAGTTTTGATTATGATGTTAAATTTTTATGAAACTTATTTCCTTCCCAAGGCTTATGATATGATACAATTTTTTTGAAACACATTTCATTCCAATGAGTTATGCAATGATAAAATGTATATGATAACTATTTATTTTCCATAGGTGATGTTCTGATAAAATTGTTATGAAAACAATTTAATTCCTATATTTTACAATATGATGAATGTTTAGAGATCTTTTGGCCCACAAATTTATGGATTGTGTGATAGGTGGGACCTATATCTCTCATCAATGCATTGGGTAATGATTAATGTTCAATGTGCATAGAGGGTACGTGGGAGGATATCCTAAGCACAAAAAGTGGTTACACATGAGGTTATACCAAGATTGAAATTAGTGGGTACATGGGAGGTAATCATAAGAAAAAAACAAGAGTAAATGGGGGAGGTTATCCCAACTCAAATGGAGGGTACACGAGAGGTTATCCCAAGCCCGATGTAGGTACAAATCTAGTTATCCCAAGAATAACATATTATGAATGTCTTGGTGGGTAACTTTGTGGTAATATATCATATAATTACGTGTATACCAAAAAACTATGTCTTATGAAAATTTTATAATCCCATAACGTATATTCTTTTCTCTTTTAGGATTCATGTCTTATAAACATATAAGATTTACGACACTACTCATAGTGGGGATCATTGATATGTAGGGTAAGGTTTTAAAATGTTATGATCATGTTCTCATGAATATATTCTCAAGTTATTATTATATTATCATTGATATCTCCCTTGTTTACCATTACTGATAATCATATATCACTATTTATGTTTTTCCTTTCCTAGGGTATGAAGGCTGTTTGTAAGTGTAATATTACTATAAAGGGTGATCTTTATGAAGAACTAAGTGAGAGATGATGTAGTTCACCTATAAAAAACTATTTCTATTACCATGTTCATAAGGGCACTATAACTGAATGATTCTAGTGATGATCATTATGTTATGTAATTAATACTCATTTAATAATATATGATATCAATGTATGAAAATAATGGGTCGTTATAGTTGGTATTAGTGTATAGTTTAGTTAACCATTAGAAACTAGGATTAGAAAACATTAGTCATCCATGAATAGGAAAATGTACAAGAATTTTGGTAAAGTATAGAGTGAGTAGTTTCCTTGAAATTACATCCTATTCAAGATATTATAATTGTATTTGGCTCTATAATAGTTTTACCTAGGTGTCATAAACTCAAAAATACCTCATTGGGATATGACGTGATCATCACTGATGCATGGCAAATAGTCTTGTTACACACATGGTTTGATACCCTTGTGGGATATGTTATAGAAATTTAAAAACTATTTATAAACAATCATCAATGATTTGAATAATGACAAAAAATTACCAAGGATATGGCAAAGGTTTTATATATAAAAAATAAGGTGTCATGATTTAGATATCCTATAAGTGAGTTTTTAGGATTTTGTGGTTCCCCGCTAGGATTAATATTCATTACACTATGTTTTTTGGTTGTATTTGATGGATGAAATCCAAAAGAACATTGTTAATATTGAATGAAACAGATGATGAAATGATTTTTCTCACGATCAACAAAATTTTATAGGAGATGTAATGAAAAATCTCATTGACCGAATCACATAACATTCTGAAGCTATGAATCGTACTGAAGATCAAAATGAGTAATGGAGGGAAAATATTATGTTTCTTCCATCACAATGAAACATTCACCTTCTTTTTGTGGTTCTATTGATCCGATAGTAGTTGGGAAATGGATATGTACCATTGAAAATATATTTTATGTTCATCAGTTTTTGGAGAATGAAAAATTCATTTTGGATGTTTATCATTATGAAGAAGAAGTAGATCAATGGTGAACTCTGATCAAGTATACGAGGCACAAGATGAAATTAAATATATGAAGTGTGATGTGTTTAAGATCTTATTTTTCAATAATTACTATCATCATATTTTTTTATGAAAATAGATAAGAAATTACTTGATAAAAAGTATAAGGATGATGAATATGGTATTACCTATGAAATGGATTTTAAAAGATAAGATATACATGATTTTGGTATTATCATATAACCTGAATATATTGTTGATCAATTCATTAGTATCATAAACCCAATACTATAATGGGATTTATCCATAAGGTACTTCAATAACTATAAAAAAATTGTTCGATGTTCTATCATGGTGAAAATGGAGATTGGGACTAACTAGAAATATCATGGTTTTGATAAGAAAATATAGATAGAATTTAATGGAAACTCTAAAAACCCTAGTGATATGAAGATGAGAATTTTTTTATGCTCAATGTATGAACTGGAAAATGAATGAAATTGTATTATGGGTAAAAATAAATGTTTTAAGTGTATAAAAGAAAGTCATCAAGTAACTAAGTGGTGAAGTGATTGGAATAAGTCAGCACATCATGCGAATAGAGAGAAAGCTCTAACAAAAGACTCCAATCACACTCTAGTATTTTAAATTCATGGATTATGGGAATTATGCTAACTGGTACTCAAGTCCAAAGGTAAATGATGATTCTCAACATTAATAACAACATAATCTGATAGAAAATGAGAAATATCAGGTGATCACTATTTTTGATGAGGTGTATGATAACGATAAGCTGAAAGGTACACTTACCATCTACTCTAGAATAGCTAATGTGTTACTTGATTCAAGATATACCAAATATTTTATATTTTCATAATTTTATTAGGGAATCAGAATACTGTCTCAATTATTAGATATTAAATTGGTAGTAAAACCCCCCAATGATATGATGATTTAATATAATGTATATGACTATTTCCCAGTTGATGTTTGTGTGATAACGATTCCATATAATCTTATTATCCTCACTCTAAATTAATTTTATATTATCTTAGGTATAGATTATATTTATATTTATAAATACCAAATCAATTTTTGGGGAAGGGAAGCCATATCTAATATTCTAAACTAAAATGTGATAATATATTTGTGTCATGATAAATATAAAATTCCAATTGAAATTTCTCACATTGTTTGGGCATTGATTCATATTCATGAAGGGTATTTATCTCATATGGTTGGGGAGAAACTCAAAATCAGTGATATTCCTATTGAAAGGGAGTTTTTAAATGTATTTTTATAAGAATTTACAAGTATTACACTAAATCATGAAGTTGATTTCTCAATAGAACTCATATCTTGTGATATTAATATTTCAATGATTTTATATAGTATAGCCTAAATTGAGGTGAAGAAATTGAAGAATAAACTTCAAGAGAATATTGAAAAGGGATTTATTCCACAAAGTGTGTCACCTTGGGGTGCAAATAATATTTTTTAATAAGGAAGATGGATTGATATGACTATGCATTGATTATTGGGATCTGAACATAATCAAAATCAAGAACATGTATCCTCTACCTCATATTGATGACTTATTTGATCAATAGTTTAGAGATCAATAATTTTCCAATATTTACCTTTATTCTAGATATCATCAATTGAAGTTCATGGAGGAGGATATAACTGTGGTACTATTTGTTATAGGTTATGGACTCTATGAGTATATAGTGATTCCATTTGGTATTACTAATGCCCCTATCATTATAAATTTGATTAATATAGTCTTACTAGATTACCTTGATCAGCTTTTGGAAGTATTTATATAAAATATTATAATATTTTAAAAGATAAAGGAAGTGAATGACTTTAATTTTAGGATTTTGTTAAAGCCCCAAGGATGGAGAAAACATAAGGAACATTTACTAAGTGTGAATTTTGGATATAAAAAGAGTCATTTTAGGTCATATAATCTCTTTCAAGGGTAAATCAATGGATATATAAAAGAAAATTTTCATTAAACATTGTCCCAGACCAAAAAATGTGATTGAGATCCAAATTGTTCTTGGTTTTGATGGATATTATCAATGGTTTTTTAATAGTTCGTGTGACTATCTAATCCACTAACCAAGTTAACTTAGAATGGATCAAAGTTCCACAAGAGAGAGGAATGCGAGGAAATTTTCATGGTACTGAAGAGAAAGTTAGTCATCACACATATTATTGCATTATCCTATAGCATGAAAGGGTTTTTAATATATAGTAAAACATAAAAGAAGGTATTGGGATGTTTTCTCATGAATAATGACATAGTGATAGCATATACCTCATGTAAATTGAAGGTCCATGAGTAAAATTTCCCAACTGATGATTTGATGTTAGTTGTAATGATTTTTTTCACTAAATATTTGGTGGAATTAACATTATAAATAATAGTGTTATATGTATTATGTTTATAAATGGTTAAAGTAAATATTCACAGAAAAAGAGTTAAACATGAATAAGAGAAGATAGTTGGGGAAGATTAAAGATTATAACTACTCAATACATTACTTCCCACAGAAAGTGAATAAGGTTGTTGATTCTTGGAATAAAAAGGATTATTAAATGTCATATATTATGGGGATCCCAAAATATCTAATATTTATGGATTTAAAAGAGATGGATCTAGAAATTTTGATTAAATTGGGATATCATGTATACCTCAAATAAGTGTTCATCCATTTATCCATGTAAAGATTAAATATCTGCATAAGGAAGACATTGGTATACAGAAGAAGTTCAGAAATATTATTGAGTTTATCCTTGATTATGATATAATGATAAGGTTCAATAATTTTGTATGTGTTCCATAAATACCCAATTAAAAAAAGAGCTATTTGAGTGAGGTTATAGTTCTTTATTCATCATTCATCCGCGAATTATAAATATGTAAAGATATGTGACAATGTATTTCTATTGGGATGGAATGAAGAGAGATATCATAAATTTTGTATCTCAGTGCTTGGTATATGATCATGTTATGGTGGAGAGAAAAAGTTCTATGGGATGTTTCAACCATTACCCATACTTTAATGGAAATATCATATAAATCGCCATGTAATTTGTCATTGGACTCCCCAAAACATCTTGAGGGACTAACACTATATGGGTTGTAGTTGATCTCCTTATAAAGTTATAACAATTTAGTGATATTAGAGAATAATTATCTATATATCACCATTATAGGATATGGATTAATAATATTGTAAGGTTTCATATAATTCCACATTACATTGTATTTGATCACGATATAAGGTTTACCTCAACGTTTTGGAGAAGTATTTAGCAATATATTGATACAGAATAGATTTTCAGCACTGGTTATCATCCTCAAATAGTTGGTCAATCTGATATAAAAATTAAAACCCTATAAGATTGTTAAGATCTTATTCTCTGGATTTAAAAGGTGAATGGGATTAACAAAATCACCTAATTGAGATTTATTGAAAAAATATCATTTACTTGAGTATTTAGATGGCTCCTTATGAATCCCTTTATGGATAGAAGGGTAGAAATCCAACATGGTGAGAAAAAGTTTTTGAAATAAATCAATTGGTACCTAAGATAACTGAGGAAATTTAAGGGAAATTTACAACTATTCAACAACACATCACAGAATCCTGGAGTCGAAAAAAAGGTTATGATGATAATCATCAGTGTGATATAAAGTTTATAATTAGTGAGATCTTTTTCTTATGAATTTATACATAGAAAAGATTATGAGATTTAGGAAGAAAGGAAATATGATCCCTAGGTATATTGTCCTTTTAAATATTCTTGATTGAGTGTGGGGATTTTCTTATCTATTTCCACTTCCACCAAATCCCTCTTAAATGCACAATGTATTTCATGCATCTCTCATGAAGATGTACACACCTGATACATCACATATACTGAACAGAGATGTCATATCAGAAGATCATTATGTTTAAAATGAGGTACAACTTGTGGAAATTAGAGATCATAGATAGAAAGTTCGACAAATTAATACAACTCACCTGGTTAAGGGTAATTTATGAAACCACCAACTATAGGAAGCTATATGGTAACCTAAGGATATATCGAGGTAAAAGTATCATCATCCTTTTAATCATAGTGATATAATTTGAAGGTATATTTTATGGGGGTAAAACATATCACCTAGAGATTTTATGAATTTTTTCTAAATAAATTTCATTTCTTCGATACCTTCCATAACACGCAACACCAAGTTTTCATGAACTTCAATATAAAATTAATATTATTATTTGAACATGGCCATAATAAGCTTGATGTTAAAATTGAAAATATGTATTAGAATAAAAATATTTTTAAATTTTAGTATAAAGGTTTTATTTAAAGATAATATATTGATAAATAAGAAAATAATATTTTTGGTAAAGTCTATATATCTTTTAGAAATACTTTTTTCTAAAAAAATATTTTTTTTTCATTTTTTGAAAAAAATTAAAATTAATTTTTTTCCACTTATAATTTATTTTTAAAAAAATTTCATCATTTGGAATCCAAATGTTAAAATTATCTTCGAGAGAAATTTTTATATTTATTAGAAGATTTTAATTTTTTATGAATAGTGTAAAATAATGGTTTTTATTGAAAACTTCCTTATCATTTAAATAATTATCAATGTTATATTTTGTTTTAAAATGGTTTATCAGTGAAATATGTTTAATTATTTTTTAACTAATCAAATTCAGATCATTATAATCAATTTATTATTCAATTGTTATATTAATGTTCTTAATACTTATGAAAAGTTTCTCTATGGAAAACCATTTTTCCGTTTCATCTACAGGTTTAATTTTAAATTAAATTACTCAACTTAAATGAAATATATTTTGTAAAATGGAATCAAAATTTTGAATCAGTATAATTAGTATTATAAAATAAGGTCAGTTTAATTTTCGGTGATAATTAATTGTAAAATATGCAAAAAAATAATTACTACAATTAGGGTTTAAATGGGTTTACCAGGAGTTAAACAAAAAATATTAGGGTTAAAAAGATCTAAAAGATTTTAAAATCAAAATTGTACATCACTTTTTTGACCTTATATCATATATGATTTGATAATGAGCCATTTTTGTGCCTTTTTAAATGTGTAAAATGTGGATATTAAATTTTATTCTAAAAGAATTCATGCACGTACTCTCCTGCACTTATAAAATATAACCCCCTATGATTTCCCATTAACAATTATTAGGCCTTTTAGATAAGAAAATACATAAAAAATAAATTAATTTATTCTCTACTGATAACCGAGAGACCTTATTTATATTTTAAAACCATTCTAATATATATTTTTTGATAAAACCTAATGTTATTCTCAGAAGAATATGTATTTTCCTTAACCATTCAATTTCATTTTATTTATTATCTTAAATAATTCAAATATTATTAAAATTCTATGAAATAATAATATCAGTATATCCAATATAATGAGGTTTTTAGGTTAATTACAAGACCTATATCCATCTCCTCAGCCATTGAATGTGATATGAAACTATTGATTGTGTGTACGACACACTACTTCCTTACGAACTGATGTAATTTTTTTCCATCACCAGATCTTATGGATGGGTATGATGATGGATTTAATTTTTATATATTATATTTGTGAAATATTTATGCTTCTATAACTATAATATCAAATCTACCTTCAAACCTTCTAGTCCATTGGAAAATAATATCGTCGCTCATGCATATGTGTGGAATACTGCCTTCACTAATCGATATGATTAATTTTTCATTTAATTTTAATATTTATTAAAATAAGGATATATTTAATGAATATTTAATATATATATATATATATGGAATAAAATTAATTTTTTAATGTTTATATATTAACCACATTTTTTCATCCATCGAGAATATGAAACATCATTTATGCATATGTACGACCTATCGCCTTCATGAATAATGTAATTCAACTTATATCTCTAAATTTTTAGGATTAATATACATAATTTTGTTTATATTATATATGATATTTATATTTTGGCTTATATTATGGTGATTATTGAACTATGATCAAAGTAAAAGGAATGAAAAGACTATATCCAAACATTCATGAAAAATGAAGTATATGTTTCCTGAACCGTGATTTTAACAAGGAATTGTTAATAAATGGGTAATAAATAGTCATAAGTAAATAATTTATGGTATGATATATATTATTGGGGTTGTGTAATAGTTTCATAATATAATTAAATTTATTATATCGGAGGATCGATCATGTAGAAAGAAAGCAGAGACTTAAGGTATGAGATTTTTGTCTCACTTTTATTTTTGTGGGACACATGCCTAATACACCACTTGTTTCTTTTTTTGCGGTCCTTATAAATCACATTAAATTATTTTATTATTACAATTTAAATTTTAAGGATATATATATCCATATAATATATTTTATTTCATGGGGTTTCTCAGTTAGAAGTTACCAATGTGATAAATGTTTATGTTATAATCTTATTGTTTTTTAAGATTATTTATGATTAAGTTTATGTTGCTAAAATATTATTATATATTTATAAATAACATAATGAATTATATGATCATTAAGTTCTTTATATAGAATACATTTTCCTCTTAATTTTTCTCTATTTAATTACTCATGATACTGAACATTTATTTTCAATAATAACTGACTTGATTTCTCTCTACACTAGAAAAAGATTTTTCTATCCTGTTTATGTTTTCTAAAAATGTTTTTTGAAAAGTTTTTATCATTATGATATTATTTTTTATGAAAATCTTTACCCATTTTAATGTTTTATGAAAATTTTAAAAATGAATGTTTGTGTCATTTTCAGAATAAGACTCATTTTTACTTTTTACTTAAAATATGAAAGGAATATTTTTTTAATGTGTAAAACATGAAAAATATTTTCCACCATCATGACCTATCAAGGATTTATAGCTTACATATATTTTTCCAATGTTATTCTCAAATAATTTTTTTTAATATATGGGTTATTTTTATATTTTAAATAAGGGATTTCATAATGGAAAATATATTTTCCTCGAAAAATATTCCAAGTTATCTTTCAAAATAATTTTCAACAAAGATAACAGCATTTTATCTTGCATAATATTTACAAGTGATATAAGCCAATGATACAATCCTTATTATTTCTTTGTATGATTTATGAATATGATGAAAATTATTTATGAATCCTCTTTATTTACTATGAGTTATGTTATTATGAAATTATTATGAAGCCAATTTATTTACCATGGGTATTCTATGAAAAAATGTTTATGAAAAATGTTTATTTTCTCTATGTTTTATTTTGAATTTTTTTATTAAACCTATTAAATTTAAATGTGTTATGATATGATAAATTCTTATTTGATCCTATTTCAAAAAAATGTATGGTTATATGATAGGTGGGACCTATATCTCCCTTGAATGCATTGGATAATGATTAGTGTTATATGATATCAAATAGAACATGGGATATTATTCCAAGACAAAAATATAATGCGCACAAAAGGTTATCCCAATCCTCAAATAAGAGGGTAAACAAGAGTTTATCCCAACCCTAAAATAAGAAGGACCATGTGAGGTTATCCTAAGCACAAAAGAGGGTACATGTTAGGTTATTTTAATCCCGAAGAAGGTACACAAGTGTATATCCAATGTTTAAAATGATAAAAATTTCTTGGTGGGTATCATTGATTTTATATTTCTTATGCATAGGTTTATGTCACAAATCTATGTCTTTTGAACATGTTAATATCTCATGGGTTATGTTATTTGATTCCTTTTTTATCCATTTATTATGAACTTCCATGCTGTATTCCATGACTCAATGATATGATCTTTGATATACACAACATGGTTTTCAAATGTTATGATCTTGTTTTCAGGCCCTTATTATCATTTTATGATTGTTTGATTATTTATATCTCCCTTGTTTACCTGTACCTAATATAATAAATCACCCTTTATTATGTTTCCTTCCCATAGGGTATGAAGAAAGGTTTTATGTATGAAATTTCTATGAAGGGTACTAGTTTTGAATAATAAGTGGGAGATAATGTAGATTACCTATGAACCAATATTCACTACTGGAAAACTAACCTATACCAACAGTTTGGAACCGTTGGTATAGGCCTCCAAACCGTTGGTATAGCCTATACCAACGGTTTGAAGAACCGTGGCGAAGTATGCCATTGGGATAGGTCTATACCAACGGTTTTGGGAAAACCGTTGGTATAGACCTATCCAAACAGTTTTGAAAACCGTTGGCATAGGTAATATGAAAATCTATTCCAATGGTTATAAAACCATTGGTATATGTATTTCAAAAAAATACATTCGGTGTGATTTGATCCTGAACCCTTCGTTTATAATAGAACGACTTAACCACTAACCTAATATGACTTTTTTAAACATAATTTCATAAATATATATATGTATTATAATAATTATTTAAAATTTGGATTTATATAATGTTCTCGGGCAGTAGACCTGGAAAAAAAATCGAAGAACCTATCCCAACGGTTCGCAAAACCGTTGGGATAGGTGCATATTTTTTTTCGGGGTGTATGCTGGATTTTGGGACACCCTTTCCCAACGGTTTTGGAGAACCGTTGGGAAAGGGTTGGGTCTTTCCCAACGGTTCTCCAAAACCGTTGGGAAAGGGGTGTTTTGAGCTCCCTTTCCCAACGGTTTGGGGGAACCGTTGGGAAAGACCCACCCCTTTACCAACAGTTCTCCAAAACCATTGGGAAAGGGGTGTTTTGAGCTCTCTTTCCCAACGGTTTAGGAGAACCGTTGGGAAAGACCCACCCCTTTCCCAACGGTTCTCCAAAACCGTTGGGAAAGGGGTGTTTTGAGCTCCCTTTCCCAACGGTTTGGGAGAACCGTTGGGAAAGACTCACCCCTTTCCCAAAGGTTCTCCAAAACCGTTGGTAAAGGGGTGTTTTGAGATCCCTTTCCCAACGGTTTGGGAGAACCGTTGGGAAAGGGTGCCTGTACCAACGGTTTTTACAAAGCGTTGGTATAAAAGTGTTGGGAAAGATCTGATTTCCAGTAGTGATTCTGTGATAAAAAGTTTCCAAAGACACTAGTGCTAAATGAATTTTCATGGAATGTTATGTTTTGTAATGAATATTCATCACCTTAGATGTGATATCAATGTATGAAAGTTATGGGTTTCTATAGTTGGTGTCATAGCAAGGATTAGTTCACCATTAAAAAATAGAATGAAAAAATTAGTGATATCCCTAAGGATAACGCTTTGGATATGTCCAAGTGTAGGAAAATGTCTTGAAGTTTTGTTTAAGGATATAGAGAGTGGTTTCCAGGAATTTATATCCCTCTATTGATATTATAAGTGTATGGGGATCTTGCACAGTTGTACCTATGGGTAATAACTCTAAAAATGTAACATTAGGATTTGACTAGATCATCACCTAGTGGATGACAATGGGCCTTACTATACACATGGCTAGACACCCTATGGGGATATGTTTTGTAAATTTACAAACTCATTATGAACCATCATGAAAAATTTGAATAATGACCATGAATGACCTAGGTTTATCCGAAAGTGTCATATATTGAAAATAATTTGTCATTATTTAGACAAAATCTAATTTATTTTTCATGATAATGTGTTTCACCACTATGATTATTATTATTTACACTATACTTTTGCTTTTAGTCAGTGACAGGATCCCAACAGAAGCATATTAATACTGAATTAAAGAGACAATAAAATTATTATCCTCATGATCAACCAAACATTATGGGATTTGGAATGAAAAATTTCATTTCTATTCTTACACAACTTTCTCAAGATATGAATCATTTTGAACATAAAAATGAGTAAATAAGGGAAAAGTTATTTTTGAGTTCTCCATGAGGAAACTTTGATCTTATTTTAGTGGTTCCATTGATCCACATGTTATTGAGAAAAGGATCAATACCATTGAAAATATATTTTCTATTATCCAGTGTTTGGAAAATGATTATTTCATTTTGTTTTTCTGTATTTTAGGAGGATAAGTAGATCAGTAGTGGAATCTCATCAAGTACACAAGGCAACATTCTGAAATTTAATCAATTGAGTGGTATGATTTTAAGAGAATATTTTTCAATAATTAATTTCAGAATATTCATTAAAAAAATTGAATAAGGAATTCCATTATATTACCTATAAATATGATGAATATTTTGGTACCTAAGAGGTGAATTTTAAATGTCTTGAGAGGTATTATTCTGGTATTATCATCATAATTGAATGTAAGTTTGATCGATTCTTAAGTAGCTTAAATCAAAGTCTCAAAGGGTGTTAAATATAAAGGACTCCAATAGATATGAAGAAATAGTTTGATGTGTTATCTAGGTAGAAATAGATATTGGGGTTACCCATAAATCTAATGGTTTGGATAATAAAATAATGATGGAATTTAAAGGAAACTGTAAAAACCACGGGGAGAAGAAGATGAGAAATCCTTCATACTCAAAGTGTAGAAGGAATCATTAAGGAAATTTTCTTTAGGGGAAAACTATATTCTTTTTGTGTGGAAAGGATGTCCATCGAGTGGATGTGTGTTAATATGATGGGAATACATTAGGAATTGATGTGTATAGGGAGAAATCTCAACCGAATTCACCAACCACACTCTAGTGTTTCAAATTCAAGGAGTATGGGAATTATGCAGACCAATACTAAAATTCTGAGGTAAATTATGATGATCAAATTGTGTAACCAGTTATACCAGGATAAAAAGAGAAATATCATGTGATCAAAATTATTAATGTGGTGTATAATAATGATGCAGTGAAAGGTACACTTACCATCCACTCTATAATTAATTCTATATTATTTGATTTTGGATCTACACACTATTTTATATTTTATGAATTTTCTAAGGGAATCACAATACCACCTAAATTATTAGATGTTGAATTAGCTATGAAAACCCCAAATGGTATGATGATTTCATCTCAAGTCTATTATTCTTCCTCAATTCATGTTTGTGGGAATGTACTTCCATAAAAAAATTTATCTTCCCTGAAATTGAATTTGATGTTATATTAGGCATGGATTGGATCTCTCTGTATAAAACCCACATTATGTTTTATGTAAGGTAAATCACGTTTTATATTTTGAAAAAACCTATGATCATATATCATTGTAATGATAAATATGAACATCAAATGAAAATTTAACCAATTTTATGGGCCTTGATTCTTATTCAAAATGGGATTATTATCTTATATGGTTGCGGAGATGATCAATATTGATAATATGAATATTATATGGGATTTTGTAGATGTATTTATAGAATATTTGACTATTCTTTCACTTAATCATGATGTATAATTCTCAATAGAACTCATACCATATGCTACAACTATTTCAAATAATTCCTATAGAATATCCCTAGTTAAGTTGCAAGAATTGATGCAGCAACTCTTAGAGAATCTTAATAAGTGATTAATTCACCCAAGTGTGTCACCTTTGGGTGAATGAATTCTTTTTGTTAATAATAATTATGGATCTATGTGACTCTAAAATAACTATTGGGAGCTTAACAATATCAAAATTAATTACAAGTATCCACTACCCCATATTGATGACTTGTTTGATAATCTACATGGAGATAAATACTTTTCCAAGATTAACCATCATTATGAATATCATAAATTTATGGTCAAGAACAATGATATACTCGAGAAAAAATTAAATACATGGTATGAACACTATTATTATATTTTTTTTGATTATTCTTACTAATTACCCCTAATAACTTTATTGATTTAATTAATAGAGTCTTCAAAGATTTGAATGATCTGTTTTTGGTAGTATGTATAGATGATATTGTTATATATTAAATGGAAAAATAAGAGCATGAATATCATTTGGGGAATGTGTTGAAGACCCTAAGAAAGGATAAGCTATATGAAAAATTTACGAAGTGTAAATTTTGGATAGAAAGCCTCATTTATTGTCATATAATCTCTAGCATGGGTATATTTCTGGATCTATGATAGTGAAATGTTATTGAATGTTGTTTCATACCAACCAGTATGACTAAGACCCAATGTTTTCATAATTTCTAGTGATATTATTGATAGTTTGTGGAAAATTTATTATGATTATATAATCCACTAAAAAACTTAACTATGAAGAGAGGAATGTTTTTTCATATAGATGAATGTGAGGAAAATTTTAAGGAATTAAAGATAATATTAGTTAGCACACCTATTCAAACATTAACCTATAGTGGTGAAGGATTTTTAATCTATAGTGGTACATAAAAGAATGGATCATGATGTTTTATCATGTATAATGACATAGTGATAGCTTATTCCTCATGAGAATTGAAGTTTAATGAGTAAAATTATCCAATTGATGATTTTGAGTTATCCATGGAAATATTTTCATCAAATATTTGAACGAATTATCTTTATATAGAGATTTGTGATATATATACTGATCATAAAATATTAAAGTAATTATTCACATAGAAATATTTGAACATGTTCCTTAGAAGGTGGTGGAAGCTGATTAAATATTATGACTGCTCAATAAATTACCACCCTAGGAAAGCAAACAAGATGCCTAATTCTTTGAGTCGAAAGAATCTTTCTAGGTTATATATGAAGCAAGTAAAATAATATAAAATATTTATGGATTTTAAAAGGATTGATATGGAAATTAATGTGAAAGGGGGAAAATATTATCATTCTCAAATAATTTTTGAAACATCTATACAAGTGAATAGTATAAAGGCATTAAAGGAAGACATCAATCTTAAGAAGTAGGTAAAAAATGTTTCTGAGTATAACAATGATTAGGAATGAATGATATAGTTTAATAATTTTTTATGTGTTATCCAATATGAAAATGATCTATTAGTGGAAGATCATAGACCCTCATTCTCTATTAATCCTGGAAGTACAAAGATTTATAGACATATGGAAGAGTATTTCTGGTTGGATGGAATGATGAGATATATTGAAGAGTTTGTATCTCAATGGTTGGTATGTTAGAATGATAATTTTGAGAGACAAAAGTTTAAGGGAATTTTAAAACCCATACCAATACTAGAATGGAAATGGGAAAACATCACCATGTATTTTTTTGTTGCACTCTCCAAAACGCCTAAAGTGAATAATGCTATTTGGTTTGTAGGCGATCTACTTATGAAGTCAACACAAATTTTTGGTATCAAAGAAGAATTATATCTGGATAACATTTCCAATATTTACATTATGAAATTGTTAAGGTTTCATGGATTACAAAATTAAATTGGTTGTCATCCTGATCTGTGGTTTACCATGATGTAATGAGGAATTCGTCAAAAAGATCTTGATATAGAATTGAGTTTCAAATTTTTTTTATCAGTCTCAAGAATATTTCTAGTCCGAGAGAATAGTATAAACCCTATAGGATATTTAATGTCTTACTCTATGTATTTCAAAGGTGGTTTGGATAAATACATTTTTCTAGTCAATTTATCTTAAAATAATAGATTTTACTTGAGTACTTATATGGCTCCTTATGATGCCCTCTATAGAAGGAATTTTAGAACTCCAATATGGTGGGATGATGTTGGTGAATGAAAGATTTTTTTTCCTAATCTATCTATGGAAATGGAATAGAAATTTACATCCATTAAAAATCACATCAAGATAGCTTAGATTCAACTGAAAATTTATGATGAGAATCATCAGTGTGATATGTAGTTTAATGTTGGTGAGAAGGTTTATGGTGAATTTCTCCATAGAATAATATTATGATATTTAATAGGAAGGAAAATTTATTCCATTCTTATAATGGAACTTTTGATATTATGGATCGATCAAGTACAGTTTCTTATCATTTGGAACATCCACAAAACCCCTCTCATGTTCAGAACATGTTCCATGTATCCCTCTTGAATTATTTTAAACTTGATCCTTAATATTTAATGAACAGAAAATTGATACTAATATATCAAGCTAATTCCAGTGAGGAATAACCAATGTAGGTTATAGATGACAGGGAGAAAGTTTTACAAAATAATACCACTCACCTGGTCAAGGGTTTTATGTGAAACCACTAACTTGTGGATGCTATATGAGAACTTATGGATACAATGAGGCATATGTATAATCAGTTTTTTATATTAGTGTGACATAATTCCATGTAGTAATTTTTTTATGGTGGTGGGGTAGAATGTAACAACCTAATATTTTATGATTTGTTTTTCAAATAAATATAATTTCAACAAAAACATCTGTTAGATGACACACCCAATGTTTGTGAACTTGATTATACTAATAAAATTATTATTTAAACATGACCATGAGAACATAGACGCTAAACATGGAAGTATAAATAGGAATAAAAATAATTTAAAAAATATGTGTAATGTTTTTATATAAAGAAAATATATTTATAAATAACTACTTAATTTTTTAAAAAGTCATTATACATTTTCTCAAAATATAATTTTTATCTATTTTTGTGAAAAATTAATCTAATTAATTTTTTTCCTTTAGTGAAATTTATTTTGAATAATTAAAATAAATTAGAATCCAAATTTCAAAAATATATTTGGGTGATTCTTTCATATTTTTTAGAAATTTTCATTTTTTGTTAAATAGTGAAAAATAACGGTTTTTAATAAAAACCGCCTTTTCATTTATATAATTTAGAAAGTTTTATTTTTTAGTTTTTTAAATGTAAAAATAGTGTAATTATTTTATGTTTAATCCAATTTTTTCATTATAATCAATTAAATATTAAATTTTTACTTTAAAGATTTTAATACTTATAAAAAGGTTCTCATTGTAAAATTGATTTTTCATCTCATATGCAGGTTTAATTTTAATTAAAATTATTTTATTTCTATAAATTTAATTTAAAATAAATGTCTTAAAAATTTTAAATCCGTATAATTAATATTATATAATAAATTAAATTTATTTTTTTTATAATTAATTTTAAAAAAAGAAAAAATTAATTACTGTGGCAAATGTTAAAATAGTTTTATCAGTAGTTAAACTAACAAGATAAGGGTTAAGATAGCTTAAAAATGTGTCCAATTTCGATTGGATGTATATATATCAATCTTATCACATATATGGGTTTTTAATGATAAATTTAGGTGCTTTAATTAATGTGTAAAATGTGGGTATTACATTTTCATTTAAAAAAATCCAAGTGTGTCCTCTCCCCCACTTATAAAAAAAAATCCAATCCCCCTCCTCTTCAAAAACCTAGAGCCTTTTGGTTTATCCAATACCTAAAAAATATCTTTAATAATTATATCCCCAAATACTATAATTGATTTTTTTAAAAATCTCATTAATATGGATTTAGTTGTAAACCTAAAGAGGCTCTCCAAAGAAGTAGTGTAATCTTTAACCATTCATTTTCATTTTATTTCTTCTTCTAACTACATAAATTATTTATAAAAAATTAGTATAAAATATTATCAGTATATACCATATATTTATATGTTTTTATGTTAATTTAATGACCTATATCCCTATCCTCCTCTATCATATGGGAAACATAACAGTCGACCATTTGTATGATAGACTACTGCCTTTCGAACCATTGTAATTAATTTTCCATCATATAATCTCAATTTTTGAGATAATAATTGATTTAATTTTTAAAAATTATATTTATGAAGATTTCTTATCCTATAATTATAAATTAACATCTATCTTCTTGTCTTGCAATCCATTATAAAATGATTAAATTGCCCAAGCGTACGTGTGAACTACCACCTTCACAAAGCGATGTGACTCATTTTTTATTTTAGTTTAACATGGAAAGTAATAAGGATAGATTTAATTAATATATATGATATATATGTAATAAAAATTATTTTTAAAATGTTATATTTTATTTACCTTTATTTTGTCTCATCCTTAAAAAAATGGAAGCAACATTCACACGTGTGTAAGACCTACCATCTCCATGAATGATATAATTAATATTATTTATCTAAATTTTATGGATGGATATAAATACATATATAATAAATATATATGATATTTATATTATTTTTAATATTATGGATATTATGTAATCGTCATCAAATTAAAATTACTGAAAATACTAAACCAAGACATACAAGAAAAACAAAGAAGTTGTTACATAGAATGTGATTTTAATAAGGAATTGTTAATAAATGTGTTGTAAGAGGTCATAATTAAATCATATATAAGATTTTATGTATGATTATGGTTTTATAATAGTTATATAATAATCCTATATTTATTATACAATAGGTTTTAATGTGTACGAAGATAGTTGAGACTTGAGGTATGGTACTTTTCTCTCACTTTTGTTCATGTGGGACCCATGCCTTATATTCCACTTCTTTCTTTTTGTGTTGTGTATATAATTACCATTAATGTATTTTATTATTATTTTATAGAATAATATGTGGATATAATATTTTATATAAGGTTCTTTATTTCAAGAGGATTATGTTTTAAAAGTTACCAAAGTGGTAAAGGTTCATGTTACAATCTCATTGTTTATCATGATTGTTTATGAATAACTTTTCGATAATGAAATATTATGATATATATATAAATAATTCATGAATGTTATTATCCTCTTTTTATTTATTGAAATACATTTTTCATTTCATTTTCCTCACTTAAATTACTATATATATTGAAAATATGTTTTTAGGGAAAATTGAATTCATTTCTATCTTCAGTTAGAAAACATATTTATTAAAAATCTATGTTTTCTAAAAATGATTCAATGAATTTTTTTACTATTATATTAATATTTTTAAATAATTTTTAATCATGATTAAATTTTTATGGAACTTTATGAATCGAATATTCTTATCATTTTCTATGAAAAAATCTTTTTCATTTTTTATCAAAAATGTGAAAGAAATCTTTATTTTAACTTGTACATATTGAATAATATTTCCCATATTCATGACCTCTCAATGATTTATGTCTTACTAATTTTTTTTATGTTTCATTTAAAATAATACCTTTTATTTAATTTGTGGAAAATTTTTGGATTTTAAAGAACTAATTTCAAAATTGAAAGGATATTTTACTCATGAAATGTTTCAAGTGATCTTTCAAAATCATTTTCCATTTAAGATAATATAAATTGAAGTTACTTAAAATTTACTATTGATATTATCTAATGATACCATTCTTATTCATTATATAGATTATTTATATTTATGATCGACAGTGTTTATGGTAACCATTACATTCCAATGGGTTATTCTATGATGAAATTTTTATGAAGCCCTTTTTTCCCATGTGTTATTATATGATGAAATGTTTATGAACCCCATTTTTCTCATAGGTTATGGTATGGTGAAATGTTTATGAAAACCATTTAGATTCCATGGTTTATGATATGATGAATTTATTATTATATTATGTTATAAAAATGTACTGATTACGTGGTAGGTGGTACCTATATCTTCCTCTAATGCATTAGGAAATGATTAATGTTCTATGAGCTCAAATGAAACATGAGAGGTTATCCCAAGAAAGAAAAATAGGTTATAAGGGAGGTTATCCGAATCCCAAAACAAGAGTGTACATAAGAGGTTATCCCAAGACCGAAACAATAGAGTATATGATATGTCATTCCAATCCCAAAAAAGGGTACAAGAGTGCTTATTTCAAACCCAAAGGAGGCACATGGGTGTACATCCCAGGCGAAACATTTTATGATTGTCTTAGTGTGTATCCTTGATATAATATTTTAAATGCTTATGTATATGACACAACTCTTTATATTATTGAAATTTTATGATCTAATGGCCTATATTCATTGAGTATTTTATGATTCATGTCATATGAACTTCCAAGATTTATGACGTGTCTCAATGTTATGATATTTGATATGTATGATATGGTTTTCAAATTTTATACTTATGATATCATACCCTTATTCTCAAGTTTTGATTATGTGATCATTGATATCTCCCTTTCCACCCTTACTGAGCCTCATAGATCACCCTTTATTATGTCTCATTTCTCTGGGGTATGAATAAAGGTTTTATGTATGATATGTTTGTGAAGGGTAATATTTATGAAGAACAAGTTGGGGATGGTGGAGTTCACCTATGAACCGGTTTTTTGTACAAGAATGTTTCGAAAGACACTACACCTTAATTATTTTGGCATGGATAGTTATTTTATGTAATTAATATTTATCTACTGAGATGTGATATCTATGTATGAAGAGTATGGTTCACTATATAATTTTAGATCAACTCCTTTTGGATAATTTGGGAAGATATAATTGTAGGGAGTGATCCCCTGCTATAGTATAAATGAATGGGATTTTCAAGGAAAACTAAATCTTGGTTTTTGGTAATAATGGTATTGTATGGGGGTTGTGTGGGGTTGGGGAGTTAGGTTGAGAAATGTTTGTGAGATATATAAGTATTAATTTCCAAACTAACAAAGTAATTATTTAATTTATATGTGTAAAATTGATTTGGTAAAATTCAAGCTATATTAGAGTACCCTTTATAATGTTTATAAATCTTGATTAAATATTAATAATGATATTAATTTTTCACTAAAAATTTAACATTACTCTTATAAAAGAATTTATATGTGCTAAATCTAAATATGGATTCCATTTTACCTAATTTAATTTCTAAATAATACAAAATTAAAATTAACATAAATCTATATAATGTGTAGAGAAACTATTTTTGTAGATTGTTGATCCTTTAATTGTTATTTATTCTTAATTTTATTTATTATTAATTATCAATTTAAATACTATATATATATATAAATATATCAATAGTTCATATTAAGGTCTTTATTTTATAATAAATCTATATAAAAATACCGTATATTTTGAATAATATTATACATTAAAAAATAATTGTTTTACCGAGGTAACTAATATTTACGTATGTAACATAATATTATTATAACAAATTAAGTAGACAATATTACATAATTTAAAAAATTATGATTATCAATATGAAAATATTTTCATTTTATTCTATTTATAAAATTAATAATAAAATTATTTTATTATTAACGCATGTAATGCAATAAAACCCATTTTTTTAAAAAAGTGTATTTTATGATCAAGATTTATGTGTATGTGAAAATTATCACTTATTTTGGGTTTCATGACATAAATTGGTTTATTATAAAATTAATAAAATTTATGTGGCATCCAAAAGAATCTGAAACATAATTTTACAACATAATATTTAATTAAAATAAAATACCAAAAATAGTATTTCTTTGAAATTATTTCTTTTGTCTGTAAAATGTTAATCAGAGGTTTTTTAAATTAAAAATATTAATTTTATATTATATAGTTTTACATTATAAAACATTGATAAATTAAAATTTATTTTAATCTTATAGGTATTTATTATATAAATTTATAGTTTTTGTTAACACTGAATTTTTCACAATTCACCTATGAATAAGCTATTTCAGAAAAAACCCAAACAATTAACCCTATAAAAAATATAAAATAATTATTCCTAATTTTTCCATCATTTTCATCAAACATAATTTCAATAATTTAGGAATTTTTCTAATAAATATAATCATGAATAAAGGATATTGAGACAGTGCATTGTGAAATAGTTTTTGAGATGTACATTTTACCTGAAAGAGTAAGGTCTCATGTTTTTAATTCTTACCCCTTATATAATTTCATACTCAAAATTGGGATATATATTATACACTAAAGAAAAATGGTATTCCATCCCAATAGGTACTTTAGGATATGATGTTGCCTCATCTAGTTTTTGATTTCACCAAATGACTTTGACTAGCTGAGCTCTCTAATTCCACAACATTTTCTCTTTAGTGTTAATGATTTGTAATGGATATTAATCATCATAAAAGATGGTTTCAAACTATATCCCTTATATATAATTAAATATTTTGGATCTAACATATACTTCCTCAATAATAAAACATGTATAATTGTGTGTACTTTTTGAAGGTGGGTGGTATAGTCAATCGGTAAGCTATAATTATAGTTCATTAGAGAATTTCAATTTTTTAATGAAAATTGGGATTAACATCCCCTTTCTAAAGAATCATAAAACTACCCTTTATTGGGTCACTTTAATGAATACATAGTGTCCTATTTCAAATTACCACTGCTTCCTTCGATTATCAATAACTCTTATGTCTTCTTTAAACATCATTGATATGATTATGATTGGTACATACTATCATAGATATCTCATCAATATGTTCTGGGCCTACTAGATTCCTTTATCTAACTTATTATTTATTTATTGTAGTATGAAATTTATTCCCATATAGGTCCTTATATGGTTCTATATGGTTAAAGGGATGGAAAATATTAACGTAGGTGAATTACACCCTTGGTATATATTGATGCCATGCACCTTATAAGTCAATATAACATGGTCTCAACAAGTCTTATAACGCATTAAAAATCCTTTCAAAATTTAAATCAGTTAAGGGATGATGGTTAGTGCTTAAATTTATCTTGGTATTGAGAGCCACCTTATTGAACCTCCACAATTTTTATATGATCCATGGGTAATGATAAGATACAATTTATAGGGGTGTATCATGAAGTCTCACTACATTATTGATATAGAGTTATGAAATAATTTCAATAGGTAATTCCTCCATTATTTTTATGAAATGTTCAGGCTTTATAAGGTGATCCATAATGACCCATATAAAATTATTCCTTTTAGTAGTATTCATATTCTTAGTGAAAATATTATTCTTAACATTACCCTCATCCACATTTGTATAAGGATAGGTTTCACGACTCCTTTGGGACGTTGAATTTCAACATTTACATCATAGATTACCAAGAATATGGACATATAGTCTATAATTTAATGACTCACTCCATCCCACCATAAATTTTCTCTTAAATCCCAAAAAATATTTATTCTAAAAGGGCATATAGATTACATTCATCTATGTGATTCATTGACTAATTCTAGTTTTATATCAGGTAAAGATGCAACATATTGTCTCTTTCTAAAAATTAACAGAATATATTCATAGGAGAGGTCTATTAATCTTCCGTAATTCATGGATTTAATGATATTTTGAAAACCCACATATTCATGTTGGAATTTATTAATCTTATATTGTAAGGATTGTGTGATTTTTTTTACAATTAGCGATGTTACCTTCCTTAATGATTATCATATCCAAATTTATTGACTCCATGAAAATAGGATCATTGTCTATCCTCTTCTTACTTTGAACCCCTTTAAATTTATACTTAAGGAATAAACGACATTGTTTTCATACCATATGTGGTAGTTTTACATGAAATCATAGTATTTGAGTTGTTCAAGGAAAATTATTTATCTCATATTGAATTTTGTTTTTGGAGAAAATTTATTTCAAACTCTTGTGAACTGTATATACCTCATATATCTCATCATGGAGATAGTTTCTCCAGAACATCATGGTAAATATTATAGATTCCCATTCAAGATCTTGAGTTTGATAGTTCTATTCCCGGATCTTCAGTTTCCTAAATGAATTAAAATACACTCTATCATTTTTCATAAGGGTGTATATCAATCCTTTCTATGATTCATCATTATATATTATAAATCCTTCATTTTCTGATTATAAAGTCAAAACAAGTGTATTGACAAATATCCTATTTATATTTTCAAATATTTCCTCATATTCCTTCAACCACATAATTTTTACCCCTTTACTTGTCAACTTGGTTAATGACTTATCTAACAAAGAAATATTTTGACCAAATTGTTAATAGTTATAGAATTAGCCTAGGAGACTATGTATCATAATTATATTTGTTAGTGAGGGGTATTCTTTGACTTATTTCATCTTTGAATGATTAACACATATTGCATCCTTAGATAAAATATGAACATAAAAATAAACATCCCTAATACAAAATTAACACATTTTAAATATCTAATACAATCCATTGTCTCTAAGAGTCTCAAGAACTAATCACAAATGATCCTCATTCTCCATATATCTATTAGAGTATATCAAGAAATCATCAATTTATACTAATAAAATAATAATCAAGATAATAATTGAATAATATCATCATTAGATACATAATGATTGAAGGTTCATTCATCAAAAAAATATTATCATTGTAAAGTCATAATGTTCATGCCTTATATGAATTAAAGCCATTGGTATATTATCCTTCTACACTATTAATCAGTGATATCCTAAGAAATTATCCATCTTTGAGAAATATTTATATCCCTAAATTTTGTCATATAATTCATAAATACATGGGATAGGAAACATATTCTTTATATTAATGGGATTAATCTACCTATAATAAACACATAAACTCATAGACCAATATTGTTTTCTAAAAAAAGAATAGAGGCTGCTCTAGGTGAAACACTAGGGAGGAAGAATCCATTACCACACAACTCTTATACTATTTTCTTCATATCCAATAGTTCCATTGGGTCCATTCTATTAGGATTATTAGATATAATATTTTTTTGGTATGAGTTAAATAAAAATCTTCACTTCAGCCTCAGGTGAATTTGAAGGTAATTATTCAGAAAACACAACAGTTTATTCTTGAAAAATATATACATCATATATTATTACGTATTCCTTTACAACCATAGGTTTCATCTTCTTTTCCTCTTTAAGGATATAATTAACTTAGGATAAAGGAGGATTATGTAGGTTCGACTTAGATAATTAGGCCTTATCTCTAAATAATAATTACTCCACTCCACATTAATGAATCATAATCTCTTTCTGTTGGTACAAAATTCTTTCATTATACCATAGAATTCAATCTTTACATAGTATTTTTTCTAAGTGAATCATATGTTTGATAATATAGTTTTCATCTAGGCTATGTCTATGCATAATATAAGGTAATAATTGTCATAACCTAATTGAAAAAATATTTTTACTGAGTGAATTGACTAACCATTTATTTTTATAGTTCTAGGAAATCTTTTAATAATATCATAAAATAATCATGATATAAAAGAGTGAAAAGATACAGAATTTAAAAAAATATATTTGAATTTATGATCAATTTACATGTTTTCACATCTTTTAAAACTTAAACATCCATAGTGGTAACTAAATATGCTTAGTCCAGTACCCAGGCCTCTTCGGATGGAGACTGTCTTTACCTCACCCCTTTATTAAATTGAGTTTATCATTAATAGATATATAAATCTTCCAAGGGATTTTTTTCATGAAGATAATATTTGATTTGTACCTAACATTGAATGGATTTGGTATCAGTGCCATAAATATGTGATGATACATAGTTGAGTACATGAGGATAAGTCCACCCTTAGTAGTGAGTGGGATCCCCTTAGGAATGATGAGAAAATCCCACACTCTTAAAGGTAAAGTTGGATACTCATAAAATGATAATCATATGTTTAGGAATTATGTGAATAGATGATAATTAACTTCCTTTGAATGTTGAGAAACAATTTAATTCTTCTAATGGGGGACCCATAGTTTTCCCTCAAGGAGGTACTAATGTATTCATTGGATTGCATTCATAAGATTAAGATCAATTGTTTCTGGGTGGAATAACTAGCACCATTGTAGTTTTAATGATTCATAAAGACTCAATACACCCTTTAATATTAGGAATTTAAGGAATTTTTTTTCTAACCATGATATTTTATGTTATAGAATGACCTATTGTAGTGTGAGATACATAGTCAAAATGAAGTATTTGGTCTTCATATTGTCTAATTCATGGTGGTTGGTGATATATTAGTGGTGTATTTGTTCCTTAGTGGTTGATTATTTTAGTAGATTAATGTGTGCCTAGATTATGTATAATGCACTTGAGTATTGGGAATTTAATTGATTAATTATTTCTAGGAGAATAATACATTTCTCATATTTTATTGATGTAGGTGTCACTACACTCTTCATTTGTGTGAGAGAGTCTAATGGTGGTGATATGGATTTAGTGGTTATTGGTAGCATCATGCTATTAGGTGATGAAATTAGTGTGTTCCTTTAAATATGGGGTGTATTTATTCCACCTTACTAAGTGGATAGTGATATTCTTTTCGGGTTTATATTAAATGTCATGATGTATATCCTGAGAGGAGCACGACCCTCAATATGGTATACCCAATGGGTGTTCAGGCATGTACCCATAACATGGAAAATCTTGTTATGTGGTTGACAATGAGTTTTTCTTAGGAGGTTGTGGTATTTTATTTCCATAGTTTTAGAATAAATTATTCTAGGGTCTAAGGATTATAGAGATGGTTCATGTAATTGGTTTTCACCATCTACTCTAGATTGTGGTGGATTGAAGAACATGGTGGGAGGTAGTGTAGTTTTAAACACTTTTATGGGGTTTTTATAATTTCTAGCATAATATTCAATAGTTTTTATGAAATATAAACAACAAAAAATAATTAAATATTAAAAAGTGGCAATATTGTTTTTGTAGATATGGATGTAGATAGAGTATTCCCTTGAATGTTTATAAAGATATTGGGAATGAAGGGACACATTTCTTTTTTTTTCAATTATCTAGTGGTATTGGTTTATATGCCTTACTGGAAAGTGATAAGGAAGGAACTGACATGTTTCCTAAGATTCATGATTCCTCGTATCTCATTGGATATTTTTATGAAATATTCATGAAGTGCTTACTGCTGAAGTGTAGTATACATTATTTGTTTTCATTTGAAAACCATAAAGAAAGATCATTAAATTTAATGAATTATTCACTCAAACTAGAGATAACCATGTTGAAGAAAATTTCAAATCAAATATTAGTGGTTCATGGATTCACTTTATCCTAGTGGTGGGAAGATATTCGGGTGAGAAAAACGTTTTTGGGTGTTGGGATAGAAAATAATCACATAGAAAAAATGTGTTTTTCTATTAAGAAATTTATTTATGATGATCTAGGGACAATAAAATTAGTGTTAAGAAATGGTATTCAATTATTTTTTGGGTTTTTATGAAGATTGTTTATTTTTTAGATCTCGTATGACAAAGGAAATGTGTGTTAAGGTGGGTTGATTTCCATACTTGGTGGTTTTGTGGGATTCCTTATAGAACTATAAATCTTTTATTTTTAAGGATAAAAATGATTAAAGGTTGGAATAATGTACCTACCAATGTTTTCCCTGATCAAAGACATATGAATTTTGGGTTTTATGGTCTCTATTTATCCTAGGTGTAAAAAATTAAATTTACACAAGCAGACAACTTCAGACAATTTTTACAATGGTTCCATTAATCACAGATAAATTCTTTACCCGCATGCTAATTTTTGGTGAATTATGATGAATGATTAATTTTAATTAATTTTTAATATTTAATAATTAAATAAATATTTATCAAATGATAAAAAATAATGATATATTTTAAATACAAGGCAAGGTTGAAATTCTATCTCTGTAGTTAAGTTCTAAATATAGTGTTTTACCAAAGGGTGGTGTTAATTATGCATCCATTAATCTGGAAACACATCAATTTTTATGAGGGTATTTTAATGAAATGATTGAATGATATGATCATGGCTTCTAAATACCCAGATCTATTTTTTTCTAGGGTTAACCATTTACACTAATCACAAAAAACCTAGACAGATTGCGAGAGTTAAAAGGATTAGAGATCCTCTCTTGAGAATCCACATGAAGATTATAATAGGATGAGATAAAATAAATGGAGTTGGACTGAATATATGACAAGATTAATGAACATATTTTGTGTTTATGATTAATTATATTATGGTATTAAAAATTGATAGAATCAATGATTTTTTTTCTGTGAGGTAAGTTTTTATTACTTTTGTTCTTCTTTGTCTTTAGGATTTCAATCCACTAGAATCTATTTCTTTATTTTCATTGATTCAAAAGAATTTATATACAAATTAACCTATAAATAACAGTTTATTTTTATTAATTAACATAAAGTATTCAAATTTTGGTAATTTTTGGGAAAATTATTAGTGGATGGGCTTCTGGAAAACTACAATTGAGTTTGACATAAAACAATCATTTTCTTATTTTCTCTTTATTCATGATCTCATCGTTGGTCTTTATGATGTAAGATGATTTCTATAATCATGGTAGATAATGAAATTAAATAAATATCCATAATAAATGGTGATTGATTTTGGTTTAGTAGCAAATAGTGAGGCATGTGGGAAGATCACTAAGTTATGGAATTTTATGGGTGGAATGTTGGATTAGTTTTCCAGAGGTAGTGGAATGTAAGGTCATGGGTATTTTTATTTGAACATTTTAGAATCATTTTATGGTGATTTAGAAACTAAAAATTATCAGTTAGAGGATAAAACTATTGGATGAGGATTTTGTATAAGGTTTGTGATTTATTAGCGGTGAGGCAGATGATGATGAGGTAATTTCAGGGAATCCTATGATTTTGGTTGAACAAGATAACCACACAATGTGTAGTTAATAAAACATGTTGTGTACCTCACTGGATATAATGATATGCTTTTTATAATTTATAAATATCACATAGTGTGTGATACATATCTCACAAACTGTATAGTTTATATGGATCACTAAGTAAATTCCCATACACACAAAATGAAGTTTAGATTGAAACTATGAGTTCTATATAATATAGGGCTCAATCCATAGTATATTCATAGGTGACATCCATATACCAAATGATATGTGTCCACAATGACACAACATATAATCAGGGACCACAAGACTCAACTAAATAGCGGTAGACACTAAGTTCCCTCATGGAAGCCACACTCCATGTACCTCTTTGGACACATTCTGTACCCCAAGATTACAGGGACACATATATTTGAGATACATGTGAATTTACCAATTGTTCCCACACGTCATGTACACCATTTTTTCATTGTTCAAGTCATATATACATGACATGTGGAGAGTCGTACATGATGATGATTTACTAGAGAGGTTAAATTTTTTATATCAATAAAGTTCATGATATATAAGTTTTCATCTTAGGATGATTTTCATATCTCCTTGGACAGGACTTAGATTTTGGATCTTTAGTAGTCTATCCTAAGAATATTTCCACATAGGATTCAATGTACCACTTCTCTTTAATATATGATAATATTAATGAGGAAATATATGTAGTTTAGTCTTCTAATCTATTTAAGGCCATTTAATGGGTTTTGGTGAGATGGTTAGAATATTTAGGGGGTAAAAATTACCTTGGGAACATGTTAGTGGTAGGGTGTGACTCCCCCATATTCAATCAGGAGTTTACTACTCCCCCACAAAGTTGTGGTGTGTATACTCAAGATCATAAAGGGTTCTATATTTACTCATAATCAATGAGGTGTGGGTCCCCCACACGTTACTGGTGGCATTTAGTACTCCCCCACATACTCAAGGTCTAGGCCCTCTATCTATAGAGTCATTAGTCACCCATATAAGAGATCATATGGTTCATGAGTAATCTACTAGGGTAATTAATCCCTCAACCAATACCTATCCAATAATGATGCATGGGTCCCCCACTGCTATTCCGAATAAGTTATGTAGTTTTTCTTATAGATGGATAGTTATGACAGTAGGGGTTAATAGTTCTATAACCAATTTCTATCCTTGGTCAATGTGAAGGCCCCCTATAGGTTTCTTAAATGGTGACTCAATAATGTGGGATAGTATGGTTTTGTACTCCCTCAACTATTGCATATTCGTTAATAAGGAGTAGGTCCTACTTTATAGTTTCTAGTGAATATATGGAAGTTAGAGCATTTGAGAAAATTAGATTCTTCAAGAATGGTGACTCTTTATGAACTCTTGGTTGCCATCAAGATGTGATGTATGATTGGGGTATCGACTTCTGAATTTAAAGGTACTTTACTTCACCAATAATCCCTTATTTCTCTTGGGGTATTACCTTCATGGGTTGGAGGTGAGATGACCGTGACTTTTTTATATCTTTGAGACTTATAGTGGTAGATAATATATGTATCCTTATCTTTTCTTCCTCATAGTTACATTTTGATGCTATATTTTTAGTTATCTTGTTTCATAGCCTTACTTTGTGGCCTTAGGGTGTCCCAATATGTATTTTTATACTGACCCCTATATGGGTATTTTTACCATAGATGTTATGTCTATAAATATGATGATGGGCTTGGAGGTGGTATTAGAGGATATGGAACTAGTGTTTTTTGTTCATAGTCGAATCTTGGTGACACCATGTGATATATGTTAAAGCAATTTTTTTATAATGGAGGTGGTGACTGTTGTATCTAGAGATCTATCTTGAAGTAAACATAGTGAAGATGATCTTCCCATAGTGTAATGTCTATCAAAGTAGTGTGATTTTTAGAATATAGATCATTATATTTTTTTTTGTGATTTTGAAATTATATTTGATATCTCAGTCATATTATATACTTAATTAAATTATTATATAAATTCTATTGGTGCTTCTAGATATTTTTTTTAATAAAGATATGTGTTTGTTATAGGTTGATATTGTCCTAGACATCCCAAATTTTGTGATATTCCTACTTTAGGATATCTATAAGATATTATACTATCAGTGGAAAGCTTGGGGAAGAACACATAACTTTCCATGGGCCCGTGTGGGGACCTGAAATTTGAGTTATATAATATATTCATATATAACTTGAAAAAATATAGAATGAAGATATTGATGCATCGAATGAAAATGATTCCTCTACCACCCTAATACTTCTACCTTAAAATGGTCACAATTTCACCTAAAAATATTCTTTGGGTCTTGAAGTTCCTTGAATTATATCATAGGGGTCCCCAAACTTTTTTTCATTAGCTAGTATCCATGTCCTATGTCATGTAATAAGTATAAGTATCATTAATTCCATAATAACCCCATGAAATCCACACCTGTTCCTAAATGTAAAATTCATCCTAAATCTCAATCGAAATCTCTCATACCACTCAACCACAACCCACCCACAATAGATCCCCTTCAGGTATATCAGTAAATGTAAGTGTGATCCATGAATCCCTCCTTAAATATACCATGGGTTAGATAAAATATATTGATACCATCAATAAATAACAAATATATCATAAATTAATCAATCTACCATGGAAGAAATGTTTTATATATGTAAAATTGTATAATCATCAAGAAATAAAATATAGGAATGATATAATGAGACTCGAAATAATCCACATTACTCCACAATATCTACCTAAAAAATGTTTCCAATATCCTTTAGACTATCTAGTGATACAAATTAAGTAACTATAGATGTGTGAGATCTTAGGAATACCTAGTATGATCAGGTTTATAAAAAACAATTTTATTTATGAAATAAATAATCAAGAGTAGACTAGTGAGGTCTAAAATTAGAAAAATATAAACTAGAAATATAAACATGATAATCATAAGAAATATAATTCACTAAATTCTACATTCACCCTTGAGAAAGCAAAACTCTTACATTTCCTGAAATATCATCAACCACATTATATAATAAAGGATATAAGAAAACCACAATCCAACAAAGGATTAAATTATCATAAATAATAACTAACAACTAGAAATAATTGTAACCCTATAAACATTACTAAACCAATAAATGAATAACTCTTTGAAATTTACTAACACTATTACCCATCAGTTAAAAGTCAAATCCAAATCACAACATGGTAAAGTAACACCACAAGAGAACCCCTTTCTAACTGGTTAGGGAGTTAGAATGGGAAAAAATTAACAACACAAAAATAACAGTCTCCTCACACCATGATCCGTCCACCTCACCATGTATCCACAAACTACATCACCACATATCCACCTATCAAAACATTATATCAGTTGGGTGACATTGAAATGAAGGATATCAACCTCATTCTCCCCATTAAACATTCATCCCCTATGCATATTCACATATCCACATCATCCACATCATATTGGGTAAATTTTAACATGATTGAAATCAACCTCATTCCCTCCTACTTCCATGTATAACACCCACTATGTATCAACAATGAAACTATATAACCATTTCATTATGTATATATATAACTAAATACATTAGATCTTGTATATATATATATATATATATATGTATATACCTATTAAGATACATCACTACCCATAAATTAGAACATTTTCCCTTTATAACCCTTGAAACACCACTCATTATCCTATTTCATAAAATTATCACTTGAAATCGTTTCCTTAATTTAATCATTAACAAATTACAAAGTAAAAAACATTGAACATGATGCATAATTAGACTGTAAATTCTAAAATAAACCATCCACAATAGAATTATTCAACCAAAGAGTAAAAAATCTAAAAAACCATTTATATACATTCTATTATTATTGAGTTTTTCTTCAAAGTCAACCTATTATTTTTCACATACAATTCAAATTTCTATATTCCATCATTCATAAATTTATTTAAGATATCCATTCAGTTTCCAAAATTCATATAACCAATTACCGTAAATTTTGAAACAACCTAATCCCAACCAACAAATCACCTTATAAGTTTTACCCTCTCACTAGGGTAACTAAACAACTCACTAAACTAACCATATCATATGT
The DNA here is from genome assembly GCA_963277665.1 of Viscum album. Classification (NCBI taxonomy): domain Eukaryota; kingdom Viridiplantae; phylum Streptophyta; class Magnoliopsida; order Santalales; family Viscaceae; genus Viscum; species Viscum album. The sequence goes on along the minus strand of OY728159.1, from coordinate 1,752,202,994 downwards.
AATCACTATAGAAATAAAAAATAACACCCTAATAAAAAAGATAGATCCTTTTCTAAAAAAAATCCATTCCTCCCAAACTAACTCAGTGATATAGTGGAACATGATGGAATCATTTCCTTACATGGGGAACTCAAAAATAACATCGACAGAACACCCTCAACAAAGTGAACCCTAGTTAGAATTTGATTAATATGGACAAATAATCGTAAAATATGAAAATATATGGCTTATTTATAGGTTAAAAACCCAAATAATATAAAATACCAAACTACCCAAAATTTATTTTAATCTATAATGAAAAATCATAATTAAAATAATTTTAAAAAACTATGGAACACATGCATTGTGTTGGCTGTTCTGCTAGTGGGGATCATATCAGTGTTGCATTAGTCTAACCAATTAAGAATGACATTAATTAAGTCCCATTGTATTAAGAATATAAAGGTTTGTTGATCCATGGATTATAGTGGTCAAATCATATAAATAATATTTTTTGGAAGGTTATCAATGAACTATTGACCACTATTTTATGCCAACTATTAGTTCATGTGCTATAGTGATAAGAAGTACTTTCACGGGTGGTTGATGCTCTGATGTGGGTTCTTGTGGTCATTGAATATCCATTTATTTAAAATTACATGCTTAATTTTTTTCGTGTTTGGTAAGTTTTCACAATTAAAATTGGTGTCGTTCTGGAGATCGTATCATTTTTAATTTTTTATATATCTCACTTTAATTATTCAGTATTATTAATGTAGAATGGGTATATTATTTGGTTAGTGGATTAAAGGGAAGTGTCTCAAACCACTGGTGTGAGAGAAAAAACTTTATAATTGTAATCATGGACAATAAATTTTCCCTCATTCATTGAATGTGTCATGATATTTTCATTCAATACCTTCACACCTTTCATGTTTGGTTTTTAATTTGCTTCCTACTATATTGAGCAAATATGGAAAATAGATCCAAAATAAAAAGTTCATAAATTTTATATTATAGTGTATGTGGTTCTAAAACCCAAGAATATAGTAGGCGATTTGTAAAGATCTCATAGTTCCAAAAAAATTCCTCGAATTGGATTTGAGATTAAACTTACTACTCCTGAATCTTTTTTGTGGTGTTGTTCTTTCTATTGATGTAACTGAAGTTACTTCAAATTTATTCCCATGTTTGGATTTAGGTGGGATAAAGAGAGATATATTATTTGAAATCATCATTTTTTACCATGATAACTAAATATCATCGTCTTTAGGTAAGTTTTCTATCCCCTAGACTAACACTACAGTTTGGATGCACACAACAAGGGTATGATGATGGGTCCCACAATAGTGGGTTGACATATAGATGAACCCATTCCCACTCTTTTTTATCTTATATTTTCTTTTGAACATTTTTTCTATGTTATCATTAATTTGTTTTGTGACAATGGGTAATAAAATAATGGGGTTCATATGTTTTGGGGGTTGTAGGAAGAGGACTTAGCCCCAGATTGGGAGTTGGTGCATGGATGGTTATGAGAACATGCACAATAAGTGGGGAGCTAGGTGTATAATGGGAATGTGTAGTAATATTGGAACATGATGGGAATACTAATACATGTCTTTTTCACTTGGTTTATATATTTTCTATGATTACATAGATAGGCACTGAGACAGACCACATAGATATTGGGTGATATGAAAAAATGTAGAGGATGAGCAAAAGTATCTTAGCACGTGTTGATTCTGTATTCTCACACTAATCTTTTGTAATGTATCGAGGAATGAGTCTCAATTAGGTAATAGTAATAATATCTCTATCGATGTATTATAGGGATAAAATGCTGACAATAAAAGTATATATATTTTATTATTTTTACATTTCACCCCTATTTTTTAAAATATTTTTCTTTTTAATACGCAGGTGGGTAGTGGTCTCGGTAGCCGACTAGGGTGGAAAAGTTCCAAGTATATTCAATTTGCACTACATCACTACATTTTTCTAGATTATACATTTATAGAGGGATTATTTAAGGATTCATAAGATGCATATGAGTGGTGTGCTACGAGTAGGTGTTACAAGTAAATTGTGTATGGTGAAGAGTGCCATCTCCTAGAGGAACAATCAAGTGTTAGTTCACTAGATTCAAGAATGGTTGTAACAAAAGGATTATATAAATAAAACTATATTGTGGTGTGGATAGAATCACAATTATATGGTATTGAGAAAAAATATCACTCTAATTCCAACTAATTCAAAAAAACATTGAAAAACAGGTCCTTGCATGAGTAACTCAAGAATAACATGGAATGAACATCCTTAAATAGAGATAAAACTCTATGGAATTTTATTAATATATAAAAATAACCTTAAAATTGTCGCATATATCCCATTTATAGAATAAAGTCTTAAAAAATAAAATACCAAACAATGCCTAAAATATACAGAGATATATGGGAAACAGTAATAAAAAGAATTAATAAAATAGGTTATATGGGGGATAAACATTAGGCTATACTAGAAGGGATCAAATTAGTTCCACATCACCCAACTATACCTTTTTATAAAACTTCTTATAACTCAATGAATTACCCAAAACTCTCTTTAGGGGAAGAATATGATAAAGGAAACACCTCAAAATCCCTCCATTAAACTCAACCTGCTAATTGATCACTCAATCCATATCATCAAGAGACTAACTCTTATAAAATTACAATTATCACAAAATCCATTGAATTAATAATACCAATGAAATCCATGAAGGAAGACATACTCCCATCCCTGAATTATCACACCTCAACACTATAAAAATACTTACCCCAAAATTTCTTCAAGACAACATCTTCACCCAAGTTCACTGATAACCAAACATCCTAAACACCCATGATTTAATATATTATTAACCTAAAGTGTTTATTAATACCAAACCTAGATATACACTTTCCATTACAAATATAATTATCATTTTCAAATAATTAAATAGGTGTCTAATATCAATTGAAAGCATAATAATCGACAAATAACAGATGAATAGTAAAATACATCATCTGTGAGATAATAAATCCTTAGCTTAAAATCATATGAATCTATTACTATATATAATTCCAATAAAAAATATTATTCATAGTCTTGTGTAAAAAGTTTATTTTAATAAATATTGAAAAAAAGCTCTCCCCTTCACATATAAAAAATACCACCCTTCTTTACCCACTTTTTTTCACTTCTAAAATATATTGATTTTCAAAATATTAATTAAATAATATCCCTAAACTATCTTACTCAGTTTGTGGAAGATCTATTCTATCTAAATTACCACTCCTATAATCCTTATGGTTTTGTCAATAGGATTAATCTTAAAGAGTAAAAATTAAGATCTTCATTATTTACTCTCTCAAATATTTTTCCTAATTGATTCCACTTCATATTTAAAAATATTATAATCTATTATTTTATCTTTAAGTTTTTTATAAATCTCAGGTAATATATGTTTTAACATAATATAATTAATTAAATATGTTTTAAATTATTTTATAATAATCATCTAATCGTAGATGGTTTAAATAACATATATAAATGATGTCACAAATAAACTATTATCGTCTTACATAGAATGATTTTAAAATTGATTAAATTAATACATATATTATTCATGACAAGGTTATGATTATGTAATGATGACATGATTAGAATAGTAATAATATTAATAATAACTGATCATGGTTATTTTAACCTCCTAAAATGAGCATATTGAGACATGTTTCATAATTTGAAACAATCTTAGACTATCTATTAAAACTAGAACATTTATATTATTTGAATAAAATGATAAAAATGACCTTTAATCTTTTAGAATATATAAAATGGTTTGAAAAATCTCATTGACCATTATTAATACACCAAATCACCTTTGGAACCATAGACCAAACAATGAAAAATTATTGACGAGAGCCAAATCAATCTAATAAGTGAATTATATATGATAATAAATAGATTATAAAATATTATATATACATTAATAATATTAATAAGTATAAAAAAATGCAATTTATCATTTCAAGAAGTTATAAGAGCATCTATATGAGTTATAACTTACTGTAAGGGGAATCTCAGGCTATATGAATATTAATTATGCACTCTATTTTTCTCAAAACCCTATTTCTCTCTGTTATATATTATCATTATATGTTTTATATATATCTTAATTTAATATTTTAGTTTATTTTACATTTCTTTTTCATTTAAATTCATTTATTTCTAATTCTCTTTATAAAAATTTATTTTCATAAAATCAAATAAAAGAGAAATTTTCTATTTATTATTTTTTAATGCGTCATGTTTATAAATAAAATTATCTAATATGAAATCTAAAAAAATAATTATTTAAACATAAAATATGATAGTTATTTTCTGATTTTAAGGAAAATCAATGTTTTTATCTTCTCTAAAGGGTTCTTTACACATTTTATAAAACTTTTATAAAAGGATTCATTTTTTAAAGAAAAATTCATATATATTAATTTTATTCAAATTTAATTTATTGTTTTGAGAACTTACACTTTTTTATTAACTTACTAATGTCCAATGTAACCTAATCCATTATTTTTTTATCTTTAAAGAGACCTTAATGGTTTATGGTTTTTGATATTATTAATTAACTCATTTACCTCTCTTAGTTTATTTAATATTTATGCCTGATGTAAATTTCATTCCTTTTATATAACATAAATTCATAAAATATTATGGTGTGAAATATGGGACTATAAATACAAAATCTCACAATATATTGGGTAATAATTACATATCATGAGATATTATATATGGTGTATGGTAAATAATCCAGACTTATTATTTTCTATTGTCCTGGAATCAAGGATTGGCCTATGTTTATAATGACATATCTTATGTTTATATCACATTATTATGAATCTTAGGATTTTTTTTGATATTATGACATTTTTTATCTTATTATTTATTTTTATGTTATGTTTTATAATCCTTATCTCTTATGATTCCATGTTATAATTTTTTATTCTTATGATATAACACCCTATGGTTATTTTAATTTTTCTCTATACTAGGATTTTCAACTCAGCTATTAATTTATATATCTCTACAAGATTTATCATGCAGTTATATTAGTACATTGATAACTATAAAAATATCATAAAGATGGAAATAAAACTGTATTTAGTTTATTTAAAAATGATTTATTATGTATCTAATCCTATAAATACACTTTACATATAGATTTATTTGTTTTTATTTATATGTGGTTTATATTAATAATAATGTAATGATGTGGGAATGAGGTGTGGGTAATTATTATGAGTCATCCCATTGTTTCTCATAGAACTGAAATTCTAATATAACACCCAAAATACACTCTCAAAATCACTTTTTATCATTCAATACTCGTAAACTCATAAAGTATAAGACTAATAATTTTTATGACTAAAAGATCATTATTTTCTCAACCTAGAAGAAATTATCAGTGATTATTTTATAAATAGTGAAGATTTATTATTTTCTACTCAAATTTTTTTTTAATTTAGTACTTTATATTTCCTACTCAACAAAATTTTTTAAATGAAACATATTAATTTCCAAATATATCTTTTATAGGATATTTTAAGAATAAAAATGTTAAAAAATTCAAATATTTATAGATATTCAAAACCGAGTTTTATAATCTATTTATCTATAGAGATATCGAAACTATATAGTTATTCACTATTGAAGATATTATGAATTTGAAATATATAAAAGAAAAGAAAATATTATCAGAGGATTTATGATTAAATTTTCTTATATTTTTATTGGATATCTTGGATTAAAAGAATAATTTAATAAATGGGTGAGTAAGAGTTTTTAAAGTTAATATAAGATCCATAAGTTTAGTGAAGAGAGAGGAACATGATGTGGATAAATTAAGAAGAGTAGTCATGTTGTTGTTATTGAGTTATAAAAACTATATTTTGTGGAATTTATTTTAGGTATGTTTCATGAGAAGAATAATGTTGATCCTTATTATTGGGGTTCATTACAAAAAAAATCTAAAAATAACTCCCTTAATTGTTTTTAAATTATCCAATTTTGTTTATGGAGATAAATTTTCACCAATTTGTGTACCCTTTCACACTAAAGAATGTAGAGTGGATTTCAGTGATCAAGTGGGAGTATAGTAAACTATTAGGATATCATTCATATAGATTAAAGAAAAAATAAATTCCTATAAAATCTTGTAATTTGTTTTAGGATATATGTGCATTAATTTGGGACTCAAATTATAAAAAACATAATAAGTGTACAATCACCCATATTTGGGGATAACCTTGTAAACTTTTTGTTTGTCTATATTGTTCTATTTATTTATGTGAATTTTAATAAGAGAGAGTATTAAAAATAAGGATATGATTGATTATTCAACATATTAATAGAATTTTATTTAATATAAATCACTAAAAGAGATAATCTTTGATTCACCCATCAAATTTTACAACCAAAACCATTCTTCTCCGCCATAATTAGTATTTGAGAAATCTGGTTCGCACATTAATCCTTTGATATTAGATCAAAAATATATTATAGATAATTTTTGACATTTATAATTTTGTTGAGTTATTATGAAAAAATGATAGAATGTTAATAATAATGTAATTACTATAATTAATGGTAGAAATTTCTATATATATATAAATAGAATGATTACCTATTTGATGTCTATTTTATTTAATGGTTTTTACTCTACAACTATTAAATTTTATCCTTGTATAATTGGTGTGTTTATAAATTTAATGGAAGAGAAGAATTTAGATAAATATGTTAATTGATGGAATTTTATTCTATGATCATTGTCCGAGAAGTAGTTAACAAAAGTGATGGACTAGAAGATTTTCAAGGATATCAAGGATTAAATATTAATATAATAAAAAAATAGTAGTATTATAACCAATTAATTTGTTTTTAGAACATGTAATAAATTCATCTATTTATCTATATTTAAGACCATATTTTTGTTAAAATAATTTTGAAAAAGATCATATTTAATGATTTGATTATGTGTCCTTTTAGGATTAGAAGAAAAGAATTATGATGAAAATAAAAAGGAAAATGATAAAAAGCTAAAAAATTTGAGAGAAATATTTGAATATTCTAGAATGAAACGTGATGAATTATTGAAGATAATAAATGAGATTGTGAGAACTATAAATTTATTTAGTGAATATATTAATGATTCTACTATGGTGAAAAAAATTCTAGTAGTACTGTACAATATGTTTGATGTTAAATTTTTATTACTTGAAGACAAATATCATGATGAGTTAAATGATGATTATCATTACTGTATTATAATTTCTTCTAAAATTAAATACCTAATGTGTTTACGAAATATTTCAAGGATGATTTGGAGGTTGAATTTTAGGATTTGATGAATTTGAATATAGAGAAAGAAGATAAACTCTCCATAGATTCTTAGGGGGAATAAAATGAAAAAATTGATCAAATCATGTCTCTAATTTACAAAAATTTCAATAGGGTAAAAGGCAATTAGAAAATTAATTTTTCCCTAAAACTATTTAATTATGTAGAAGTTAGAAACACTGTCCCAAAATCTATATTAATAAATAATTATTATGAAGAGGATAATTATTATAATATCATTTCATGATAGCAATTTATCCAGAATGAAAATTCATCCTTCAAGAATAATAAGAACAACTTCAACAATTGGGATGATATTGATAGTTTTAGCAAAGAAAATAAATATGATAATTCAAGTGAACTTAATGAAAAATTAAGAACATTTATTCCTCAGGTTGAATAAAGATAAGAGAAATAAAAAAGTGTAATAGATGAGTGTTTTTCAAGTATTGGGGAAGAGGAAGAATAATCATGTGGTGAGTATATACATAAAAATAAACTAGAAGATTTACATGATCAAAACATCCCAATAAATAGAGAGATCGAGAATATTACAAGGGATATGAAAATTAAAAAGGAAATTTATGTTCCATGAGAATGAGGAATATTATGTTCAATAAATTATAATTTTAAATATTTATGTTGTCAAACATTAATTGATAAAAGGTAAAATTTACATTTTCATTGAAACTAATTCAATAAATGATAATATTGATGTAATTTAATAATCTTGAGGGTTAAATTTTTTTGATGAAACAAATGATTAATTTTGATAAATCCATTTAAATTTAAGTTTAATCATTTATGATTAATTATAATAAAGAAAATTATATATGGAAGTTTAATGAGTGTCTTAGAATTCAAATAAATCATTACATATGAAATAAATAAATAATAATTTCGAAAGATATTTCATGAATTGTTCAAAATAAAAATGAGCTAAAATTCATTTTAGAATATTCACAATATCTTAATTTTTTGTGACTAATAATATAGGGAATAAATCAAAGGATGATAATGGGTTAAATATGGGAGGGATATTGAATATTATGTATAATAAAGATCTATAAAAAAAGAAGAATCTATTTTGTGAATCTAAAAATATTTTTATTAGAATAGAATCCATTAGGATGAGTTTATTTTGTGGAATATTAGAACACAACATGAATTATTAAAAAATTCTATTTAATGTTGTTGAAGTTTGATTACAAGTTAAAAGGAAACTTATTCTCACCTAAAATAGATTTCTAGGTTTTTATAAGGATTCCACTAAATATTCTGTTATCAAAAAAATGACTCACCAAATTATTCCTACAAAAATTAAGAAGCATGTGACACATTTTGGACCGAAGAAAAATAACAATGCCGGTGAAAAGAACATGTATCAAGAAATAACTATCATATTTAGTTATTACTATTGGTGGTGTGATGTTTTTTTAATAAAATATTTTATTTATTTGTATAATATATCCTTTTAAAGGATAAAAATAAGGATGAAGACATCAATAGAGATTCAACTCATTATAGTGGTCTAATTTATATATTTAAAGAGTTATGGGGATGATAAATACTATCCTAAAAATTTAGAATGTTTTGAGTATCTGAGAGAAGTGTATGGAAGATGTGATCAAACAAATCACAACATTATAAATTGTCTTACTAAACTTTATAAATAGCTATCAAAAGAAAGTGGTTTAAAATATACTCAATGAAGAGGGATAATTAGAAGTTTTTTATTGGCTACAATTACTTAATAGTTATCACACAAGGAGAACATCACTATTCTGTAAAATGGTGTAATGGAAATAATATTTCATAGGTGGAAGAAATATCATATAGAATTAGAATATTAATATTATAATGAGTGTTTATTATATAGAATAAAATATCATTAAAAAGGACAAAAAGTGTTCCTCAATGATTTTAGTCAGGGGAGTACACTATATTGAATAATTATGGGGCTATAATGATAAAAAATAAAGTTCCACAATTGGTGTTTTTCAAAGAAGTACCATAGAAGAAATGAGCCATAAGATGAATTTAAATGAAAATGTAGATGGTTAATAGAAATAAGGGAATATTTATCCATCACCAACACCTACCTTGATACATGGAGAACATTAAGTAAGACTCACAATCACTATGGAATTATTTTATATTTGGTGCATCATTTAATGGGGGAAAAACATAATTATTTACTTTTTTGGATAGAATATTTATAGAAAAAAGAAAAACTAAAAGGAAATAAAAGGAATATAAATTATTCAAAATGATTTTATTATATATTCTAATAATTTGTCCCATATACTATTTAAATTACTAGGGGAGATTCAGATATAAATTTCAAGAGAAATTATTGATGAAATGTTTTATATGGTACTATTAGTGTGAATCGTTGATGGATAATTTTAAAATATTAATTTACCACAGTTTTTTCTATAATGATTTTTTTCTTTTAAGCTCATAGATCGTGGGTTAATATTTCTCTATTATTAGTGAAAAATATCATTCGATAATTTAGAACATAAATAGTTAAAAATAAATTCAATGGATTTATTAATAATAAATATAATAAAACAGATAAGGGAATTATTTATAGAAATAATCATTGTTTTCAACATTCAATTATTTCATTAGATGTATTTTATTTTATTGAAAAAAATAGAAAGGTATGGATTGAAATATCCATATAATTATTATGTTATATTTGTTAATAATATTATTTTTTGTTAGCATGAAAATAAATTTCAGTAATTTGAAGAATTAAAATTTTCAAGAAGAAAATATGAACACTTAAATAAGATAACGAATAATTATGTGGAATATTCATTGAATTCATATTAATATAGATAATATGTGTTGAATAAATCAAGTGTGAAAATGAAATAAAATAATAGGTTCATGGAACTGAATTATAAATACTATAAAATTCATTAATCAAATCACAAAGAATATACTCAACAAAAAAATTATCTATTGAAAATCATGGGAATGTTACTCAATGAAATGACTCTTTTCAGCATAATGAAAATAATGAATTACTCAACACTAAATTAATTTTTAGTGATTATCTTTTCCACTGATAAAATTTTAAATAACACATGATTTAATTCTATAATTTTTATTTTCTATGAAAAAAAATTGATGAAGTGTGGGATATTTATTCTGATTTTTTTTATAAAAGATATTATAAAATAAAATAAATCATTATTATTGTGTAAAATTTTTGTAGATTTGGTAGTTATTTTTAGAATTCATTTATCTATAATGATATGAAACCTTATGGTTTTTTATTGATAATGTGATGAATTTAAAATATTGTAAAATAAAAAAATGAGTTGTCTAATATTTCAAGATTAAAATTTATTTGTCGTCAAACTGTAGATCTAGGATAATAAGAAATAAATCTAGAGAAGAAGTCTATGAAAGTGAAGAAAAACCCAATAAAAGTAAAAAAATATAAAAAATGTGGAACATGGAAGAAAAAAATATAGCAAAAATCTAAAGAGATGTCAGGTAGTTTTACTAACGTTCTTGAAATTTTATTTTTCATATATGATTTCATAAATATTTCAATTGGAGGAGAAGGTTGATCCTCTTTATTAATTTTCAATGAATTAAACCTACTTATTGTAACTCCATAAATTTATGTAATGGGATCTATAGTTGATCCAAGAGGAGTATCTTTACCTGTTTATACACCGTTAAACATTGAATAAGTCCATTTGTATTTATATTATCATGTGTGATACATATAACCTAGTTTCATTAAATTATGTGAAGGATGATACCTTACTCAAGACTCATCTAATATGATTATCAGTTAATATAGACAAATATATGACTCAAATGACACCGATCACAATAGGAACATGATCACCCAAATTGAGGGCATGCATTGTAAAAATATTACGTGTATAATTTTCCGATTATTATTTTCATACATGAAAGTGAGTGGGTATTAAAATTTATATACCTGAGCATTTTTTCTTATTATATTATCTATTAATGTTTTCGCTCTTCCTTTTTTTTGATGTGAAATATTATTGATTTTTTTAATTTTAGGTTTTATATCCTGGAACACAATAGGCCCAACATTAATGTTATATGTGTGGTGAAATTGTATGGTGTATCTTAGGTGGTTCAACTGAGATGTGTAGAGTTGGAGCATGGTTTTATAAACTAATATGCCAATCCATACGAGCTACCTATAATAATAAAAATTAATATTTTGACTTTTCTATCTAGATTCTAAATCCCATGGGCCTCTTCCTCCTCCTCACATGAATGACACCAGTCTAGGGAGCCCTACGTCTTACCCCATATCATTTATCATTTGGATTTTGTTTATTATACTTTTATTTATAGTGGTTCCTTATAATTAAGGACCTATTTATTTTATTCCCTCCCTACTTTCATCCTTTTTACTTATTATTTTTCTCTTTTTCTCTTATTATGGGTGGTTTTGGGCTAAACCCTAAGTGAGGTTTGGTTCTATACCTTTTTGGTTCTGATTTCTAGGGTATGTAGATTTCTCTTTGGAACATAATCTCTTCGTATTTTATGTTTTAACTCCATCAAAAATTGATTTTGGTATGTGATTCCATGCCTTTTCTTTTTATAAAAATGAAATATTTTTCTTGGGGGTGCAAAAAAATATTCTTTATAAATTTTGAAGTCTATAAATTAATATAAGTACCAAAGATAATTTTTCAATGGGATTAGTATTTAAAAATGGGTTATTTAAATTATCTATTTTATTTCCATAGATAATTCATGGGTTTTGAGGGTTTGTGGTTCTATATTGTTCTTTATTAAAGACTTTATCATGTGTTTGTATTTCTTCATTATTTTAATTATTGTCTATTCAATCTTTTGGTTTTTGTATAATTGTTCAATGTTATTATTCCTTGTAGTTTAATGGTTTATTAAACTTTATGGTTTTAAAATTGTGCCTTCCCATTGATCTCAAAAATGGTTGAATATGCTACATATTTTTAAAAGATTTTGTAAATAGATTTATGGAGTAATTTAAAATGCATGAGATAAAGTCCCATTTAGTACACCCAAAATATGTTTCTAATTAATTTTATATTTTAAATGTCTTTCTAAAAGGATTCTTTTAAAGGGTGATACTTGTTTAGAATTATAAGGCCTACCTAGAACATGATATAAATAGTTTTCTTCGGAATAACTACACCCTTAACATCATCTCCAAATATTATGATTGGATTATGTTCATTGATTCGATGTACTTATTATTGATTATTATATGATTTAACGTATGTTATTTAGTAAAAAGTCTTTTAAAGGGTGGGTTAATGTGATATTTAAGATAATATTTTATTATTAATGTATTTTTGGTATGTCCCCAATCATTCCTCACCCAATATTTCTAGTATCATGGGGATACTCGAATTTTTTCAGGAGATTGAATGAAAATTTCTACACTTATACAGATGAGATGATCTTGTATCCCTAAGATATGTGTTACATCCTCTAATAGGGGAGATTTAATTGTGAGGATATTTAGAGAAATATTATAGGATATTTATAAGGAACATCATCATTTAGGTTGGCTGATATTTCTACCTAAGTATATATAGTTTCATATCGCTACATGGTTATGAGTTTTCAATGATTATATTCATCTTACTTTGACTTAATTATTGATATACATGATTATTTATGTTTTATTTTCACTCATTTACTACCATGTCGTATTATTATCTTTCCCCATTCATTCTATTTTTGTTCTATCATATTATATTAATTTTCTATTTTTTATTTCATTATTATTTTATGTATATTTTAATTGGTAGTTCTTATTTTTATATGACTTATTTCATAATAGATCTGATAATGAGACTTTTTTTACTTTCTTGTCATATATTCTTTCCTTAGTTGTAATTACATGTTTAAATGTACAATTTTATATTTTTACCACTTTCTATATAATTTTCAATAAACAATTTGGAAATTATTTTGTAAAATAATTTTTGAAAAGGGTTTTAAAAAATTGAAGATATGTTTTTTACTCATAATCATCAATTAGTTTTCAAAAATATTTTTTTCAAACATTGGTGAGTAGTATTTGTAATGTATTAGAAAACCCAATTTTTATTACTATATTTCAATTTATATTATTTGGAATGTTTTGGTTGAATTAAAAGAAAGCAATCCATGGTGAAAACATACTGGGATATTTATTTTCACACCATACTTACAACACTTGGTGTCTGTAACCCAAATGGAGTCATACAAGTTTATGTTTTTGTATCGATGTGATATTTCTTATATACATACACTTTTAAGACACTCATGAAGATATTGTGTTGGATGGTGACCGTGGGTCCCATGTGGAATATAGGTGATATTTTTTAACATATGGATTTTGTTTTGTATCTAGGATATATCAAATTAGTGGGTAACCCTTTTATTCTATATTTCTACCAATTTTTCATACTTAGATGATATTGGATTATAATGTCATTTTTTATATGTTTGGTTAGTTTTATTTTGAAAATTATTTTGTTTTTATGCATGAAGATTAAACATATAGATCATCCATGGGAAAATATTGGTTGAATTATATTACATTTTAATTATTTTTATTAGGGTGAAATTTTCCCAATGAGTATGTTCAAATGACTTGACACTTATTTATAGACTATGGGGATCATTAACACTCTTAAAGACATATTACAAGATGGATTTATTTAAAAAATCAGAGGTGTCTCTGGTTGGTTCGTGAAAAAAATATGTTAAATTACCCTACCTATTTTGGAAGTTTTGCAGATAGGATATATGACCATAGGAACTTAAGAGGTAAGTCATGAGTATGTTCTTGATTAATATAACTTGGAATGAAACTTTTTGTTTCCATGGGATATCAGGTTTGGATTTATGAATTTTGATCTTTATTCATTTAATTTTTTATGAGTTATGATATATATATATAATGTTTTAATTTATTATTTGTTTCGTAAGTTGTTTTTGGGTTATTAAATACTTTTGGTGGAAAATGGGAGAAGAATTGAAAGTAAATGGTTTTACTATATATCCTAAAAAATATTAAGTTCCCATGAATATGGATCTCAGAAGCTCTTAGTGCCCTATCACATGATTACAACAAAGCCTTCAAAACTGTGTGGAATAAATGTGCACAACCATAAACCCCATATATATTTTTGTTTATTGTTTTTTCTTCCTTTAATTTGTTTTTGGTTATGACCTATTACTATTTAAGATGTATTTGATAGAGTTTTATGATGTGTTTATGATATTTATATGGATTTCAACAAAAATATAAATGGATTTAAAAAGGTAATAGTTGGATTGTGAATATTTATATATAATTTTTCTAAAAAAATTAAAAAATTTGGATAATTTTAAATTATAAAATCAATTCATCCATGAAAATGTTGTTTAATCTTTTTTAATTGAAATACCAATAAAGGATCCCATAGATGAACATTAATATTTTAATTAGAGTATTTATATCTCAAAAGGGAGTGTATATAAATTTATTTCATGGGTCCTCTGTTTATTACAAGTTGGAATTTAAATGATTTAACTGAGTTTCAGGTTTCTTTTTTTAATTTTTTCATGTCTACAAAAAATGCCTCTAGGGATTTTAGAATGTTTGTATCATGGATATATACAAACTCTAGTGTTTCTAATGGTTAAAATGTTTTCATTCCTTCTATCGACCATACCCAGACTCTAGGTAGAGTAGTGGAGATAACCTATTATATATTATCATTTATCTTTCATGGAAATATAACACCTCTAAAGGATATGTTGTGGCTTGTGAAAATTGATGGATTCAACAATTTTATCAAAACTCCAAAATAATATTGAGTAAAAAAATATCAGAATTTTTTTGATGGATTGATTCCAGATTGGTGCAATATTGTCATTCTAATATAACTACTGATTAGTATGTCTTGGCATTTTTTAATACCACAATAACTCAATAAAAATTTTCTTATAGGGTGAGATTAGAGAGTGGTATAGTTATTATGAACCTCTAGTGAAGTAATTAGTCACTGAATAATTATAATAACCATTTCAACCAGTTGATTCCCTTATCTCTATAGTTGGAATTCAAGGAGTCACTGAAGGTTCCTATTTATGTGAAGGGTCTACATAAAGATCTCAGTTATAGAATGCCTCAATTTAATATATATTCTTTTACATATGTGATTAATAATACCATAATGGAAAATATGATCTATAGGTTCCATCAAACTTGGGCTGGCAACCTTATTGATTTTGGTGTTTGTAATGGTTCAACAGCTTATAAAAATAGTATATAGGATGAACGCAATTTAGTACATCAGAATTATCTTAGAGGATATTATTTATTAAGTTCTATTACTCTAGTAAATAATTAGTACCTTATGTTCTATTAGTTTTGTAAGAATGGAAACTCTATTCCCACTTGTTTAAGTGTCTGAAAACCACTATAAGTATGCTCATCTAGAACTTATTTATATGTTCTTCATTTGTAGAAATTTGTGAAGGAAATAATCTTTATCCTAGCTTTTATCCTAGAGTTAGTTTAGATGATCTTTTTCTAGGTACCACATGTTCTCTCTTACCCTTATGTGATTTACAAGGTTCTTGATATGAGTTATTTTATTGGGGTTATTTGACTCATTGTGGAATTTTTAAGATACTTATTAAAGTTTAAAGGAATTATGTATAGGGTGTTAGATTGGTGAAAGCTTTTGGGTTTCTTGGAGTGAAGATATACTTGATAGTCTAGGGTGTATTTCCAAGGAGTGTTAAATTGTTTTAACCCACCATGTCATGAAAATTTTTAATATGGTGGAGAGACCTATTAAAGGACTTTGATTTGAATTATTCATTTATATCAGTCTCTTTGTATGCATTCCTAGATATTCATAATTTTATGGTGAATAATGATAGAATTCAGCCTTTTGGGGTATCATTCCAGTTCTATAGGGGTGTCATGATGTGTGGACACATATAGGTCCTATAGAGGTTTATAGGATTCCTTATCGGGGTTTCCAACTTCTTTTATGTTATATGTCTTGAAATCAATGTATTTCCATGGAACTTCAATGGATTTATGTGGGAATATAGTATTTTTGTAAGGATGATTATTACATTACTACCTTTATTTCTCTAATCATTATATATATATATATATATATTCATTTTACTAGAGTTTCAAGTTAAATATTCTTTAATTTTTATAATTTTAGGTTTTAGTTATAGGTGAATGGTTAATGAATGGTCAGTGATAACCATGAAGCTTTCCCTTGAAAGAATTGAAACATATTTTAGATGTGTTAAAATGGTTAAATCAAGGTTTCAATAACTATATGGTTATACCCTGATGTGTAACCCATGTGTTTCCAGTGAGAGATGTATGTTTTATACAGTGTTTGGTAAATTGTGTGGCTAAATCATGACAACGTCACGAAGAATTAATCTTTTGGAATTTTCATTTTACCTGTTAATTTCAAATACCTAGGGAATCCTCCTCCTCCCCAATCATGAGACACTAGCCTAGGGAACTATATTAGTGTCCCCTATCCTTACTCATTGGTATTTTGGGTCATCTCATTTAATTTTTTATTACTATTTTGTTGTAAGGACATATTTCTCTTCCTCCCCACCACATATTCCTTCCTTCTTATTTCTATGTTTTTATCTTATTATAGTATGGTTTTTACTTAAACAAAGGTTGGATTTTTTTCTAGTACTTTTTGGTTATGATTTATAGGGTGTTGAGATTCTCCCTTTGACATTCCACTCATCGAATTTAATGGGTTTTCTTCATCCTCACTTAACCTGGATAGTTTTTTCAATTTGTTTTTTATGATTCTAAAGTTGTGGTTGAAGTTTCTAAAATGAGTTTTATAATAAATTATACATTTTTGGAATTTAAATAAATTCCCAAGATGATAATTTTTAACAAAATTATTATTTAAAAATGGGTTATTTAAACATTCAATTTTACACATAAATAATTCATCGGTTTTTAGGGGTTATGGTTTGGGATATTCCATTCTTATTGATTTATACCCAGTTTAGATTTTGTTATTATGTTGGTTATTGAATATTCATGATTATGATGATCTTATAATCATTATATGATATTTTTCCTTACAGTTTTATAGTTTATTAATTATGATGGTTTTAAATGTATGGTATCCCTTTTTTCTAAAATTGGATTTCAAATTCTACTTGATTTTAAACTTGTTTTCAAGGTGATTTTAAGGTGTAATTTCTAAAGTATTAACTAAACACCTATTTGGTACCCTGAAAATAATTTTACAAACAATGATAAATTTTAATGGGTTTTCTAAAGGGGTTTTCGAAAAGGGAAAACTCTTCTAGAAAACCAGAGACCGATTAATAGTAGATATAAATAATTTTTAGAAATAGAGTTACACAGTTAACATTGGAATCATGAATTATCTTTAAAACATTTTCATTAAATGGATATCATTATTTTTTAAATATTTATGATTTAATATAGGGGTTATAGTAAATATTTAATGTAACATGGGTTGAGGTGATCTTTGTGGTTAGGGTGTATTACTTTTACATGTTTGGTATGTCACATATCCTTCAACAACCTTTATTTTATAAATAATTGGAATCTAAGGAAGTTTTGTAATAAATTGAGTGATAATTTATATAATTTTTCTGATGAGAATAACTTATATCCCATAGTTTGGTGTTATTACCCCTACAAATTGAGTTCTACTGGTAAGGATTATTAGAGAAATATAAGTGGATATTCTGTAGAAACATCATCATTTAGACCAACATATGGTTATCCTTGGGTACTACTCAGATCATCTCACTTGATGTTTAGGATTTTACAATGATTATATTCTCTTAACATTGAATTATTTATTTCTATACAAAACTATGCATGTTTTATTTTCACTCTTCTATTTCTATGATTAATTATGCCTTGGCCTCATTATTTTCGTTATTTTTCTATGAATTATATTCCTTTTTTAATTCATATTTTATGTAGCTGTTATAAATATCATTTATTTTAATGTTATATATTTATGTTTTCTCGATTTTATTACCACTTTGATTATATTTCTTTTAGTTACTTTTTTCTTGAATATAATTTCTACATTGTTGTAATTTTATGTTTGAAGTCAATTTTTAATCTTTTTATCTCTTTATATATCATTTTTTATAAATTGTTTGAAAAAGGTTTTGTAAAATAATATTTAAAAGGGGATTAAAAAGTGTAATATATGTGTTTTAATTATAATAAGAAATTGGTTTTGAAAGAAAATTTGATGAAGAATTGTTGAGTTGTTTTCATAAAGTTTTAAATAAATTATTTTTAATATTATATTTCAAAATAAAATATCTTGAATTTTTTAATGAAAGAAATGCATGGATTATTTGTTTAAATTCTACTCCATCATTTATCCTCACACCCTACTTACACCACTCAGTGTCTATTAACCGAGTGGATTATTTCAAGAATAGGTTCATGTATCAATGAAATCATTCTTTTATACTTCCCCTTTTAGGACCCTCATGGATAATTTATATTGGATTGTGACCTTAGATCACAAGGAGACCGTTGGTGGTATTTTTAGGTATTTTTTATTTTTTATCTCAAATATATAATAAAATTCATCCAACCTTTCCTTAAAAATTTTAGAATGATTTTCATATTTATATTGAGTTGGATTTTTATTTTTTTATGTTATGTTTGGTCAGTTTTATTTGAAAATTTCTTATTATCTTCATGAATGGAATCCATTCTATGGAAGTTCCATGAACGATTCTATGTATAATTCCATTTCATTATAATGATGTTTAACTTGGTGAAATTGTTCCCAATGTGTATTTTTAATTCCTTGTATATTTTTAAGAGCCCATAGTTATTGGGAACGCCCATCAGGACTTTCCATAGAATTATTCTAGTGCTTGTATTAGGGGTCGCCAGGTTAGTTAATTAAAAAAATATATTAGAAGACTTATTTATTAAAATAAATCATAAAAAATGAATAATAAATAATACTTTTTTGGTGTTTCATAAAAATAAAATCGTGGCCACAACACCCTCATTTCAAAGAGAAAGAAAAAAACAATGGGTACCACACCATAAAATCAAATAATATAACCTACCCATTATCAATATCATTCCAGTTTTTGATATAGATGGAGACATATTAATTACAATTACAACTACAATAATTCTAAGAGAAATAAAAAATTACAATGAAATTTAAAAAAATATCCACACATAGAAACCTAAAATAAAAAACTATTATTTTTATATTTAAACATGGAATCTGAGTAGGTTTTTCCATGCCCAGAATAATAATATATTTTTTAGGGTAATTTATCTTATATAAAGGCCAAATTGTAGTATTTTATTTAAAATTTTGACAATCATATGAAATTAAAATCAATTTAGATCAACCCAACTTAAGGTTCATGGACCTTGTATCTTATTTATTTCCTATTCATGTGGTCAACCCATGGCCAAATAAAAAGCTAGAGAAGAAAAATATTGACTCATGTGATTATTTCTTTACGATTAAATGCAAAATAAATCTTTTGAATACTCTTTATAAGGTTCATATGACTCAAGTTTAAGTGTATCAATATTTCACAATAATAACATGTATACATACTTTGGAAGTTAAAATTTAACATTATCTACCTAATTTTAGGGTAAAAAATAGTTGCAACTACAAGTGTAATGTCATAAAGATTACAATATTTTAACAAATTTCTTATTTATATTCTAAGTCATGACTTTAATCACCCCATATTCATTTTTTAAATTATCGTAATTTTTTAGCCATCTAAACATACCCAAAGAATAAAATATATGTATGACATATGGATAAAAAAATAATGTTTCTTTCTATAAAATATCATCAAAATACCATCAATCAAATATCCATCTTTACTTATTTTTATGATAAACAATTATTATAATTTATATCATAAATATTTAAATTATTAAAAACATTTTAAGTTTAACGGAACATTCAGAAAAAGAAATTTCATTAAAAAGGAACATATAACTTAAAAACTACACCAGTATCCTCTAAATTACACCATGATTGTTTCAAATCATTGAATTATATAATAAAAACCATTAACATACACAATTTTTCTATACATTTTTTTACATTCAGAATGAAAATACTTCTTCCAAATGTTTTTTAGAATATTTACACAACATATAACATGAAAAAAGATTACTAATACATATAAACAATTCCACTAAATTCAATTTATTATTAAAATTTTGTTTTAAAATATCAATGTTGGAGTTTTTTTTGATGGAAAGATAATTTTTTTTCATGTGTATCCCCTATAAGTCAAGTATATCTTATACATTTGTTTCATCTCAACATCTGTAGGTAGAGAATTTATATACCTAAAATATTTTTTTAAAAATGCTCATAAAATCATCCTAATACATATTCAAGAAAATAATGTTTTTACTAGTTCAATAAATCCCAAAATTATAAGTAATACATATCATACAACTAATTTTTAAGAAAATATATTTTAGTTTTTTCTTGTACTCATCATACCCATTCATCACATCATAGCTTATACTAATTGAAGAAAAAAACATCATATATGGATTCTATTATTTTGAAATATTCCCATCGTTTTTTATTCAAAAAATGTAAATGGTAGTGTATTTATTATAATGGTCACATCCAACCTTTTTCATAAAACCATGGAATCATATTTTCAAATTTTATCATTTCATAAATTGTCTATCATCATGCATCGAACTCTTTGATATATTGGTACTTTAATTTGATCGAATTTTTTCCCATTTAGTGAGATAAATTTGAAGTTATGGTCTTTATAACACCTCAAACTAATAATAATTCACATAATTTAGGTTTTAATATAAGATTATCATAAAAGGTATCCATTTGTTCAAAATCACACGAGATGTTTGATAGAACCTTTTATCCATTTTTTTGCTTCTTCTAAATTATCCATTTTAATTTCATTACTAATATATTTTTTGGTTATTTCATATTATTTACACAACCAATAATATATTTCCTTATATAAACCGCAACACTTTATATTAAATTCTGAAATAATGTCATGTTTGGATAAATTTAAGATTACCTATAAGTAAAAATATTACCTAACAATAATACAACATAATTTATATAAAATAATTTCATGATTTAATTTCAAATTTCTATTAATACTCTTTGAAAATGGAAAAAACATTGAATTATTTGTTATATAATAAAAAAATTAATTTTAATATTTAATTATATATAGTTACATAATGAAAACATGACTTATGACTCATCATAAACCAAAAATAAATTATTTTTTATGATTTCAATGTTAAAAATTAAAAAATTAAAAAGGAAAAAAATGATAAAATATAATTATATTATATAGTCATGCAAAGAAGTACCTTAACCTAATTTAATTGGTGATATAACTAGTTAAAAAACCAAAGTGTCCAAAGAACAAAAATATAAAATCATTCTCATTCAAAAAATGGTTAACATTTGAACATGATTTCAAAAAATATATAAAAATATAAGACTTATAATTTGAAAACATTTATTAAAAGACCATGAATAAGCTTTTAATAAAAATTACAAGTAATTAAACAAGTTAAATTTATATGAGCATGTGTCATGGTCATAGTGAAATATGTGATCATAAATATAAAAAATCATTAAGGAAAAATTATATCAAATTTAAATGAAGGGTATAGTTTTAAATAATATAAAATGCTTGATCAATAACTATAATTCATAGTGAAATCCAAGTAAAGGTTTTGTGATTTAAATTATCTATTAAAATTACAATACATAAAAAAATTTATAAATAAGTAGTATTTTTTTTAAAATATCATAACTATATTCAAGAGTAACTCATTTGAGTGAAATATCTTTAACACATTATGTATTAAATTAAGACAATGAGAAATTGAAAATCAAAATCAGATAAATGATGAAAAGTATATATATTCCACTAATTTTTAAAAATTTGAAATATTTATAATAAAAAAATAAGAACATGGGATTTTATCTAAAGGTTTCGCCATCATCAACTAGATAATGAATGATAGAATGGTATTATAATAATATTAAAAATATAGATTAAAATTAAAATATACTATGAAAATTGTTTTAACCATATTCCATGAAAAAGAAAATGTCAGTGGATTCAGAATAGAGTTTGGAAATAGGAATCCTCATTTGGAATTGAATGGATTTTTGGGAGAAATAGAGTGTTTAATCGACATAAATTTGGAATAATAAGGATTAGGTTGACCTGATGGATTTAATGAAATTGGGATCCACCAGATTACTTCGATAAAAGGTAGAGTGTTCTGATCTGGAAGATTTGAGGGGAGTGGGAGTAGCCAAAAACCCTTTGGGGAGAGGGAATAATTTTCTCAGAAGGAGAGGAAGACTATTATTGGTTTGATTTGAATTATTTTCAACCATTTTCCAATGTTTTTATGCTTTATTTTTCTTTTATTCATCAAAAAAATTTATTGATTACTTTAAATAAGTAACTAATACATTAATTAGAAGTATATATATTTTTTTATTATTCTTAGCCAATATGAGAACCATTTTCTAGATAAGTCTTGGAATAGAAAGAAGGATAATTTCTAAAAACCCAAGACATATCATGAGAAATGGTGATGTATCCTGGGGAAAACATTAAAACAAAGAATAATGGTACTAGAAATAAAAAATAGTTTCCAAAAGGTGGTAAGTTACCAAAATGAAGATAAAATTGATATAAAAAAGATTTAAGAACGTGTAATATTAATCTAATGATCTATGTATTTTTTATATTAAGTTGTAACTTAAAGCTTGTGTTTTTTAATATGATAAGAAGTTAAGTCAGTGGATTCCTTCTTCCAACTAAATGGACACCCTTCAATATCATATCCATAGGGCGTTCTTCCCATGAAGGTCATAAGTCCATGTAAATATAATTATTGAAATGATATTATGAAATTTTCCTTCAAATTTATAGGCACGATTCATTTTAATGAGACACTTTTTTCTATTTTAACCATCTTTCAATTTTTCTCAATAAAAGTTCACAGTATTCCCTATTAGTAGTATGAATAAGTCTAAACCACCTAAACACTTTATTTTATTCTTTTATTATTAATAATTTTTTTTTACGTGTTCTTTTCTGATGTACACTTTTTTATGGAGTATAATTTGGGTCTGTTTTCTTATCTATTATGGATACATAATTATACGGGTTTGTTCCAATTTAATATGTTCTAAAACATTGTTCCAAATTTCATGTTGTAGTGAGTGATTACATTTTTAATGGTTATAGACTCAAAAATGTTGTATGAGAGCTCATTTGAGGTGTTTAACACATCTAGACCATAGATAATGTGTTTTAAATCTCAGTTTAGATTCATCATTCCACCCTCATCCTTCTAGAAAGATTTTGGTAAGAAGTTCATAATCCCTCTTTTGTTTTCAAATTTAGTGGGTTTTTATTAATTTCACAAGGATATCATTATATGATGTTAAGTTCTATATTTATATGTTAGATTGGGTAAATTTCATATTCTATAAAGTAATCACAAATTATTTTCTACAATAGAAGGATCTTGATCCTATATTAATGATCACAAAATTAGAAGTAAGAAAAAAATATGAATGGGAAATTATGGATAGGAAATCATATGGGTGATAAGGATGCCTATAAAATCCTAAACTATATGCAAAACTTGTATAAGATGGGAATTACACAAACATTAGGTTTTTCCTCAAGACACAAAAAACTATAAATAAATGCCAAGGAATTCACCAAATCATTGGAGGATGATTTACGATTTCACACACAAAAACATACAGAAGAAAAACTATAATGTCATAATATGAACAAAATGTTTTATAAACTAAAAAAAACTTCAAATAAATGATATAATAATAATCAGAGTCATAGAATTCAAAAACAATAACCAATAAATCTATAATATCTAAGAAAAAAATTGAAATATGGTGATAAACATAGAACTACACCAATATATATCAAAAAACCACCTCAATGATCCAACATCCATAGACCATGGCCACAACATCATGGCACTCCACATGAAAATTAACACATCTTCCCATCAAATTTTTCATGATGAACAACATCAACATATCACCAAGATGAATATTCATGGAATGGGTGTAAAAAAGATAAAATAAAATCCACAAGATACCTCTCACACACCTCTAATACCAATAAAAGTCAACTCACAATTTATATAAATAAGATAGAATCATAAAAATGAGGTAATAATATATATATATATAATTAAATTAATGTAAAAAATCCATGTTACAACACATGAAATATCCATGATTGCATAAACTCATGTAATATACCAAAACCTTCCCTTTAATATCCATGTATTGACCCTAATAAATACCATATCTATGTGAGAACAAACACAATAGTATTATACTATTATACCAATCCCATGTAATTACTCGGTGGTGCAATATAGTGTGCCACAATTCCAGTAAGGTAGAAATGTTGGAACCAACAAGGTCCCATTATATGCATTATGATGCCACACAAACCCATCCTAATGAATATTTTATAAACAAAAGAACCATTCATTTTGAAACCAAACACCACTTGTGAATTTTACCAAAAAAATATAGTTATTTCCGAAGATACTTATTTCAAAACCAGACATAATAAGAATATAATTATTTAAAAGGTATTTACTAATGGGTTCCCACAAATAAGCACTTTCATTTCATTTTGAAAACCCTAAACCTTCATGTTCTTATGAAAATTAGAGTGAGATAGAATCCACCTGCCTCAAAAAAACTCTCCAAAAGTACCATAACACAAACATTTGAATCTGAGATCTCACATCTATCCTACAAGATATTATAAAAAAACCACAATTAAAATATACCCTAACCGCATTATTTGGACATATAATCCATAAAATAGATTTCTCACCAGATAAAATAGGAATAGAGGATAAGTTAATTTTTTGGGGATATATACCTTCAATATCTAGACTAAAAAACAGTAATTTCTAGATAAGGATCTCTAAAAGGAAAATCATGATCAAAATCACATATATGAACCCACTTGTTCAATAATCCTATAAAGGAGTGGAAAATCAGTGTTTTAGGGGAGGATTATAGTTAATAATAAAATTATTGGGTCACTTTAAAACTAAAAATGGTTAGGATACAAGGATTGATAAACCATATACCAACATTTCAAATAGTCTAACACCCCATTTTTTTTCAAAATTCTTCTTAACATGCAACTCTGAGATTTATGTGAATTGCGATATATTATAAAAAAAATCTCCTTTAAATGTGACCATTATAAAGTTGATGTTAAATTTGATGTTATTAATAATAAATAATACCTTATGAGAAATATCTGTAAATGTTTTATATAATGAAAATTTATTTATTAATTTATTATATATATGTACTCAATTTATTGTAAACTTGTTTTTTTCTTCAAAATTATATTTTCTTGAAAAATGATATATATTTATTTTTATATGTGAATATTATATTAAATTTATTCCACTTTTAGAAATTTTATTTTATTAAAAATGGTAAATTTTTTAATAATCAAATAAAAGTTATCATTTGGGTGAAATTTTTTATTTTTATGAAAATATTGGTTATTCTATGAATAGTGAAGAATACAGATTTTATAGGAAAATATCATTTCTTTTCAAATCATTGAAATGTAACATTTTGTTTTCGATTTGTTTTTTAAATTTTATTAACTCATTTTGATTAAAAATAATCCAATTAGTGTTATTTAAATTGAAATTTTTCATAATTTTTCTATGAAAACATTTTTACACTTAAAAATGCATTTTGTTGGAAAATTGTTTTTCATCACGTTTTATGGGTTTATTTTATATTTAATTTACTCAAAATATAAGAATTTAATTTTATGAATTAAAATTAATTTCATTTCATAAATTATTGTTCATCATAGGATGTTTTTTTGATATTTTTCTAAAGTTATGTTTTTTATGAATAGTAAAAAAAATACTATTTTAATGAAATTCGGTATCTTTTATGATAACACCATGAACAAAAGAGGTTATAATTTTTTTTGAAACTTATATAAATAATAATTTTTCATAATATACTAAAAATATAATATAAAAATAATACACGACATATAAATTTTATATTTTTTGGATAAATATGAAAATAATTTTTTAGGTCAATGCAGTACATGCACAACATTAGAAAAAGAAAATTTGGTATCGTAATGATATTATTTCCAAATTAATAAGTATTTTATCAATTTTTGTAATTAATATTATTAATAATTAATTATATGTTTTTGTATTTATGAATTTGGGAGTAAAATAACAAGAAACCTATCCAATTTCTTGCGTAGTGCTTGTGTAAGGCTAGAAAAGTCAAAATATCATATGAAATAAGTATTCACGACATAGATTTGAGTAAATATAATTATTGAATGAAAATAAATATTAATGATCAATTAAAATAAAATTTCATTATGTTAATAATTTTTTTTATATTTTAAAAATTACTATTATGGTCTAAAGAATTTACATCATGATGGCACATCGCTTAGGAAAACAGAATAAAAATTAAGTAGATGATTTTAAAAATATTAAAAATGATAACAAATAGATGACTTTAGATATTCAAAATTTTTATAGATATTTAATAATGATAATTTATTTTCTAAGACATTATAATTTAAATTTATGGCTATAATGATATTTTTAATGTCAAGATATGATAATAATAATAATAATGACTTTAGGAATATTTTTTGAACAATAATATTTTATAAAAATATTTTAAAGTAATTAAATTCATATAAATATACAATTTTTTTAATATGGTCAGAAATTTCATTCATTTAGCGATTTTATGGATTTTTGTACTTTATAATTTCATTTTAACCCATAAAGACTAAATATTTACAAAACCACAATTAATGTTTCTTATAAAAAGTGAGTCGTTTCAATGATTTTTAGAACAAATAAAGCTAAATTTTTATCAATAAAATCTTACAAATACCTCTATAAACTTCCAATAAGAAATTATCAGGACCTTATCATGACCATAAACCTCTTCTCTGTAGTGATTAAGATTAATTGAAATTTGGTTTTCTAAATAAGAAGGTATAACTCTTAACCGAGTTATTTTTTTATTTCTTATTCTAACTCCTTCAAATATATTCTAACAAGATGATATAATAAAATAGAATATTTTTTACCTAATTATCATTTTAGAAAGAGAATATATGATCAATTATATTATTTTTTATCCATTTAAAAATGATAATGATGTTAATTCATATGTGTGGACTACCACTCCATGATGTTTTAGGATTCTATTTTCATGAAAAAATTTCATTGAAGGGTATAAATTTTTAGTTCATTTGTAAAAATTATTATATTTTCATTATTAATACTTAAAAAATAATTAAATAATGACCCTATTGAGTGAGGTAATCCTGTAGAAGCAATTTTGGGATTATTTACCAAATTTCCTCAAAACGTCTGATGTATACTTGAATAATTATGTAACTAAGTAAAATATGGTCATAAATAAAATAAAATGGGATAATAACAATTTTACAGACATGAAAAAATATTATTAATAAATTAATTAACAAATATAATTTTATTATTCATGACTTAAAGAATTTATGATGGTAGATGAAATTTAAGTTACGGGTTTATAGTCTCAATTCCCTTTCATTGAGACTGAACCTATATTCACTATATGTTTTTTTGTTTGGTTTATAAACTACCTTATGCATATATTTTATCATTATTTTATAAAAATTATATGTTTTAAAAATCCATTCAATGTTCTTTCACTCAATTTTTCATTGGTTTTAAATTAATCAAGTTGTAAAGGATTTTTCTTTAAGTCATTATTTGAAAAGATTTAAAGTTTTCCTTGCATTTTTTCTCCATGTTCATGTTATTTAAAAGGGTTTAACTATGTAATAAATATAATGAAATATATATTAAAAGTAATTATATATTTTTTTTACTTTATTTAGGTATTTTTTAAAGGGAAAACTCTGATGGTTTTCTAAATAGAATATTTTGGACTTTTTTAGAAAAGTGCAAAAAGAATATTTTTAACATATATTTCATGAGTATACATTCTTGATGTCCTTAAAATTATTATATAAGAATATTCATATTCATATTTATTGTTTTTTCAAAAAATTATTTCATTTTTCTATTGTAGGAATTTTTGTTTAAAAAAATTTTAAAAAATAGATTTTTGTCCTTATTTTTATTTATAGTCCAAAAGTGATTTTTCATATTTGTTAAATATGATAATTTATGAGTTTTTAAGATGGTAATGAAATAAAAAAAAATTTGATGTATTTTATGATCCTTTTATAAATTTTAGGATAATGGGTGATCCCGATAAAGCACTCTAATGAATTGGTTAATAATTGTGTTCCCTAGAGAATCATGTTGAAATTAATTGAGTAGGTTATTCCATTAGTAAGGGTTAGTATTAGGATGATATAAATATGATTTCAAAATGAACCAACAAAATTTATATGTTATTTTAAATGATTCTTCATGGAAATATTTTTATTTCTAAGGAAATAAAACGATCTTTTATTTAATGGAATGATTCTTCACTTATAAGGTAAAAGGTTTTATTTCTAAGAAAATATTTTCCATGAGTTCTAAAGTTTTCAATGAAAACATCATGATAAAGGTTTTTTATTTATGCTATCATAAAAGGATTTTTTTTGGAAACCATTGGTTAGTAAAACTAATTTCTTGTGTAATTAAATGATTATTTGAGCTCTGTGATTTTTATGTTAAATTAAAACTGTATTATATGATCTTATATTTTTAAATGGAATAACAATTTTCTTTTATCTTTTTGTATATTTCCCTTAATAATATTTTTTTTGCACACCCCATGTTTTTAAATGTTTTCATATGGTTAATGGATGTTTATAAATTTTATTAATGTTATACTTCAAGATATGGGAGTTACAATGAAAGAATAAAGTGTGTCTTTATGAAGATCTTTTTTTATGGAAACAATGGATTCATTGTATAAATTTACACATTTTTGTATAATATTTTTTCTTAATTATTTAATATAATAAATCTAAATGTACTATTATTATGTAAGTGATATTACATTTTTTTTGGTATTTTATGTTTTTTATCGATAAAATTGGGCCACATTTATTGGTGTCAAATATCGAAATGTAAGGATTATGTTTTAGAAGTAGATCCATAAGTGAAAGTTCAAGTATTTTATAGATATACCTACCAAAAACAATCATAGGTATATATTGATTAGATTCATGGTTTTCAAAACTATGAAGAATGACTTTGCACCTACCCCTTTGATAAAAAAGGGCTATATGATTAGTCACACTATTTTCCAAGATCAAATGAAAACCGTGCACCTTCCCCAAGACCCCCATTTCAACCCATAAAATTACCTAGGGAACCATCATGGTTTTATACAACCATAAACCAACTGTTTTCCCTTAAAAAATCTCTAAATATTTCAAAAACCATTTGAAATCTCCCGAAACCTACACTAATCACTTAATAACATGAAAATAAATAATAAAATATAAAAAAATCTCAAATTAGTGGAATAAAATTCTCTTTACTCCTGGGAGTTATTTCCCCATATAGCATGTGGTTTTTGGTGTTTGGGATATTTTGATTCCTTATCCCTCATATAATCTTATCCCGTTCCTACGTTTATTCATGCATTCAACCATGATTCTATAATATCCATACCAATGAGACATGTATTCCTTACAAGGCCTTATCTTGAATATGGATAGTATGAATTAGGGAGTAATTGTATAATGCATATATATGAAGAGTATTGTGATCCCAACTTACAACATGAGAAGAGTTCAATTGATACATAATTGAGATTTATAGAAACAAATAATGAACTAAAATAAACATAGACTATAAATCCATATGATAAAAATCTTCACAAATATGCTGGATAGTTTCAAATTACCCTACATACCAATGATCTAGTTTAACTTTCTTATGATAATGGGTATTCCCTATCCCCATAGATACTAAGAGAAGTACATGATCACAAAATTCAAAAGATAATTGGGGGAAATCATGATTCATATAATATTTAGAATGGCGATGGGCTATTTCATTTATCATTTCTCTTATGCCTAAGGGTTGTTCCCATCAGTGAAGTTTACTACGACTCTTACGAATAAAGTAGAGAACTAAATAGATGAATATTTGAAGATTTATAATGATCTAAATTTATCATATCTATATTATTATTTCGATTTGAAAACATCACCAATAGAAAATAGTCTTCCCACGATCTTATTATATCCATCACACATTCCCTAAACATTACCAATATATTCTAGATTGTACATGCTAACAACCTATATATTTAAGGATGGTACTCCATACTCATAGTAAATTATGTTCCCATGTCTTATTGAAAGGACTACCAAATCCTATAAGTAAATCTATGATATTGGTCCGAGATAATAGAATATGTTACCCCTGTAACTTCACCACTTATTAAATATAAATGTAATTCTAGTCATTTAATGAATTATTCTCTCAAATTGGAATGAATTACTTTGACCTGGTGATTCTATCAATAATCATCCAATCGTAATCGTACATCTAAATCATCCTTGAAATGTGGTGAAAATTTCCATATAAATTTTCGTTTATTTCCATGTTAATGTGGGTTATGATTATAATATAATAGATGCTCTTTCTTGTTAATAATTCACTTTTTGAAATCTAAGACAATTTCAAACATTATCCACTATATTTATCTTCATACCTAATAAAGAATATATCTTAATTACCTTATATATTTAATAAGTACCTAGGTTTATATCCCACCTTGAATAATGATAAACATGAATGATATGTTCTTTAAGAAAGAGGATTTTCAATTCCATCATGAAAGTGTGGTATAATATTTTTATCCTATATACAGCCATCACTGGTCTCCCCGCTAATTAGGCTTTCTAAATTTCAACACAATCAATGTATGGACCGTGAGTCTCCATGAATTTTCCAACCATATAAGGTAAAAGGGTGGCTATTAAGAAAACCATGACATCATTATATTCTATAAAATCTAAAGAAATGTTAGTAATTACATTCATTATTTTCCATTTATCACAGGATTCTTTGACAACATAATTATATGAATTAAGATATAATTCATCAATAAATTAATTTAATTTTTCATGTGTATAAACTAATTCAATGTTTAATCATTAGAGATATTCCATCCAATATCAATATATATGGTAAAATTCTATTTTTTAAAAGATATGATTCAAGTTTTTATTATCATAAACAAAGGGGAATTCTCACAAAAGAGATAATATCTACAATTTTGAATTCATAAACCATTATGAATAATTCCAAATAATTTTTTGGGTAGTTAATTACATTTTATGGTACCTAGTATGATCCAAAATCTATGATTTTTACTCCCTACATTAGGAAACAACCCAATCCAAATACAAACCCATCACACAAAAACACATCCCTCCCCAGATTATAGAAAAAATAAAGACATGTTTTGATATCAGTCGAGACATAATCTCCTTGAAGGAATCCTGGAAAAGATATCTATAATGGAATGAGATACCTTTCCTTGTTAATGTAGTCCTAGGGTAAGATAGTAACAAATAATCGTGAATAAATTGATGATAATAAATTGTTAATCCAAAAAATCATTACACATTTAAGACATTATTAAGTGGATCCAAAGAAATGATAACCTTAATATTTTTTGGATCCATCGATATAATTTTTATATAAATGATATAATTATGAAATCAAAATTCTTATAACTATATGTTACACTTAGAAAAATTTTCATTGATTTGTGGTCCCCAATGTGCCCAAGATAATTTCTATGTGTCTTTCACGATCATCCATAATACAAGAGTACAACTAGAAGTCATCAATACGTATAATAACAAAGTAGTTAGGGTACCTATGACATACTGAATTTATCAATTCCTTTAATACCTTTATTTTATTAATATGACCAAAGGGAATAACCTTTTATTCCTAATGGTTATACCATATTCTCAATGTCTTCTTTGGAGTATCCTATTTCTTGATGTGGAGTTAGTGGTACCCAATCGTAGATAATTTTTTATGAACCACTTAGATCCAATTAATTAATAAAATTGATCATCAATTTGATGAAGTGAATATAAATTTTTATCATAACATTATTAAATTTATGATAATAGAAAAAAAAAATTAGAGTTCCATCCTACCAATTTAAAAATAAAATCAGAGCAGCCCATGTTGATGTTTTTGTTTTCACAATACCCTTTATTTATAAAACATCATGTTAGAGTATCATTTCAAATAATTATTTTAGTTCAATTATATATGATGGAAAGAAAATATTTATCATTCCTTGAAGAACGTTGATAGAAAATCAAACTTCCATTTTATGTGGTAGTCTAGATATATTATTCATAAGGACATTATGGTTGCGATATACTATGTTTGGAAGGTCCTTTATTTTGATTTCATTAATATCCCCCATGGTTAGTATTTCTAACTGATATGATTTGGTTTGGACCACTATCAGTAAAGGAACTTCTCTCATGGTATGAATATACCATTTCCTTTTTAATTATAGAACAACTGCATTTGGATATTTTAATGACACCCACCAAGCATTGTAGTCAATGTGATCTTTTAAATCTACTAATTAGTACACCCCTAGGATTAGATAAAAACATCCTTGTATGAGACATTTGACCAACACAAAAACAATATTTCGTCAACGGTAATAAAAAATTATGAACACCTAATTCCCCTAAATATCACAGTGTAAGGGGAGTCTTGATTGTCTAGATATAAGGAATCATTTCCACATAAACCATATTTGATTTACCACAAAATATTTAATCAGATAGTGGGTTTTTCTAGTGACAAACAATATATGCATTTATGTTAAATCAATAATAATTGTTCATCACACCATTAAGGGAAATGGTGTTTCATTGACCATATATTTTTCCCCACAAACTTTTGGGTAAAACCCGGTTGGATTATTTCTTCCCCCGTATCCAAATAGTTCTTGGTTGGATGTCATGGTGTTATTAGAATCTCTCTAACTAAATCATTATCAAGGATGTGAATTACTCTAACGGGGTCATCTGTGTTGAATATTATAAGCATGAGTAATATTATAACTATATTCACTATTTTACGGTGGGTTATAGGTCCACAATCGTTTAAGGTTCACCATAAGACCACAATTGTCACACTATCGTAGTGGTGATATAAATTAATTATTAAAGGCGTCCAATGAAACAAACATGTAACACCCATGAAAAAGTGAGACTTAAAAGACTAAATTTTACTACCCATGTCAACAAGGTCCACCTTTATTTTCAGGAGCCAATCTGATTTGAACTCCACAGATAAGCATGCTTGGCCTGAAGTAGTAATCAGGATGGGTGACCTTCTGGGAAGTTTCCCCGGGTGTGTGTGAGTGAGGAAAAACACACTGAAAGAATATGTGTTGGCATGTGGGGACAATAATTAGTCTGATAAGTGTCCCTAGTGAGTAATAGCCTATGGTGTGCTGGGAAGGCAACCAAAGTATTACAGGAGACCCATGGGGTCAGATGAAAAGGGTCATGGATAGGGGAGACAGGTCATGAAAAATGGTATCAGGGCCAATACCCAACCTGAAGTGCTTATGCACTGCCTAGGTTTGAGGCTAGGGGTCCACAATGAGGTCGATGTGCTTTAAATGGGAGGATAATGTAACACCTCTAGAAAAGTGAGAATTAAAAGACTAAATGTTACTACCCATGTCAACAAGGTGCACCTTTCTTTTCGGGAGCCTATCTGATTTGAACTCCACAATTAAACATGCTTGGTATGGAGTAATAATCCGGATGGGAAACCTTTTGGGATGATTCCCAGGGTATGTGTGATTGAAGAAAAAACACACTAAAAGAACATGTGTTGGCCTGTTGGGACAGTCATTAGTCTGACAAGCGACCCAAGTGAGTAATAGCCTATGGTTTTCTCGGAAGGAAACCTAGGTATTACAGGAGACCAATGGGGTCAGATGAAAAGGTTCATGTCCCGAGGCGTTGTTTCATGACAACGAATCGACACCGTCATCAATTGAAAGATTTTGAATCAAGGTAGGGGGTTCTGTATAATTTTAAATGAATAAAATTATACCTTCTTACTTGATGAATGCTTTGGTTCGTCTTTGGACTTTTTGTTATCGCCGAACGTAGAGGGAGAGGGTTGAATGAACACGGCCCAACGACCCTCTGTTGATTCTTGTTTACGTTGACAATGGAGGTGGAGCTGGTAGGGAGTCGTGTCGTCATGTCGTGCTGGAAGAAAGAGGTCGTGGAAATGCAGGCTATGGCGGTCGGAAGAGGCAACAACAACTGGAGGTGGCGGCCGTGCACCGGCCGTGTGTGGGAAAACTGTGTCCCACGTCCGCGGGCCGCACTGGCTGAAGAACCGGCCGAGCTGGGGAACCGCGACACCTACAGGTGCTGCGCGGAGGAGATGGGGCCCGCAACCGCGGGACACTTCTGCTGAGCAAACTGGCCGGCTACGGCCGGCCGGGCAGAACAAACACGGCGCCCGCAGGAGCCGCGCAGCAGGGGAACTATGGCCTACAACCGTGGGTCTCTGGCCGGCGAACTAGCCAGCCGCCTGTTGGCCAGGCTGAATAAAACCATGGATCCAATTGGCTCTATGTGGGAGAGACAGCAGGCCACTGTGTGGGCCAATCACCCAGGACAGAACCGACCAACTTCGGCCGGCTGAGAAGGGAGAGGCGGCACCGCCGGGTGAACCGGATCGGCCCGCTCCGCAGGCCGGGTCCGCGGGTGGGTCGCGCCCCACCAGCCCAGGCCAACCCCCCAGCTGGGTTGGACCCGCGAAACAAGGTTGGGCCGACCCCCATCCAGGTGGGACTCGCTGAACTAGGTCGGGCCGACCCGCCATCCCACTGGGCTGGACGGGTCGGGCCCATTTCGCTTAAACATGAATAACTTCTAGGCCGCGCATCCGATCAACGATCCATCTGCAGAACTGGACCCTCACGACGAGGCGGTATTTTTGAAATAATCTAAGTGAGTTTTTCACAACTTTGTAAAATGTCCGGGTTTGGACCAAGCGTAAATTAAATAGGGCCCTTGGAATAGAAAGACCAATAACTCTCAGATCGGGCGTCCGATTGACGTTCCATCTATCGCATTGGGTTCCTTTTGATGAGTCAGAACGTTGGGATAAATCAACTACAGACTTCATGATAGTTGATGTAACAAACCCTTTGCTCGAGGAACAGACCCTCCCAGAATCGAGCATGCTAAGTGTGGGAACCCTAGAGCTTGCTGGGGCCACTACCATAATAGTGTCCTCCGTGGGTTCGACGACAACAACTACTGTACCAGAATCCTATGTGGGTTTGGCAGTTCTGAAAGAGTAGTTGTTCCTGTATCCTGTGTGGGTCTGGAAATTTAGATGAATAAGTGACTACATCTGATCATCTCTATTTGTAATGACCCTGAGGTTTTGGGGTCCATTACATGGTGAAAATTCGATGTTTGGGGTGTTCTGGGTGGTCTGGAAGGCCCTCCTAGCTTCTTAGTGAAGCTTAAGACTCCTAACGGAGGCCTCGGCCTACCGGCTGCCTCGGCCTACCTGTAGCTCAGCCTACCGGTCGCCTCGGCCTACAGGTAGCTCAGCCTTCCGCTGGCCTTGGCCTACCGGTGGCCTCGGCCTAACTGTAGACTCAACATACCGGTAGCTCAGCCTACCGGTGTCCTAACCTACCGCTGGCCACGACCTACCGGTAGTTCGGCCTACAAGTGGCCTCAGACTACCAGTAGCCACGACCTACTGGTAGCTCAGCCTACCGGTGGGTCGGCCTACTGGTGTCCTCGACCTACTAGTAGCCCCAGCCTACCGGTGGCCTCGACCAACTGGTAGCTTTGTCTACCGATAGACCTAGCCTACCAGTGACCTCTATAGGTTTTCCAGCAGCGCCTCCTTTTTGTGAAAATTGGTTTTTATACCATGATTTTACCTTTAAGCTTGTTTAAAATCCCATTAATGGTATTTAATTAAATGATTGGTGAGGTACCCTCCTTAAATGGAAAACAATGCATTTTTGCCATGCCTTTAACCGTGTTTTCAGAAACGCCTCTACCACATCTTGTGAGTCCTTCCTTGGTGTGCGTCGGTTTTAACTGCCCCGAAGGGTGGGGAACATTTAAGTTGGACATGTGGGGTGGCCCAGCCGTGTGGTCAACCCATGATCCCGATTCTTCTGTGGTTTCGAGTTTTTTTCTCCATATCTTAACCATCTTGGGGATGCTGTATCTCAGCCTTTATAACCTAAAGACTTCTCTTCTCCCTAGGTTTCGTTTTCTCTATCACCCTATGCTCTGAATACCCTTCCTCCAGAAGAGTTGTACCCCCATGAAGTTTTCTTGATCGCCTTCCGTGGAGTTCCTGCTACTCCTGATTTCCAGTTTCCACGTGAAGACATAATATCGATCCTTGATCAATCAGTTTGGGATTTTATCCTTCGTCTCTCCTTTCTTTGCATCATGCGGGGTGGTAATTCTTTTATCTCTGTGTAAATTTATGAAACCAAATTTAATGAAAATAATGAATGGACCTCTAAATAAGGAAGGGGGTGTGATCGATATTCTGATATACTCTTTTATGTAGGTATGTGTTGTGAATTATACGGGCCTATGCTTACTGAAAATCATGGCCATTGGTGGTCTTTCTCTGTGCACAAATGAACCTCAGTGCTCCTGGATGTTTAAATAAACGTAACATGGAATTGGTTAATTATGTATACTCTGTTAAATAAAATGAAATCACCTGTGATAACTCTGGGTAAAGGCCAGTGGAATTGAAACCATGGAGTGTGTTAAATATTTTAAATCTGAAAATACCTTCAAGGGCCTGCCTTGTGTTGGTGGTAGTGGTTTGGTTGTTTTCTTTCACAGGCTTAGATTATTGGGGTGATATGGGTGGGGATGGGATCCCCTGTTGTTATACATTCACTGGTTATGAATCTGATGCAGTGTGGTTTCTCTGCTACGACACGAATTCGGGTGGGATCCTCTATTGTTGAGAAACCATTGGCTCTTGGATTTTGAGGACATGGGGCTGTGTCTCGGGGTTTTTTTTGTTTTCAGTACTTTGAGGGATCTCACTTGATCCCTAGTTGTCATGACTTTACAAGAGAACCATGTGTGAATGCTTATTTTTTTCCGATAGTTTTCGTTACTACTTGAATTTTTGTTTCAGCTGTGGTTGAGCATATTAGTTGCCCAGTAGTGAAGGGATTAACTCATTCTGAACTGTTATGAAATTATTGCTTGAATAGGAAAACTAGGAACTGTTTTTTGTGTGCCTGTTTCGGAGGTAGCAGTGCTTGGGCACCTTCTTATATCTATTTTAGGAGCCAAAGGTTGGGATGTGTGATGGTATATATGTGTAACTAAATGTTTTGTGTTTATTCTCACCCCACCCGCGTTGGTCACTTAGTGTCGGACACCCTATCTCATGGGGAAGGTTGTTTCCCACTAGTTACTCTCCTTCCTACTCCCTCTTCCTTAGGTTGTGATGGCTGGAGGCAACCTTACACCCAAGGCTCTTCGGGTTGGTTTTGTTTGGTGTGTTGTTAGACTAGGACTCTTCGGGCGGGTGGTTTTCCCATGAATCTTCGGGATGAGGCCCAGGTGTTTTTGGGCAGGGGTTATGGTTACGATTTGTTTCCCATGTGTCTTCGGGATGAGGCCCAGGTGTGTGCAGGTTGGGATGGATGGTTGTGAGGCCCAGGTGTGTACGGGCTGGTATGTGGGTATTTGTGAGGCCCAGGTGTGTGTGGGAAGGTAGATCATGGTAGTGTTAGGATGTTTTCAATTTGGAATGAGAAGCTAGATAGTGTGGGAAATGGTGGTGTGAGGTACCGAAATGTATTGTTCTTACTATTATCTTACTGCTTGTGTTATTTGGTGAGTGTGGCCAGTGAGGTGGGATGGATAGATTCCTTGTTAGATGATGTTTCTTCTTCTTCTCATGGGACTTTAGGACGTCTCCCCACTTGTGCACGAGAGCTTTAGGTTTTCTTACTGAGTATACCTTGTATTCTCACCCTAATTTTACATTCAGGTTTCCATGAGGGCATCGGAGGCCGTGTGGGACCTCACTAGTCTGGACATTGGAGTTTCTGTTGGTCGCTGTTGGATTCTAGTTAGCCTTTTTTCCTTTCATGTTGGGTATTATACTTTGGAGTCCTTGTGCTTTGTTCAGTTTTATTATTAAAACAGGTATGTAGTTTGTTTTTTTTTACCTTGAGTTTTCTATACTTGGTGGTGTTTGGTGTTGACTCATTCTTTCTCCCAATCATGGTTAACTAAAAATGGTAATGCCTCCCATATTGTGAAAATTTTATACCCTTGGTGCTAGTTGCCACTCTGGGGCCTACTAGAGGTGGGACTCGGGGGGTCATTATCTCTCCTTCAACATAAAGAAGGAAGGGCATGGCAATCTGTTATCCCTTCCCTCCTTTCGGTGAAGGTGGGTCGTGAAAAAATGGTATCAGAGGGTGCATAGGTTGAGGGATAGGATGATATTTGGAGTTAGGCACAGTGAGGATTGCATGGTATGTTAGGGAAACAATTTTGGGTGATCTTGATTCGTGAAATAGACCAGGGAGGATGGGCTAGGACACGGGATTTTAGGGCCCCCATGATCTGATGCATGGACTCTAAGCCTACCCCTAGGGAATGTACATGCATCATACTGATAGTGTTTTTTAATTATTTGGGGCACTTTGGGGAGAAAAATTTATTAATAATAATAATTCCTTTTCAACTCGGGCTTAGACATTCATTGATTACCTTGCAGCTATGGCACCCGGAGAATATCCACGAGTGACTCAGGCGGTTGAGGCCCAACGGATAGAGGCAGTTGACCAGCAGAGGGTTGACCGTGATGAGGAGGATGACTTGTGGTAGAGGACTCTGCCCTCCTTCCAGTGAAAAACCCTCATGAAGTACGAGGGAAATGTTTTTGACTTTGTAATGGAGGTATGGGTCGAGGAGCTAGCCATCACCTTCTCTTTGATCCGTGCTCCGAGGGAGTACTGTGTTCTATTGGCCGTCAGTCTGTTGAGAGAAGCAACACATTGGTGGTGGACGTTTTTCCTGGTAGAGAAGACAGAGGCAGAGGTTTCATGGGATAGTTTCGAGAAGGAATTTTGTGAGTATTTACTCTCCTCTACGACAAAGGATGAGAAGAGACAGGAGTTTCTCTCCCTTCAGCAGGGAAGCATGTCAGTGAGGGATCTGAGGATCAAGTTCAAAGATCTCCTGCGCTTTACCCCGGATCTCTTTCCGGATGAGGAGTCTCGGGCAAGATGGTTAGAGGAGTCACTCTATCCTTATCTTCAGTACGTTGTCACTCCCTTAACACTTCTGACGTACCTAGAAGTATAGAATAAGGCCAAGATAGTAGAGAGGATGCACTCGAAGGGAGGCACACCACGAGAAGGGAGCCAGCTGAGTTCATCTAAGGGGAAGGCAGTCAGTAGCAAGTCTATAGCGACATGGCCTTCCAGGTTTCGACAAGCAAGGATTAGGCCTCATCAGTTCCAGTCCCAAGATTCTAACCATAGCCCCTTTTCCACCGGGCTAGGACTGAAGTGTTTCTCTTACATAGTTTTTGGGCATGTCTAGAGTAGGTGTTCGGCTCGAGCACCACATGGTGGAGGTGGGCAGTTTTAGCACCCACCGCAGCAGCATCTGTTGCCGGTGAGTCCTTTCCAGCAATAGCAGCAAGACCCTGGCCCTCCGAGGGATGACCTTGCTAGAGGAGAGCGACACTAGGGTGCTCCTCAGGGACCTCAACCCAGGTGTGGTCGGGGTGGTGGTTGATAGCAGCGAGGCAGAAGAGCTGGGTTTGGGTAGTTGCATGCAGTAGTGTTAGTATCTCTTGTGGGACCATAGTTGGTTCGAGGTACGATCAGTTTATTCAGTACTCTTGTTTCTGCCTTGTTTGATTCGAGAGCATCGCACTCCTTTGTTACGCCCGAATTAGCCCATGCTCTAGGTCTGGATGCTGAGAGACTTTTTGTACCCCTAGTGTTGAGAACACCAGTTGGGGGTCAGACCAGTGTATCTTTCTTTTTCCGGGGATGTATACTGATGTTGGGACCGCATCAGTCCATTGGAGACCTTATTTCATTGTAGATGTAGCAATACGATATCATTCTAGGCATCGACTGGTTGTTCACTGTGCATGCCATCATCGAATGATATCGGAGAAGAATTAAATTCTCCAACGAGGACGGACGACATGTGGCTTTTTTTGGGTAGAAGAGTTATCATGTGGGGAGTCTACATGAGGAGTCACTCCTTTCTATGCTGGATGGGGTGTTAGTGGAGTCGGAGGACGCAAGAATGATGGATTTCAAGAGGTCGTAAGATATTTCCCTGATGTATTTCTCGATGAGGTTGTGACTCTACCCCCTCAATGTGATGTTGTGTTTGGGATAAACTTACATCCTGGTGCACCCCCGGTCTCAATGGATCCTTATTGGATGGCACTATATGAGTTACGGGAGATGGAGATTTAGATTTACGATCTGATGGAGAAGGGCTTTGTTTGACCCATTGTGTCGCCATGGGGTGATCTAGTTTTGTTCTTAAAGAAGGAAGATGGTAGTCTACGACTGTGCATAGACTACCGGAGGTTGAATCTGGTGACGGCCAAGAATCATTACCCCCTCCCGAGGATAGACGTTCTTTTCGACCAACTGAGGGGAGTAGGTTGGTTCTCTATGATCGATATGCGGTCTGGATACCACTAGTTGAGAGTGAAGGAAGGTGATATCTCGAAGATGGCTTTCAGGTGTAGATATGGCCACTTTGAGTTCGTTTTCATTCTGTTTGGCGTTACAAACACACCAACAATGTTCACGAACTTCATGAACTCGATCTTCAGAGAGTTTTTGGTCCAGTCTATTTTGGTGTTCATCGACGACATCCTTATCTACTCAAGATCATAGGAAGAGAATGTTGATCATCTTAGGGTATATTTGGGAGTCCTTAGACACCACCATATTTCTGGGAAACTATCTATGTGAAAGTTCCTAACGCGAGAGGTACATTTCCTTGGACACATAGTGTCTCAGAAGGGAATAGTAGTAGACCCGTCGATGTTCGAGGCAGTCATTTCATGGGCAGCACCTAAGAATGTGGTAGAAGTTCGTAGTTTCCGGGGATTGGCAAGCTATTACCGGAGGTTTGTGCCCGACTTCTCTCGAGTTGCAGCTCCATTGATAGCTTTGACTAGGAAGGACTGGGCCTTCATGTGGAGTGACCAGTGCCAGACAGCTTTTGGCTATCAAAAGGAGAAGCTGGTTAGTGCTCCAGTGCTCAGATTACCTGAGGAAGCGGTGTTGTTTAATGTGTTCTGTGATGCTTTTGGCCTTGGGTTGGGATGTGTGTTGATGCATTAGTTAAGAGTGATCTCTTATGGCTCTAGGAAGTTATGTCCTCATGAACGTAACTAAGACACCCATGATCTGGAGCTTGTGGATTTGGTGTTCGCATTGAAGTTTTGGAAGCATTATCTCATCGGAGAGAGCTTTGTGGTCTTCTAAGATCACAAGCACATTCATTTTTCCATTTCCCAGCGAGGTCTGAACTTCCTGCAGCGGAGATGGGTTGAGTTCCTCCAAGATTACGACTTCGAGATCTCTTATACTGAGGGAAATGGTAATTTT
Source organism: Viscum album (assembly GCA_963277665.1). Classification (NCBI taxonomy): domain Eukaryota; kingdom Viridiplantae; phylum Streptophyta; class Magnoliopsida; order Santalales; family Viscaceae; genus Viscum; species Viscum album. The sequence continues at coordinate 1,752,160,707 of OY728159.1, read as the reverse complement.
GTCGTTGATGCCCTGAGCAGGAAATCGCGGAAGGAAGACGTTCGGGAATCTGCAGATCCTTGGAGAGCGATAGAAGAGTTAGTGGCCTTGCATTTGGATGCAAGGGTGGAAGGTGGAAGAGGATGTCTATTTCAGATGACTATAGTTTCCTATTTAGTGGTGCAGGTGGAAGAGTCTCATTGGGGGGACTCGGAGGTGGAAGTGATGCGAGATCGTGTTTATCAGGGAAATGCTCCTATGGGATGGTCGGAGGATAGTCAGAATCGGATGGTATTCCATGGAAGGATTTTTGTTCCGGAGATGATGCGTAAAGTTGTTCTCTGTCAGTTCCATGTCTCGGGTTCAGCGGTACATCCTGTGGTCTCAAAGATGTACCAAGGCCTGAAGGGATAGTTTTGGTGGCCCGGGGTAAAGTAGGCGGTGGCAGAGTTTGTGGCTAAGTGCCTGGTGTGTCAGCAAGTGAAGGTTTAACACCGTTTTCCTGGAGGGTTTTTACAGCCATTAGATGTTCCCAAGTGGAAGTGGGATGAAAACTCGATGGACTTCATCACAAGGCTACCCAGGGCTCAGGGAGGCTATGATTCCATCTGGGTAGTGGTGAATCAGTTGAAAAAATCAGCACACTTCTTGGAGATTAAGGAGTCGAGCCCGGTGAGCACCTTAGCCCAAAGGTACGTCGATGAGGTGGTGCAGTTGCAGGGGATTCCAAGATCAATTTCCTTTTATTGATACTTGCGGTTTACCTCATGATTCTGTGGGAGATTACATCATTCCTTTGGAACCCAGCTACGCCTTAGCACTACATTCCACCCTCAGACATATGGGAAAATAGAATGAATGATCCAGACATTGGAAGACATGTTGCCGACATGTGTTATGGATTTTGGGGGATCATGGGTATGGCACCTGCCTCTGGTAGAGTTTTCTTATAATAATAGATTCCACTACACTATTGGCATAACACCGTTTGTGGCCTTGTATGGAAGGCCGTGTTGTTCACCCATTTACTGGATAGAGATTTGGTAAGCAGCTGTTCTTGGGCCAGAAGTGGTGTAGGGAACCACTGCGAAGGTTCAGCTCGTACGTGAGAGGATGAAGGCATCCCAGGACCGAAAAAAGTCTTATGTCGATCGTAGGAGGAGTCCCTTGGAGTTCGAGGTTGGAAATCATGTGTTCTTGAAGGTTTCCCCTCAACGTGGGCATCAAATGTTTGGGAAGGGGAGTATGCTCTCCCCTAGGTTCATCGGACCTTTTGAGGTGCTGAGACGAGTTGGTGAGGAGGCTTATCAGCTGGCATTTCCAACTCAGTGGGAGAAATCTCACAAAGTCTTTAACGTCTCCTAGCTTCGTCGATATCTACACGAAGACTCCCACATCATCGATTGGGGAGAGTTAAATGTAGAAAACAATGCGAGCTTCATAGAACGACCGATCAAGATCCAGGATCATAAAGAGAAAGTGCTTCATGGATGAACCATCTCCTTGGTTCATGTGTTGTGATGGCATGGTGGCATGGAGGAGAGAACTTGGGAGTGGGAGGCCCAATTACGTGTTTAGTACCTAGAGTTGTTTTGACTTCCTTGTTGTTGTTGTTGTTTTGAGTTTTGTTGAGATGTTTCACCTTGTGCTTTAATATATGAAATGCTTGTTCTGCTTGTTTTGACACCGAATGTGTGATGATGGGAAAACCTGACTTCTAATCAAGGCAGATTAATTTGGATGCGATTAAACCCATGAGGGAGAGTCATTTCCACCCAAAGAGGATAATATCCTGACATGTAGCAAGGGACTCCCTGACACAGGTGTTGGACAATGTGATCCTTGTGCTTGTTGTGAATGTTCGTGGTTGATAACTCTTGGAGGAGTATTTATGGACGTAGGGGGGTTCTGTTCTAGCTTTTGAACAACTCATGGGTTTTTCCCTAAGAAGTATCTTTAGAGGGTGGCTGTTTGGACCCCACTTTTCCCCTTTCTGGATTCTTCTTATATTCTCAGTGATTAGAATAGTTTGAAAAGTATCTTATGTAATGGCCTGGGGTTTTGGGGTCCATTGCATGGTAAAAATCTGATGTTTTTGGTGTTTTGGGTGATCTAGAAGGCCATCCCAGCTTCTCGGTGAAGCTTAAGACTTCAAACGGTGGCCTCGGCCTACCGGTTGCCTCGACCTACCGGGAGCTCGGCCTACCAGTGGCCTCGGTCTACCGGTAGCCTCGGCTAACCGGTCCCTCAGCCTTCCAGTGTCCTCAACCTACCAGTAGCCTCAGACTATGGGTAGCTCGGACTACCGGTGGCTCAGTCTACCGGTGGCCTCGGCCTACAGGTAGCCTCGGCCTACCGGTCGCTCGGCCTGCTGGTGGCCTCGGCCTATCGGTAGCCTCGACCTACCGATGGCTCGCCCTACCGGTGGCTCGGCCTACCTGTGGCCTTGGCCTACCGGTGGCTCTACCTACCGGTGGCCCAGCCTATCGGTGGCTCAGCCTACCGGTGGCTCTGCCTACCGGTGGCCTCAGCCTACCGGTCACCTCGGCCAACCGGTAGCCCCGGCCTACCCGTAGCCTTGGCCAACCGGTAGCCCTCACCAAACGGTGACCTCCATGGGTTTTCCAGAAGCGCCTCCTTTTTGCACGAATTGGTTTTTAATCCATGTTTTGACCTTTAACACTTTATTAAAGACCATTAATGGAATTTAATTAAATTATTGGTGAGGTACCCTCCTTAAATGGAAAACCATGCGTTTTGGTCATGCCTTTAACTGTGTTTTTAGAAACGACTCTACCATATCTTGTGAGTCCTTCCTTGGTGTGCGTCGGTTTTAACAGCCCCAAAGGGTGGGGACCTTTTAAGTTGGACGTGTGGGGTGGTCCAACCGCATGGTCAACCCACGATCCCACTTATTCTGCAGTTTTGAGTTTTTTTCTCTATATCTTAACCGTCCCAGGGATGTTGTATCTCAACCTTTATAACCCAAAGACTTCTCTTCTCCCTAGGTTTCTTTTTCTCTATCACCCTGCGCTCGGAATACCCTTCCTCCAGAAGAGTTATACCCCCGTGTTGTTTTCCTTGATCGCGTTCCGTGGAGTTCCTGCTACTCCTGATTTCCAGTTTCCACACGAGGACTTAATGTCAATCCTTGATCAATTAGGTAGGGATTTTATCCTTCGTCTCTCCTTTATGTGCATCATGCGGGGTTGTAATGCTTTTGTCTCTGTGTAAATTGATGAAACCAAATTTAATGAAAATAATGAATGGACCTCTAAATAAGGAAAGGGGGTGTGATCAATGTTCTACTATACTCTTTTATGTTGATATGTGTTGTGAATTATATGGGCCTATGCTCACTAAAAATCATGGTTGTTGGTGATCTTTCTCGATAAACTAATGAACCTCAGTGATCCTGGATGTTTAAATAAACATAACATGGAATTGGTTAATTATGTATAGTCTGTTAAATAAATTGAAAGCACCTGTGATAACTCCGGTTAAAGCCCAGTGGAATTGAAACCATGGAGTATGTTAAATCTTTTAAATATGAAAATACCTACAAGGGCCTGACTTGTGTTGGTGGTAGTGGTTTCATTGTTTTATTTCAGGGGCTTAGATTAATAGGGTGATATGGGTGGGGATGGGACCCCATGTTATTATACTTTCATTGGTTGTGAATATGAGGTTGTGTGGTTGCTCTGCTGTGACATTAATTCGGGTGGGATCCTCTATTATTGAGAAACCGTTTGCTCCTGGATGTTGAGGACATGGGTCTGTGTCTTGGGGTTTATCTTGTTTCCAGTACTTCGAGGGATCTCAGTTGATCCCTAGTTGACGTGACATTACAAGAGAACAGGATGTGAATTCATATTTTTTCCTGACAGTTTTCCTTACTTGTTGAATTGATGTTTCATATGTGGTTGTTCCTGTTAGTTGCCTAGTAGTTAAGGGATTATCTCACTCCAGACTGTTATGAAATAATAACTTGAATACAGAAATTGGGAACTGTTTATTTTGTGCTTGTTTCTATGGCAGCAGTGCTTGGGAACCTTCTTGTATCTCTTTTAGGAGCCATAGGCTGGGTTGTGTGTTGGTATATATGTGTAACTGTATGTTTGGTGTTTAGTTACACCCCACCCACGTTGGGCACTTAGGGGCGGACACCCCATCTCATGGGGAAGGGTGTTTACCCTAGTTACTCTCCTTCCTGCTCTTTCTCCCTTAGGCTGTGATGGCTGGATGCGACCTTACACCCAAGGCTCTTCGGGTAGGCTTCGTTTGGTGTGTTGTTATCCCAGGACTCTTCCGGTATGTGGTTTTCCCAAGAATCCTCAGGATGAGGCCCAGGTGTTTTCGGTCAGGGGTTCTACTTACGGTTTGTTTCCCAGGTGTCTTCAGGATGAGGCCCAGGTGTGTGTGGTCAGGGATGGATGGTTGTGAGGCCCAGGTGTGTACGAGCGGGGATGTGGATGGTTGGGAGGACCCAGTGTGTGCCGGTAGGAAGAGCATGGTAGCGTCAGGACGTTTTCCATTAGGGATGAGCAGATAGCTAGTTGGGGAAATGGTGGTGCAGGGTACCCAAATATTCTGTTCATACTATTATCTTACTGCTTGTGTTATTTGGTGAGCGTGGCAGTGAGGTGGGATTGATAGATTCCTTGTTAGATGATGTTTATTCTTCTTCTCATGAGACTTTAGGACATCTCCCCACTTATTCATGAGAGGTTTAGGTTTTCCTACTGATTATACCTTGTATTCTAACCCTACGTTTACTTTCAGGTTTCCAAGAGGGCTTCGAAGGCCGTGCGGGACCTTACTAGTCTGGACGATGGAGTTGATGTTGGTCGCTGTTGGATTCTGCTTAGCCTTTTTCCTTTCCTATTGGGTATTGTACTTTTGAGTCATTGTGCTTTGTTCAATTTTATTATTAAAACATGCATGTAGTTTGTTTCTTTTTTTATGTTGAGTTTTCTATACTCGGAGGTGTTAGGTGTTGACTCATTCTTTCTCCCAATCATGGTTTACTAAAAAGGGTAATGCCTCCCATATTGTGAATATGTTGTACCCTTAGTGCTAGTCGCCACTATGGGACCTACTAGAGGCAGGACTCGGGGGGTCATTATCTCTCCTTCAACTTAAAGAAGGAAGGGCTTGGAAATCTGTTATCCCTTCCCTCCTTTTAGTGAGGGTGGGTTGTGACACTATTAATATAGAATAGTTGGCTTGTATCTTCTGTGGGTCTGATAGCTTAGACGAGATAGCTGCCATGTATCCTATGTGGGTGCAACAGCTTAGATGAGTTAGCTTTCCTGTATCCTGTGTGGGTCCGATAGCTTAGCTGGTTCTGTATCCTGTGTGGGTCTGACAGCTTAGATGATCTAGTGGGTACATCTGATCATCTATATCTCTCTACTATTGTGGCATACCTGTGTGAGCAGAGACATGTCTTTCAACCATTGACATCATGGTGATTAACTTTCCTTCCATTGTGGAATTGTTTTGTGCTTGGTCTTGTGAGTTTGAGCCGGACTGAGTTTGCTAACATAGGTATATGTATAGGAATATACCAAAATAATGTTGGTTGATACTTCTTGGTTGTATATTTCTTATTTTGCTTATCCTTAGTGGATATTGTGAGACCTCACGAGTCTCGGGGTCCCTACTGAGTATCGTTATACTCACCCCTGCACGGTCTATGCCCGCACCTTTTTGTATTGGATGCAGACGACAAACAACGCTGACAGAGGCTGAGAGCGCCATGACTGGATGGTACTCTGAGGGGGACCTTGTGACGAGTCGGCACATAGTGGAGACTGACAGACGTGGGTGCTAAGGTGTCCATATGTACCTACCCATCTGGTAGGAATCCCTGGAGGATGATCTTGGAGCTGCTCTTTACTTCCAGTTATTTGTCCCTTTTTACTTGTACTTGTTGTTTAGTTGGGTTTGTATACTGGCCAATTTACATTCCAACACACTCTTTTGTATTCATTTTTACTTAGTGTTTACTTCCTGTTGTGTACTCTGTTGTGTTTGTTTACTTTTATAAAGGCAATGCCTTCCTAGATTAGGGATTTACGCCTTTGGTGCTAGTCTCCATCCCCTGGCCTATGGAAGGCGGGCTTGGGGTAGTCACGGAACCGGCCCCAAGGAAGGATCATGACAAAACCAGAATAAACCTAGTAAGTTATTAGCATGTAAAGGAAAATAAAATGGCCCTATGGATTGGTTTTCTAGATCCATTCCCCTATGGGTGTAGTTTTTCCTCATGTGTTTATTCCCCTTCCAAGACTTTCCACCTGTTTTGGGTTGAAAAAAGGTGTTCCCTCCACTAAAATTCCAAAAAATATCATTTTTTTCTGTATCCTTGTTCATTATGTCTATGTAATTCTTAATGTAGAATATAACCACCCTAATGAAAATGTTTGGTCAGAGAATTGACTGAAATATACACACTTTGAGAGATTCACCTACTACCACATCTGGTGCAAAGAAAGAAATTGAAGTAAACATATATCTATATTCAATAAATGATATATCATATTTATTATGTTTAATGAAACATAATTTCATGGATACTTGAGTGGTATATGGATAAAATTATTTCATAAAAATTCCTAAAATACCTTGGAAGTAAGGTCTCGATCAACCTTATCTTGACCTACTAAATCCCACCATAATTGTGCCAAGTATTTGAGAATTAAAACTTGTAATCATACCATAATTTCAGTAGGAATACCAATGAAATTGAAGATCTGATTCATCCTATGAGGCCATACCTAATACTTTTTGTGTCTTGAGTTTCCCTAAAAGATTAGTGGGTTTTCCTTTGAAATTACAATAATAATTCAACATAAAATTGTTCTTCTATATCATTTCCAATTAAAAAAATAAATATCATCTATTAATGATTTTGAGGAGCTATTTATTTACATTGGTTTTGGTTGTAACCATATTTTCAGTGGTTCTTTCCTATTAGTTTTATATCTCTTGAATGATGTAATTATCCTAAATTCATGGAAAAAATCACTACTCGGTTACCACAAATCAATATTAAAGATGGTAAAAAAAATTTACAACATCATGATCATTGAAATATCATATGAATGATAAATTCATAATGGTAATTATCATTAATAAAGCATGATACCCAACTCTCATATTCTAAACCCATAATGATGAGGTGAAGATACTCTTAGAAGTCTTTAACAACACATTTGTTCCTTGACCACACTCCTAACATGATGTTTAGTATAGAGAGGTTAGATATTCATTTTTATAATATACATTTCAAGTCTTAATGTATCATATCTTTAAGGGTACCACCCCAAATTATTGATCATACCAAACTAATATTATACATAACATCCCAACCCGAACCAATCACATGGATTTGATCTAAGTGACAATAACATCAGGTGCATTTTAAAACACTAATGGTTTTAAATAAATTGCTGTGGATTCATGAAATCATTGGTGGATAATTTATCATTTCCCACTTTACAACCCAAAACATACAATTTATAATAAAACAATTAAAATATGATTCATGATAATCCCAAAAAAAACTCTAAATATAAAAAATAATAATAATCAGAGTCACATTAGTCAACAAAAATATCCAACAATACTATATGGCCAAAAATTAAAAAAGTAACTATGATGAAAAAAATCACAACCCAAGATTCATCCCAAGACCTCCTCCATGATACAACCTCAAATATCCATAATCACAATATCAAGGTGCTCCACTAGAAAATTAAGATGTATTCACCATAACTATATCATGATGAATAAAATATTACTACAGACGAGTGAGTATAAAAACCTAGTTGACAATCCCCAAGAGACTTCCCATACACTCCATTGGGATAACAACAAGATAGGTCACAATTTGTAAAAGATTAAGGAAAGCTAATAACCTATAAAAAAATATATAAATAAATTAGTGTAAATAAACTACGAAAAAATGAATGCTCACACAATGAATGAACTTTTAGGGATCTAGAACCACTAGACCATCAAAAGAATATCATAAAACAGTACATATTTCATAACATAGTGCCAAAAACATCAACAATGAGATGATCAGATTGAGAATCAACATCAAAAGCTAGTAAGACCATGAATTCCATACATCACACACAATATCCCTCCACTAGATCTGGATCCCAATTAATTTTCATTAAATATCTTCCCTATAGAAAATAGATAAACAAACAATCATTTTAGAAGGAAATAATATGAAAAAATAACACAATTGATTATATAGTTTAGAAAATTTATACAACATTAATAGGAGAATGATGCATATTTCATTCATTGGAACAAAAAAATCCTCGGTGTTACATGCCTAATTACATGCCCTAACCAGACTAATAGATGATTAGTAATAAAACTTTCCATTGATAATTAATTATAAATGACATTATCATCAAGAATATCTTTTGATGAGGGGATAAAATCCATCCAGTGAATCCATATTCCATCATTACTCTATCCTACCATATGTATTCTTTGTCAGGATAACAACAATAGACCATTGATACTAATGCCCTAAATCTATGGATGTAATGGATCAACATGAAATCCCATAATTTCTGATGTGTGTCAGGAAAGCTTCACAAATGGTCCAACCTCAATTCATAGAGGGGATTGTATTGTCATTAGGTCCCACCACCATCCGAAATTTATGATAATCACTACAATGATATTTCTTACATTTTTTATCCTATACCATTCACTACTTTGATCACTAACAGTCAGTGAAGTTTTCACATCAACATTTATGACTCACTCTGTTGATAAAACCAAAACATTTTTTACCATTTACCAATGAGGAATGTCATCCATGTATCATCCCTAGTGACTTATCATAATCCATAACATCCTAAAATTCCACCACCACCTCTAGAACTCTTTACTTCACCAAAATCATTCTCATCTATCAGCATCACTTCTTTATCTAGAAATGACTAACCACCGAGTGAATGAATTTGAATGGTTCCTCATTATTACTCATTACTTGTACTCTAGTGTGTTGTTGTGTGGTACCACTAAGATATTGTATTCTCTTCCCCATTCACTGATCATGTTCCATTCAACTGGATCCATAGTATTCACTAATCATTACTCATTTATCTATGTATGGTGAACATCATCTTTTTTCTTGAATCCAAACATCCAATTGTGAAGGTATTCTATATATATATATATCTAGTTTTACAAAGTATAACATCCAAATACGTAAGCTTTGGAAATTCCAAAACAGAAACTAAAAATAGTTATTACACTAACACCTAACTATATCCCCCCTTAAGAATAATTTTCTCTTGCCAAGTCGAGCAATCTCACACTCATTTATTATTCTCACTCTTATAAAAAATTCCCACCAGTAATCAACAATTCACTATTAATATTACCCACATGGTTCCCATACATTCTTCTTTTGATCATTTAGTACATTATAAAGTAATTCATCCTCTATACTCTACACAATGATCTGATCTTAATTAATATATGGAATTACTCCAAAAAATTCCCAATTTTCATCTGAGTCACATTGAGGTCCCCTTAACTAACTTTGTGACGTGATTACTTTAAGATATTACCACACTAATTAGGAGAGGGGGATCATCATTGACTATTTTTATTAAATTTTCACTTTTATCCCTTACTCTTATCTTCACATAATAAGTTATTTGATATCTCTATTTTATCAATCATTTTTTAGTATGTAGATATGTAATAGGAAAGTAACACAGGAGTACACCAGAGATTATTAATGAGATTCACCACGCTAAGGATGACTACATCCCTAGTGACACATGGTTATTTTCTTAAAAAGAAAGTTTTCTTCTTATTATCAATGATATCCTGGGAAAGTGTATGGCCTTGAAAATGTTATCCTAGAACCAAGCAGGTATGAATAAAGTGAGGGCATGTTGTCCCTTCATATAAGAGAATGGACATGTACTTCCTTAAAATAGATCTCCAGTCTTGGATCAAGAACCTCCTAGAATATAAAATTTTATTCTTCCCTCATTCAAAAAATGATATTAACTTCCTTAATTTTACTAAAAAATATACAATAGGTTACTCTATAATATATCTCTCAACTTCTTTGGCTAGAAATATGATTAGAAACAACATATCTGAAGTCATCCTATATTATACTTCTACATCATGTGATGGTTATATAATGTCTCTAAGTATTTATCCAAATCCTTAATCACTGTTATTCTACATCATTAGTATGAAATAACTACTACACCACTGGTTTTCCTTCCTCTTCCTCATAGGATAAAAATAGCAATGGAAAACCATCTTCAACTCAAAGAATTTTTAGCATGGATATAGTCAGATCAGTTATCTCTACATATTTAGCCTTCCAAAATATTTGATGGTATTCTAAATCAAGAATCACTCACTTCCTATATTTTCATCAACCTTTAAATATATTACTAACATTTTTGAATAATTACTATAGAATATGGTATTTTATATATTTTAACTTTCTCAAATCCTGACCTTCATTTTACAAATTCTTCATATGTATTTTCGTTTTCAAGATCCTACAAAACAAATCCTTATTAACTCATTATTTTTGAGTAAAATCATTATTAAAAATATTTGGAAATTTTTTCTCTAATACTTGGTTTTTTTCCATCCTATAAAATTCAAATTATCATGGGATTATTATTTATTTAAATATTATATCAAATATTTTCCTTTTATGTTTCTTGATATTTTTGTGTAATCATAATGACATTATCCCTATAGAAAACAACATAGAACTACCTTTGCATCAACCTATTCTTGTTATGATTGGTTCAATATTCATATGAGCTTAAATAAGGATAATGTGTTTGATCATAATTTATGATCCATGTAGAACATATCACTTCCATAATCTAATTTATTTATTCTTTTATTTCTTTATAATATAAATTCTGTAATAATGACTTTTCACTCAGAAGGACCCTCAATTTTTTTAAGTGTTGAATCCTTGTGATCATGAGGAAATGTATTAAATTTATATACATTTATTTTTATTTTTATTTATCGAAGACTTATGATAGAACATAAATAACTAATTAATCCTTATGATGTTGAAACTATATGATCTAAGTCTTACAGTCACCTAAAAGGTTTATAATGATTATTTATGATCTGTACATAATGATCATGATCATGACTTTAACAATTTTACTACATTTTAATTAGTCCTTTCAGTCACCCAAATCCATAAATTGAAACTTTACATTCAATCTCAAAGAATTACATTCATTAAATTTTCCATTTTCTAGTTTTAGCTCAAAGTGTATGAATTTAATTAGATGAATTATATACTTTTTCAAAGAACCTATATACATTCTCAAATACTTCAAAACAATACCCAATGACACTATATGTTTTCCATTAATCTCAACAAAGTAAATATTCGATAGATAGATTCTCCCTTTTTCTTAATTTCTAATGACTTATTCATGATAAAAAGGATTTTTTTTCAATGTCATACGATAAGGACTGACAAAATTTTTAATATTTTTTTCAAATTACTTCTATGATTTCTTGATTATGTTTCATCCTTTACATACCTTCACCTATGTATGTTTCCACAATGATGGAACTTTTATTTTATCTAAATTTTCATGAATTATGTATACATGTGAAATACAAAGTAGTAGTATCCTAAGACCAAATTTTACATCAAGTGAATTATTATTTAATAATATAGTGGGAGTAACTCCATTACTCAAAACATCATTTCCATCCAGCCATGTTGCAATGGAAAACATCAATTCTAGTACTTACCTTTTCATATAAATATGACAATAACAAAAAAATCTATGTTTTTCATCTCTAATAAAAAACTAATCTTTACATATTAAAATAACGAATCACGTAGACTTGTGAATTCTTCTTATTTTCCTTGTAAACCAAATAAGAAACCAATTCTATGAATTGAGGTTTTATTTGAATTATCATGTAATATGTACAACTCAATAAAAAAATATTTCCTTACTTAGGAACACCAATTTGATCAACATGATTGGGTTATACACATTAATTACTAGGTATCCTTATTAATATCATATTGACATCATTCATGTTGTCTCCTTCATTGATAACAAATAAAAGTGAAAAAAATGAGAGTTCATCATCCCCCCCCCCATTTTATTTTTTATCAAAACCAATGACAGAAGGTGTCATGTTAATATGTGAACTCATTTTATTCTTTATCCCACGCTCATGGATGATAATTAAAAATAATATTAATGGATGTTATCATTATATTCCTAATAAATAATCCATAAACAATTCCACTTGATGTTTACTAGGTAAATTATCAATGAATAAAATAAAGTGGTATTTTTTAGATAAAATGGATATCCATAATTAATCGGAATATGATGCAACCTATCACATTTTTCAATTCTATTCCTTAAGTGATATTCAAATATATTTGGGTTGGTAACAATTATCGATATTAATTATTTAAAATACTCCTAAACATTTTCAACATACATTTAAATCTCTTACATAAAAAATGGATTAAAAAATCAAGTCAAATTGATAGGTTTTGAATTTAAATAGACCAATATCTCTTTAGGTTTCATCAACATCTTTTGTTGATTAAATAAATTTTATATCCCTTAATTTTATAAATATTTATTTGAGAAAAAAAAGGATGATAGTTTAAGAACTAATCCCTTTCCATTGACTATTTTTCAAGAATCGTCATAATATTCCATATTGGTATGAATTGAATATTCCTGACATATTATAAATAAATTATCCTTCAAGGAATCAATTACATCATTACATCATCAAGAGTAATATCATCGTCATGTGATCTATATGATTTTGGTCATTAAGATAACATAAATATAAAAACATTAATTTTAGCTTTATCACTGTAGATTCAGTTATTCAAATACGATTTGAGATATCATGAATTTCATTCTTTACAAGATAGATTATTTTATCACAGTTTTTCTAATTTTTATAGCTTATTCACCTTCACTGTGAATGGTATTTTACTTTTATTTTATTTAGAACACCATTTGATAAATCATACAAAGATGATGTCTTCTTATGACATGGTTTGGTTGTTTCTTCTTACTTAATTTCATTATTCTCCTATTTTAAAACAAATATCACCTTCTATTTAATATATATTTAACATAAAAATATAGGAAAAATGATTTAGGTAATAAGGTTGTCCTAAAAGTTTAATAATTTGTATAGCTGGATTGATAATTTATTCTTAATTTTTTTCCTTTTTCTATTTAGATATACTTCTAGAGAGATTATCCATACTTAGACAATCATTCTTTAAGTCTAATTTTACTTTGGGTACCATGGGTTATATTACTTTTTTCCTTTGTGTGGGTTCATCCGATTGACATGAATAAACAATGAATATGAATTAAATAGTTCTTTATTCATAATTTAAATAAATATTCTTGGGTTGGAATAAGTGTTACAAAATTATTTTAGTGTTTCATATCTATCTTCACCTTCTACACATCTTAAAATGGGATCATGAGTTATCTCATTTTAATATCCTCTAATGAGATTCAACTTCTTTTTCTTGCGGAGACTTCTATTTCCTATTGAATCATTCCATATTTTGGGATTCCAATTCTCATTCTTTCTCTAATTCAACTTCATATATCTCTATACATACAATAGGAATATGTTTGACCTCCTTGATTTTTCCACATGGATTACCAGGCTTGTTCTATGATAAATTAGTCCTTTCAACCCTAACATTCCTTACTTATTTTTAAGTGTGCAGGATATTTACACTGCTTAAAAAAAATAACTTATCTCATTTAGTGTAGTTTCCATATTTGAATTCTTGGGATTCTTTTGAACTACAATATTTTTTTTATTTTTTCCCATGTATAGCTCACTAACCTTTTTAATACTCTTCTTATGAATTTCCTTTTTAAATTTTTTCTCATTATTGTTTTCTATGAATATAATTCCTTCATTCATCAGCTTTGATGATCTTATTTTTTGAATAATACTAGTGGCATGGTTGAATTATTTATACTTTAATTACTTTATAATATGATCCCAACCATTTTAGACATTAAAAAAATATTTTATAGTATAAAATATATTTAATATTTTAATATCTTCTCCCTTCCTATATAATTTCTTCCTTAGCTAAAATAAAATCACCCATGATGTAGAATACATTTTTCATCCCTAAATAGACATTTTATACCAATAGTCCATTTAAATACACCGAAATCTATTACAATAAAACAACAATAACCAACGAAACCTATGTTTCATTCATTGAGTTACATATTGTAATAATTTTATAGAATAGTTAGACTGCTATTTTTTAGATTTTCAAGTAGTTTTTTGGGAATAATTGGGAGAATAAACCCATATAAAATATATTATGTCCCTCATTAATATTATTTTAAGATTCCCGTAAAATTTCTTCATCCATAATTATACATATTTGGAATTGAAATATATAGAATTTACAAAAATATATTTAACATAATCAATATTTTTTGATTTAGATGGTATATTTCCTTTTTTGGCTTCTGATATTTATAATTATATTATCCAAGAATATTCTTAACACCATATAGAGGTATTGTAGAATATTAATCCTTTTCTTTTGTTTCAATAGAAGTAAATTTCATTTCAACTTTTGGGAAGATGAATATTATTTGATATCAATAATCACAAATTTAATTGTATATTCCATGAATTTCATATTGAAGATGTATTTCTCATCCTCCAATGATTTTAGTTTTTCTTAAAATACTTTTACATCACTTAAATTTTATTTTTATACATTTTTTTCATTTATTATATGTTTAATCTATTTAATCCAGTTATCTTTAATCTCGAGTTGATATTTTCTGACATCAAATACTTCTTTTAATTCATGGGTCATTTATTTAATATTTTTCTTGGCTTCATCTCTCTCCTTTTTTATGTTGTTATAATAATAATCAAATATGAAGCATCTTTCCCCAATCTCCCCATATATTACAAATGGGACTCCAACATATTTAGAGATATTAATATTGATTTGCACCATTATTTTAAATCCTTCTCCATTATTTCATTATCATATTAATGGTGGGTTCTATCAGCCTACATGATTCTAATAATTCCATATATATATGAGAAATTTTTTTGAGGAAGTTATATGGGATCAAGTTTATAAAACCAAATCAATCATCTAGTGAATCCTTAAAATTATGATCATCCCCACAAATACATGGATCTTTAGTAGTAAAATTTTGATAGGAGAGTTTTAGTATCCCTTATTTTTGTAGATATGTTAAACTACATGAGAGTAGGTTATTTTATAATTCTAGGGTGGTGTAATAGATCACTAGTTCTCTATCTTCCATGAACAATATTTCTTTATTGCATTGTTGGATAGTAAAAATTATTTTTCTTCCTCCACGGAAAAGATTATTATTTTTTCTTTTCACCATAAACATCTTGAGATAACTAATTATAATTTTAATAATTTTTTTTAATTTGATTACCTTTAAGTGGTAGGGAGTCCAATTTCTATAATGATGCTTTTCTAAATTTGATTCATTATATTTTGTTCATTTTCTTATGTGAGATAGAAAAAATCATTCCATGAATTATTTTACCTATAAATCACAAGATTATGTATTCATAGACTTCTCATAGCCATTGGAAATAGTAATTCAACAAAACAATAAATATATGAGAATCCAAAAAAGGTGTGACCAGATTTGATACCAATTTTTAGGATTACATTGGGAAATTACCACATTAAGGGTGAAGGGGGTGAGTCATTGTAGAGTGTTTTTCAGTCCAATTTCAGTTTTATTCCTTAATTACCCATCAAATTATTAAATAATTAGTTCCATATATTTTAAATATCCTCTGTTTTGAATGCTTATATAAAATAATAGAGAAATAAAGGAGAACACTAAGCATCATCAATGTAGTTCACCTCACAAATAATGATCTTGTCCTCGGTGATTTGTGGTTTTTATCCCACACACATGAATTTAATTAAATTATTTAATAAATCATAGGACAGACTAAGACCATGATCCTATTATCTTGGAATCAACTTGGTATAAAGAAAGTGTGGGATTACTGTCACTTTATATAAGATAATGAGATTGTACTTCCTTAAAGAATGATCCCCAGTGTCAGCTCAAGTCCCTCCTGGAAAATATAAATGATATTCTTAAACTACTCTTATTAGTTATTTAGACTACCTCAAGATTACTTGTAAATATACAACAATTGATTATAGGTTGGATATCTGAACATATTTAGCTTTTTATTTTATTAGTAACAACACATCAGAACTCTTCCTTCTTTAGACTTATACAGAAAGTGATGGTCATAGACTGTCTCTCTCAATTTATCCTTCTCATTATTCCTTATTCATTTTACTGTGAATGAATTCCTAGATAATTGGTTATACTTTTTACTCAATGAACATGAACATATTCTTCAAATTATATAATATTTGGTACACATAGAGATATATAAATTCCCTTTTCTTATTTTGACATGAAAAACAACCAATGGTATATCTAGTATAGAATATATCACCTTCTATAATTTCTTCAAGTTATATATATATATAGAAGTATATAATCATTTGTGTAGCATAATATATTTCAAATATTAAAACTTTATCAAATATTGGCATTCAATTCGCATTATCTTCACATGTGCTTCCTTTTTCAAGAACCTCAAAAAACTCCATCATAAAAATTCATAATATTTAAGTTAAATCATTATTCAAATTATTCAAAATTTTATGTATGAATAATCCATTTTTTTCTTAGTGAAAAATTAAAATTATAGGGGAATACTTTTTCATTTAAATCTTCCATGAAAATCATCCCTTTTAGTTTACATGATATTTCCACAGAACCATGTTGATGTGGATCCTATAACATGGATCATAAAACTATATCACCATTACAATCCATTTAATATTGATGGATTAATATTCATTTCATCTTGAATCATGATCATGTGTTTGATCATGAAGTATGGTCTATAAATAACATCACACTATCACCATTTCATTTCTTTTTTTCTTTTATTTATTTAAAATATAAATTATGGACTCTCTTATTTTATATCAGAAAGATCCCCAAAAATTAACTATGTATCGAGGCCTTACAATCCATTGGAATCCTATAATGTATAGAGAATTTAATTTTTCTATTATTCAACAACGAAATATGATTGAGATTAATTTCTGGTGATGATTAAGCTTTATGATAAAAACAGTTGATCAACTAATTTTTTATGATATGTATTTGCAATCAGTGGTTTGGGAGTTTTGATCATGACTTCTTCAATTTTCATACCTAATTATAATCAAAAATTATTACTATAAATTTTACATTAAATCTTTACATTTATGATCAAATAGATGAATATGGGGAATTTTTCGTTTTTTAGTTTTTTCTCCATGTAACATACTTTTTTAGATGACCTTTGGGCTTCTTCAATGTAACTTCGGGTCTTACCAAATACTTCAATATGATACTCAAGGACTCTCCAAAGTGTCCTAAATATAAATAATCTCAACATAACTTGGATGGATTTCCATTTTTCTATCTTATGAAAACCTATTCTATCTATAAATACGAAAATTAATCAAAATTCATATGATATAGACTTACACAATAATATAGATTTATGTTAAATGACTTCTAGGATATCTCTAATCATAATTTTCCATCACATTCCTTCATCAAAGTTTATTACCAAAAATATGGAACTCTTAAATTCGTTAAATCTACTTGAAATATATATGCATGTGAAAAAAGCATGGTTTAATATCACCTTTTTCATTAATTAAATTATGCATTAATAATCCAATGGTAGTAATTGCATCACTAAAAAAATAATTAATAACAATGAATGGATCTCTTGAAAATGTCAATGGAAGTACATCCATTTTCATATACATATGATATCAATAAGTAATTCATATAATTTCTAAATCTATAATACAAAACCAATGTTCAAAATTCAAAACACAAAATAATACAGGCATATGAATTTTTTAATTTACTATGTAAACCATGGAAATAAACAACATACATGCATATAGGGTGTAATTCAATTCTATATTTATATTTATATCTCACTAAAAAATAAATTTCCTTAATTAAGAACTCCACTTTTTCTGTTATGCTTAGTTTCAACCATTTTCTTCCGATATATCCTTATTTATATCATATCAACATCCTTTATGTTTCCTTCTTAATTGATAAAAATAAAAATCAGACATAAAGTGGGTTCTTCATCATGCCATATACAATGTCCATGAATATTCTATTTCTTGAACGTATTCCTACAAATAATGTTTCACTGAGATTAGGTAACATGAAATAGATATCCAATGCATGAAAAATATATTAAAACCCTTCATTTCAATAATAGTTTTCTAAAAATTTTAATAGCATCGGGTGATGAACCCCAATTAAAACATACCGTAAGTGAACCTAATATTTGTGTGGACATTTTCACACATAATATCTATCCTTGATTCAGAAAATTTTAGTATCCCCCAATTTTTAGTGTATCCTATTATGCTTTCAATATATTTGGAAAATTATTTAATATGTTTTAATCCATAAGATCCTTCATCTCCACCCTTTTTAATTGAACACATGCCATAGAATTTGGATTTTTATATTATAAATTTATCATGGTTGTTGTATAATTTTTTAAATAAATTTTAGATTAGAGAGAAAAAAACACCCATTTTCATGAATTTTCAGTATCTCTAAAATATATTACACTAAGAGTAATGGAACATCTATGCTGCATGTTTGAACCGACCCCAAAAAATTCATGTAATATTGTTTCCAGAAGCCACATGTAACGACCCAATTTTTTATAAATACAAATTCCTCTCTTATAAATATGTCATAAAATCACATTAAAACACAACATAATGAACTAATAAGTGCTAAGTGACATTTAAAAAAAAGGTTTGTCACTTCTGTGTTGGGAATTTCAAAAATCGGACATGCACGGTTGTGATCAGTATGTTATTTGGAGTCCGATAAGAAAAACATAATATTTTGGTGATTAGTAACCTACCCTTATGAATAGTAACATACCCTTATGAATAGTGATATTCCCTAATGAATAGTAACATTACCTATGAATATATATAGATAATATTCAAGTTGAAAGTACAATATACCTATACTTTAGAATAAGTAAAAGAATGTTTTAAAACTAGTTTTTGATAATAAATTATGATTTTAATTAAATATTAATAGAATAATACATATAAAATTATTTTTGAAAAATAGAAATCATTTTTGGATTCTACAAGTTGAAAAATGATTCGGATAATTTTTTTGGATTTTTCTGAAATACTTGAATTTTTTATGAATAGTAAAATGCGATAATTTACAATAAATACAAAATAAGGGATTTATTGAGTCATTGATGATGTTATGATGATATAAGCCCAATTGGTTCGGTATCACATGATAAATTTACTACATTTGGTCATGGAAGACTCATTGTTCATTGTCTTGTGGGGAATTAATAAATTAATGAATTTTATATTGATAAATACCTTCCCTCCTCCACTATAAAAACCCCATTCACTCCATTTTCACATCACTCCTCTCAAGATTTTTCCTTGCCAATATTCTGCCCAAATATCTCCCCAAGATAACCCCACCCAATGTCCAGAAGCTCCTAGCCTCGTTAAAATACCAAAACCTCTCCCATTAAGAGGTTCTCAAAAGAGGAAGTCTCGAGAGGTAAATTCATCTTTCCAATTTCTTCATTTCTTTTAGGTTCTTTTATTTTTTGTTTCTTTCTTCACCTCCCTTCACCCAAATTGTTTGATAACTCCAGTAGTAGACATGTACTGGAATGAAATTATTCTATTGAGATAATTCATTATCTTCTCTCCTTTCCTCACCTTTTGTTTGATGGAAATGAAAGCATCGTTTGAGATGTGCCTATTTAGCACATTCAAGGACAAAAGTTTATCAATTTCTATTATCATCATTAAATCTGGTCATGAATTTTTTTTATGGTTGAACAAGATTATATATATGTAATATAACCTATTTTTATTCTGTAATCGTTTTGAAAAAATGGTATTAAGTTACAAATCAAAGCATGTTCTTTGTAATCAAACCCACCAATTAACAAAAACGATTGTCACTGTGGTTTTATATAATTGTTAGACTTCAGTCTAA
Organism: Viscum album; assembly: GCA_963277665.1. Classification (NCBI taxonomy): domain Eukaryota; kingdom Viridiplantae; phylum Streptophyta; class Magnoliopsida; order Santalales; family Viscaceae; genus Viscum; species Viscum album. The sequence continues at coordinate 1,752,140,470 of OY728159.1, read as the reverse complement.
ATAACCAAATTAAATTTAACACCATGTAATCTCCTGTATGTTCACTAATAAAATAAAAATTATTTTCTAGAAAACCACTTCCATCTTTCATGTTTATCTCCACTTGAATATAAGTGAACCGATCATTTATAACCAAGTAAACAAACATGCCTGAACAATGAAATTGAACCTTATATCTAATCAAGAAGGAATTTAATGAACTAAAAAGTCTTATAATAAATTAAATATATAATAGGTCTTGGATTATTAATTAATAATCATAATTTGTTCATTCAGGTCTTTAATAACAAGTGGAGAACACCAACAGATTTAAGGCAAGCGATCCTCTCCTCTTCAAACTCAATCAAGATGTTTCAATGTGCTATGCCCTTTTTGTGTAATACTAAGTGATGGAGTATGTTTTCTCAACTCCCCCATAATTCCCTAATGTTTTATAATTGATGAGAAACCCATTCTCTCTCTTATCAATCCATCTTAGTTACACCTGATACCCAGTTGATAAACCGTAATGGATTCTACCCGATCTTCCTATATACCTTGAGGTTACTCGATCATTATTTTTTTAAAAATGTAGTTGTTTTTTATTTTATTTTAAAACATATAAATTCTATTTATATTCTCAAAAATCATGTTCCATGATCCCTCACTCATTCTCTTTCAGGTATATACATGCTTTTGAGTGAATCCTTCCTCGAAACTTCCCAATAATTAGACTCGTTTTAAAAGAACTTCCCAAATTTTTACCCAATTTCAAGTGCACTCTATCCTCTTTTTTAAGGAAAAATTGTCTTTATAAAATCTACATTTTTATTATGAAATACTTCTTGGTTAAATTCGATGTTTTATATAAAATAATTTCCTCTTTACTATTTTAAAAGCTCTATAGCATTTTCCTTAAAACTGCACAAAAATGTTTTAATGATAAAGTTTCTCAAATACATTTCTTATATGTTGTCACTTATATTTGTCACCAACTACCATTTTATATTCCAATATGAACTTATGAACGTCCATGTATGTTCTCATACCTTTCTTTCGTGGACACTTTCAGGATACACTCATTGGTCATGCTTTATGTCATGATTGGGGTACCCAATTCTTTCCATGGGTATCCTTTTGTTTATGAACGATTAATTATGCAGGATTATTTATGTGGAAATAATATTTATGGAGCAAGAATATTTATGTGTAAATAATATTCTTGAAAATTTTGAGATGGGTGCTCCTAGATAGCACTACAATGCATTGGGTAAAGTTAAGTCTCATGTGATGCGATTTGAAACGAGATTGGCGGTTATATTTGACACATACTAAAATGGGAAATGAGATTGGGGGTTAGCCTTCAACTGTACTAAAGAAATGTTTTATGATTATGCCACATTTATTTGATTCTATTTTTATATGATCCCATTCTTATATGACATGATTTCATATGTTCCATGCTTTGTTATCATTATGTCATGCCTCGTAACTCATGTTCTTAAGATGTATCCTTATGTTAATTCCCTTACTGAGATTTTTAGCTCATCCCTTTGTCCATGTGTTCCCCAGGGCACCCTATGTATATGTAAGGTCTTAAAGAAAGTTAGAAGCTCATTGTGGAGATTAAATAATGAAGTGTTTTTAGCCCAATGTTGTATGTTTTTTGTACCTAGTCTTCCAAGACACTAGACTTAATGATACATGGATTATACTTTATTGTATAGTTATGGTTAGAATTATGCAATGTTTTATGAAAAAGGTTTGGATTTCTATAGTTGGTATCATAGGATTGTCTATTTATTTTTGGAGATTGGGAATAGATCACCTTAGTGAGAACCTTGGGGATGAGACTAAGTATTAGAAAATAGTCATAAATTTTGTTGAGTATTGAGTAAGTGGTTTATCAAGAAAATATATCCCTGTCTAGATATGAGTAGGTAGAGGAGGCTCTGGCATAGATGTACCAAGGAGTCAAAACTCTGACAAGGAGTTTCGGGCTTGACTTGGGGTATCCTGGAATGTGACAACGGGCCTTTCAGCACTCTTGGTTACAACACTCCAGGGGGATACACTTTGGTAGATTAATGAGCTTATTACAAACCATTGTTAAGGAAAAAATTGCCCATAAGAATATAAGTTAAGAAATAGATTGAGGATAATCAAGTTTTAAACATAAGGAATCAAAAGTTAGGATATAATTATTTTTGATATGATTATCCTTTTATGTTCAACGTTTTCTTTTTTATGCTGAATAGCTAAGTATTCAAGACCCCTAATTATAGGTTTTCTAGTTAATTGCATGAAATAAAGGAACACGTTCCAACAAACTATATGATAGGTAATTTGAATATTTCCCTAATGATATGCCTAATATGAAAGGAATGGGTGCTTAAAACATTATGATAGTACTTTCCTAGCTAGCTCGAGTTATGAATAATAACTTGAATCATGTAGAATGCCCTCATCCTCCAAGGAAAGAGAAAATTTCGTTAGAATTATTCATGCGACAAAGGTCTCCCATGTTTAGTGGATCTTCTGATCCCCTCCTCACAAAACCAGGGTTTAAATCTATTGAAAAGATATTATTCATCCTCTAGTGCTCAGAATAAGAGAAGATTATGCTGGAAGTCTATAATTTTTATGGGGAAGCTGATTAGTGGTGGAAACTAATCATGAATACAATGTCCCATGAGGAAACTGATTCCATGGATTGGGAGGAATTCAAGAGGATGTTTTTCAACAAATATTTTCCTCGAACCCTCCATATCATGATGGAAAGAGAGTTTTTTCAAACTCAAGCAGAAGGAAGATGAGTCCATCGGGGCGTATGAATCAAAATTTACAATTCTGGCAAAGTACGCCTCTGTCTTTTTCATGAATGCCGAAACCAAGGTGGGTCGCTTCTTTAGTGGACTAAAGCCGAGTCTATGAAAAGAATTGGTGATTTGAGACTTCGACAGTTATGAGGATATTGTCCATTGCGCCCTCAAGTTTGAAATAGAGATTGGAGACTCTTAGTGGTCTCGTGGGCCCAATGTCAAGAAAAAGAAAATGGAGAACAATATGGGTGGTTCATCAAATAAATCCCATGATGGAAAGAAACCCGACTTTTCCCCTTGAAAAATTTTTCGGGAAGAAGCATCTTGGTAACTGTCTATAGGTAACCAACAATTGCTTCAAATGTAGAATGTTTGGTTATCTTTCCAAGAACTGTTGAAGGGATATGACGAATCCCACTAATGTTGAAGAATAATGGAAGGTTCAGATCAACACTCAGCCTGCAGTGCAGTGTCACAACTGTATGGTGCATGGTCATTATGTGAACAATTTCCCTAAGTTGAGGGTTGTTAGAGGAAATCAACAGTAGCCTCCAAGGAAACAAGGAAGGGCTTATGATATCACTACTGCTAAGGTGGAGCCCGACAACGATGTGGTGAAAGGTATTCTAGTTATTCATTCAAGAATAGCAAACATACTATTTGATTCTAGTTCTACACATTCTTTCATATTTTTCATGTTTAGTAGAACTATTCAAACACCACCTCAAATTTTAGAGGAATAGTTATCTGTGAGAACATAAAATGGAGGAATAATTGTGTCCATGGTTTATAAATCCTCCCCAGTTGATGTTTGTGGACTGAACCTCCCAACAAATCTCTTTATACATCCTTTATTAGAGTTTGACACTATCTTGGGCATGGATTGGAAATCCTTATACAAAGCCAACATCAACTGTCAGGAAAGGGATATCACTCTTCACATCCCAAGGCATCCTCCAATTCTATATAAGTGTAAGGAGGAAGATGAATATCCTTTAAGAACATCGACTCAAGTGTGGATATTGTTTCCTTATGAGAAAGAATATCAAGCTCATATGATTAAGATAATTTATCAAATCATGCTTGAATACATGCCCATTGTGAGGGATTACACTAAGGTATTCTCTGAAGAGTTTCATGGTCTTCCACCTTACCAAGAGGTTGAGTTATCAATTGAACTTATCCCTAGATCTCTGTCTACCTCGATGACAACTTAAAGAATGTCCATCATAGAGATAGAAGAGATGAAGAAGTAATTACAAGAGAATATAGAGATTGGTTTTATATGCCTGAGTGCTTCACCGTGGGGTGCACCAGTCCTCTTCGTCAAGAAGAAGGATGGATCAATGTGCCTCTGCATTGATTATCATGAGCTCAACAAAATCATGATAAAGAACAAGTATCCCCATCCACGGATATGTGACTTGTTCGATCAACTTCATGGGGCCAATTTTTCTTTAAGGTGGACCTTTGGTCGGGATATCATCAATTAAAGGTGACAAAAAATGATATTCCCAAGTCTGCCTTTCCAACAAGGTATGGACACTATGAGTTCTTAGTGATTCCCTTCGGACTCACTAATGCTCCAACAATTTTCATGGATTTAATGAATATTTTCTTTAGATAATACCTCAAAAAAATTTTGTAGCCTTAATTGATGATATTGTGGTATACTCTATGAGAAAGGAGGAAAAAGAGGAGCATTTGAAAGCTGTGTTAAAGACATTTCAAAGGGGGAAGTTGAATGCAAAGTACAGTAAATGTGAGTTCTGGATAGAGGGAGTATCGTTTCTGGGGCATGTTATCACCAGAAAAGGGACGACTGTGGACCCTTCCAAGACAAAGGCAATTGAAGAGTGGCCCAAGCCAACTTCTGTAATAGAGATCCGCATCTTTTTGGGGCTAGCTGGGTATTATCAAATATTCGTGAATAAGTTTTCGCGATTGTAAAACCCAATGACCAAGCTGACATGGAAGGGGGTAATGTTTGTTTAGACACAATAATGTGGAGAATGTTTCAAGGAGTTAAAAAATAGGCTTATCACTATGCCAGTACTCATTCTCCCTACAAGTGGAGAAATCTTTGTGGTCTATAGTGATGCTTCTAAGAAGGTATTAGGTTGTGAGATAATGGAAAATGATAAAGTGATAGCCTATGCCTCAATGAAGTAGAAAATACATGATAAAAACTATCCCACACATGATCTGGAGTTGGAAGCTTTGATATTTGCATTGAAAATATGGCCGCATTATCTCTATGGGGAGAAATGTGAGATATATACTAACCACCAAAGTCTCATATATATATTCACATAGAATGATATTAATATTAACCAGTGAATATGGATAGATTTCATAAAGTATTATGACTGCTCAATCCACTACCATCCCAGTAAGGCAAACAAACTAGTAGATACTCTAAGTAGAAAGGATCCTGCATCTTTATAATTGATGAGAATTGAAAAGGATATTATCTTCTTTGATTTTCAAAAGATGGACATGGGAATAATTAAGGGAGGAACATCATAAATCCTTTCTAAAATTACTGCTCAACCATACCCCTAGGATAAAATAAAGGATGCTCGAAGAAAAGATGTAGAAATTTAGAAAAGGGTGGAAGCTATCAGAAATGGAAAATCCTATGATTTCAAAATTGATGAGGAAGAAGTTGTAAGATTTGGTTCACGAATATGTGTACCAACTGATACATAGATAAAGAATGAGATATTGAATGATTCACATAGCTCAACCACCTCGATCCACATGGAGAGAACAAAGATGTATTGAGATCTCCGGGAAAACATTTAGTGGGACAATTTGAAAAGAGATATTGCTGAATATACATCAATGTTCTTGGTATGTCAGCAACTGAAGGATGAGAGGAAAATGTCTAAGGGGATGGAGTAACCACTACCCATACTAGCATGGAAATAGGAGAACATTACCATGGAATTTGTCACTAGACTTCCAAGGACACTTAGAGGAAACAATGCTATATGGGTCATTGTGGTTCATCTTACAAAGACAAATCACTTTATCGCAGTTCGAGAGGAATTCTCATTGGATCAACTTGCACAGATTTACATAAAAGAAGTTGTATGACTGAATGGAGTACCACTATCTATTGTATCCGATAGTGATTTGAGATTCACCTTGATGTTCTACAAAAGTCTCCAACATGCTCTAGGAACTGAAGTGAACTTATGTACAGCCTATCATCCTCAAACTGATGTCCAATATGAGCAAACAATTCAGACACTGAAAGACATGTTGAGAGAATGTTCTATATAATTCAAAGGTGAATGGGATCAACAACATCCAGTTGTTGAATTCTTGTTCAACAACATTTTCCACTCGAGCAACTGAATGGATCCATATGAATCCCTTTATCGGAAAAGGTGCAGAACATCGGCGTGTTGGGATGAAGTCTGTGAGAATAAGCTGTTAGATTCATAAATGGTTGACGAAATGGTTGATAAGGTGAAAACCATTTAGAAGCATATCAAGGAAACCCAGAGTCGATAGAAGAGTTATGCTGATAACTATCAACAAGACCTTCAGTTCAATGTTGGAGACATGGTATTTCTACGCAAATCTCTATGGAAGAAGGTCATGAGGTTTTGAAAGAAAGAGATATTAAGTCCTAGGAACATAGGCCCTTTCAAGATCCTTGATCGTGTCGGAGTAGTGGCCTATCGACTGGCACTTCCTACTACCTTGTTGAAAGCGCATAATGTTTTTCATGTATCCCTCTTAAGGAAGTACATACCATACCCTTCACATGTACTCTCTTAAGTGGTGGTATAGTTGGAGGATGATCTCTCTTACAAGGAGCAACCAGTGAAGATCTTGGACCGTAGAGACAAATTTATACACAACAAGAATACTAATTTGTCAAGGTACTATGGAAAAACCATAAGTATAAAGACGAAACATGGGAACTGGAAGAATTAAGGAAGGAAAAGTACCCACACATGTTTTTTTCATAGAATGTAAAATGAAATTTTGAGGGTGAAATTTCATAAGGGGGAAGAATGTAATGACCCAATGTTTTATAAATGGAAATTACTCTTTTAAAAATCTATCATAAAATGACATAAAAACAAAAAATAATGAACCAATAAGTGATAAGTGATCTTTAAACATAATTTTTTCACTTATGTGTTTGTAATTTCAACAATCTGACATACACGGTTGTGATCAGTAAGTAATTTGGAGTCTAATAAGAAAAAAATTATTTTTGGTGAATAGTAACCTAACGTTTTGACTAGTAACATACCCTTGTGAATAGTGATATACCCTAATGAATAGTATCCTTACCTATGATAATATATAAATAATATTCAGGTTGAAATTACGATTTACCTATACTTTATGATAATTAAATGAATGTTTTAAAACTAGTTTTGATAAAAAAAATTATTTTAATTAAATATTAAAATAATCATATTTAGAAAATTATTTTTGAAAAATGAAATTCATTTTTGGATTCTACACGTCGAAAAAAATTTGAGGTAAATTTGTTTGTATTATTATGAAATACATAAATTTTTTATGAATAGTAAAATGCGATAATATACGATAAATGCTAAATAACGAATTTATTGAGTCATTGATGATATTCTGCTAATATAAGACCCATTGGTTTGGGATTACTTGATAATATTACTAGTATTGGTAATTTAAGACTCATTATTCCTTGTCTTGTGGGGAATTAATAAATTAATGAATTTTATATTGAGAAATACCTTTCCTCATCCACTATAAAACCCGCATTCACCCCCTCTTCTCTTCACTCCTGTCAAGCCTTGTGCATAGCCAATATTCTACCCAAATCTCTTCCCAAGATCAACCCCACATAAAAAATCTCCTAGAATCTTCAAAATACCAAAAACTCTCCCCTTAATATTTTCTCATAGGAGGAAGTCTCAAGAGGTAAATCCCTCTTCCAATTCCTTCATTTCTTTTAAGTTCTTTTATTTTTTGTTTCTTTCCTATCATCCCTTAACCCAAATGGTATGAAAAATTCAGTAGAATACATGTAATGTAATTGAATTATTCTAATGGTATACTTAATTATCTTATTTCCTTTCCTCATATTTTGATTGAAAGAAATGAAATCACCGTTTGAGATGTGCCAATTTAGGACATTCAAGGACAAGGTTTTATCAATTTCTATTATCATCTTTAAATCTGGTCAAGAAACCATTTCTTTTATGGCTGAAACAGATTATATAGGTAATATATCGTATTTTTATTGTATAATCTTTTTGAAAAAATGGTATTATTTTATAAATCAAAACATGTTCTTTTAATCAAACACACCAATTAAAAAAATGGTTGTCACTATGGTTTTATAAAATAGTTTGACTTCAATCTAAGTAACCAAATGAAATTTAAAAGCTTGAAATCTCTTGTATGTTCACTAATAGAATATAAATTCATTTCTGGATAACCACTTCCATCTTTCATGTTTATCTAAAATTGAATATAAGTGATTCTATCTTTTAAAACCAAGTAGACAAACGTGCCCGAACAATGAAATTGAACCTTAGAACTAATTAAGAAGGCCTTGAATAAATTAAAAAAATTTATAATAAATAAATAAAATATTTAATAGTTTCATTAAATATTAATTAATAATCCTATTTTTTTATTCATATCTTTAGTAACAAGTGGAAAACACCAACGAATTTGAGGTAAGGGATCCTCTACTTTTCACACTTAATCAAGATTGTTCTCTATTCAATGCCTTTTTTTTGCGTAATACCATGTGATGGGGTAGGTTTTCTAACCTCCCCATACTTTCCTAATGTTTTATAAGTGATTATAAACCCCTTATCTCTCTCATCAATCCCTCTTAGTTACACCTAATACCGTGCTGATAAACTGTAATGGATTCTACCCGAACATCCATTATTCCTTCGGGCTGCTCTATCATTCTTTTTAAAAAAATGTTGTTGTCATTTATTTTTATGTAAAACATATAAATTCTGTTTATATGCTCCAAAATCATGTTCCATGATCCATATATCATTCTATTCCTGGGATATACATGTTTTTAAGTGAATCCCTCCTCGATACTTCCCAATAAGCACACTCGTTTTAAAAGAACTTCCCGAATTGTTTCCCCATTTCAAGTGCACTCAATCCTCTGTTTTATGACAAAATTGTCTTTATAAAATCATTGTATTTATAATGAAACCATTATTGGTTAAATTAGGTTTTTATATAAAATAATTTCCTCTTTACTCTTTTAAAAGTTATATAGTAATTTCCCTAAAACCGCACAAATATGTTTTAATGCTAATGTTTCTCAAAAACATTTCATATAAGTTGTCACTTATATTTGTCACCACATAACTTATTATATGCCTATATTACCTTCTAAACTTTCATGTCTGTTCTAATCCATTTCTTTCAAGGACACTATCATGATACACTCATTGGATATGCTTTATGTCATGATTGTGGTACCCAATTATTTCCATGGGTATCCTTAGGTTTCTGAATGATTAATTATGTCAAATTATTTATGTGGAAAGAATATTTATGTGGAATTAATATTCATGAAAATTTTGATATTGGTGCACCCAGATAAAACTTCAATGCATTGGGTAAAGTTAAGACTCATGAGATTCTATGTGAAACGAGATTGGCGGTTAGCCTTGACCCGTACTAAAATGGGAAACGGGATTGGCGGTTATCCTTGACCCATGCTAATGAAATGTTTTATTATTTTACCACATTTATATGATTCCATGTTTATATGATACGATGATTATATGATATGATTTCATAAGTTCCATGCCTTGTTCTCATTATTTCATGCCTCCTAACTCATGTTCTTAATATATTCCCTTATGTTCATTCCCTTACTGGGATTTTTAGCTCATCCATTTGTTCATGTGTTCCCTAGGTACCCTATGTAGATGTAAAGGCTTAAAGGAAGTTAGGATCTCATTATGGATATTAAATAAAAAGTGTTTTTATCCCCATGTTTTATTTTTTCACCTAGTCTTCCAAGACACTATAATTAATGATCCTTGGCTTCTACTCTGATGTATAATTATGCTAATAATTATGAAATGTTGTATAAAAAAGGTTTTCATTGCTATTCCACCACATGATAAAACCATAAAGAATTAATTTGGTGAAAGAAATAACCCATAGATCTTGAATATAATTATATATATCTGAAAATACACTATGTGACACCTTCTAGTGTTCCAGGTTATCCTCCTCAAACTGTAAGGTTGCTCACCCATCATATCTTCTAAAACTCCCTTCTATGCATGAACTCTCCAATAATGGAACACCTTATAATCCACCTTGATTCCATTATGGTTCCTTATGATGATGATTTTTTAAATGACCCAAATCCCAGTAGACTGTAGCTGATGAATTCATTATTACATTAGAAAAATAAAAAAGGAATTTCATCCTAAAGGTCCCAATATATTTGTAATCACGGTAAACCATATTCCTACATTATTCACATATAACATTTTAATAATTAAATTAAAACAATTTTTTTGAGAATATCATTATTCCCTCTAGGATATTATATGATATCATTTACAGTAAAATTCCTATATTTTTTGGGAAAGGTACAAATAAGGGTGAGTTCAAATGCTTAGGGAGGGTTAAGTACATAGGAAGATATCATGATTCAATAAGCATATTCAGTCAGGAAAGGTAAATAAATGAATAAATATTCTATTTAAATAATTTGAATATCATGATTTCATAAGGAAGAATCAACATTTAAAGATTAATAACTGAAAACATGCCTTTTAATAAAAAACATTACTACTATGAATAGATAAGTCATAATCAATATTGTATGTTGAGAAAGTGAAAAAACAATCCATTTAGTTGATAAACGGAGAATAAATATGAATCTAGAGATATTATCATTTCGAAAATATCATATATTACAATTAATCAATACTTAATAATTAAAATTCATATTTATTGGATGTCATGATCCCCTGCATCATGATACCTCTACTATCAGAACCTTTCACAAGACAATTTAAAACTGATGGGTAGGTATACACAAGAAACCCATTCAATTAAGGCTAGAAAACTGATTAATATTATAAGACAACTAATGTAACAAAGGGATATATATAAATGGTTCCCACCCATATCTACATGTCTAACTCATTTCTCATATATATAATGATTAACTTCTTTCTTGAGGAATAAGCCATATCAATAAATTTCTGTATCAAGTAAGGAATAAATATAAACAATAATCTCATAGTCAATCATGTAAATTTCAAATCAGAATACCATTTGTATAAAATATATATGTAATAAGTAATAATTATATCTAGGATAAATAATATGGATATTTAAGGGAAATTTAATTTTTAATGATCATAAAAGGTGAATATTTCAAGGGAATGTTAATGACTACAAAAAAGAATCAATAAAGTTTTATAAAAATTTCCCTTAGTCAAAGTCAACATAAGAAATACAAAGGAAGAAAATTTTTAGTATCAATACAACATATCCCCAGTGTAGTATATATAAAATAAAGGGTTCTTGTCATTTAAGATTATAAATACCACAAACAGATCTTTAAATATATTAATGAGGAAAATATCCTTTTCATTTTGAAAATCACCTTTTAAAACTAAAATCTCAAAAAACATTTTGAAAATACTTTTTAATGAAAATAAAAATTGTAAATTGTAAAATAATTATTAAAAAAATGAGTTTTCATGATGTTAGGAAATTATTTACATGACATGTAAGTTAAAAAACACTATTTTCACATTTTTGGTAAAAATGCATATAGGACTTGTTGAGAAAATGACATTAAGATAAATTGAATTTTTTTTGTAAAAATTCAAAAATATGTGAAAAAATATTTAATAAATAATATGGATAATGTTAAAAACATTTTTAATTTTTTTTAGAAAACTAGGTTTTTGATGAAAATGGACTTTTAGTCGAAGAGGGAAATGATGTTGTATTTTATTAAAAAATTTCTAGATCATTTTAAGTACCAGACGGTGGAAAATTTTAATGTTACATTAAAATTAACGAAAAAATAAAGGAGAATAAATTAATGGGGTTTATTAGACAATTATTATATAATTTCCATTAATGTAAATTCAATTATAAAAAATCTTGTTTAAAATAATAAAGTTAAATAAACCCCTATAGATATCATAATTTTGAAGTGAGAATAATTCAATGAATATATTATGTGTATAAAATGTAAATCCACATAAAACAAGTAGAATTAAAAATAATATATGTTCAAAATAGATTACACACATAATCTTAAAATGTCAAGGATAATGAAGAAGTAATATAACCCAATGAAAATATATTCAGTTATGAAATTATTTACCACTTGGAAATGTTCAAGTCAAATCACCATGGATATAATAATTCAAACTGAATCTTAAAAAACCAAAATTATTCTGGATTCATTATATTATATGTTAAAGGGGAATTAAGTACATCATATAAATTTAATTAGGCGTACATCAATAAAATATACCTTATTGATGGGAAGTTGAGTTGAAGTCCAATAACTTGATTCTAACTGATCATGTATATGGAAGACAATTCGGTTAGTATAAAATCATTGTTTTATAATATTTGACATAGTTTTTAGAATAAATAAAATAAAAATACTTATTTAATAACATTACCTCTTCTTTGGATACCGTCTTTAGTTTTTCTTCAAAATCCTTCATTAGATGGATTTATTATCAAATAAAGGGCACTAGGATGTTGGGAGGGTAGTAAGTAATTGATTTGGAATGGGATTGACTGAAAAAATGGATTTTTAAGTGTGAAGTTAGGAAGGGTGGGGGTAACCTTTTATATATTTGAGAGATAACGAAAAATGAATTTTTAAAAGAATCAATTACACACAATTTTTATACTGCTAAAAGCCACAAAAATGGGCCATTCTAGAACTCTAGAAGATATAATGTCTAAATATTTCCATAAAATTCGTTTTTGAAAAGTTTTATTTCATTTTTATCTCTTACCTTCTTAGATTTACCCCTGGTAAACCCATTTTTGTCTTACCATAGGTAATTAAATTTTATTGTTTTCATTATTCATTATGGAAAAAAAGTAAAATAATCTTAATAGATAATTTAAATTATTTTTATTCCAATTTTGTAATTAATTTTTCCAAATTCAATTCATATAATTGGTATAAAAAAATATACTCATATGTGTGATAATAAAGTGGGTTTCAAAAGAGAAACATATCATAATTATAGAAGGTTTTGATATAAAAAATCAATACAAAATTGATTTAAATTTAAAAAATTAGTAATATTTTAATATAATTGATCTTAATTTACATTAAAACAAATTTAAAATATAATATATCTTTGTAAACCTTTTAAATGAAGAGGAAGTTTTCAATAAAAATCATTAATTTTCCCTATTCATCAAAAAATGAAACTTCTTCAGAAAGAATTGAAAATATTCACCCCAATATAATGTAAATATTATGATTTAAAAAATGAATTTCAAATTTTAATAATTTTTTATCAAAGTTCTAAAAAGTAATTTAAATTATGTATTAAATTCATGATAAAACGTTTTTTATAAAAATATAGTTTTTCAGATTATTTTTCATTTAAATAAATATTATTTTTCTTATAATAAATTAATAACCATAATGTGAATAATTTATTTATTAATATTTATACCCTACAGTTTAATGTCTAGTATGTAATGATATACTATATTACAATTTATTTCGACTCGTTGCTGTGTGTTTTGTAAGATATTGAAGAGATCAAATTTATTTAACAAAATATATCGTAATTCCATAGGGTGTTACATTGAAATCAATGATCACTATGTCATGTCATTTATTCTATCAAACCCAAATTTATTCTTTTTAAAATATCGGGGTGTGACATTCTTGACTAATATAGGTGTTTAGTGTCATATAACCTATCAAACCCACCATTCTTCTTTTAAAGTCATATTGTGTTATATTCTCCCACAATCATTAAATTTCCTCTTTATAATATAAACTTTGTCTCGGTAATCAAGATTCTGATATTTGGAACTTCCATTATTGAAAACCCCACCCTTTGGGTTAATAAAGATTTCCCTTGATACGAGAGAGAGGAAATTATGAAGTTTAATAATAATAATAGCTAATTAGGTTTCAATGTAGAATAACATGGGTGGTATGAGACGATACATACATGTATAAAGAGAAAAAATAATTATAGAGAGTGATTGATATCATTAATCACAATAAAGTGAATGATCGATGAAAATTTAAGGACCATAAAACCAAAAATATATGGTTATTTTAAAAAACATTTTATTCATCTGATATAAAATTAATATGATAGAATTTATTTCAAAATCATTTTACTAAATTTTAGAAATTATTTTACTATTTAATAATATAAAGAAATATATATTATTGATATGTTTCTATTTAATAAGTTCAATTTAATCCTTTGTTTGTTATTATATTAATTTCCAATTCATCCCTCACTCCAAGAAATGAATAATCATAATTAATCTTTATGCCCAATGCACTAAAATTAACTTTCAATGGATCATGTGATCCATAAAAGAGTGACATGTCTTTGTAAATATGTCTAAATAATTTACAAAACCAATATAGTTAGCCTGAGTTATTAATCTCTCAAACTCAATTGTAAGACCAAAAGTCATCATTATTATTTATTTATACAATAATTTGAGTAAAATTAATGACATATTTAATAGAAAATCATGTTGGAAAACGGTTTACAATAATCCCTTATCATCCTTCAGTTGAGGGTCAAGAAATAAAGCCTTCACTGAATGCAATAAATTGTCACACATTATGCATGTTATCCTTTTTATAAAACCATATTAATTTAATATCTTTAACGTTAAAAAATTTTGATTCTCCATAATTAACAAAACACCAAAGATAAGATAGACCTTATAGGCAACCAATACCCTAAATCATAAGTCTAAAAAAATGTAAAGGAATTTGGTATCAAATAAATTCATTATATACTAAACCAATGGGTTGTATTCCGATAAATGTTTTCCAAAAATATCATTAATCATGTTATATTCTCACCACATAAATTTTCATAGGGGGTGTTTAATACTTTGAACTTATGATCAGCCTTAAACTGGTAAACAATAATAGTAATCGTAACTCTTATGTTAATTAGGACATATATGCTTGTAAAATTTTATACAATCCATGGATATTTCATGATTCTTTTAACCAAAATACCATTGGAAAAAATATTCTAAAATTTAATTATTGAATCAAAATACATAAATAGTTCAAATATTTTCTTTTAACTTAATCCCTTCCTTATTATTGGGTTTAACATTTAGATAATGGAATTGAATAAAATAATTCTTTGGTTCCCCATATTTTAGACAATGAACTATAAATGGATCCCCGCAATGAAATTTTTTTCCATACATTATGCCCATATTTTCCACCCATAGGTCATTTCCCCATTACTTTGAGACACCTTGACGAGACTGTCTCTCTAACTTTCTAACAAGAAATAAATCGATCCTTCTTTCTTCTATGGTCTCTACCTCTTAATCTAATATATATATACAAACTTCTCTTCTTTAGTGAGTCCAGAAGTTGTATAATGTATAGATTGTTAATCAAATTTTATGAGAAATGATTAGGCATAATGATGATTCCATTAACTCATATCATCATCCAATTTGTTTTATCATATTCACCAAATTTTCATTATTGTTCAGTATTAACATGATTTCTTTAGATTATATCCATTTAATAAAACCAAAAAGTATAGTGTTTGAAAGAATAAATGTAGAAAGAGAACTATATAATCATTTATAGGATGAATACATCATGACAACTTCTTGTAAATATAATACACCTTAGGTTTAACCTTGATAATTTATTGTCTTCGTTTATTCAAATACTTCATAATTATTTCAAAAACAAATATAAATTATCTAAGGCATATCCCTAAGGAGTATTAAACCAGATATTAAATAAGGCCCATTTTTTTGTACGAGGTAATGCTTGAGTCAATACCAAATTTCCTTTTTCCAAGCTATTATCCCTAGGAATGTATGTTCCAAAATCACATACACTTTTAGTAAACACATAATAATGTAATTATTATAAAAACAACATAATTTCTAACTTACCAAAATTTTAAGATGTTCTTCAATACCTATCCTCAATTTCTTTGATAGGGTTATGTTCTTTAATCTTTGTTTTCCAAAATCTAGTTCCAATATTTTTACCAAACTTCCAAGGATGCTAACTGTAATGACCCTAACACCATTAGTCTGATGTTAGGGTCTTCTTTATTACACTGGAATAAGATATAAAGAATCACATGCCGAATAACTGAATAGTTTATTAGTCTAGGTAAACTAGATACATACAATATTCTCATAATAAATTTGAATTAAAAAATTACAACATAATTTGTTTGAGAATATCTTTTTTAACTATAGAATATCATTTCATATCATTCATAGTAGAATTCCA
The DNA here is from genome assembly GCA_963277665.1 of Viscum album. Classification (NCBI taxonomy): domain Eukaryota; kingdom Viridiplantae; phylum Streptophyta; class Magnoliopsida; order Santalales; family Viscaceae; genus Viscum; species Viscum album. The sequence continues at coordinate 1,752,124,147 of OY728159.1, read as the reverse complement.
AGATTCCTAGTAAAGGAAAAAAATAATGGGGAGCTCAAATTCTTAGTAAGGTTTATATATAGTGGAAAATATCTTGAATAAATAAGAACAATGAACATGGGAATATAAATAATTGAACACACATTCCATTTTAATAATTTTACTATCATAGCTATATAAATAATATTCTACATTTAAAGGTAAATAAAAAAACACATTCCATTTAATTAATAACATGACTATTATGAATATACAAGGAATAATCAATAGGGAAATGTAAATAATTGAAAACCATTACATTTAATCTAAAAAATAAGAGTAAAAATGCATCCATAAATAATATAACTACCAAAATATCATGGATTATAATAACATAATTCATAAATATGTAAATAGTTAATTATTATATTCATGATATTAGGAATGAAGATGTATATATGGTTAATACCTTTCATAATACAGTTTAAAATTATAAACGAGAAAACTATTTAAATTAGGAAAGCAAACTAATTTTTCTAATAAGAATATTGATGCATCAAGGGGTTATCTATAACTAGGAATCATCCATATATACATGTCCAAAACATTACACATATATCAAATTCTTAATTTAATTCACGAATAATACGTCTTATCAACAAATTTTCACATTGAGTAATGAATAGAAATTAACAATAATTTACCCATTCAAGCATATAACTTTGAAAGTAAAATACCATATGTATAAATTATATACATTTTAAGTAATAAGTATTTCCATGTTATATAATATAAATATTAACAGTTAAATTTAATGTTCAATTATTATAAGAATGTTAATGTTTCAAGGGAATGTTAATGAATACAAAAATAAATCAAGAATTTGAATTTAAATATTTTCCTTGGTAAAAATGATCATAAACCACACATATAAAGAATAAGGATGGTATATATACAACAATTTATTAGTGAAGTATATGTAATATTTTGGTTTTTTTGATGAATATAAATATCATAAAAATATATTTAAAATTTTTAGAAGAAAATATCCTTTTAAGTTAGAAAATCTATTTTTAAATCTAATAGCTCCCAAAATATTTAAAAAATATAAATTTCATTGAAAATAATACTGTGAACTTTTAAAATATTATTTAAATAATTAATTGGTCACAAAAATATGAAATTATATACATGACATAGAATTTAATAAAAATATTTTTTTAACATTTTTAGTAAAATCCAAACGGGCCCTGTTTGGAAATAGCATGAAGATTCTATTTATTTTTTTAAAAGTAAAACATGGATAAAAATAAATTAAATAAATCATATAGATAATTTAAAAAACATTTTATTAAATATTTTTAGAAAAAAAGGATTTTGGAAGAGAAATTATTTTCAAACAAAGAGAGAAATTATGTCTTACTATACTAAAAAAATTCTCAATAATTATGAGTACCAAAGAGAAGAATATCATACTATTTGATGAATACATAATGAATAAATAGAGGGTAAAAAATTAATGTTTTTTCATACAATTAATAATTTATTTTCTTTAATGGAAGTTTATGTATAAGAAATCTCGATTATAATGATATTGTGAAATAAAACATTAAAAAGTTCATAACATAGAAGTGAGAATTAGGTAATGAGTTAATTATGTGTCGCAATGATAAATACATATAGAAAAAGATTAATTACATTATAATATATTCAATAGTATTTACCAAAATAATCATATAATTTAATGGACAATAATGAAGTAATATAACCCATTGAAAAGAAATTGAGTTCTGAATTTCATTGGCACATCGTAATTTACACGTCAAATCCCGTTATATTAAATAATTAAAATTAAAAAATCAAATACCATGAATTATGAATTATTATTTATGTTACATTAAAAAATTATATTATATACACCCTATAAAATAAAATAGGTGTATAATATTACAATATTCCTCAATGAAGATAAATTAAGACAAAGACCCTTACCATACACTTCCTTTTGGTCAAACATGATTTAATTTACAATATAATGGAATTTTATTTATTTATTATAAACTGTTTTCGTATTTATAAAAATGTATATTATACTCTTATAACATTTTACCAACCATTGTTAAATAATAGTTCATTGTTTTCTTTGTTTCGAGTGTTAAATGCCTTATTTAACATGCGTCTGTTGTCATGAATGTTTGGGTTATTTAGTATAGGATTTAGATTGTTCAATAAATAAACTATATAAATGTTATAAATATCATATATACTAACTATATATTTTTTTATAATCAAAATATTTGTTTTTATATAAAAAATGAATTGTATTGCTTCATGGAGATAGTGGGTCGTATTTACGAACGAGAGGCAATATCATTCCCTTAACGGGTGAAAATGTGAGGAAGTGTGTGATATATTACTATTAAAAATAAAAATTATTTCATATATTTTACATATATTCATTAAATTTATCTTTATTTCTTTCCATGTAAATAGTAATCAAAAAATGAATCACATCGCTTCATGATTAGGAAGCTTTTCGTGTAAACGAGCGGGGAAATCATCTATTAAGTGTCCTATAAATTAAGAAGTTATATGTGATATTGTAATTTATGAATTATAATAATATCATAAAATCATATACATATGTCAAATCCATCATTATATCTAACCTTGAAATGTGTTGATCGAAAACAAATTATACCAGTTCACATAGTGGTAGTCCACCATACACACGATCGATGGTTTCATTTCCCATTGGACTGAAGGGGGTGTGGATATAGAAATTCCGTTGAAATAATAATATATCATTATATGTAATATAATTACTTCAATATATAATCATTTTTTATTAAGATATTATGTTGTTGGAAGAAAAAAAATAAAAACACTCATTTAAGAATGTTACCTCTTCTTTGAACAAATTTAGGTTTTCACTATGAGCCTTCCCTAGATAGATTTCTAAAAAAAAGAGCTCTAGGATGTTTTTTGGGGATTAAAATTTTGATTTTGGAATGGAATTATCAAACCAAAATGTATTTGTATGTGTGAAGAGTGGAGGATATGAGATAAACTTTTATAAGTGGGGGAGAGGACAGTTATGGAATATTTTTAAATAATCAGTTACACCAACAATTATATCATGCCACATTCCTAAAAAATGTGTCAATATAAAACACTATAGTTAATATGGTCAAAATACCACCATAAAATGCGCGTTTCAAACTTTTTTTTTCATTATTAACACTTATCGTATTAGTTTAATCCCAAGTAAATGCATTTTTACATTTACCGCAACAATTAATTATTTCCATTTTCACTATTAATTATGGTCAAAAATTAATTTTAATTTTTTTGATAATATAAATTATATTGATTAAAAATATAGGCTCTATTTTTCTAGATTCAATTAATATAAGTGGAAGAATCCAATTTAAAAATATATCTGTAGACCCAATGAAAATGTGGGATTCCAAAGGGAAAAGTCTCACATGTATAGAAGGTTGTAATATAAAAATCAAATATGAAATTAATTATAATGACCTAAATTTGTTTAATTATTATATTAATAAACTAATTTCACTTTATAAAAAATATAGAATATAATTTATCCTAGTAAAGTTTTTAAATGAAAAAAATGTTTTCAATAAAAAATTGTATTATTCATTATTCATCAAAAAATGAAATTTTCATAAAAATCCTAAAAATTTACCAATAGATAATTTTAATTGATGAATTAAAAAATTATGTTAATTCTATACAATTTACATTCAAAAATTAGTAAAATTTAATTTTAAATAATATAAACAGAGAGAGAAAAACCCATTTTTAGTAAAAATAGGGTTTTTTAGGAAACCATTATTTTTCATTTAAATTGTTAGTATTTTATTTAAAATAAATAAATAACAGAAATTTTCATAATTTAGTTGGTACTATTCATTACAACCAATTTAATATCTATTTTATAACATTATACTATATTAAGTTTCATTTAGACCATGGGTTGTGTTTTCTGCAATATATTGAAGAGATTGAATTTATTAAAACGAATATATCATAAAGTCTCAGGGTGTTACATTCTCATATAAGATCAGTGTATCATGTAATAAAAAATATTGAACCCAAATTTATTCTTTTAAAATCTCATGGTGTTACATTCTCATATAAGATTTGTGTTGTGTTCTATATACATTATCAAACCCAATAATATTCTTTTAAAATCATCAGGTGTTACAATTTTAGTGCTCATTCGATTTGTGATCACTGTTAAAACACCCATAATTATTGTCCAAATCTATTAATAATGGTAATATATAATACAATGGATACTTTTATATAACTAGAACATATTTATATTCTGATTACCCCATCTCACTTTTAAACACTCATCAAAACCATTTAACAAACTCCATCATTCATTCTTATACTTCTCTATAATTCCTCTCTCCTTTTAATTTTTTTTTCTAGATATGGAAAATGTTTATATAGTTATCCATGTCCATGAATAACCTAGTGGGAATCCATTTTTTTAGAAATATTTTTCTGTTTCACCAACTAATTATATTTCAATTGTTTAGGAAAATTTTTTACACCTCTTTTTATTACTTGTCTAGATAAACCATCATATCGTTGAGTCTCCTAGAAAATTCACTTGATAACTACTATATATTGATCGATGAGAACCTAGAGTCAATTATCTAACTTCAAGATTGTTAGAGAACACTTGGTATCTTTGAAAACCCTCCCACTAGTTAATCACATTTTGGGAACCCTAGGAAATCATGAATTCAAGGAAGATACTTCTTGGTCCTCTAAATCTTTCTGAAAGATCCCATTTAGGAAATGAACAAACTATCATCGACATAAACTTTAACAACTTGAAAAGTGATTTTTTTATTTTATCATTCATGGATATTTATATGAATATGAATTAAGCCAACTGACTATAGCCATATAGAACTATCTCGATGCTTACTTTCATGACCAGTCATTCTTCCAAAACCTCACTTTCAGCTAACTCACAATCCAATGGATCTTATAAAACATCCATGATTAGAAACACTAGTGTCCTTAAGGATCAGTAGATTCTCCCATCAAATCATCAAACTGGACATTACCCATGCAATGCTATATTTTTAAAATCAGTGGCTTCCCACTAAATCCAACTAATATATTGCTGGAGGACTATTTATTGAAGTCTTCAAAATTATAAAATATGTTCTAAATTCCACCTTTACAAATTGAAAACACAAATAGACTCATAATATACATGGATATTATTTTGGAACACCTATACTTCTTGGTACCATAACTATATACAATGGAAAAAATCCTTCCAGAAACTCAACACTGTGATTCCCCAATAGAAACAGAGAAGTTTTCCAACCATGATGTTCATGTTGCCTCAATATTAAAACTCACATAAAGACAATATTTAGTTATGAGAGATTTAGATATTCCAAAAAACCTATTGTATCACCTATATTATCTAATTTATTCCTTCTAATCTCCTGATAAACTACTCCCCATATACTCCACAACCAAGTTCTTATACACTTTTTGGAGATCTGACCCTACTTAACCATTAAAAACACATTAAATTATGCTAATATTTATAGAATATAATTATAAACACATTAATGAGTTGGATATCCCCTGAAACATTGTATTTTTTAATTAGTAATACCATACAACCCAACTAATATATCTAGCCTCCCTCCTCTGGTTCAGGATCCCTCTTTATTTTCATTAAAGATATTACTTTTAAAAAATTAATAATTAAACAAGTATGAGATATATAATAACATAATAAAAATATGAACACAAGTGATTACATGGTTTAGGAAATGTTTCAATACATTCATAGGTGAATAACTCAAATTTTATTTAGTATAACAAATACTCATTCTGGTTATAAGGAATATCCTATACCTTACCCTAACCCATGGTTGATTACCACACATTTCTTCCCACAAAACATCGTTTCTACTAGATACCTAATCATGAAGAACCAAAAATTAGGTGATGTGATAAGTTTGGGCAATCTATTTTTTACTATCTCTCTATCTAGTCAATTGTGTCAAATTCTTAGACAAAGACCACAATACTTTAATACTAAGGCCTCCACCCAATGTTATGACTTGATAATCCATATAATGATGAATTATGTGTATCAGGTATACATCACACATGGTATAAACCACAAAATATTGAGGTTCCCAATTGTTCATCAGGTCCCACCACCATAGAACATTATTTTTAGTCCCTCTATTGACATTTGTAAACATTGATTCCCTATATAATATAATACTGAAACCACAAACAACCTATTTACAATACATATCACCATTTATGATTCACACTAATGATTTAAAGGAAGCATTTCATTTACCACTATCCGATGATAAAATTAATCCATGTATCATCACCAATTATTTAACTTAAACCATGGCTTCAACACATTTCATGAAAAACATTGGAACATAATGAAACACCCATAACCTTCCACACACATTCACATCACTTATTCCTTTGAACATGACCAACCACTGAGTGAATGTATCAATATGATGCACCATCATTATTCTAAACACAAAATCAATTGTACTTATTTGTGATTAAACTGATCTATCATACACTCATCCCCATGTGTTGAAAATGGTCGATTCTTCTAGCTCCACTGTATCAATTGTTTTTTTGTTGAGTTATTTTTGGTGAAAATCATCCACTGGACTAAATCTATTTAACGACCCAATGTTTTTCAATGAAAATTCCCTTCTTATAATTCTGTCATAAAATCACATGATAACACAAAATAATGAACTACTAAGTTATAAGTGACCTTTAAACATAATTTTTTCACTTCATTGTTTGGAATTTTGAAAATCTGGCATACACGGCTGTAATCAGTATATTATTTGGAGTCCGATAAAGAAAATTTAAATTTTGGTGAATAGTAAACTACCCTAATGAATAGTAACATACCCTTATGAATAGTGATATACCCTAATGAATATTAACCTCGCCTATGGTGGTATAAAAATAATATTCGAGTTGGAAGTATGATAAACCTATAATTTAGAATAAGTTAATAAATGTTTTAAAACTGGTTTTACAATAAATTATTAATTTAATTAAATATTAAAATAATAATAATTAGATAATTATTTTCGAAAAATGGACTTCATTTTTGGATTCTACACATTGAAAAATGTTTAGGGTGTATTTTTGGGATTTCTCTGAAATACATGAATTTTTTGATGAATAGTAGAATCCGATAATTCACAATAAATGCTAAATAATGGATTAATTGAGTCATTGATGATTTTATACTGATGTGAGCCCACTTGGTTCGGGATCACATGATAAAATCACTTTTCTGTGTCATGGAATTCTTACTATTCCTTGTCTTGGGAAGAAATAATAAATTAATGATTATAATATTATGAAATCCCTCCTCTCCTCCACTATAAAAACCATCATTCACTCCCTCTTCTCTCCACTCCTCTCAAGATTTTTTCCTTTCCATTTTCCTACCCAAATCTCTCCCGAAGGACATCCCCCACGTCCAAAATCTCTAAGCCTCCTCAAATTACCAAAACCTCTCCCCTTAAGAGGTTCTTAAAGGAAGAAGTCCCAAGTGGTAAATTCCTCTTCAAAATTTCTTTTTTTTAAGTTCTTTTTTTTATTTATATCCTCACCTCCCTTCGCCATAATAGTATGATAATTCCAGTAAAATACATGTATATTAATGTATTCATGATTGTGGTATATTTAATTATCATCCCTCCTTTCCCCACCCTTTTATTTGAATGAAATGAAAGCACCGTTTGAGATGTGCAAATTTAGCACATTCAAGGACAACAATTTATCAATTTATATTATTATATTTAATTATGGCCCTGAAACCATTTGTGTTATGATTGAACTTGATTATTATATATATAATATATCCTATTGTCAGTTCTCCAATCCTTTTATACAAATGTAATTAACTTATAAAGAAAAACACATTCTTTGTAATCATATCCACCGATTAACAAAAACGGTTATCACTATGGTTATCTATATAATAATTCAACATAACTCTAAGTAGCATAATTAAAATTAAAACCAAGTAATCTACTGGATATTGATTAAATAATATAACTTCAATTCTAGACTACCACTTTCATCTTTCATACAATCCAAACATGAATATAAGTGAACTGATCTTTTAAAGCCAAGTAAACAAACGAGCCCAAACAATGAAATTGAACATTGTAACCAATCAAAAAGGATTTGAATGAACTAAAAAGGGTTAGATAAATTAAATTGAATATAGAATAGGTTCTGAACTTTTTAATTAATAATCCTAATTTTTTTATTCAGTTAATTTATAAAAAGTGGAGAACACCAACGGATTTCAGGTAAGGGATCATCCCCTTTTTACTCTTAATCAAGATTGTTCTTTATGCTATGAATTTTTGTGTAATACCAAGTGATGGGGCACGTTTATACACCTTCCCCATACTTCCATAATGTTATATATGTTATGAGAAACCTCTTATATCTCTCATTAAGCCCTCTTAGTTACACTCGATACCATGCCAATAAACCATGATGAATTCGACCCAAACTTCTTTTATTCTTTCGGGTTTCTCTATCTTTCTTTTACCAAATTTTTGTTGTCTTTTATTTTAGGTATAACTTAAAAATTATTTTTATATGCTCCAAACTCATGTTTGAGGATCCATCTCTCATTCTGTTTCAGGAATATACATTCTTTTAAGTGAATCTCTCATCGATACTTCCCGATAAGCACACTCATTTTAAAGGAACATCCCAAACTTTTACCCAATTTCAAGTGTACTCTATCTTCTGTTTTAAGACACCATTATCTTTGTAAATTCTGTATTTTATTATGAAAACCTTCATGGTTCAATTATGGTATTATATAAAAGAATGTCTTTTTTACTATTTCAAAAGCTCTATAGTATTTTCCATAAAGCCGCATTAAAATATTTTAATGCTAATGTTTATGAAATAAATTTCTCATATGTTGTCACTTTTGTTTGACACCACTTACCATTTTATATGCCTATTTTACCCTATGAACGTCCATGAATTTTCTAATTCTTTCCATACATGGACACTTTCATGATACACCTATTGGTTATGATTTATGTCATGATTGTGATACCCAATTCGTTCCATGGGTACCCTCATGTTTGTGTATGGTGGATTATATATGATTGTGTATGTGGTATGAATATTTATATGGCAAGAATATTCATGAAAATATTGATATGGGTGCACCCAGATAGCGCTCCAATGCATTGGGTATGGTTAAGTCCCATGATATGCGATGTGAAACGAGATTGGCAGTTAGCCTTGACTCGTACTAAAATGGGAAATGGGATTAGCGAATAGCCTTGACCCATACTAAATATATGATTTATGATTCTGCCACATTTTTATGATTTCATGTTTATATGACCTCATGCTTATATTAAATTATTTTGTAAGTTTCAGTCTTTCCATATCAAAATGTAATGCCTCCTAACTCATGTGCGTGAGATGTATCCTTATGTTCATTCTCTTACTGGGCTTTTTTGCTCATCCCTTTGTTCATGTGTTCCCTAGGGTACCCTATTCAGATGTAAGGGATTAAAGTAAGTTAAAAGATCTTTATGGAGATTAAATAAAGAATATTATTTTTCCCTATGTTTTATGTTATATGTACCTGGTCTTCTAAGACACTAGTCTTAACGATCCTTTTCTTGTACTCTGATGATTTGTTATGCTTAAAATCATGAAATGTTTTATGTAAAAGGCTTGGGTCTCTATAGTTTGTATTATAGGATAGTCTAGTTATTTTGGAGATTAGGAATAGAGCACCTTAGTGAGAACCTTAAGGATGAGACTAAGTGTAAGAAAAAAATACTAAATTTTGGTGAGTATAGAGTAAGTGGTTTATCAAGAAAATACTTCCCCATCTGGATACGAGGAGGTAGAGGCAGCTCTGGCACAGATGCATCTAGGGGTAAAACCCAAAAACACCGCTTTGATCTAGACTCGAATGGGAACCGATGCACAATAGCGGGCCTTGATGCACTTTTGGTTATGACACTTCTGTGGGATATGCTTTGGTAGATTCACAAGCTTAGTAAAAACCATTATTAAGGGACAAAAAGAATCCCATTAGAATATATGTTAAGAAATAGATTGAGGATAACCTAGATATAAACCTATGGAATCACAAGTCAGGATATACTTCTTCTTTATAAGGTCAGACTTTTATGTTCAAAGTTTCTTTTTATGCGCAATATCTAAGTATTCAAGACCTCTAATTATACATTATTTTTCTTAGTTAATGGCTGGAAATAGAAGAACATGTTCCATCAACCAATGTGATAGGCAATGTGATGATTTCTATAATGACATGCTTGATGTGATGGAATTGGTTGTTCAAAACTTCATAGTAGTACTTGATCAGCTGGATCTTGCTATGAATAATAACTTGAATCAGGTGGAACGTCCCCCTCCTCTAAGGAAAGAGCAAGCTTCTGTAGAATATTTCATGTGGCAAAGTCCTCCCATGTTTAACGGGTCCTCTGATCCCCTCCTCGCAGAACATTGGATTATCACCATTGAATAGATTTTCTCTATCCTCCAGAGCTCAGAAGAAGAGAAAGTTGTTTTGGAATTCTATATTTGTGATGGGGAAGCAGATCAGTGGTGGACATTGACCAAGAATACAATGTCCCAAGAGTAAATTGATTCTATAGAATGGGAGGAATTCAAGAGGATGTTTTTCAACAAATATTTTCCTCAATCCCTCTGTCACAAGATAAAAAGAGAGTTCCTTAGACTCAATCAGAAGGAAGATGATTCCATCAGAGCGTATGAAGCAAACATTAAAAGGATTTCAAGGTACACCTCAGGGTTTTTCATGAACAACGAAAGAAAGGTGGATCACTTCTTTAGAGGACTAAATATGATTCTATGAAATGTTTTGGTGATTCGAGACTTTGACAGCTATGATGAGAAAGTCAGTTAGGCCCTCAAGGTTGAAATGGAGATTGGAGACCTTCAACGGTCTCATGGGACTAGTGATAAGAAGCAGAAAATGGAGACCAACATTGTTGGTTCATCAAACAAATCCCATGATGGAAAGAATCCTCACTTTTCCATTTTCAAAAATTGTGGGAAGAAGCATCTTGGTGGCTTTCTCAAGGGAACCAAGAATTGCTTCAAATACATAATATTTTTCCACCTAGACAAGAACTGCCGAAGGGATATGAAAAACACCGCTAATGTTTAAGATGAAAGGAAGGTTTATATCAACACTCAGCCCACAGTGCAGTGTTATAACTGCAAGGATCTTGGGCATTATGTGAACAATTTCCCTAAGCCGAGGGTGGTCGGAGGCAATCAGCCAAAACCTCCAAGGCAACAAGTAAGGGATTATTCTATCACTAATACTGAGGTGGAGCCAGAAAATGATGTGGTGACAGGTACACTTGTTATTCATTCAAGAATAGCAAACATACTATTTGATTCGAGTTTTACACATTCATTCATATCTTGCATGTTTAGTAGAACTATTCAACCACCACCTCAAAATGTGGAGGAAAAGTTATATGTGAGAACAGAAAGTGGAGAAATTATTGCATCCATGGTTTATAAATCCTCCCTGATTAATTTTTGTGGACTGAACCTCCCAGAAAATCTTATCATACTTCCTTTAGTGGAGTTCAACACTCTCTTTGGAATGGATTGGCTATCTTTGTACAAGGCCACCATCAATTTTCGGGAAAGGGAGATCACTTTTCACATCCCAAAGCATCCTCCGATTCTTTACATGTCTAAGGAAGAAGATGAGTCTCCTTTACAATATTCATCTCAAGTTTGGATACTGCATCCTTGCGAGAAATCATATCTTGATCAAATGATTGGGACAAAGAATAGAATCATTCTTGAAGACATGCCCATCGTGAGGGATTACACTGATGTATTCCCCGAAGAGTTGTCTGGTCTTCCTCCTGACCGAGAGGTTGAGTTCTCAATTTAACATATCCCTAGATCTCTTCCAATATCAATGACACCTTATAGAATGACCACCATAGATCTAGAAGAGCTGAAGAAGCAATTACAGAAGAATATGGAGAAAGGTTTTATACGCCCGAGTGCTTCACCGTGGGGTGCTCCAGTCCTCTTCATCAAGAAGAAGGATGGATCAATGAGCCTCTGTATTTATTATCGTTAGCTCAATAAAATCACTATAAAGAACAAGTATCCCCTTCCACGGATAGATGACTTGTTCGATCAGTTTCGTGGGGCCAGTTATTTTTCTACGGTTGACCTTCGGTCGGGATATCACCAACTAAAGGTGAGGAAGGAAGATATTCCCAAGACTACATTTTGAATGAGGTATGAACACTAGGATTTCATTGTGATGCCATTTAGACTCACTAATGCTCCATAAATTTTCATGGATTTAATGAATAGAGTCTTTATAGATTACCTCGACAAATTTTTGGTGGTATTTATTGATTATATTCTGATATACTCCAAGAGCAAGGAGGAACATGAGGAGCATTTGGAAGCTGTGTTAAAGTCATTGAGAAAGGAGAGGTTGTATGAAAAGTATAGTAAATGTGAGTTCTGGATGGAGGAAGTATCATTTTTGGGGCATGTTATCACCAGGAAAGGGAAATCTGTGGACCCTTCCAAGACGAAGGCTATTGAAGAGTGGCTGAGGTCAACTTCTATAATGGAGATCCGTAGCTTTTTAGGTCTAGCTGGGTATTATCGATGATACATGAAGAACTTTTCGTGATTGTCAAACCCAATGACCAAGATGACAGGGAAGTGAGTAATGTTTGTCGGGACACAAGAATGTGAAGATTGTTTCATGAAATTAAAAAAGAGGCCTATCACTGCGCCGATACTCACACTCCCTTCAAGTGGAGAACTCATTTTGGTGTATAGTGATGCTTCTATGAAAGGATTAGGTTGTGTGGTAATAAAAAATGATAAAGTGATAGCATATGCCTCAAGGAAGCTGAAAATCCATGAGCAAAACTATCCCACACTTGATCTCGAGTAGGCGGCTGTGATCTTTGTGTTGAAAATCTGGAGGCATTATCTCTATGGGAAAAATGTGAGATATATACTGACCACAAGAGTCTCAAATATATATTCACACAGAAAGAGATTAATATGTGCCAATGAAGATGGATAGATCTAATCAGTAATTATGACTCTGTAATCCACTAACATCTCGGTAATGCAAACAAGGTGGTGGATGCTCTAATTAGAAATGATCTTGCATCTTTATCAATGATGAGAATTGAAAAGGATCCGATCTTCTTATATATTCAAAGGATGGACATGGGAATCATTAATGGAGGAACATCATCAATACTTTCTAAAATGATTGTTCAAGCATCCCTCTTAGAAAAAACAAAGGATTCTCAAAGAAAGGATGTGGAAATTCAGAAAAGGGTGAAAGCTATTAAAAATGGGAAATCCACCGATTTCAAAATTGATGAGGAAGGAGTTGTAAGATTTGGGACACTAGTATGATTACTATCTGATACAGAGATAAATAAGAATCTATTGAATGATGCACAAAGCTCAAACTTCACTATCCATCCTCGGCGTACCAAAATGTACTGTGATCTCTGAGAACACTTCTGGTGGTATAACATGAAAGAGATCGCAGAATATATATCAAGGTTCTTGGTATGTCAACAAGTTAAATCTGAGTGACAGAAGTCCAAAGGTATGATGCAGCCATTGCCTATACCCATGTGGAAATGGGAGAATGTTACTGTTGACTTTGTCATGGGTCTCCCAAAGACGTTGAAGGGAAATAATGTGATATGGGTTGTGGTTGACCGACTCACCAAGACATCCCATTTCATTTCTCTTTGGGAAGATCTCTCGCTTGAAAAACATGAAAAGATATATGTCAAGGAATTGGTCAGACTGCATGGTGTTCTACTCTCAATTGTCTTTGACCGTGATCCAAGGTTCACATCTAAATTCTGGAGGGGCCTTCAACATTCTTTGAGTACTGAATTAAATTTTAGCAAGGCCTATCACCCCCAAACTGATGTCCAGTCTGAAAGAACTATTCAGACGGTTGAAGATATGATTAGAGGCTCCTCTATAGAATTCAAAGGTGGATGTGATCAGAATCTCCCATTGGTTTAGTTATCATTCAACAATAGCTTCCACTCAAATATTCATATGGCTCTATATGAAGCTCTGTATGGAAAGTGATTTAGAACTCTAACCTTTTGGGATGAAGTTGGAGAATGAGAGCTACCTGTACCCGATCTGGTTCAAGACATGACAGTGAAGGTTCAAGTCATCCAGAAACACATCAAAGCTGCTCAAAGTCGGAAAAAGAGATATTTTTTCAACTGTCAAAGGGACTTGGAGTTCGACGTTGGAGATAATGTCTTCCTTCGAATATCTCCATGGAAGAGAGTCATGTGATTCAGGAAGAAAGGGAAGCTAAGCCCATGGTATATTGGCCCCTTTGAGATCCTTGACCACATAGGATCTGTGTCCTATCATCTTGCAGTTCCACCAAATATGACTCACGTTCATGATGTGTTTCATGTATCACTACTAAGTAAGTACATACCAGACCCCTCACATGTACTAAACTCAGAGGTGGTGCACATGGGAGATGATCTATCTTATAAGGAGCAGCCTGTAAAGATTCTGGATCAGATAGATAAGGTTCTACACAATAAGAAAACCCATCTTGTCAAAGTGTTGTTAAGGAACCATAAGTTTGAGGATGCAAATTGGGAACTAGAATAAGAAATGAAGGAAAATTACCCACACCTGTTTTGGCTTAGAATGTAAAAGGATATTTTTAGGGAAAAATTTCATAAGGGGGGAAAATGTAATGACCCGGTGTTTTTCAATGTAAAATCCCTTCTCATGTGTATGTCATAAAATCACATGAAAACACAAAATAATGAAATACTAAGTGATAATTGACCTTTAAACATAATTTTGTCACTTATGTGTTTGGAATTTTGAAAATCTGGCATACACGGTTGTAATCAGTAAGTTATTTGGAGTCCGATAATGAAAACATAATTTTTGGTGAATAGTAACCTACCATAATGAATAGTAACATACCCTTATGAATAGTGATATAACCTGATTAATAGTAACCTCAACTATGGTGGTATAAAAATAATATTCAATTTGGAAGTATGATATACCTATATTTTAGAATAAGTTAATAAATGTTTTAAAACTGGTTTTGATAATACATCATTATTTTAATTAAATATTAGAATAATGATATTTAGAAAAATATTTTTGAAAAACGGACTTCATTTTTGGTTTATACATGTTGAAAAATGGGTAGGGTTAATTTTTGGGATTTTTCTGAAATACTTAAATTTTTGGATGAATAGTAGAATCTGATAATTCACAATAAATGATAAATAATGGGTTAATTGAGTCATCAATGATGTTCTACTAATGTAAGCACACTTGGTTCGGGATCACATGATAAAATAAGTATTATTTTTCATGGAATAATTACTATTTTTTTTCTTGGGAAGAAATAATAAATTAGTGATTATAATATTACGAAATCCCTCTTCTCCTCCACTATAAAAACCCCCCTTCACTCCCTCTTCTCTCCAGTCCTCTCTAGCCTTGTGGCTTGCCATTATTCTGCCCAAATCTCACCCCAAGGTCCTCCCCCACGTCAAAAATCTCTCATCCTTCTCAAATTACCAAAACCACTGCCCTTAAGAGGTTCTCAAAGGAGGATGTCTGAAGAGGTAAATTCCTCTTCCCAATTTCTTCTTTTCTTTTAAGTTTTTTTCTTTTTATTTATTTCCTAACCTACCTTCACCATAATTGTTTGATAAATACAGTAAAATACATATACTGTAATGTATTCTTGATTGTGGTATATTTCATTATCTTATCTCCTTTCCCCACCCATTTATTTTAAAGAAATGAAAGCACCGTTTGATATGTTCTAATTTAGCACATTCAAGGACAACAATTTATCAATTTATAATATTATCATTAATTCTGGTCATGAAACCATTTGTGTTATGGTAGAACCATATTATTATATATGTAATATATTTTGTTTTTGTTTCTGTAATCCTTTGGTAAAAATGGAATTATGTTATAAAGCAAAACACATTCTTTGTAATCAAACCCACCGATTAACAAAAATTGTTATCACTATGGTTATATATATAATAATTCGACTTCACTCTATGTAAACTAATTAAAATTAAAACCATGTCATCTCCAGGATATTACCTAAAGTATAAAACTTAAATTCTTGACCACCAATTTCATCTTGCATATAATCCAAACTTGAATATAAGTGAACTGATCTTTTAAAACCAAGTAAACAAACAAGCCCGAACAATGAAATTAAACCTTATAACTAATCAAAAAAAATTTTAATGAAATAAAAAGGGTTATAAAAATAAATTGAATATATAAGAGTTTCTATACATATTAATTAATAAGCCTAATTTGTTTATTCATGTCTTTAATAACAAGTGGAGAACACCAACGACTTTAAGGTAAGGGATCCTCCCCTTTTTACTCATAATCAAGATTATACTCTAAGCTATGCCTTTTTGTGTAATACAAAGTGATGGGGTATGTTTTTACACCTTCCCCATACTGCCATAATTTTTTTATAAGTGATTATAAACCCCTTATCTCTCTCATCAATCCCTCTTAGTTACACCGGATACCATGTCAATAAACCATGATGGATTCTACCCTGACTTCCTTTATTCCTTTGGGTTGCTCTATCGTTCTTTTACCAAAATTTTTCTGTATTGTCTTTCATTTAGAACTTCAATATTCTGTTTATATGCTCCAGAATCATGTTCAAAGATCCATCTGTCATTCTCTTTTGGGGATATACATGCATTTAAGTGAAGCACTCTTCGATATTTCCCAATAAGCACACTCGTTTTAAAGGAACTTCCTGAACTTTTACCCAATTTCAAGTGCACTTTATCTTAAATTTTAAAAGACCGTTATCTTTGTAAATTATTTATTTTTATTATGAAAACCTTCTTGGTTAAATTCTGGTTTTATATATAATAATTTCTTCTTTATTATTTTAAAATATCTATAGTATTTTCCTTAAAACCGCACAAAAATGTTTTAATGCTAATGTTTCTAAAATACATTTCCCATATGTTGTCATTTATTTTTGACACAAATTACCATTTTATATGCCTATTTTACCCTATGAACGTCCATTTATTTTCTAATTCTTTCCTTACATGGACACATTCATGATACACCCATTGGTTATGATTTATGTCATGATTTTGGTACCCAAATCTTTCCATGGGTACCCTTATGTTTGTGTATGGTGGATTATGTATGATTGTATATGTGGTAAGAATATTTATGTGGAAAGAATATTCATGAAAATGTTGTGATGGGTGCACCCAGATAGTGCTCCAATGCATTGGGTAAGGTTAAGTCTCATGAGATGCGATGCGAAACGGGATTGGCGGTTAGCCTTGACCAGTACTAAAATAGGAAACCGGATTGGCGGTTAGCCTTGACCCATACTAAAGATATAATTTATGATTCTACCACATTTATATGATTCATTTTTTATATGATCTCATGCTTATATTAAATGATTTTATAAGTTTAACGCTTTGGATATCATTATTTCATGCCTCCTAACTCATGTGCTTGAGATGTATCCTTATGTCTATTCCCTTACTTGGATTTTTGGCTCATCCCTTTGTTCATGTGTTCCCCAGGGTACCCTATATAGATGTAAGGGCTCAAAGGAAGTTAGAAGCACTTTATGGATATTAAATAAAGAAGTTTTTTTGCCCCATGTTTTAGGTTATGTCTACCGAGTCTTCCAGGACGCTAGACTTAACGATCCTTGGTTTGTACTCTAATGATTAGTTATGCTTAAAATCTAGAAATGTTTTATGTAACAGACTCTGGTCGCTATAATATTGGCATACCATGGTGAATGGGTACTATATCAGTATGGATTTCATAGGGTAACTTCTATAGAAATAATATTTTGGATCTTACAACACTTGACTAGACAATAGTTATGATACCAAGTCCTAACATGAACACAACAATGTAATGTTCCAAACCGTCCACACTTGGATACATTTCATGAAATAAATATACTATCCCATCAAAGAAAGACTGATCAAACAAACCCACATAATGAGTGGGAACTTTTTCCCCCTGACTGAAGTCACCACATGGCTGTGAAATCAAGTGTGCCCAAATTTTGGAATAAAATAAAAGTTTGATCCAAAAAGGCTCAATCATGTGCATCATGAATGCACACCAATCAATTGCTTTTCCAATTTTACATACACCAAAAACTATTCTCTCTGAAACCAAACACCACATGTACATTTTACTAAACAAATTGTGGGAATTTTATAAAACCATTATTTCTAAAACCTAAACAGCAACAACAATAATATTATTCAATAAGGGTTCATTAAAGGGTTTCCACTAATAAAAAGAATAATTAAATTTTTAATATCATAATATTTAATGTTCATATAAATAGGAGAGTGGGAGAGAATAAAAATACATTAAACAATATTTTCTTGAAAGAAAATAACCACAAACTTTTAGATTTGGGGTCTCCCAACCCTCTTATAGAATATTAAAAAAAAATACCCGTAAAAAATACCCCAAAAACAAGATCTAATATTGGAATCCCTAAACTACAGTTTCTCTTAAGATAAACTATGACAAAAAGAGGGAATATGGAGTTAAAAGAGCCTTACCATCGATATATATTCCTAACACACTAATAATTGAATATAATGATATTTCTAAGGAATATATTCATTCAGAACAATCAAATTAGACCTTTTGATTGAGATCCCTATCATGGAGGAAAGAAATGGTTGTTGGGGGGGGGGGTTCAGGTTCAAAATATAATTTTTGGTCCTTCATAAAAACATCCATTGTTGGGATGTATATTTTGGTAAATATTCTTACAATAATGTAAATTCCAATATCTGAAATAATTTTTGGTTTTAAGGGGTTTTCACTTAGTTTACCTGACTATGCCAAAAAATTGTGTTTATTCCCCTTTGAGAAAAATATGGCTATACAATTTTTCATATGGTTTACCAAATCCATGAATGAAACATATACCTACCCCAAGACCCTAATTTGATCTATCATGGTTACCTTATGAGATTACAATGTTTCCCCTAACTTTTCTCCATCCACATGCTATTAAAAAACTCTCTAAAACATTCAAACCCCATAAAAACCACCTAAAACCAAGTCAAACCACTACATTAATTAAATATACACAATTGTTTTTTAAAATAACTCAAACATGGAGAACTAAAATTTCATTTTTCTAGAAACGTTCCTTTAAATTTCATCAAATGAGGATGAATATGGAACTCATGAAGACACCTTCTGATAGTATGAAATTACTACCATAATGAATAATGTGTTTCTATTGTAGGGGATATACAATATTATAATATTATAGGAAAATCTAGTGTATGATAATTCCAATGAGCTAAACATGATATAAATTCAATTGGAATTGATAATGGAAATGTTTGGGAATCAATAGTAGGAATTCATTTATATTTCATCACTTCTAATATTCTAATGTTATAATTATCATGGTAAAAAATTATATGTAATAATGACTTAATGTATTTAGATGATTATGATCTAATATTAAATGAGAATATTCTATTGAAGGAGTTCTAAGCATCTACAATAAATTTGTATATTGTGTATGTTATGAGGAATCTAATATCATGGATAAGATACAAGTAAGAGAAAAGAAAGACAAAGTAGAATCTTCATTAGTTTAGATGAAAATGGTATCATATGATATAATTTTTGAATATGGTGCATTCAAATAAATATTTCAATGAGTGAATGGTTAATTCTGAAATATTTTCTTCTAGAAGTGTATCTTAAAATCCTGTTTTTGAATAAACATGTGATCTCTTATTAAGTATATCTACTAAACTTGATAATGGATTATAGAATTTATGGACTCATGTCACTATATATCCGAGAATATTAGTATAAATAGTTATAATTTTGAAAGATAAATAAATTTATATCTTATGAAGGATGAAACTCTCAATATAGTGGGAAAGGGTATTGTTACCATTTAGTATCAAAACATAAACATATTTAAAGGATTATGACACACTCTAGAGTTAAGAAAGAATTTTATTTTCGTAAGATAACTATAAAATGTGGGATTCTATACAAAATTTTTAGGGGATCATAGAAATTTACACATTGTTATAGGATGGTATCCAAATGAGTGAAAGAAGGAACATTATACTAGATGAAAGATTATAAATGAGTAATAATGCAAGAAAAATAAATTTTGGTTCCAAAATGTTTGGGTATGGAGATATTTTTTACTTAAATGATATGGGTATGAAATTACAAGATCCTAATATAATTTTAAAACATGTAATCATAGCATATGAAATGTTAAAAGAGTCTATTGTTGGGAAGATATGGAATGTTCCATTCTATAAGGATGGAAAATAATCAAGGATAGTATGTTATTTCTTGTTTATATAGACATATGGTGGCCTAATCCAATAAATTCTCATCGGGAGTCATTGAACTATGTTAATGTCATTAATGATTAAACATAAATGTTATGAGTGTTTATTATCAAGAATAAGTAAGATGTTTATGAAACATTTGATTGATGGAGATCCACGGTGAAAATTAAAAATTGATGTAAACTAAAATATTATAGTCTAAAAATGGTGGACAATATGAAATTAAGGAGGTTTTATGGTACTTCTATATAGAAAAACATTCAAATAATGTCAAAAGAAGATTGGTCCATTGAATGTTTGAATCAAAATTTATTTGAGAATGAAATGATATGAGGATAAAAAATATTTTTTCTCAAGGGGTTTTTAGAGGAGGTTGTATATCATATTTACTATCTACTGAATAGAACATTTCTTATATGTAAGGTTTAGAACGTATATAAGCTCACTAGATAAGAAATAGGTATGATATATTCCATTTTAAAGTTTTTAGAACACTCACCTTGATTCCATGAAAAGTGGTATGTTAGATGTTAATTAATGTGTGTTGTTATTTTTTGTTCATGGAAATGAAAATTTTGGATTTTAATCATAGGATAATGACTTATGAAGGTCATAATAATATCAAATATATTCTTTAATGAGGATATACTTTTGACGGATCATAACCAAGTGAAAATTATAGATGATAACAAAGAATCATCACAAGAAAATGTTTTTCTGGATAAAAGTATGGATATTCTAGATAGTTTAAGTAGTACATATGTTCTAAAAGCACAATACTTCACAAAAGATGAAGTGGATTGAAATAAATTCAATTGGTATTTGTGAGTCTTGAAGTATTGAGAAGATCAGGGAAATAAAAATCCCAGAGGAGATATTCAAAAGGAGAGGTTCCATAAGAAGTTGTTCTAGAAAGAGATAAACCATATAATTTTTTAGAGATATATACTAAGGTTTCATGTGAAGTGTGTAGGTATAAAAGTTACTACACTACATTCTTATCATATAAGATTAATACCCTGCATATCAGAGATTGATTGAATGGTTGAGGGAATAAATAGAATGAGATTTATCTTTAATGGATGAAATATATTCCTTATATATTTTTGGAACATGGGAACTAATGGAGTGGTCATTTGGGAGGAGTGTTATTTAAGATAAATGAGTTTAATTGTTTAAGGAAGAAAAGGATGGATAAAAATTCATAAATTAAATATTTTTCATAAACTACATTTAATAAATGAAAGGTGTATAAATTTTATAAATCTATTCTTAAAATATAAACAATTCAACGATTTAGATATCCCATATAATTGTTTCCTCTTAATGATTACAGCTTGTATAGTTTGATGGTAAAACCCAATTCTTTCATTGAGAATTACTTGAGGATATTTACATGGATTACCAAAAGGGTATTATGGAGAATAGAAATCAACATATTCTTTTTTGTCTAAAAAGTGATTTTATAAGAATAAAAAGAAACCCAAAACTTGGAACAAGAAGTTAAATAAATCAATATTTGAGAAAAAATTTATTCTTATCAATTTAGATAATTTCATATATTATATGGTGTTTTATAATGGGAGCAACATCTTAATTATTCATTGAGTGGATACGATGATTTTATCTAGAGCATTGAAATAAATTCTTGAGGAACTAAAGGTTGAATTATCTAGATGTTTTGAGATAAAGGATCTCATCCAATAAAATAGACTTTGTTGTTATAGAATATAAGGGTTAAAAAGTCCAAATTTTATTTATTTACTATGTCTGAGTACATTTTTAATGTTGAAGAACTTTTTTTAATTAATGAAGAAAATCATATTACCACTCCTCTTACAAATAGTTAATACCATGAGAGTATCTTCTCGTGTTAAAAATAAAAATTCGGTTAACTACCTCAGAAAAATTAAAATTTCCAACATGAAGGATTATAAAATTTAAAAGTAAAATGGTTGAAAATATCTTAATTTGGAATCTAACATTATCATTTCAAAACAAACATAAAATTTTCTATATCAATAATTAACATTAAAACTCATTTAATTTAACTAAAATAATAAGAAAAACACCTATGAGAAACACAACTCAAAAAAAACTATAATATACACCCATTCAAAAAAATAAATGCAATCAATTTCATTCTATTCCCTGGATACCAATCTACAAAAACATGAGATAGTAATAAAAGTTCAAAAAAATAAAAAAATAGTGAATCATTGATAAATAATACATCTGAATTTGTTTAGGTTATCACATTCATTTTCATTTAAAAATATTGAAACACTAAAATTAAACCATAAATAGTGGTATCTAATACTCCATCAAAAAAATAAAAAGAAAAAAAGAAAAAAAAATATAGGATCACAAATTAATCACATCACCTATGACTAACTAGCCATGTTTGGATCCATTTCACAATATTTAATTACTTGTAATTGTTATGTAACATTATCCCAATTTCATTTTTAAATTGTCATGTTCCCACAGTGGTAATTTAATTTTTTCACAATGAAACATTACCTAATACCTAAGTATACAAATAAATTACACTACCACTATAATAAGCAATGAATTATGACCTAAATAATTAAATTTTTCCAAAAGCACACATCAGTTTAAATATATTTATTTAAAATAAGTATATTTCGATTTATTGATATTTAATACATTTAAAATTAATTTTATAAGATGATAGATGATACTCATGTCCTCTAAACAGATCACATAATAAATTCTAAATTGTTATTCAATTATAATTGTGCACCTTCTTCCCGAGGAATATTACACACAAGTGCAATGGATGATTTTTTTATTATTCAGTTCATAATGTCATACTCATATTGAGTAATTCTAACCTCATAATTGAAAATCATGGTTTTGAATTCATCTATAGACAGAGAAACTATTATTGATGGGATAATAAAATTATATTATACATTAGTGTGCATTACAGTTTATGGGGGTTTTAACTCCAAAGACAAATTAAAACTTTTTTAAAGTTTAATAAAATGGGATTTATGTAGTAATTATTTCCATTGAGTATGAATATATTATTCATGATGGAATTTTGTTGAAAAGATTTATAAAAAGGGTTTCCAGATAATAATTTTTATTCTTTTTAAAAAAAGGAATATTAAAAAACATAAATATTGTAAAAACACAATCATTTATAATGGATGTTAATTTTAAATATTAAATTGAGTAAAACACTTCCAGTGGAACACGAAATTAGTCACATCATTGTAAATAACTTATTTTTAGTTTATCTGAAATGATTCTATTTCAAGTCAATATGAGGAACCCGGGATGATGATTTACTATGGGGGTAGTGGATGAAATAGTGAAATCCAATTACATTTTAATCATTTTATGAAATAATTTACATAAAAATATAATTGATTTTATATAGTTAAATGTTCCTTTTACACAAATTATTATGTTATTTTTAATGTAATTGTATATTAAATACAAAATGAGAATCGAATGGGATTAACCTCTTTGAAATAATATATACTTAAAATAACTAAAATAATAATTCTTTATTTTAATCTTCATAATGAGTTCTAAATTAATTTATCTCTTAAAACTGCATAGGACAACCTGTGGAAATAGAAAATAAATGGTTGAACTAAAAATCCTAGAAAGTTAATAAACATGATAAGGAAACATAACATGCGCGATAGTGTAATTACATGATATAATAAAGGAGAAGGAACATAAGTAATCACATGGGAGAATAACATAAGGAACATGATATTATAAGATCATTGCATCATAGGAAAAGTGGACAAAACATAAAACGTGACGTAAATATTAGTTAAGGAAAACTACTGAGAACATCACATGGTAGAAATAATCCCATAATGTAATAGGTTCACTCCCTAGTACCATAAATTACATCTCACAATACTAAAACTTTATCAATTGAATTGGATGGATATATAATTATTATACCACATGTCACATTCATTTCATGTACTTGAATATGTGTTTCACATAAGGAAATAACTCACAAGGCATAAACATTATAATTACCCATAACAATAAAATGGGTCGCATAATCTTTCCTCATATCATAATCAAATGACATTTCTTAAATGAGGCTTTTGAGAAATGGTCATAAGAAATTCAATACCCCATAAAAGAAAGGTAGAGTGAGCTAGGTATATATTTAATAGAAATATATAGTAAATTTAAAATAATTATATAGCATTAAATTTTATTATAATTGATAAATATAAATATTTTTAAAAATATTAAAAATAGTCTTGTGTACAACAGACTTTATACTTTAAAAATCAATTTTGAAAACCTAAAAAACTCACAAAATATTGATAAAATAATTTTATTTGAAAATAAAACTGGAAATAATAAATTATTCTTCAAATAAAATATTGGTTAGGATGACGGTTAATTCTATATAAGTTGTATAAGTTAAATAAATTCCCTTCACACTTCGGTAAAAACTCAAAAGTCGCTTTTTTCAGAAAACAAAAAGGAGATTCCATTAAAAAAAATTTAAAAAATAAATAATAATGGTTAAAATGACTCTAAACAATCATAAATGAATATTAAAACATTTTTTTGAAAACATTTTAACGAAAACATGGACATAGAAGAGAAATGGTTTTTAACTGAAGAGAGAAACAATGTTGATTTCCTTAAAAACATTTACTCAATCATTTTAAGTACTGATGAAGGAAATGGAATATTATTACTTGAAAATGTCATTAATAACCAAATTAGAATAAAATTAATGTTTTTTAATACACAATTATCAATTAATATAATTCTATGGAAATTAATGAATAAATAATCGTGAATAAAATGAGAATGAATCATAAACCCTTACCACTATAATGACTTTTTAATCATAAACCCAATGAATGAATAAACTATAGTGGCACATAAAATTCTGTGAATTATAAATAAATCATGATATTAAATTTAAATATTCATTATATACACAATATATAATTAATTAAGTGTATAAAATAACATGTTTCTCAAAGAAATAAATTTTGAGATGTAAACCCTTACCTCGAGAACAACATTTCATGCATGTTCTCTCTCTTATTGAATAATAAAATTATGTTAATTATTTATTGTATTGATAAAATTATTTATTTGAATTATTCCTTTTATATTTTTATCAGTTCATGTTGAATTACTTAATCATTCAAGTCTGTGTTGTATGTTTTGAGGATATTCAGCTCATATGTACCAAATCACATCGGAGAGTTGAATATGGTAAAAAAGATTATTATTTCATCAAAACCAAAATAATAATCATGAATTAAATATCATTTTTATAAAACTGTTATACATTTAAAACTGATCATTGAATATGGTTATGAAAAATAAACTATTTTACTATCATGGAGATGGTAGGTCGTACATATGCATGAGTAAAATTTCAATTTTTTAATGATAATAATGGAAAGAAGGTAATAATTAAATAAAATTTATATAAATACCATTTTATAATAAATATAATATTCTTTATTTGAATATACTTACATATACCATCTATTTAATTTGGTAATAAAAAAATGAATCACATCGCTTCACGCGATAGTAGCTTTTCATACACATGAACTATGTTATCAATTTTCAATGGATGTTATGGAAAAAGGTATATGATAGGTTAATTTTACCGAATTATTATTATTTAGTTAATATAATTAATATTAAATCCATCATCATGAACATATGTGATAAATGATTATGGAAGATAAATTACATTGTTTCGTGAGGTGGTAGTCCACTGTACAAACAAATGGTTGTTTTATTTATCATTTGATGGAAGAGGATATAGATAAATATTATGAAAAATAAATAATAAAATATAATTATATAGGATATAATGGTTTTATAATATTTTAATTATTAATACATAGTTCAAGGTTTAAAAATGTTGAGTAAAAAAAGAGTGCAATGAAGACGATAACCATCGCTTAGAAAAACCTCTAGATCTCTTATTAAGGACCCTATTTATGGAATTTTAGGAAGACCCAAAGCTATATAATGTTTCTAAGGATATTTTGGAGATATTTTTATAAGGTTTGTTGGATCCATGGGTCTTTATATGTATTAATAAGTTAGGGGGTAGGGTTCCCTTTTATAATTGAGGAGGAGTTTCATTTTTTTGTAAATAACCAATACTATTAAATAATGGTAAGTCACTCCCAAGACAAGTGTCTAAAAAATTAAATAACAATGGAATTTTTTATTATAGTAATGATAAATTATTCTACTAATGAAATAAAAATGTTTTAACATATTATACCTTTTACCTATATGTTTACTCACTTTAACCATTTTAATTTTTTTATCACAATAACTATTTTTTATTATTTTTACTATTCATTTTGAAAAGTGATTAAGTTGAACTTAGTATATAAAACAAATAATTATTATTCATAATTTGGAATCTATTTGGTCAATTTAAATAAATATAATTGGGAAAATATTATTTAATATAAAACCCATACGGCTATTGAAAAAAAGTTTTCTAAAAAAATTATTTTTTAGGGAAAAGATGATTTTACAATAATTTTATTAATACTAATATTCATTACATGAATATAAATTCATAAAGTAACATTTATATTCTATAAATTTAATTTAAATAATTACTTAATATTTTTTATTATAATTAATTAAAATGGATAAACATTATCCACTTTAAAACAGTTTTAGAAAAATCTGTTTTTAAGCTTAAGAAAAAATATATACTAAAATATAGTATAAATATAATTAAAATAAATATAATTGGATTATATAATAATAAAATATATATATATTTTAGTTTTAAATAAAATTAATAGAATAATGGTATTTTTTAATTACTTAATTTATTAAAAAAATGTTTTCTAAAAATTGGTATTTTTCACTACTGACAGAGAAATAAATATTTTCAAGAAAACCCTAAAATTTTACTCAATGTAAATTTTATTATTATGGTTTATTAAATGATTTAAATTTATAAAATAAAAAATCTAATATTTCCATAAAATAATTATACTATTTTCTCACAAAAAGAAATAATATTATTTTTGAAGGAACAATTTTTTGGTGGAATATAATATCATTATTAAAAATTGTGTACTTGTTAATAACTTATCAATACATTTGTTTAGTTATTCTATAAATATTTTATAATTTAGTTAAAATTATTCATACCCTATTATATAATGTCTATGTTAAATCATTAATGTTTATATAATAATATTTGAATATTATATCTTGATTTGTTCAAACTCAGTCATGTGTGTTGAATAAGATATTTAACATAGGTTTCTTTTAAAATCTCGAGGTGTTAAATTATAACACCCGTAAATAAATTTTGTCCCATAAATTTTAACTTATTCTTAGTAATCAAGGGTTTAAATTTTATAATTACCATTCTATAAAACCAATATATTAAAAATGGTTAATAAATAATCCTCTTAAAATATGGAAAGTTAAATAAAAACGTCATCTAGAAGAACACGTGACTATGTACCCAAGTAAGAAAACATAAATGTGAAGTTAAAATATGGAAGTTGAAGAAAAGATTAAATAATTGTAGTGAGTGATTGATATCATTAATCATAATAAAGTTAATGATCAAAATAAATTTAGCAACAAATAAAACCATAAATCTATTATGAATTAAGAGACCATTGATTCATCAGATATGAAGTCAATAATATCACATTTTTTTTCAAGATTCCACAAATAGAGTGAATTTATTATTTTACTATCAAGATATAGAAAATCATAAAATATAAATAGTTGAAATATTATCATTTCAGAAACATAATTTTATTCTTTCATTTTTCTTCGATCAACCTCCAATTCACAACTTACTCAAATAAATTAATATCTAATATAAAGTTTTAATCCTGAAGCACTTAAATTAACATTTAACTGATTAGAAGATCTATAAAATAGTAATAAGTTATCCCAATATCTTTATTAAAATTATTTTTTATTAAAAAAGTAAGATAAGACCTAAAATTAATATGAATATATTACTCTCTATAAGTCATCAATAAAACCAAATGTTTAAAAGATATCATTCCTTAGATAAATAACTATTTATCCCAAATAATCTCAATAATATCAACATTAAATTTTTGTTTTAACAACAAATTTTATCCCATACCCTTAAAATTATATCTCTAATAACATAATATCATCCTTACACAATAATCCATTATGTAAAAATTAAATGTTATATATAAATATATATATTGTAACCCGATAAAATGATTCCAAAAATATTATTAGTAACATAAAAATACTAAATATTTCAAAATATTTTAATGTATAATATTTTTCACCAATTAAATTTATATTTATCCAAAAAATATATTTTGAAAAAACATTGGAATAATAACTAGTACATTACATACTAGAGGTAGGAACTACACACTTGATACCCTTCAATTGTGGGTTCAAACCCCATGACCTCATCAGATATGATGAGTTGTCACCCGACATTCTAGTTGTTATTTTTTCAAGAATTATATTAATATAATTTCTATAATGTTCCAGAAAATATAATGAACATCCTCAAAATAACATTCATCAGGAATTTTTTTTTACCACTACATTCTTCTATAAAGATTATTTTTCCCCAAAATCAATTAATACTAATTGACTATAATTACCACAACATCAAGTACATACCAATGATTATATTTTCCTTAATCATGTGTTTTTACATAAAATATCAATTTACCATTAAATCACATTTCAAGGTCATTAGAGTTATTCAATGTATTATTTAAAATACTAAAATAAATACTACTACAGAAAAATCATCAATGTTTCATGATTCATATCACCAAAACACCATTAATAAAAACACATCAACCACATGATTCCAAAATTAAAAAACCTAAAAAAATCAATCATTCCACTTTAATTATTGTGATAACATGTTCAATTAGTAATTAATTCTTGGATTAGGGATTTTACTTAGATAATGACCTAGTTCCTCACACCTACAATAATACACTATTAATGGTCCCTTTGTTTAAACATTATTTCAAAATGTCTTATTTACTAGACTCATTTTTTATCATCAATTAGCTACTTGTTGGTCTCTTTTCTCTCACATAACTAATCTTCCAGTTTATTTTAAGGAATTTTACAAAGTGACTCTTCCCACATTTTTGAAATGTATAAAATTGAATCATATTTTCATTATCATCCTTAACACTTGAAAATCCTTGAGATGATGCCCTTATCTTCTTTGGTGTGTTTATAAATTAAACTATGTTCTAGTTTTTAATCATAATTCTATTTAGATCATTTTTAACAATCACAACATGTCTAAATTCCATTCCCATTAGTCTTGGTATCTCATTAATGAAATCATTAAATTTCCCAATACATTGGTTATTGTCATGGTTTCTTCTATTCAAAGAAATTAAATTAAAAGAATAAAATAAGAAATATTATAATTCATTAACATATATAAAAGGATCCGTATAAATATATAAGGAATAAATTAAAAAATAATAAGTATATCCTGGATTACAAGTTTATAGGTTTCAATCTAGGCTATCTATGGTAACATTTCATATTTGGTTCTATAACATAACAATTTTTTATTTCAATCAAATGGTTCTTATAGAGTTTTATGAATTTCTAAAGCATACCCCTAGGAGTGAAAAACCAAGTGTGTAGCAAGGCTTAATATAATGAACCCGAAAATTATCGAGTCTAACTCAATGATCTTTTTTTGGGTTATTAGTCCTAGGTACAGCTATTCCAGATCCACTTCCAAACGTAGTATCCAAATAGTGATGTAATTTCTTGGAAACACTCATTATATCATACACCAAAATTTTAGTATGTTTTCTTATACTTAGACTTATATATATTAGGTTTTTGCAAATATATTCTCATCCTAGTCTTCAAAATATAACTAAACATTACATATAATACCAACTATAGTCACCCAATACATTTACATATAATATTATAATATTTTTAATATATATATATATATATATCAATTAAATTAAAAATTGAGGATCAAAAAATCATTGTCTCTTTGGATTTTTGGGTACTTAAAACAACATAAATAAAACTTATTTATTTTAATCTCCAAAATGATCTTAAAAATTTCTTGAGATCCTAAAACTACATAGGATAACTTGAGGGTAGCATAAAATAAATGATTGAGCTGAAAATCCTTGTATAGAAAAACACATGATAAAGAAACATAACATTTGATTTAGAGGAACAACATAATATAATAAAAGAGAATGCTTAAAAGTAATTACATGGGAACATAACATAATGAACATTGTGTCAATAGATTATATTTCTATAAGAAAATTGATATCAATATAAGACATGAAATAAAAATAATTCAACGATAACTAGTGAAACAATGTCACATGGTTGGAAGTGTCCAAAATGGATTAGGTATACTCTATAATCCCATACATGATGTCTCAAGAGACAAAAACATTACATAATGAATTTGAGGGAAATATAAATATGGTCCCACCATCACATCAATTTTAGGTACATTAATATCAAAGAAACATATGAAAGTAAATCATAAGGTATAAACATAAGAATAACCTATGGAATGAAAATGTGTTGCATAATCTTGGTTCATAGCATAAATAGAAAAAATTTATTAAACATGGAATTTGAGAAATGATCAAAAGTAATGCATTAACCCATCAAAGGAAGGGAGAGTGAGTAACATATATTTGTAAGGGGCATATATAAATAATTGAGAATCAATCCACAATATTAATGGTTGTTTTAATTGATTAATAGAAATAATTTTAAATATATTAGAAATAATATTGTGGAAAATAACCTTTCCAATTTGAATAACACTTTTGAAAAATAAAAACTCACAAAAAAATAATTAAAAAATTTTCTTTTATTATATTATTGGATCTTGTAAAGGATGATTAAAATAAAATAATGGATAGTGTAAGACCCCTATATTTTAATTACAAATATTTTAAAAAACAATTTTATTTCATTGAATTATAGCATTACATACATGTTTGTGTTTCTATAAAACATCATTTTATTGTTGTAATCATTTAAATAAGAAAATTATAAACTAACCATTAGAACTGAGAGTATGAACAAGAATAATATAATTATGAAAATATTGTTTAAAAATGAATATATAATTAATTATTTGGTGAATAATTTGAAATAAATGAAATTAAAAACAACTTTAATATAAAAAGAAATCTTTTTTTGAAGAACAATTTAATTGTGCACACATTTGTTTTATACCAATACATAAAAAAATAACTATTGTGGAATTTTATTAATGATTTATATATATAATATTAAATAAAAATTTTAACATTCATTTTGGGTGTTTTCTATACATGATATAAAAAAATCCAATTTTAGATAGAAAAGATGTATTTGTCTAGAAATACAATTTCCCTCTTTTGACAGAAAACTTATATGAAATCTAATTTTTGAAAACTTTAAAAATTATATTTAAAAAACTTAAATTTTTCATTGAAATAGGTATATATAAATTTACTATGGTTGATTGTTTTGGTATTTTTTGAGTAAGTTTCATTTTTTGTTGAATATTGATAAATGTTGAATTTTAATTTAAAACCGTTATTTTTATAAATAGTTTATGTTATTAAATTATATTTTTGATTAGTTTTAAAGTATAATTAGATAAATTTTATATAATTTAATCCAATTAATTTTATTAAAACCAATTTACCATTGAATTGTGATATTAAAAAAAATTCAACATTTGATTGTTTTCAATTTAAAAACTCATTTGCTCACCCATTCAACATAATAAATTTTAAATTAATTCTATTAAATTATGTATTATGAATTTTTAATTATAAATTCTATATTTTAAATCACAAGTTGATTTTTTTTTGAAAAAATCTCTTTTATTTTTGGCCAATAATAATAATAACAAGGGTAATTTTTGTTATCATGGTAAAATGTAAATTGGGAAATTTAGGGTTAAAATAAAGTGATAAAGACAATAAAATGACCCTAAAACAATACCAAATTTTATTGGATGATGTTAATTAGACCCTAAAAACATATGGTTCTACATTTAATTATTTAATGGACACTTTTAGAAGAAAACGACTTAGAAATTATTTAAATGAACAGGAGTGAAAAAATTACACACTCTTACTTTTAATAATATAAAATTATTAATATGGGAAAAAATAGAATATAAGATAAATAATGTATATTATTAATAATTATAAATGTTTTATATGAATTATAAAAATTTAGATTTAAATTTTATTGATTAAATAATTATCACCAAAAATTATATATTGATGATGCAGTAATTACTCAATTAATGATACACTCAATTAAATGCTATTAGAAATATTAAAATAAAAATAATTTGAATTAATTAAGTTAATAATGAAATTTTATAGGTGAATATTACATATTAGGTGTGTATTAAACAAATTTATTAGAATTTATCTTTCATTATTGTTTATCTTATTTTAAATTTTTCAAATAGTATCAAAATTGACATAATGATATTTTATGACATAATATTTAATTAAATTATTTTCAAAAAATAGATGTAATAAATAAAAAAGGGGATTAATTATGTTAAAAATATCATACATTTACTATTTATGTTTCAATTTACAAATTTTGTGTAATACTTAAAACCTTTTAATATCAAATAATTTTTTACCATGGTTAAAATTATAATAGGTTTACTATGGGTAAATCTAAATGATAATGTTTAAAATTACCCAAAACCATTATAAAATATATTAGATTATGGTATTATAACCTTATACCACATTATAGTGGAATAACAATCCATTTTGAGGTATTTTTACATATGTTTAATAAATTATAAATTAATTGTTTTGTGAAATTCCAAAAGTATCCCTCCCCTTTCTTATAAAAGGGAACCTATTCTTCTCATTTCATAAGACTTCAGAACCTATTTAGTTCTAACAAAATCTATCCAAATATCTTTTTAAATTCCTTCCTTTTTTGCTAAAATCCATACTATTGGATTAAATTGATCCAAGGAAGTCCTTTTGTGGAAATCAAACATAGATACCCAAACAATAGTCAACGTTCGTCAAAAAATAATTTTGATTTATTTCATCCTTAAACCCCTTAAATATTTTTTATTTATTATTTGTATAATTATATAAGTATCATAAAAATAATGATATTTTTTATATGATGTTTTTATCTATAATAACACAAACCTACATCCAATGGTATACACAATCGTCATTCAAATGTACGGTGAACAACCGCCTCGCGAATCGATGACGTTTGTCCCTCTATTTTCACCTTACAAGAATAAAAATAATGATATATTTTATATTTTAATATGATATTTAGAATTTTTAAGATGTATTTATGCTTTTTTAATTAATATATAACACATACCTTTGTGCTTTTCATTTTTTGTAAATATGATGACTTCATTTGTGGACGTATGGATTACCTCCTCCTCAAAGTGTTGGTATTCTTTACACATTACATGGAATTTATTAAGGATGAGTTTAGTAAAATAATATAATATATATGAAAGAATAATTCCACATTAATTATAATATATATATATATACATATATTCCATTTTCTTTATTTCTTTCATTGAAATAATAAAACTGAAACAACATTCATGCGTACGTACAACCTAACATCTCTATTAACGGTGTATTCCACTTCATATTTATATATTTAACAAATTGTTATAAATATATATATATATATATATAATGAATATATATGATATTTATATCATTATTATCAATCATTAGATTATTAAATCCAGATATAAGTAAGAAAATAAAACCAATGCAAACACAATCGAAAAAGTAAGCGGTTTTTACCCGAAACATTAATTTAACATGGAATTGATAATAAATGGGTAATATGGGGTAATAATTAAATAATATATTATAATATATAATTTTACATTGTTTTAATATATTAATAATATATATATATATTATGCATGAGGATTGAATGATAACAAAGTGAGTCAAGACCAAAGGTAAGGGTTTTCCCATCATACTTTTATTTCTGTGAGATATATGATATATTGATCACTAACTCTTGTTTTTTTGTAACACCCCAAGCTTCCATGGTACACACCTCTTTGAATAATAGAGCAGCGTGTGTTGTATGCAACCTCTAGTTTTAACACACCGCGGCCAATAAAATTAACAGTTGTGAATAGTAATACCAACTTTTTGAAATTATATAAATTTTATATTTCAAAACGGACTTCATTTTTGTATTCAAAATATCGAAATTATCCTAAGTTAATATTTTTTGTAATTTTCTGAGACCTTCCAATTTTTTATGAATAGTCAAAAATACTTAAAACAACTTTTTTAATCAAAATAATTTATAGTGATAAATTATACTATTGAGTGGTTTTAAAGTATAATTAGAATATATTTTTACCATTTTATCCAATTGTGGTCATTATAATTAATTTAACATTGAAATTGGACATAAACAATTATCAATATTTTGATATATATTGTTTCTTAAAAACATGCTATTTGTTGTGACAACGGGAATTAATTATAATATTAATTAATGAAACTTATATGTTTGTAATTTTGTAAAATAGAAATCATTTTTTGAATTTGGAATATCAATTATAGCTTAGGGTGAAATTTTGGCATTGTTCTGAAAAACTTCAATTTTTGATGAATAGTGAAACCACTAAGTGGTAGTTAAAAAACTATTTTTTCATTTAAATGAAACATTACCTCTTCTATGAATTGAATTTCAATAATATGACATACATGGTTGTCATTAGGATGTTAAATGTGGTTCAATGGGATTAAAATAATTTTTTGGTGAATAGTAACTTTTAAGTTTTATTAATCGAGATTAAAGGTAATTAGTGTAATTTAAGGTAAAGATAATGTTATAATAATATGAAATGACCTTGACACATGTCCTACCACAATAGGATGAGTCATGGCCGACCATAAAAATCCATGGGTCAACTTGGGGACCCCATGAAGCCACTTTGGTAGGAAAATGACATTAAAAACTTCATATTTAATGTTAGAATAAAAATGTCACAAACATGAGTTGTTTTACTAAAACAATTTGAAAATGGGGTTATAAAAGTCATATGATTGACTATAAATATTCGTTAGAAATCTAAAAATATTTCTTACATCGTTATATTTTTTTATAATTTTTAGACATTAAAGAAATTAAATTATTTATGACACCATGATGATGAAGCGATTACCTCAATATTTAACGATTTACATAAAATGGAAAGATAATGTAAAATATAAGACCTAAACATGTAAAAAACCTATTGGATGGGTGGATTTAGGACACTTATCACCTTATCCTAGAAATATATAATTTTGGGACCTTTTAAATCCGAAAAGAATTTTATAATAAAGTAACCTTTTATAACTTTCCAAGAGTGCCCCTCCTCTCCTCTTATACAAGGCCCGCACCTCTACCACCTTACCCACACCTCTCAAGCCTTTGGCTCGGCCAACCCCTGCCCATTTTGTCTCTAAATATTCCACTATTACTTCTAGAATCCTCACTTTGGGCAGAAGTCTTTCCAAGGAAGCCTTTGAGCTCAAATCAAAAAGAGTTACCCGTTTTAAAGGTAGTGTTTTATCTTATGTTATTTTGTTTTATTTTGCTTCTCCAACCAATTAATATATTTTTATTCATTTATTTTGTAACAAATACAGTATATTCAATATACTAGGATGTTTTTATGAGAATTATTTGACTTACACTTACTCACACATTCGTCTAATGGTTAAAGAACATACTGTTTCTATGGTTGGAAAATTTCTACCTCACGAAACGATGATTGTTCATTCTTCTTTTAACACCTCTCATGGTGGCCACTATGATGAAACTATTTTTATATACGATATATATTATGTTTTTTCCTTATGATTCTGTATTTTTCATTTATGGAATACCTTTACAATTTTCATTATGGGTAAACGCGATAATTTCATTTTAGGAAGTGCAGACTACCGCCCCTCAAAGTGATTTGAATCGTTAATGCCATATGTGGGATGTATAAAGGATGGAGTAAATGGTATTATAAATTATATTATACTGGAATTATAGTATACCTTTATATAATTATAATTTCATTCCATTAAATATGAAATAGAAATGAAAGTGGCGTTCATGCGTACGTACGGCTTACCATCTCCATGAACGGTGCATTTCATTTCTTACCTCTAAATGTTATGTAATATTATAAATGCATGTATTTACTGGATATATATGATATATATGACATCTACATCATGAATATAATTCTGGATATAATGAATATTTCACCACATGAAAACCTTGTAATTATAAGATGTTTATTTTTGACTCAAGTACCAATGATAGACAAAATGACCATTATTAACGTAAATAATTACATAATGTCCATAACATGGTAATCAGTGCTATAAAAGGAATAATTAAAATGGAAAAGGTTCTTAATCAAATAGAAATTAACTCTAGTTTATTATTCAGGAGGTTAAAGAACGGTCGAGTCAAGTCGGACACAAGGTAAGGGAACTTCTTAACCCAATTTCTATTCTTTGGGTTAATCTCCTACTTTCAAATTATGTCATGATATTATTATTTCCTATCTTGTATTTTTTTACATTATTTATGAGCACTTATAGTGAATATACATAATAGACTTATTTTATTTTTAAAAAAATGAACTTTGTAGGGGATTCGTCTCAATCTCCTTTCATTGAGGCATATTTTATTTTATACACAACTTTCATTTATACGATGTATAAACCCCTTTTGACTTTTACTTTTATTTCAAAAGAATATTTTTATACAAAGAATTTTTTCTATACGACAAAAGTAAATTGTTGTCTTACGTATGCGGCGATAATGACTTCTCCGCCGCCATGACCATTATTTGAGTTTCAGCTTCCTCTACAAGCCATAACCTTTTTAAAATGAAAAAGAAATAACAAGTTTTGATTTTAGTTTATTTTGTTATTGAAAATGGTTTTGAATGTGTTTTTATAATATCAATATGTTGTATTGATATCTTGTTATTGAAATGTGGAAATGTTATGTTTCATTTATGCATTTTTTATGTGATACGATTATGTTATGGTTTATGATATGTTTAAACCTGTTCATATGAGGAATGCATTAGACTTAATAAGTGACGTGTAGAGCCCGCTATAGCTCCTCGATGCATCGGCAGGTCTCATGAGACGAACTATTGTCTTGGAACGAGGCCATGGAAAAATATTATTTGTAGTCTTGGCACGAGGCCTTGGCTACGTGGTTATGATTGTCTGGCATTATGAATTCCATCATTATGAAAGTGGTTATTGATATTGCATTTGATTATTTGACCAGTAGAATATCCATGTGAATATGTAAATGGCATTATCTCATTTTACATTTTCCATATTATGTTGAAGTTCAAGTTTAAAAGGCTTTGGTTTTAGTTATACATTTCCTTAAATGTTTATGTTAATTTATGAAAGCTTCCGCTATATTGTTATCCTTACTGAGCATCTGAGCTCTCCCCTTTCAATGTTTTAATTTTTCCAAGATGTGAAGAAGTATTTTATGAATGACCTGAAGGGTTAATATGAGGAGATATGAAGTCAAAATGTTGTTTTAGTTTTGTATTAATTTATGATGTAATGTAAAACTTATGAATGTATCTAGTGTTTCAAGGCTACTAAACTAATCGGTCTTTTGAGACATGATCTTTGTGATCATGCCAATGCTACGCAATAATGCACTGACACTGGGTAACTGGGGTCGGGGTGTTAGAGTTGGTATTAGAGGTAGTTTAGTACTAACCGTGGAAGCTAGATTTAGATAAACTCTGATTAGAGCACATAACCCTAAGATAGACTTTGAGGATTAGTATAGAATAACTTCTTAGAATTCTGATATTATAGAGATTTTGTGAGTTTTCCGAGCAATACATCCCTATATGGATACGAGTAGGTAGAGGCGGCTCTGGAAAAGATGTACCTAGGGGTAAAACACAAAAACATCGCTTTGATCTAGACTCGAATGGGAACTGGTGCACGACAACGGGCCATGATGCACTCTTGGTTACGACACTCTCGGGGGGATATGCTTTGGATAATTCTTATTTTCATTACAAACCACTATAATGGGTTATGAGTATATACTTCCTCAAAGAAAACATTTTTATGATTATAGATTATATTTATAAATAGTTTAATTTATGTTAAGTGTTTTTCATGTTTTTTATTATGTATTTCGACTCATAATCTAATCTAGTTTATGACATTGTTTAGAAATGGCGCATAGTGGAAGGAATGGAAACTATATCAATGCACACACTCCATGTAGGTATTTCCCTCCTACTCAAGATAATTATAATGGAGTTGGTGATACAACTGGTGCTGATCAGCTAATCACCATACTGGGATAACTCTCTCATGTTATGAATAATAACCTTACTCGTATGGAGCACCCTGATCCGCAATGTGGATGATCAATGTTAGACCACTTCATGGGGAAACAACCGCCAACATTTAATGTGGGCACAAGTCTATTAGTAGCTAAGCAATGGATAAACTCCTTAAAGAAAATATTCCATGCCTTGGGGAGTAGCGAAAGGGAGAAAGTTGTCATGGCAGTTTACCGCCTCACCGGAGATGCTTATCAATGGTGGTCTTTGATTCAAAACACAAAGGAATATGATGAAGTATCAAATATGGAATGGAGGGAGTTCAATGATATTTTCTTAGAAAAATACAATCCACGTGACCATCTAGCAGATATAGAAAGGAAATTTTTGGTTCTGAGGAAAAAGGAGGATAAGAATGTCGCAAAGTATGAGGCCAACTTTACAAGGTTAGAGAGGTATGATACAGATTATATACATAACCCAAGAAGTAAGATTGATCATTTCTTTGATGGGTTTAAACTGTTTCTCTGTCGAGCATTAGTATCACAATATTTCTCAACATACAAAGATATAGTCTCGTGTGCTATCAAGACAGAAAAGGAATTCCTTAATTCTTATGACAATAAAGTAAAGCAAGAGAAGAAGAGAACGGTGGAACAAGAGACAGATAAAGGGAAAAAGGGAAAGAAGGATTTTCTATTATGCAATAATTGTGGGATGAATCACCATGGTACTTTTTTAAAATGAATAGAAGTTTGTTATAAATGTGGAGAAAAAGGTCACCAGGTGCGTTATTGCAAGGGAAAGAAATTGGGTACCAATGTTGAATGCTATAATTGTAGGGAAATGGGGCATTATGAAAATTAATGTCCTAAGCGTCAGGGAAACTTACCTCATAAAATTCCAAGGGATCAAGGATAATCTTATGTTGTTACTATAGTTGAATTGGAATAATTAACGTATTGGTGCTTTTGGACTCAAGGATTATATTCTGGTTATAATAATAATGTGATATATATAAGGATTGTACTATAGTACTTGATTTCATTAAGGTTTTAATATGATTAAGGTAATAATATTTTTAGTATGAGACAATAAGAGAAACATTACTTTGTTTTGGGAATCTGATGTTACAATTGATTTTGTAATTTAGAGACCGTTTAGAGAAATTCTGGGTAGAGGTATTTTAGATAACTATAAAGGTTGGAATGGATTAAGTTGAACATTGGATAGTATTGTTTAAGGTTAAAACATTTATAAAGATTACTTTTGGAATATTATAGTACTATATTTTTAGGAAAAGGACAACCTTCAGGTCGGGGGATAACCCGTTGTGTCGGACAAAGCTGCATGAATTGAACCCACAACCATACTGCGACAGGCTTTTATTACCTACCACTAGTCTATAGGAAGTCCTTAAATGGTATGTGGTAATATTTGGAACCTTATACAATTAGGATAAATAGAATATTTTTGAGTTTTGTTACCATTTGGAGTGAAAGATGGGGTTGTGGTAAAAAATTATTAAAGAATGAATGACTACATGAAATGTAAGTATATTTCCTTACATTATTAGTAAATCTATTAAATAAATTCCTCTACTTTATGAAAGGTAACTTAAAACAAAAACTTTTTCGGTTAACTTTTCCAAATGGGGATTCAATGACTGTTTAACCAATCACTAGTTTGTGATTTTCTTGTGGTCAACTTTCTCCTAATCATGTTTTCTACAGCTCTTCATCAAACCTTGGTGGTTGGTTTTTCTTCCATATCCATATTTTCATAGAATCCTAGTATGGGATATATCGGGTTACCTTTGTAATTCTCTTTCTTTCTTTTAATGTTATATTATTATTAACCTTATTTCCGATGTGGGTTTTCCACAAAGGTAATTTCTATTTTCAACCGTTTATTTTCAAAGAAAAATTTTAAATTGCGAGGACACAATTTATTGAAGTAGGGGAGAATGTAACACCCCAAGCTTCCATGGTACGCTTCTCTTTGAATAATAGATCAGCGTGTGTTGTACGCAACCACGAGTTCTAGCACACCGCGGCCAATAAAAGTAGCAGTTATGAATAGTAATACCCACTTTTTGAAATTATATAAATTTTATATTTCGAAATGGACTTCATTTTTGTATTCGTAATATCGAAATTATCCTAAGTTGAATTTTTTGTATTTTTCTGAGAACATCCAATTTGTTATGAATAGTGAAAAATACTTAAAACAAATTTTTTAATCAATATAATTTATAGTGATAAATAATACTATTGATTGGTTTTAAAGTATAATTAGAATATATTTTTACCATTTTAACCAATGGTGGTCATTAGAATTAATTTAACATTGAAATTGGACATAAACAATTGTCAATCTTTTGATATATATTGTTTCTTAAAAACATGATATTTGTTGTGACAGTGGGAATTAATTATAAAATTAATTAATGCAACTTATATTTTTGGAATTTTGTAAAATAGACATCTTTTTTTGAATTAGGAATATCAATTATAGCTTAGGGTGAAATTTTGGCATTGTTCTGAAAAACATCAATTTTTGATGAATAGTGAAACCACTAAGTGGTAGTTAAAAATCTGATTTTTCATTTAAATGAAACTTTACCGCTTCTAAGAATTGAATTTAAAAAATATTACATACATGGTTTTCATTAGGATGTAAAATTTGGTTCAATGGGATTAAAATAATTTTTTGATGAATAATATCTTTTAAGTTTTATTAATCGCGATTAAAGGTAATTAGTGTAATTTAAGGTAAAGATAATGTTATAATAATATGAAATGACCGTGACACATGTCTTACCCCTATTTTATGAGTCATTTCCGACCATGAAAATCCATGGGTCAACTTGGGGTCCCCATGGAGCCACATTGGTAGGAAAATGACATTAAAAACTTTTTATTTAATGTTAAAATAAAAATGTCACAAACATGAGTTGTTTTACTAAAACTATATTTAAATGGGGTTATAAAAGTCATATTTTTTACTATAAATATTAGTTATATGTCTAAAAATATTTCCCACATCATGAAAATTTTTATATAATTTTTAGACAATAAATAAATTGAATTATTTATGACACCATGATGATGCACCGATTACCTCATTATTTAACGATTTAAATAAAATGAAAAGATAATGTAAAATCTAAGAACTACACGTGTCAAAAACCTATTTGATGGGTGTATTTCAAACACTTATCACCTTATCCTCGAAATATATAATTTTGGGACCTTTTAAATCCGAAAAGAATTTTATAATAAAGTAACCTTTTATAACATTCCAAGAGTGCCCCTCCTCTCCTATTATAAAAGGCCCCCACCTCTACCACCTTACCCACACCTCTCAAGCCTTTGAGTCGGCCAACCCCAGCCCATTTTGACTCTCCACATCCCATTATTACTCCTAGAAGGCTCATTTTGGGCATAATTATTCCCAAGGAAGCCTTTGAGCTCAAATCAAAAAGAGTTACCCTTTTTAAAGGTAGTGTTTTCTCTTATGTTATTTTGTCTTATTTTGCTTCTCCAACCCCTTAAACTGTTTTTATTCCTTTATTTTGTTACAAAAACAGTATCTTAAATATACTATGATGTTGTTATGATATGTATTTTACTTACACTTACACACACCTTCGTCTAATGGTTAAAGAACATACTGTTTCAGTGGTTGGAAAATTTCTACCTCACGAAACGATGATTGTTCATTCTTCTTTTAACACCTCTCATAGTGGCCATTATGATGAAACTATTTTTATATATGATATATATTATGTTTTTTTCCTTATGATTCTTTATTTTTCATTTATGGCATACCTTTACGATTTCTATTTTGGGTAAACATGATAATTTCATTTTATGAAGTGCGGACTACCGCCCCCTCAAAGTGATTTGAATCGTTAATGCCATATATGGGATGTATAAAGGATGGAGTAAATGGTTTTATACATTATATTATACTGGATTTATATTATAACTTTATATAATTGTAATTTCATTCCATTAAATACGAAATAGAAATAAAAGCGGCGTTCATGCGTACGTACGGCTTACCGTCTCCATGAACGGTGCATTTCTTTTTTTACCTCTAAATTTTATATAATATTATAAATGCATGTATATACTGGATATATATTATATATATGATATATAAAACATGAATATAATTCTGGGTATAATGGATATTTCACCACATGAACAACTTGTAATAATAAGAAGTTTATTTTTGAATCAAGTACCAAAGATCGACAAAATGACCATTATTAACATAAATAATTACATAATGATCATGACATGGTAATAAGTGATATAAAAGGAATAATGAACATGGAAAAGGTTCTTAAGAAAATATAACATAACTCTAGTATATTATTCAGGATGTTAATGAACGATCGAGTCAAGTCGGACACGAGGTAGGGGAACTTCTTAACCCAATTTCTATTCTTTGGGTTAATCTCCTACTTTCAAATTATATCATGATATTATTATGTCATATCTTGTATTTGTACTTTCTTTATGTGTACTTATAGTTAATACACATAATATATTTATTTTATTTTTAAAAAATGATCTTTTTAAGGGACTTCATCTCAATATCCTTTCATTGAGGCATATTTTATTTTATACACAACTTTCTGTTATATGGTGTATAAACATCTTTTTGAATTTTACTTTTATTTCAAAGGAATATTTTTATAGGAATCGTTTATACTAAACAACAAAAGGAATTTTTTGTCTTATGTATGCGGCGACAATGACTTCTCTGCCGCTGTGACCATTATTTGAGTTTCGACTTCCACTACGAGCCATAACCTTTTTAAAATGAAAAATAAATACCAAGTTTTAATTTTATTTTATTTTGGTATTGAAAATGTTTTTTAAAGTGTTTTTATTATATCAATATGTTGTATTGATATCTTTTGATTGAAATAAGGAAATTTTATGTTTCCTTTATGCATGTTTTATGTGATACGATTATGTTATGGTTTTTGATATGTCTAAACCTGTTCATATGAGGAATGCATTGGACTTAATACGTGATGGGTGGAGCCTGCTATAGCTCCTTGATGCATCGGTAGGTCTAATGAGACTAACTAGTGTCTTGGCATGAGGCCTTGACAAAATATTATTTGTATTCTTGGCACGAGGCCTTGGCTACGTGGTTATGATAGTCTGGCATTATGCATTCCGTCATTATTAAAGTGGTTATTGATACTACACGTGATTATTCGACTAGTAGAATATCCATGTGAATATGTAAATGGAATTATCTCATTTTACTTTTTCCATATTATGTTGAATTTCAAGTTTAAATGGATTTTGTTTTAGTTATACATTTCCTTAAATGTTTATGTTTATTTATGAAATCTTCCACTATATTGTTATCCTTACTAATCATCTGAGATCACCCCTTTCAATGTTTTAATTTTTCCAGGATGTGAAGAAGTATTTTATGAATGACCTGAAGGGTTAATATGAGGGGATATGAAGACAAGATGTTGTTATAGTTTTGTATTACTTTATGATGTAATGTGAAACTTATGAATGTATCTAGTGTTTCAAGGCTACTAAACTAATCGGCCTTTCGAGAAATGATCTTTGTGAACATGTCAATGTTACGCAATAATGCACCGACTCTGGGTAACTGGGGTCGAGGCGTTAAATTTGTGGTTTATATAATTAACTATGACA
This sequence comes from Viscum album, assembly GCA_963277665.1. Taxonomy (NCBI): domain Eukaryota; kingdom Viridiplantae; phylum Streptophyta; class Magnoliopsida; order Santalales; family Viscaceae; genus Viscum; species Viscum album. The sequence continues at coordinate 1,752,079,445 of OY728159.1, read as the reverse complement.
TTTTACATCATTAATTTTATTTATTTTATGATATTAAAAGTTACATTTTATGTCACTCTTTCATGGGGATAACAATACAAAATTTACTTTAGTAGTAATGGATTTCTAGTCAACCTTTTTTTTACGAGAATTATTCCATATTAAAAACTTATTTATTTTCTGTGGTGTATATGATAAACATGAATGAAATTTGTGATTTTTATTCTCAGATTTTTTATTATTTACATATCTATTTTGCGATCTCTCTTTCATGAGGTTTATAGTTCAAAAGTTACCAAATCCGTAAGGTAAATTTGTCTCAATTTTCATTCTTTATGACACTTGTTTTGTTTTGAATAAATATTATTTTGAGAGTTTTATATAATAAAATCATCCTTTTATATCATTAATATACTTATTTTCATGAGTTTAATGTAATATTATTCACTCTTCAGTCATAAATATTTGTTCCATCAAAAAACTGAATTCTAAAAATGATTTAAATGAAATTTAAATGATCTCTTATCCATTCTAAAATTAAAGGATTTAAAATATGTTTTAAATGGTCTTAAAAAATTCATTTATATTTTTTCATGGTTATTTTCAATGAAAACGCTTTGATAAAAGTTTTATGATTCAAAAATTATTTTTAAAATCAGAAATGATTTTTTCTATAAGAAATGTTTTTAAAAATATATTTCTAAATTATTTTATATCCAAGATGACATGAATTGGTGTTACTCATGAATTACTAGGGATATGGTAAAAATAAAATAGTTATGTTATTACACCTAATGGTTAATGTTTGTTATGGAATGATGTTTATGAATCTAATTTATTTTCAATGAAATATGCTATGATGAAATATTTAAAACCATTTATTTTTATGATTTATAACTTTATGAATGATTTATAATATTTTAGAACGTATATGTAGGACGTAATTATGTGACATATGGGACCTAAATCCACCTAAAATTTATTTGGTAATGATTTATATCTCATGAGATAGACATGGTTTGAAAGGGGAGTGAACTCGGTTCGGTAAAAGACATTGTTCTTCAGGATGGTATTTAGAGAGAGCCTTAACTACTAATATGGTCCATGAATGGTAACATGAATACTAACATGGTGTGGGTAGTAAACTCATACTTCTAATATGGCTATGGTAGATATTCCTTGAATACTATGGAAATCATTCTATATTCTTATGTGTCTACAACAAATTCCATGTTTTATTTCTATGTTATGCTTTTATGGATTATGATATTGATTTCCTTTTTATTCATGTATTATTAATTACCATTAATTATGATATGAATAATTAATATGATATATAATATATAGGGTATGATCTTTAAATGTTTTTCTTATGTTCTCATACTCTTATGTTCATGTTATGCTTATGTATCTCCCTTTCTTACCCTTACTAAGCATCTGCGCTCACCATTTCTTATGTTTCCTTCCCACCAGGTTATGAAGAAATCTTTTTATTATGATATATCTAAGAAGGATGTTAGAAATGATGAAATTTAGGGAGATGATATAGATTTTTTGTGCCATTTGTTTTATTTTTGGAATACATGTAAGATTATTTCCTAATACTCTAAATCGCTAAATTTAAATGTTCATTGGGTATGTAAGTGATCCATTATTTCCTTTTTATGTTGTACACTTTGATGGTAATTGTTTTCACATTTGTAAAGTGTATTTCTTTAGCACCAGATTCGGAAGTGTGGATTATGGGGTACTACATTTGGTATCACAGTAGGGTTTAGATAAATTTGGAGATTAAGATGTTTTCATGAGAATTTATCTTATGAGTTATAGATACCATCATGGGTATATAAGACAATATTATATGAAGTATTAAAAATCCATTTTGAGGATTTATGTAATGAAAATTTAAAGCCACTATTGATATTTTTGGATACATTTATTCTTGAGTTAATTATGGGTCATTTCATTTTGATTTGAAAGATTTAGGGTATGACATAACCTTTGATGCTAAAATAGTTATTTAATAAAACAATGTTAAGGTTATTTTTGAATATTTTTATCATGTTTTATGAATTTTATAATGATTATTTTAATATGGTATTAGAAAAAGGAAAACCAATGGGATGTGAGAGAACTTGTCATGCCCAGCCAGGCCGTGGGGATTTAACCTAGAACCAAATGATGAAAAAGGTGAATATCATACCAATGGCCTATGTGAAGTCTTGATTAATATCATATTTAATTATTTATTTAAAAAATTTGAGGGATGAATAGTAATATTATTTTTGGCAACATATGTTTGTTTCTTATAGATAACCACAAGTCTAGATGTTGATATACTGTTTATGTGATTAATGTTATTTTGGAAGAATATTTATATTTTTTAATAACATAAAATATATTAGGGGATATTTTTTGTTGAAAAATAGATGAATTTTATGCTTGAGTATTATATATATTTATTTTGGATTTATGGTTATTTATATTATTTATAGAAATGTTTAGAATATATTGAATATTAGTAGCACAATTACTTTTTTTATGAGACATTAAGAGTGATAAATGATAAAATTTATCTTGGAAGATGATGGGATTAAATCTTTCTGATCATTTGGGTTTCAGTATGAGTATTAAATAATTTTGATGAATTTTTAGGGTAAATATTTACTGAATGATCAATGTTGATCTTCTGGAATAATAGATATAATGGATTATTTTTTGAGATATTTATCTTACCTTTTACTAACTTTTTTGTTTTTGATAAATGCCTAAAGACATGGATAATCAATTGTCATATTTTTTTGGTGTATTTTATGATCTATACGATAATATATTGATGCTTTAGAAATGAAAAATCAATCTTGAATACACATAGTTATAGAAAAAGAGTTTTTTGGTGAGATTTATTAATAGAAAAAAAATCATTTCAGGTGAATATATTTCATTTTGTTTTTACTCTAAGTTTTAAAATAATTCCTCATCTTTGGGAAAATAATATTGAAACAAAAATGTTACCCTTTTACTTTTCCTTCAAATAAATTAATGGTCTTTTATCCAATCACAAATTTATATTTTTTTGAGGGTTTACATTATATTGATTTTTTTTAAATCACTCAGCATCAGTACTTGATAATTTGAATTTTCTTCTATGTCTATGTTTTTACATTCCACTAATTTTATCCAAATTTAAATTCTAGTTATATTGTGATCTTATCCTTTTAATTTCCCTATATTTAAGAGGAACTTGTATTTACCCTTTTTAGGATGTGGGTATCCCAAAAAGAATTTTTAATAAATATATATTTGATTTTATAAGTGAAATTAAAATTTTCAAGGAAGTTATTTCCTTTTAAAATTCATGATCATATTGGAATGGTTTCTTATCAACCGGCGCTACCAATAAATCTCTCTCAAGTTCTTGATGTGTTCTGTATATCTCTTCTGAAGAAGTTTATACCTAATCCATCACATGTATTAAACTCATATCTTAAGCTATTAGAGAAATAAGTCTCTTATGAAGAGAAAACCATATACATTATTGATCATAAATATAGTGTTTTTGAAAACAAGACTACTCACCTGGAAATTTTTTTGTTGAGAAACCCCTAGTTTTAAGAAGTTATGAAGAAAATAAACTATATGATGAGGTGGTGGTATCATTATTTTGTTGTATTATAGTGAATAATTTTTATTATAAAATTTATTTTAAGGGGTGTAGAATGTAACATCCCAAGATAATTATTAAATAGAATTTTTTAATATTATTTTATTTCTTTGATGTCTTGCGCTATATGCAAGACTGGGTTTCTATGAAATGTTATTTTCTTATTGTAATTATTTAAACAAGAAAATTATAACCTAGACATTATAATGGTGGGTATGAGAAAGATTAACTGAGTTATGAAAATATGGTATAAAAATTTATATAAAATTAATTAATTTGTGACCAATTTATTATAAATGAACACAAGAACCCTTTTGAATATAAAATGAAATATTTTTTTTCTAAAAAACTATTTAATTGTGAACATGTTTGTTTTATAAAAATAAATAAAAATTAACTATAATTGGATTATATTAATGAAATATATATATATATATATATATATATATATATTCAATATAATGTTAATAGTCATCCAATTTTTTTGTAGACATGATATAAAAAAATAAATCCAATTTTACATATAAAAGATGTATGTTTATAAAAGGATAGTTTTTCATACACTTGATGGAAAAACTTTTTTTAAATAAAATTTTTACACTTTTATAAATTATATATCAAAAAATATACATCTTATTTGAAATAAGTGTATCAAAATTTATGTTGGTTGATTTTTTGGTATTTTTATACAAATTTTCATGTTATGATAAATATTGAAAAATACAAAATTTTAATTGAAAACATTTTTTCCTAGAAACTTTTGATTGTTAAATCCTATATTAATATATTTATTTAAAGTAATATTAGATCAATTTTATATCACTTAATCCAATTAAGGTTTTTGAAACCAAATTTCACATTGAATTAGGATATTAAAAAAAATCAAAATTTTGAATGTTTTCCCTTTAAAAACCAATTTTCTTACCCATATTTGGGATTAATATTAAATTAGTTCTATCCACTTCCATGTTTTTCAAATAGTTCCCTTTTGGTTTTTGGAAAATATTAATAGTGACATTGGTGGATTTTTTTACGATAGTAAACGGTAAATTAGGTAATTTAGGTTAAAAATAAAGTGATAAGGACTATAAAATGACCATATAACATGCCCAAATTATTTTGGACTATTTTAATTATTCCCTTAATACATAAGTTTATAAATTTAATTATTTAAGGGAACCTTTTCCATGAAAGTGACTTAAATATTCTTAAAAAGGGACTAAAAAATTGTCACTCTTACTTTTAAATAGTTTAATTTATTAACATGGGATTAAATAGATGATATTCTCAACAGTGCTTATAATTATGAAATATAAATGGTTAATCTAAATCATGTAAAATTATTTTAATATCTTTGTGATGAAATAATTCTCAATAATAATTACAAATTATTTATTGTTAAATATTTAATTTAAGAAACAATCAATTAAAGGGTATTTGAAATATTAAAATAAATATAATTTGACTTAATTAGGGTAATCCAAGAATTTTATAGGTCAATATGACATATAAGGGGTTTATTAAATAAATTACTTCAAAGATATATTTTTTGAATTATTTTTCTTAAAATCAATGTTATGAATAGTATTAAAATTGATACTAATGATATTTTATGAAAATAATATTTTATTAAATTATTTAAAAATAATAAAAATAAAAAAGAAGGAAAAATATGAGAAATTTTATTAAAAATTATAATAAATTTTCTATTTAATATTTAATTTACATCTTATGAGTAAAACTCTCAACATTTTATTATTAAAAAAGTTGTTATTGCAGATAAAATTAAAATAGGTGAATTAAGAGTTAATCAACATGATAAGCATTAAAATTAAATCGAAAACTATATAAAATATATTTTTTGATGGTATTATCACTATTTCACACTATATCTTCGAATACGATACCATTTGGAGGTATTTGGATTGTGGTTTAATTTATTATAAATTAATCTTTTGAGAAATTTCAAAAGTGATCATCCCCTATTATAAAATGGAGTCTATGCTTTATTTTTCGTAAAAATTCATAACATTTTTGGTTTTAAAAAAATACATAAAAATAACCTACCAATTTCCCTCCCTAAATCCCTGAATACTTACTCTTATAAAAAATCCATCCAAAGATGTATTTTTTTTGTAAATCTAATGGATATTCCAAAAGAATATGTAATGTTCATAAACTAATGTCTCTGTTTTATTTCATTCATAATCCCATTGAATTATTTTTATTTAATATTTATATAGAAAAATGTGTATAATAAATATAATTATACTTTTTTATATTATTGTTTTGACCTACACACACACACACCTCCATCAAATAGGATATGGAATCATTGTTCATGTGTCTGGCGGACTACATCCTCATGAACGGATGTCATTAATTATTCAATTTAAAATTTTAAAGATATGTAATAATGTTAAAATTAAGGTTTTTATATGATTTATTTTATATTTAGGATTTATTTAATCTTCTAAAACAATTATACAACACATACCTTCCTGATTTGTATTTTTTGAAAATATGATTACTTTGTTTGTTGACGTGTTGACTACCGCCTCCTCAAACTGATATGATTAATTAAAAATTTACATATATTATATTAAATATGGGTTTATTAAATGAATATTATATATATGTTAATAATTGTACTATAATTTTAATATATATACACATATTTTTCATTTACATTGTCTCTTTTAATAGGATTATAAAATAGAAACAACGTTCATGCGTACATATGGCCTACCATCTCCCTGAACGGTGTATTCCATTTCATATTTATATATTTCATAGATGATCATAAATAAATATATACCAAATATATATAAAATTTCTATCTTTTTTATCACACTTGAGATACTTAATTCATAAAATAAGTAGGAGGAACAAAAATATAACTAGTCAAAAAACATGCGAAAACAAAGTGGTTATTACCCCAAACACAACTTTAACATGGAAGTATTAATAAATATGTAATATACATTCAGAGTTAAATCATATATGGTATGATATAATTGAATAAGGATCTGTAATATATTTATGATAAAATTATATTTTTTATACATGAGGTTTTAATGAGTTCGGTGTGAGTCACGACATAAGGTAAGGGTCATCTCATTTTTTTTAATTTTGTGAGATATATGATATATTTGCCACTTTTTCTTATTTTTTGTGTGTATATACTAACTTATTACATTTTATATAGAAAATTTAATTTATTTCATGGTATTTAATGTTTCAATTGATGTTACTCTTACACGGGGCTCACCATACCAAAGTTATTGTAGTAGTAAGGGATTTCTAGTCTCACTTTTATTTCTAAAATACATAACACATATTCACCACTAATTTATTATTTCTATTGTAAATAATACCAATTATATTCATATATTATTTATATCCTCAAATTTATGGGTTTTTACATATCCATTTTATGGTCTCCATTTCAGGGTGTTTACAGTTCAAATATTGCTAATTAGGTAAGGTAATTTTGTTTCAACTTTCCTTTTTTGAGACACATGTAATGTTATGTACCAATATTATTTTTCAAGGTGTATATACTAAAATTTTACATTTTGTATCATTAATATCCATATTTTCATGATATTATAAGTTTCATTAAATGTTATTCTTTCATCGGTCAAGAATCTATGTTCCTTCAAAAGAATTCATTCTAAAAATGTTTTTAAAGTGTTTTAAATTATATTTTAACTTTTTCATGGAAAATGATTTTGAATATGTTAAATAGTTTTTAAAAAAATTAATTTATATATTTTAAAAGTTATTTTGAAGGAAAATGTTTTGATAACTTTTTTAATATTTAAAAATCATTTTTCAGCGTGGAAAGGAAATTTTAATCACGAAATGTTTTAAAAAGAAAATTCAAAATTATTTTCCATATAATATGTCATCCCTTGGTGTTACTCTTGAATTAGTATAGATATCATCAAATGATACCATTAATATTATTTAACTAGATTGTTTATGTTTTTATGGAATGATTTTATGAATCTAGTTGCTTTTCAATGAGATACGCTATAATGAAATGTTTACGAAAACCATTTCATTCCATGATTTCTAACATGATTACTGGTGAATGATCTTGTGGAAAAAATATGTATGATTTCATAATATGAAGGATGGTAAGTATATCTTCCCGAAATTGATTGGGTAAATACTTATATATCATGATATGGACAAGGTTGGAATGAGGAGTGAACTCGGTTCAGTAAAGGACATTGTTCGCTATGATGGTCTTAGAAGTGAACCTTGACTACCGAGATGGTCATGGGATTGAACCATTACAACAAAGATGGTATGGGGAGTGAATCCATACTAAGAATATGTTCTTATATGTTATTCCTTGAATAATTTAGAAATTATTTTATATTATTATGTTTTTTCCACAAATTTCATTTCATATTTACATGTTATGCTTTCATGTCTTATGATATTGATTACCTTATGATTCATGTACTATTAATTTATAATATTTTTTCCATGAATCATTTATATGATCTTTAATATTTATTTTATGATCTTTAAATATTATGTTTATCTTCTCATACCCTTATGTTCATGCTATGGTTACATATCTCCCTTATATACCCTTAGTGAGCATATGATATCACACTATCTTATGTATCCTTTCTCCATGTTATGAAGAATGGTTTTTAGAAGGATATATCTTATAATTCTTATATACGTGATGAAATTTTGGGAGATAAGATAAATATTTTATTATATAGTTGTGTATTTTTCTATGATATGTTAGATTTATTCATAATACTCTTAAACACTAAAACAAAAAGGAAATTGGATATGGGAGTGATCCAATTTTCCATTAGATGTTTTCTGTCTTGATGGAAAAAATTGGGTCAAAATTGTAATTTTTATATCTTTATCGCTAGATCTAGAAGTGTTGATAATAGGATATTACCACTAGGATGTTGTGTAATTCCGTTCATTTTTATACGTTAAAAATCATTCCTTTCACACTTAGGTAAAAATTTAAAAAGTACCTCATTCCAAAATAAAATAAAATAACCTATAAACAAATTGAAAAAAATTAAAAATGGATTTAAACAACTATATAATAGTATTGAATCATTTTTATTTAAGAACAGTTTAAATAAAACATAGACATAGAACATAAAGAGTTTTCAATAAAAGAGAGAAATAATGTAAATTTTCAATAAAAACATTTACTCAATCATTTAAAGTACAAAAAGAGGAAAATTTTACTATTACATTAAAATTTAATGAAAAAATATAAAAATGCTAAATGGGTTTAATAGATAATTATTATATAATTTCCTTCCATAAAAATTCAAGCATAAACAATCTCAATTGAAGTGAGATTTATGCATAAACAGTTACCACCTTGGTAGTTTTGAATCATAACAGCCACAAATTAAATAAGTTGATTTTAACATTAAATTACATTAATTATGAATTATTTTTTATGTAATATTTAAAGTGGAAGTATATATAAAATAGAAAATAAATTAGGTTTATAAAATAACTTGTGTCTCAAAAAATGATGTTTTGGGATAGAAAGCCTTACCTCAAGCCTGGATTTTCATGTGTGTTATTTAACTTAATGAATGATAAACATAGGTTAATTATTTAAATTCTTTAAAAATTATTCTTTTTTTATTATTAATATTATTTTATTTATTATCATGTTATACTCATTTAATTAATCATTTAGGTTTGTGTTATGTGTTTTAACGATATTCAGCTCAAATGTTCATAATCACTTTGTTATGTTATCTAACGAAACTGATATTATTATTTAATAATCTGAAGAGTAAATATCATAAAATAATTATCATATATCTTAATCAATTATACTTTTAAAAACAATCGTGGAATACAGTTATTAAAAATGAACTACGTTCTGATCATAGTGACGATATGTCATATGTACGCAAGAGTAAAATTTTCATTTTTAAAATATCATGATGGAAGTAAGGTTATTATTATATTATCATTAAATAATTAAAATTATATCATAAATATAATATAACGTTTTTAAATACACTTAAATACACCATCCTTGATATAAAAAAAATATATCTCCATGTGAGGTGGTAGTCCGTTGTGCACATGAATGATGTTATCATTCCCCAATGAATGGTTGGATATAAATTTACAAAATATTTAAAATTTATATAATTATTATTATTTCATTAATATAATAGATATGAATTCTATCATCATGAAAAATAGTGATAGGTGATGAGGTAAAAGGAATTACATCGGTTAATGAGACGACAATCTACCAAACACATGAAAAATGGATTTGTTTAGCATTTGATGAAGGAGGATATAGCTAAATATTATGAAATTTAAATAACAAAATATTTGTATATATGATAAAATGGGTTTATTATATTGTAATTTTTAATATATTATTTAATTTTTAAAAATTAATTAATAAAAATAACGAGCTCGGTGAAAATTATTACTTTTTTTAAAAGAACGTCCTTTGGATCTGTTATTAAGGACGCTAAGGTTGGCCTTTTGGGAGGAACAAAAGAACTAGAATGTTTATAAAAATTTCAAGCATTGATTTTAGTAGTTATTGTTCGAAAAAATACCTTTGGAGGTGTGAATAAGTGAGGGGAGTGGTTCACTTCTATAATTGAGGATGAGTGTCATTTTTTAAATAACCAAAACTAGTCAATAATGGGAAGTCACTCTCAAGAAAAGTGTCTCAAAAATTGAAAAATAATGATGTGTAGTATAGATAAGTATTTTACACACCTATATCACTAATATTAACGTTTTTTGATCATTTTTACCTATTTTCCCCTTATATTACTCACTTTTACTGTATTAATCTTTTTTCCACTATAACTATTTTTTTCTGTTTTTATTATTCCATAAAACCAAAAATTAAGTTGAAATTATTATATAATATAAATTATTATAATTAAAAATATTTAATATATTTAATCAAATTCAATACACATTTGTCGAATAATTTAATTTAAAATAAAACTCGCAAGCGAGACAAAAAGTGGTTTCTAAAAAAATACATTTTTAAGGAAAAGATGATTTTATATTAACTACATGATTAGTAATATTTATTATATTAATTTAAAATCATAAAGTTAGATGTATACTATATAAAATTCATTTAAATTATTACACATTAGTGATTATTTTAATTAATTTAAATGGTTAAACATAAATCAAATTAAAAAAGTTTCATAAAAAGGCCTTTTTCAAGGCTAAGAATAAATATCTGCAAAAATCAGGTATAAATATGATTTAAGTTTAATTAATTACATTATATATAACTATATAATAGTTATTTAAATTTTAAATTAAATTAAATTAATAATGGCACTTTCAAATTACTTTATTTATTAAAAGAAATGACAAATTTACAAAAATCGGTTTTTTCCACTATTTGTTGAGAAAACAATATTTTCAGAAAAATTCCAAAATTTCACCCTAATTAAATTTCGATATGATAATTTAAAATATTATTTTAATTTTAAAAATTTACATTTATAAAAGATAAATAAGTATAATATAATATTTTGTCATAAAAATAAATAAAAATCCTTTTGAAGGAAATATATTTTTTGGAGAATGAAATATATTTATTAAAAGTTGAGTACTTATTAATAATTTTTCAAAATATTTATACATAACTTTTATGTATATTTCATAATAGAGTTAATAGTATTCATACCCACTAATTTAATGTTTCGGTTAAATCAGTCATATTTATATAATAATATTTTTATATTATATCGTTGTTCGTTGAAACTCTGTGTTGCATGTTGAATACACTATTGGATATATTGTTCCATTAAAATTTCTGGTTGATAAATTTTATCCTTTCAAAATTAAATTTTTATCATCTGAATTACAAGACAAATAAACCATACAAAACGTTTTTTTTAAATTATCCTCCAAATATGGGTTCTGTATATTTGGTATGATTAATACTATTCAATTCTCCTGATTTAATTATTCTTTTGAATTGAATAATGGTGGATAATGTTTCATAAATGAATAATAAGTTTATGTAGATATTGGAATTTTATTTTTATAATGCCTCATGCAATAATTAACAGGCACCCCTAAGAAAATTAAAATTTTTCATTTAAATTAATAGTAAATTAGTTTAAATTTTTTGTTCAGAATAGATAACAGCATTTGAATCAATATTCCTTATATACGTAACATGTTTTTTAAATAAAATTATTTGTTTAGTTTATATTAACATTTATTAGTTTTAAATTTATTACCATTTTAATTTATTTTTTCATAGACTTATCTAATTTATTCTTATCAATCTTTATTGAGTGATGTAAACACTCATATTTGTCTTCTGAAATAATCTCAACAATAGTTCATTAGAATGAAATTCACCATAGAAAAATATAATTCATGGTTTGGTATTTATTGATTGAGAGATTGAAATCCATATGATATTATCTATTATAGGAATCTAGTAATATTAGATAAATATGTCTAGAAAATTACACACACTAACATTCCTCTTTATGATAATATATCTTGAAAGATAAGATCCCCACAAAATAAAATAATAATACGAAGTAATAATTCCTTTAAACATTGTATATAGATATAGTGTCATGAATGATTGGTATAAAGAAATTGTAAGTGATGTCTTAAAAGTCCATTCTTGAATAAATCATCATGTTTATTTATAGTTCTTACATTGAAAAAAGCAACATGGTTGTGAAAAAAATTACAATCTATAAATATTTTAACCAATCTTATGGTAGAACACATATGAATCTACCAGGATTTATTGAAACATTTGAAGCTAGAAAATTTGAAAAATGATGAAATTGGTCCATAAGAGACTAATTCATATAATATAATGAACTTTTTTAGAGGAATACCCCATAATAATCTAAAGATGCAATGAGACTAGAATGTTTATATATATATATACCTTATCATCTTGAAAGTCATATAATAATGATTTCTTAACATCAAATTTATGATGTGGGATGTCAAAATAATCAATTAAATAAATTATTATATAATAAAATAAACTTTGTAAAAAAATCAGAATGGATCAAAGTAATCTACTATATATTTTTACGAATAACCATTGATGGGAATTCAATATTAATGCCAATTTTGAGTTCCATCTACATAAACATACATAATAGAGAACCATTACAATCCAAAACCTATTTATCACAGAGAAGCATGATAATATCCATTATATGATAATTTTATAGGTCTTTTAATTTATTCTAAATATATTTATGTAAACCTAGACGTTGTTAGGGTTGGTAATCAATCATCGAACCAATATATCCTAAATATTAGTAATAAAGGTGTTTTTAATTGAAAATGATCCTCAGTGTGAATGATTATAAATTGGATGAAATAATTTTCAATGAATATCTTTCTATATTGAAATTTTTTAGTTCATTTTATATTGAATAGGATATTTAATTGATGTTGAAGAAGAAATGTAAACTGATAATGATGGTGCAAAAACATGTTAGTGAAGAATGTAGTCTTGGTAAAATCAATTATGATAATTATATGATTGAGTGGAATGAATTAAAAGTGTAATATAAAAATCTAGAGTTGTATAGGTATGTAATAATGGTGATGTATAATAAAATATAATATTTTCCATAATTTACATATATAAAAAGATATATCAAACTAGGATTTAGAGAAAAAAATGATAACCACTTTAAGCAAGATTAAACCCTGAAATGATACATGGAATGGAATGATGATAACACTTCAATGAAAAATATATATTGTTCTATGAAAAACATAGAAAACCAAATATATGAGTAGTAAGTGGATGAGGAGAAGTGGGAGTAATATTTCAAATGAGGTCTCCTCTGAAAGTAGATACAAAAGAAGAAATTTGATTTAACATGTGGTTTTCATTATTGAATCCCCCAAAAATTTAAGAAAAGTATTCATGTGAAAGAGTATGGATTTATATGTTTTGAAAATTTGACAATTATTCATTTATAAAACTTAATTTTTTATTTAATTTCTAGGAATGGGGATTGGCGAAACATTTCATTGTATGATATAAATGTTGAATAATTAGAGGATAGGTATTCTTGAGTGTTTTCTATGAGGAATAATTAAATGGATTTGGAAGAATGATGATTTAATTTCATTACAAAAGAATTTAATAATACGAAATAGCTTATAATGATGATTTCAAATTTAAATCTTGTTCATGATGAAAAATTTCCAATAAAAAAACGTAATACTTATAAACATTATTTATTTGAATAGAAACGTGCCCCAAAACATCAAAATATATTATATAAAAATAATTTCATATATATGGTTGAAGAAAATATAACAATGAAATAAAGTAGATGATTAAAAATTGGGATAAACCCTTAGGATGGATCAGAGAGATAGACAACCATGTATGAAGTGAAATTCTAGGATGCATGACATGACCACCGAACTCGTGAAATATGAAGTTATGTCAATAATATATAAACCCCTACATAACTGACTACTACCTTGTTCATAAGTCATTAAATGATCCTGAAAAATTAAAATATATTTTGAGAATATTTCAATACAATTAATTTAATAAGTAATCTTACTAATAATGAGAAGATATAATAAACTATGAGTAACATGCACCACTAGAGATAATGTGATATGTAATGTGAAATTATTGTAGTTATAACCAGTAATTGACATAATAGAAGTACTAGAAATTTTAATTAGGTATCACCCTAATAACTTAATGTACTTATAATTACTGATAATTACTAATAATTTCTAATAATTAATAATAACTACAAATAATTGGTAATTATTAATAGATTTACCAATAATTATCAATAGTGAAAATTATTTACTAATAATCGATATCAATTTCAAATAATTTTACCTATTTAACAATAATTTGTAAAAATTACTTATAATTAGTAATAATTTACAAAAATAGAAATAAATATAAATATAAACACAATCTATTATTAATAATTACAAACAAACCCCAATAGCTACCAATAAATACCAATATTTTTAATAATATAAAATAATAGTTTATAATTTATAATAATTACAAATAATAAATAGTAATTCATAAATATAAATAATAGTTACCATTAATTACCTATAATTAGTAATAGTTTCCAATAATTAGAAAATAATGGAAAAATTTACCATAATTACCAAAAAATAGTAGTAATATGAAATAGGTAATAATAATTATCAATAATTGCAAATAATTATAAACTATTACCAATAATTAGTGATAATTACGAATAAAAGGAAATATTTGGCACCAATAACTAATAATTACTAATAATTATGAATATTTACACATAAATAGTAATAATTTATAATAATTAGTATTTAATTTGGATTATTAGTAATAATTAATCTTAATTCGTAATAATTAATAATAATTAAAAATAATTATAAATATTTAATGGTTTTTAGAATTAGTACGTAAAAAATAATAAAAAATTGTAATAATCAAAGCTTATTATTAATTTTTTTTAATATTAAAAAATAATTAAAAATAATTAAAAAATATCATTAAATACTAATATGTTGTAATAATTAGAAATAACTAGTAATAATTAGTAAAATTTAGTCATAATTACCAAAAATTAACAACAAATTACCAACAATTGGAAATAATTTCTAATAATTGGAAATAATTTCTAATAATTGGAAATAATTACCTATAATTTGTAATAATCACTAATATTTACTAATAATTACCCATAATTATTAATAATTAGTAATGATTTGTAATAGTTTTTAATATTGATTAATAAGTAGTTATAATTTATCTTAATTACCAATAATTAGTAGTAATTATCAATTATTAGAAATAATTACCAATAATTTTTTATAATTATCAATAATAAGTGTTGAATTTTAATAATTAGTAATAATTGATAATAATTAGTAATAATTGAAAATAATTAGTAATACATAATGAAAATTAGTAATAATTATCATTAATTATAAATACAAAGTAATAACTAATGAAAATTAGTTTTAATAATAGAATTTATAAATATAAAGTAATAATTACCAATAAACACTAACAATAAGTAATAATTAGAAATAATTAGTAATAACTACCAATAATTCGTAATAACTCTCAATCAGTAGTAATAAATACCTATGATTCGTAATAATTTATAATAACTACTAACATTTTTTTGTAATTACAAATAATTACTAATGATCACCAATAAATCATAATAATTAGAAATAACTAATAATAATTAAAAAAATTGAACATAATTATCAATAACTACATAAATATAAGTAATAATTAATGAAAATTATTAACACTTAGTAATAATAACCAAAATGTTAAATAATTAGTATTAATTAAATTAAGTAATGATAATTAGCGTAGTTGGGGTTTGGCTTAGTTGTAAGCACTCTGTAATTCTATATTGATGATTGAGGGTTCAATTCCATTGGAGTGGAGGTACTATAGTAGTATTATTTCTATGGAAAGTGACACTATAGCCATGATGAATACTATAGTGGTGGTGATACAGTAGCAGTAATGGTACTTTAACAATATTATTCACAAAATGGTCAATGTGCCAAAATTTCATTCATATGGCCCATGTAATGGGTTTCATGCCAATTGGGATTTTGGGACAAAAATATATAATGTAATAAAGTGGATGGTTGGGTGGGTTATCCCTTGAGGGGAATATGAGATTCCATTCAAGACTATTTGTGTGTATTTATATAATTGTACCCTCAAGAACATAATACAATAATTAATGTTAATTAGTAGTGATTGTTAATAACTATTGAAAATTACCTATAATTGGTAATAATTAACTACAATTACCATGAAATTATGCTGATTATAGATAATTACCAATAACTATCCATAATTACTAATGATTATAAATAATAATTTATAATTATTAAAAAGTAATTGCAATTAGAAATAATTTGAAATAATTATTTGTAATTACCAATAATTGGAGATAATCACCTATAATATGTGATAATTACTGATAACTAGCGATAATTATGGATAAATGATGATAATTACAAATAATTTGTAACAATTTGTCATATTTTATAAGAATTTATAATAATTGTCTTTAAGTAGTGATAATTTGAAAAAAAAATTGTAAATGTTACTCCTAATTTAGATTTATTTTTATTAATTTGGATTAATTTAAATTAATTATTATGAAATTTTTTGACTAAGTATAATTTTTTAAATTGAAATAATTTTTTTATTTTTAATTTCCAGTAATTATTAATATTTTATAATAGTCATAGTTAATTGGAAATTCTCTGATTATCTGTTTTTTTATTGAATCACCCCTTTCGTCAATTTGATTAATCATATGAAATGTTTTTATTTTTATATTTATTTTTTAAAAATATAGAACAAAGAAAAAGACAAAACTTTTTCTTACAAGTTCAAAACAGGATAAATCATCACATTAATAAAAAAATATCTTGTATAAATAAAATATATATGGTTGGGTTTGAATCATTTTTTTCATTTGAATAAATACACTTAAAATTTGTTTTATAATGGTCTATAAATAATCCATATAGGAAATATGATCTGGGGATATTTGAAACATTTGATAATTAAGGGTTTAGCTATTTTGTAATGTTTTTTAGAAATCTTACATTTTTTATATCAGTATGGTGAATGAACTTCAGGAGAAGACTCAAATAATTTGGTTCAAAATCCATCACGGTTTTAAATGCTAGTATTTGATTTTGATGCTCTATCATTTCAATAAAAACAAACTCAAAGTTATTATTTAACTCTTAAGTTAGTACCATCTCAATTTATTGAGTCATTTTTTTCCTAAATATTCATTATATTGTGGTTGAAATATTAAAAAAATTGATGATTTCAAAAAAATTATGGATATTAAATAAGATAATTGAATGTAAAATAGTTTTTTATCAAATATTATCTTTGTTAAAATAATTGTTGCTGGGGGAATATTTTTAGTATATTTTTTCCCATAAAGTGGTTGGTATATAATTTTTGTCTTAGTTATAAAATTATCTATTCATGTTTAAATGATTACATCCTCTATTATGTTAAAAATAAGTAGTTTGTTAATTGTCTAAAAAATTGGAAAATTGATTTACAAAGTACCACACAGGAGATTTCCTAATTTTTTTCTAGTTAAATTGTTGATTTATTTCTTGCTTATTACTATAATGGAGACTTTATTTATGTCTCATAACCAAACTCATTGATTCCATTGAACAAATCAATCATTACCAATAGTAAAAAATTAAATCATCCTTTTGATGTTGATTAATGGTAAAATTTTGATCTGGTACATCTGTCTTTTTATTCAAAATATCATAGCATGAGAATGGGAAATTCAACTAATGTTATCCTTCCATTTTGATATTATGCCATTTATTTTTTTTGTTGATATATATTTATAACTCTATATATATTACCTCCTTAGATGTTGATAATTGAACTATATATCATTTTTCCATTTCTAATTCTGAGACATCCAAAAAATAATATAGATGTTTTTTTGAAACCACTGATTGAAGAGAAAAATTTATTATAGAGAAATGGTGTCAATGCATATAATTTTGTTGTAAAATATATTTTTATAATGAAATCTTCATTAATTTGGATAGTTAGGTACTTCTCAATGCATGACATGTTGTATGGTTAGAGTATAAATGGTTTGAAATCATGTTTATACTATCTAAGTGATTGGAAATTTTTCATGGATGAAAATGGAAGGGAAACATGTTTTTTTATTTTCATTGTAGATTAGTTATAATAGACAATTCTATCTAAACAATGAAAATAAATTTAGAAAACATATAATTGAAAGAGATATCCTTCGAGTGATGATCGCAGATATTGATTTGAAATTTTTTGTCTCTCACTTTACACTTATTACCTTTATACCAAATATAAAAAAAATACATGTATATAGGAAATATAAAAATCAATAAAAATTTAGTTTTTGCAGATCTATCATGTTGGTTTTATTTTTATTTTGTCACAAAATTGATGTGTGTAAAATTTAAAAGAAAAATTTTGATAAAACAATTTATATATTTTTGGAAATACATGGTAAGGCTAAATATAATATAAATGGAATATTATATATTCCAAAAAATATAATGTTTCAAGGAAATGAGTTATTTGAAAATGACATATCATAAAAGTTAATGAAGCCAAAATAAGCCTATATAGTTTCTAAATTTTATTGTTTATTATTATTTTAGTGGATTCAATAATTGTGTTATATATTTTTTATGTTTCTAATTTGGACTAATGTGTCATAAATTTTCTTTTTCTAGTGTTAAAAGGCCCAAATTATCATTTATAATGTAAAATATGATTTAAATTGACCTTTTAGGTTTGTTAAATTCATTAATTTTTTTTTTCATGGAAAAAGTATCATATTTTTTCAAGAAATTTGTGTACTAATAGAATACTATGATGTGTTGTGTAGGAAAAAACAAGATGTTATAATCATTTTATATTAATTGTAACCTAAATTTCCACCAAAATTATTTTATTATATTTAACATTTAGAATTACATTTTCTACATGAAGAATTGTGTTGAGGACCAGTACAATTCTAATGGATGTTCCCATACAAGGGTGCATGCTAAAATTAATGAAAATGGTACGTAATAAAGCATCCATTGAATAGTCAATAATATAGGTATATTTTTCAGAGGAAATTTCATTTCTCAACTCTAATTAATTTATCCCTAAGTATCATTTAAAACCTAATTGAATGTTTTGTAATTAGATATATGTTTATGATGTCATAAACCTTTAATTATCAGTTTATAATTAACCTGAACATTGATTTTTTGGATTTCATCCACAATGCTTTTCAGATGATGAATAAAAATAATGATCATACATATTTTTTTCTCCATTGTGAATAATTGACATCTTTTTTCTAGTGAGTTATACTTTTTAAATTCTAAATATATATTTATTAAATGAATATTATTTCTTTTTTAGATTATATTATGCTCATATGATGAATATGTTCCCACAAATTAATGTAGTTGTTCTTGAAAAAGGCTAAAAACCGAAATTTACTAACTCATTTCAATGACTGGTAAAGTAAATTTTTTATTATTTACCAATTGAAATCATTTTTATATGTTATGTTTCTATTATATTTTACATTTTTAAGTATCACAAAATGTGGACAAAATTAAAGATTGATTTTCTCTAATGAGTAACATATAAGGAAAATTAGTTCAAACTTACAATTCATTTGTGGTTAATGGTTCTCGGCTTCATACAAGTACATATGGTGAATGTAAAAGAATTAATAGTTTACTTTTCATTAATGTATCTTTTTATACAGAAATTGAACTTGATTATTAGGTCATACTAGATAAAATATTTGAGTTGTTCTTTCAATAGCATAAATATGTAACACTATTTTAATTCCATTAGATTGTTACTGATAGAGTCTTACAAATTCATTTATTCCATGGAATAAAATAAATTAAATATAAAATATAACTTGAAATAAATGAATGATTTATTCTATCCCATACAGCTTATCAAATTTATTATGAAAATATTTTTTTTGTATCAAGATATTTAATTTCTTGGTGGGGCATTATGGAAAATTTAATCATGTGAAAATTATTCTATTCAATGTGAATTGGTATTTTATGCAATGTAAGGAATTGAAATTTTTCAAGAGACAAATACAAATTCATTTTTTACATGATGAGATAAAAAATGGACGATGAAACCCCATATTTTTAGGATAATGAAGTTGATAATATTGATGAAGTAACAAATGAATTTTATATAGAAATATATGGTGATGTGAAAGCTCCTATGGAAATTGATGATGTTGAGAAGTAAAATGAAAATATTTATATTGTATAATAAAAAAATATAATGAAGTTAAATATTTATGGATTTATATTCTTGTGATATTTTTAATTAATATATAATACCAAATGTCAATTATATATTGAGAACATTTTTTTATGTTCTAGATACTGGTGATTATTTTGAGGTGATTTTCTATAAACTTGAAGATTATTTTATTCCATGTTGTTATCCCGATGCCTCATCATCCAACATGAAGGTTACTATTGTTTCATCATTAACTTAAAGGGGTTATTTCCTAGTGAGATTTATGAGTTCTAATCCTATTCATGGGGGACATCCACCTCTTTATTTTGATCTGTGAATGAGTTGGTATATTCAGTTGTGAATTGTTTTTAAATTTTCATTAATTATCATTAATTTATCATGTACTAATTTTGTGAATATTTTTCTATTTCCCCACATTTTTCACATATAGTTGTTGGATTGGGGTTGTGATTATAGAAAATTATTTTTCCAAACCATGGGTGATTGGGATGATATTCCCATTAATGGTCTTTATTACATGTATTATCATTGGGTGGTATAATTATTAATAATACATATTTCTAATTTATTTAATTATTAACTTGATATTATTTATTATTTATAGGGTTTATGTTATCCCATTAATGATGACATGATAGACTCTATCTAGGGTGACCAGGAGATCGATGTTCATGAGTGTTGTAATTAATTTTTCACAATATAACGGAGAGAGTTAAGGAGAAGGTTGTAGCCATTTGTTTTCTCCAGTCATGTTATATTCATTAAAAGTATAACATATCATCTCATGTTTGTGATGGATGGTTATCCTATATGATATGAGAGGATTTTCATAGGAGATAATGTTCTTGATAGAGAAATTTGGGGAGACATGATTTTACACATAAATATTATTTTCATACATTTAGTATTCATTGATGACCTATGATAAGTAATTTCATTTTATAATTTTTATAAACCTTAAATGTGAAATATATAATTTTTATTAATATTGGGATTTGAGAATCACGATGTTACAAACATTAATACTTTTTTGAGGATTTAAATTCATCATAACACTAGAGAGATTATTGGTGGACAACAACCTCAGATTGAGGGTATTATATATTTTTTGATTTTTAAAATTAAAAAGTATTAATATTTTAACTATTTTAATTTAAAATCACATTTCAAGGAGGCATACATGGATACTAATTCTCATTAATATAAAGAGGCTCATGTCAAGGTAGAGGATAGGGACACTAGTGAACAATGATTTGGCATAGAACCTTGGATATATGTGACATAGTATAGTATATAGAATAGGAAAGTGGATGGTATTAGATCCCAATTGATGCAAACAAGTTATTATGAAACTACAGTGTGGTTTTCATCCAACTAAATATGAGCATGTGTAGAGTGACCATTATTGTCAGAAGAGTATGGAGGAGAAGATGGGCTATCAAAATTAGATTATAAAAAGTTTACATAGAGAGAAGGATGATATTTGTCAACACTAGTAGTATAGGAGTAAAATAATTGTTGAAAAGAGAAAAAACACATGAATATGATCGATAGAATGTGACGATTACACATGGTATTGGGATGGAGTTTCTCCACCATATACTCCAAATGAGACACTACCTCAAAAGTGACTAATATATTGTGTTAATAAACTTATTATGATGAGTTTTTTTTGACATATTATATGTAATATAGTAATTAATTCACAGTAATATAGTTATAAATATTTTTTTAACTTTTTTTACGTTTTTTAGTTTTTATTTTTTCGATTTTCCATTTTGTTATGTTTTTTAATATTTGTTTTTTGTGATAGAAATACTATTACATTAAAAATAAAAAATAATTTTATATTTTTATAGAATATTTTTTAGGATCCATGATTCCATATAATTAAAATGTTTTTTATGATGGTCTATCGTAATAAAAAATATTTGTTATTCCATTTTTTGACACGAGTCAATTGAAATCAGATCCCACCCCAAATAAATCAATTTCATGTTTTTTATCTTATTAAAAAAATTATTATTATAAGAATGTAAATACTAATGGTGATGAGAATGTAACACCCCCCTTTATTATTGAGAGTATATAATTTTTTATGTCTTTTCATGTATGGATTTTGTTTCTAGATGAATATATATTGTTTTGAAATATATCACATAGTTATTTTTTCAAAATAAATTTTGAACACTTTTATGGGAAACCATTTGGATTCCAAAGGTAAAATTTCAAGGTAAATATAGGTTCTTTGGTAAGGTGCATGGTTAGTAAAAATAGTGTGTTAACCGTTCAACTTAGGAATTTTTTATGCAGTTTGAATTCACATTTTTAGAATATTTTTTTAGAAATATCCGGCCAAACCATGAGATTATATTAAATAAAAACAATATATATTTAACCAAATAATAAACTAGGAATCATATTTTCAATCATTATATATAAGTCTATCTAACTATTATCACCTTTTTTGAGATTTTGGTTACCATCCACCCTCTTGAGAAAAAATTCAACCAATGTATATGTGATCAATCTAGGATGGTTAATTTCATATCCCACTCTCTCATCATTCTTTGTTATTTTTATATGCACTCATTTTCCATTGAATACCATAATAAATTTGGTTTTTATACCTAGATCTATGAGCTTGGTCATGTTTTTATAGAAAAATCAATTTTTTGATGTAATGGGAAATGGAGTCTATATTGTAAAAATTATGTATTGATTCATCATATGGGATGAGATATATTGGGAGGTAGGTGGATTATCTCTCCAAAAATTCTCTTAAATGTTATTGATTTAATTTTGATATTTTTTTTATTTAACATTTCAATGGAGAAATATCATGAAGAATTCATAATGGAAAACCCTATTTGTTTCATTTCCTAAAATGATGTATTTTGTGTGATTCTCACATGTTTTTTGATAAATTTATTCAATCAGAAATAATTTATTTATACGAGATTAATTAATTAGGGGTATGTAATTCTTAGTTTGTTGTTGTTCTTGTGAATTGTACTTTTTCGAGAGGTACATGGTCATATGGAAAATTTTTCCAATTGGTGATTCATAACTGATAACATATTAAATGATGAATCTAAAAATTCGATATTGTGATATGTCATTCGATATGAATTAGTGTGTGTCTATTTGTGACTGTGAGGATGGAATTATTTTTCTAAGTGGAATAATTTGATAAAATATTTCTTCTATATAATTTTTATTATATTAATATAGTAAATGTAATTTTATTTCCTCTCATATAGTTTATATATATTTTAAATATCATATTAATGTGTAGTTATTCTAGTGGGGATTGTTGGAATTTATTTTCAGATAGCATGTTGGGATTTTATTCTAAACCCTACATAAAAAATTGGTTCATATAGAGTTATAATTTTATGTCACACATAATTAGGGAGATCTCCCACTTTTCCAATGGAGCATGGGGAAATAGTTTCCATTAGTGTTTTATATTTGTTCTAAGTGGTCATCATAATGTGGTTTTTTGAGGTGGTTCTCAATTGGAATTTTTTTTTTAAATTTTGGTCTCTAATAATGTATTCATTTAGAATACATTATATTTTATTTCAACTCAAATAGTTCATTATATTCTTATATATTTATGTTTATTTTTTTTCTATAATTCAGGATATTGTGTCTATTAATGATGGTGTTATTTCTTGTTAGATTTTTAAGGTCATATCATCCCCCATGATTTGGTAAATCCATTAACAATTATTTTTGGCATTTAGTGATAATGGGACATCACATATGGTAAGTGGAACCTCAAGTATATCTATGCTAATGGTTAAGGTTATAATGATACATTATGTGTCATGGTTTTAATATTCATCTATTCTTATAAAAATTAATTTATAGAAATATTAAACATTGTTTGAAAATTTCATGATTTATATGTGAAATTAGGGATTTATTATATTTATTTTGTGAATTGTATGGATATATATTTTAAATAATTTGTAATGAATTTTTTTCAAAAAATATTATTTATTAATGAAATATATTTCCTTGGATTTATAGGTTTTTATTATGTAATAAATCTATTTTATTAAAATAATTCTTTGTTGGGATTTTTTCCCTATATTTTTATTTGGTTGATTTAAAAACCCTAAAAAATAAGTCCCCATGGTTGATTATTGTTTAAAAATACTTATAGTGTAGGTAATATCATCTGTAATGATTGGATGAATAGGTTTATAAGGATAAATGTTTTCTTTGTCCATTATAGTTTAGTGCAGGATATATTTACGGATGTTGAGTATGGATTTCGAAGAAATGATAAATAAAAGGGTTATCTAATTAATAACTCATTTCGGTTAGAGTTTAAAAGTAGTTGGTGGATTCAATACATTTCTAAATCATAATATCACATGATATATATGACATATTGATTATTATTTGGAAAATGTAAAATAAATTCATGAAAATATATTTAATTTTTAAGGATTAAAAAAGGGGATCATTGGGTGTTCCTCTGAAATAGTTTATAAAAAAATAAATGTTTTTAAAAGGTGTGAAACTATTTGTTTTAGAAAAATGGATTTCTATTCATGGAAATTAATTTTTATTTTTCTATTTGATTACATTAAATAAAAATAATTTATCAACTCAAATTTTTGAAATATCTTTTCCTCAAAATTAATACTATACTTGACATATTATTTTACATTTAACACAGAAATGAAAAGAAATTGTGATACATAAAAAATGTTTTTAAATTTGAACATAAAAAATAATTTCCCAAAAATTTGTGGGTATAAATGGAATTAGTTATTATAGAAAATCTATAGACTAAAATGAAATAAATGGAATTAGGAAGCTGAAGTATCACATTTGAAGTTATTTTTTCAATGATTAGAAATTATGTGTACTTAGTAGAGTTTTATCTAGACCAATGAAAATATAAAATATAATAATTAATGTTTGAGTTAAATTGAATTTTATATAAGTTCATGCTCTTTTAAATTTCTATGAGACCGGTGCAAGAAGAATCCCCACCTATGATAACCACTAGAGATTATTATATGTTTAAATATTACATGATGATCTGGAGAGGGTATGTTACATGAAATTAAGTTGATATGATCATGTAAATATTGTCATTATATTCCACATATAACTTGTAATTTAAAATTTTCACATTCATAATTTCAATGAAAAAACAATCTTCATTTTATAATGAGTTGGAAAAATCAATAAGATTAGTTTGTTCCTAAAAATAACATTTTCTCTATTTTTTTATATTCATTATTTTAAAAACTATATATGTTTTTTATTTTATGATACAGATTATATAATAAAATTATAGTTATTAACATATATGAAATAATACAAAGGGATGTTTATATAATAAAAACTTATTTTTTTATGAAATTATTTTCAAAATATTTTTTTTAAGGAAAATTAAAAAAAATTATAGATTTAATTAGAAAAAATTAAAATAAATTTTAGATTAATATTGTATGTTTTATTTTAAGTTGAATGTTTAGTATTATCTAAAATAATTGATATTAAATGAATAGTAAAAAGTACCAATTTTAAAAATACAACATTTTTCATAGCTTTTTCATGATGTTATAATTATTTAAGAACTAATAGACATTTTTATTAGAAAAAAGATATATTTAAAGAGTAAAATGATCAATTTTAAAACATTTTTTTGAATTTTTTAAACTCATGATTAATCTTATGGAAACTTAAATAGTATTTCTTTATAAAAATTATTTTATTAACCCATATAAAAAACATTTTTCCTCACTTTTGAAAAAAAACGAAAATGAATTTATTATTTTATATAAAAATGTTCATATTATTTAATAAGGTACATTTAATTTATATTCATTAATGTAATATTATTATGATTATGGTTAATGACATGTATAATGGTGAAGTTTTTAAAAAAAATTGTTGTGTAATTTATATCTAATTAATTAAAATAATTTTCATTACATAATTATTATGATATTTTCCCAAATGTATAAAAATATATTATCACTCAATTATTTTTTAATAAATTTTATGTAGGAATAATAACCCTTAATTATAAAAATAGGTGTTTTTCTATGAATTTTTTATTATAAATTAAATCTTTTTATTCCAATGAAAATTTTCTCTTATTTATAATTTTAATTAAATTATATGGTGAATAATTTATTTAAGGGTTTATATTACATTTAATCATATGGAACACCCTGAAAATATAATTACCTTTACCAAAGTGAATGTGTTTGATTGCTTTCTCCAAACAGTGCACTGAACTAAAACAAAACTATGATATATTTTAATAAAAATGAAAATATTATCCAAGAATATTGTAACCTATATATTTATTTAAATTTAATGAAATATTGTATATTTATTATTAAATATTTATTTTAAAAAAATAAAGGAATATTTTAATAGTAATGATATTTAATTAGTATAGAAAAAACAAGTAAGAAAAAAAAGTATACTCAAGAAAATATTTTTATAAAATGGTAGTTTTATTTCAAGAAACAAATTATATATTGATAATATATTAACAAAATATATTGGAAAAATTTCTAATTATTTTTAAATAAATTAATTAGTATTTTTTAGAAAATAAGTGTAACGAATAGTTAAAATTTTAAAAATCTATATCCCAATATGAATAGTTTTCCACTGTATTTTGATATTTAATTTATTATTGATATATATAATTGTATAAATTTAATTTAAAAAAAGAAAAAAATTGGATTAAGATTAATTATATAATCATAATTTGACTATTTTGGATTTTTATGAATAAATTAATTATAAGATGCATAGTGTAAAATAAAATTTTAACATATAACATAGATTTTAGGACATTTTTATTATATAATTATGTGTATAAACATAATGGAAAAAATAAATATCTATTTTATAAATGGCCTTGTAATTTCATTTTTTAAAAAATTTATAAAAACCTTTTTTATTTTTGAAAAATGCAATATTTTCTAAAATAATTATTATATTATAATTTTTTATTATAAAAATAATTTTAATCAATTTGATAAATTAAAAAAATAAAAAAAATTATAATTAATATCCAGTTGGAAAAAATTATCTAGTAATAATTTAAATTTTTATCACTAATATTAAGTTATCGTAGGGGAAAACTAGTCACCATGGTAAATGATAAAAGTGTAAATGTAATAATTTAAGGAAAAAAAGGATTGAAATATGAAAAAAACCAATATATAATGGAGTGGATGATGTTTTTAGAAACATAATATTCCCCATACTCATTTATTTCACAATTTTAGTTCCACTTTACAAGTTTAACATGTACCTCATTTATATTAGGTTCAAATAATTTTAAAAAAATGCAAGTCTCGCAAATTTTAAAACAGTCCTCCCACCACCCATTATTGTCACTCATAAAATGTGTTTATCTATTTAAAACCTATAAATATTTACTCTTTTATAATAAAATCATAATATTATTATATTTCCGTATTAATATATTATCCTATTGCATCCATTTCCATGGCGCCCTCTAGGGAAATCTCATAGTGCTCGACAAGAGTTATCATTAATAATTTTATGTTTTTTCTCACTAAT
Organism: Viscum album; assembly: GCA_963277665.1. NCBI lineage: Eukaryota > Viridiplantae > Streptophyta > Magnoliopsida > Santalales > Viscaceae > Viscum > Viscum album. The sequence continues at coordinate 1,752,051,309 of OY728159.1, read as the reverse complement.
TATATTTTAAAAATACATGTGTAATTAAATATTTATTATTTATATACATAATGTTATTATTATATTAGAATAATCATTAATCGAATTTTCCATTTTTTACTATGAAAAATGAAACTATAATTTATTAGTCCTGCTGAATACTATATCCACGACAGAACATGTTTTATTTTCCTTAACCACCAAAAAAGTATGGAATAAAAGGACAATTAAATAAATAATTATTATATATATTTCATTTTTATTATTCAAAAATTATAAACCATATAACTCTTTACTCCAATTCTATGGAGAAATAAGTTTGTTAAACACACTTACTTGTGGACTACAACCTCCATGGAACGATTGAATTCTATTTTTTATCAGCATATTACATAGAAGGTTATGAGTTTGAAATTAAAGGAAAATTATTATCTTTATGATACCAATAAGGTTTTTGTATTTTATATCCTATAAAATATATGAATAACTAATAATTATTATAAATTTGTTCATTTAAAATAATCAAACCAAGAGGATAATTATCTATTATTTCTATATAATTTCTTTAAATAAATAATAATCCATTTAAATTTCATTCCAATTATGATTTTTAACACTAATAATAACCATATATGATCATTATACTATATTTTTAAATATATTACCGCTAAATCAAAACATAATTTTCAATTGATCAAGGTAGGTTCATGATTGGGTCATTTTAACAACCTACTTCAACAGTACTATGAATTTATATCATGGATTAATATGAGAATATATGTAATAATATAATGTGCTATAAATATTTAAATGATGTTTTAATGTTTTTTCTACAAATTTTATATGAATATTTATCTAATAAAATAAGAAAACACATTTCATTCATTATGAATCATTAAAAAATGAACAATCTTAATTTCATTTTTATGGTTTATTTAAAAAAAACTAGTATATAATGAAATTATATCTTTATAAAATACCTTGAAAATTATATTTAATTATATTATATGAACTATTAGTGATTTAATTTTAAAAATATTAGATACAAAAACATTTTTTACGAGACTAGTTCAAAGAGACAAATATTACTAACAACATATGTTTAAAATAGGTAAAATCGACGTAATAAATTTCTATATATAATGATTATAAATGAGTAGTTTATAGTTATGAATAATGTTTATGAGTATGCATTTAATTATATTAACATAATTTTTTCAAGAAATTTGGAGATAGTATTGATCAAATCATGACCAATATAAGGGTATTCAACTCAGATTCACCTTTATGAGACATGTTTAGTATTATGTACCGAATTTCAATTATAAGGGATATATAATACTAATTTATGATACCATATATTTAATTATCAGTCATTAATGGAGATTTATCATCAATTACAATACAACTATTTCAAGGGACTGTGATTAATGTGTTATTTAGGTCATGTAATTTTTATATTCTCAATTCTGATTTGATGAGTCATTACTTATTATTTAGCATGTTTACGTTGAATAATATTCAAGTGATTTATGATACCATTAATTATTTATACTATATTTAATTATAATTTAATTTGTAATTTAATACAAATAACTTTAATTTCTTCAAATTTAAATTGTCTCGATTGTTACCCAAGTCATATATGTTTTTGGGTAAAAAAATTTCATTCATTGAGTTGTGATTTTTCACATAAACATGTTTTGTAAAAGTTGGTTAAATGTTTCCATTTGATTTCATTATGTGGTATTTTATAATTTTTCACATTTTTATCATATAAACCACTTTTAAATTTTTTTTTCTGTGGATGATGTTTTCCCATAAGGGAAATTTATAACATAAATATCCTTTCTTTGGTTTTTAAATTGTCATATTGAACATTAATTTTCCATGATTGGGTTCTCCCACCCAAATAATTTATTATGTGATAACTTTTAAACAAATATGAAGAAAAATAAATTTTGACACAAAAAAATGTTTTTTTACACAAAAAAAAATTTATTATATGAACTAAGTTATTTTAAATATAATAAAATTGTTTTTCCCTAAACATTGACACAACATTTATCTCACACCATATTTCTCCAAGAAAAACATTATGTCTTTTCATGTAACTATTATTTGGTATTTTTTTCAAAATTAGTGGTTTTCATAATCATTTGCATCGCCTTTTAAAATTCAATCTCTCAATGTAACATGAAAATTGATATTTTATATAAATGGTATATATGATTCGTAGAAGGTATTTTAAGTTTTCACTTCCATATCTGTTATCATTTTCAAAATGATTTTACCTAATAGGATTTGGGATTCTTGATTTATCCACACACATGTATATATTATAATTTTTTGATTGAACTCAATATATTAAACAATTAGATTATTAATTCTTTATTTTATGATATCTTTTGAAACATAATTTTTAGGGGTTTTTTCATATATTTTAACACCATTATATGTTTAATTTTTTGAAATACTGATATGTTCTTTTGAAACAATCCAAAATAATTTTTAATATTTCATATGAAAATTTTATTTAAACGTTGACTTAACTAAATTTTCATTGCCCTATTTATTATGGTAATATAATTTTATAAATTCATATAAGAGGTTATTCACCTAGAAAAAATATTTATATAATGACATGGAAAAAGTACTGTTGTTATATATACAGTTATTCCAATATGTATGATTATTTGACAGATGAATATTTATTATTAGAGCATCCACCTTCTTTCTCTTAATGGGTTATGATTATGATATTAAATTTATTTACGATGGAAAATATATTATTATTTATCATGATTATTAACTGATAACAAAGGATGAATATTTATTGACATTATATATCATTCATTATATAGATAATGATGTCTTTATTCAGAATTAAGTTCCATGGGGAATCATATTTGTTGTCTTTTTGACACTTGAAGTGAATGGATTGTAAAAAATTAGTTGATCTCTGGGGATTAGAATTATATATCCCCATGATTTATCGATGGGTCTCATAAGACCATGCATATTTTGTTTTGGTGTATACCTCTACCCGTTACTAAATAGTGTCTTAGTTAAATTCCATGATTTCATGGTTTTTATGTTAGCAATTATTCGATCATAATTGTGTGATCATTATTAATGATACACATGTTTTCCTTTATGTTTATAGAAATTTCATGCTCTTTGGTTTAATTGAATAAGGTATTATTCATATTATTTATTTCTAGTATATTATGTATACCATAGTTATGTTTTTTATTGAACCAATTATATGTTTCCACTACTAAGAATTTCATCAAACCCATTCCCATGTTTCAATTTCTCTAGGTAGTGAAGAAGATAATTACACATGTAATGCCTAATTGGATTGTTTGAATAGAAAATCCATTGGACATGTTTAATACTCCTTTTGTATTATGTAATTTCTTATATAGTGTAAAAAACATCCACTAGATAATAAAAACAAGGGTTTTAATTGATAATTAATTTTCCAAATTCATTAAAAACCACAACTTAAATGCCCTTGGAAGTTTATGTAATTCAATATTTTCTTTAATTGTAATAATTATTATATAGTTATGTACATGAATATATAGTTTGTTTGGAAACTATTTTCTGAGGTATGTGTTTAGTGAATCATATTAGGGTGTATGGGTCTAGAGTATCCCAGTTGGTATTATAAATGGTTTTAAATAACATTGGGTATTGTGACATTTATTGAGAAGAATATAAGGGTTGATAAGATAGGTTTTCCTTAATTTCTCATGAATAGAGAAACCATTGGTAAAAATATATTCTTTGATGTTAATATAATAATATTTATTTTATTTTCTGATTATGGTTAGAAAAATTTACTAAAAACCCCATTGATAAGTCTATGAAAGAATTCTTACCATATCATTACATCCCAAATAGTTGGGAACATATATATTTTATGGATATAAAATAATTTAAATCCATTTCAAGACCCTAAAAGTGGATTAAGTTTATGCCATTGATGTACTAAGGGGTAATAAATTTGAAATTTAATGATTGGGTATTAACTTGATCATAACTTATCACATGATAAGGTGGTATAATTGCACACCAGTTCTGACATTCCCATAGTATATAATTTCGTTTATGCACATTATCTTTAAGCACTATTATGTGGTATTTTAATTTTTTAGGTTAGGTAATCTAATAGAAAATTTAAAATGGATAAAATAGATTAAAACCAATATATTTATAAGCTAAGGTACCTATTTATGAATATGTGAATTCTAGGATAAAAAATAAAATGTATTCTGAGAGAATATATTTTAATGAATTTTGGTAAGTTTATGGTAATTTGGGATCATTATTTTGAGGACTGAGTGAATAAGATTGAGTGAACCCAATTGTTTCTATTAAATATGGTGAGGAATAAATGATTTATAGTAACATTTTAATATATCATTTTTTAATTTTAAAAGGATGACATATTTAATGGATTTCATTATGGAGTTTTATTTGATGATTTACATCAATTTCACCAATTTTTCTTCTGATGAAAATTGGGGACCAACGATTAATAGTCAGGGGCATGAATATGGTATCAAAATAATTCAAAATGGGGTTTATAATTTTATTCTCTCATTGAAACTCATAAAAATAGAGCCCATATAAAATAAATCATGAGCCTTCTTTCTAAAGTTAGGTGGTCTCTTATTTTTTCAATCCCAATGAAACATAAGAAATCAAATTGTTCAAGAGTATGGTAGGGAAGTCTCATAAAACCCCTCTTAGGGGAATTATTTCAATATCAGTGAATCAATTATAGTTTAATTATATGTTCATGAATTCATTCTGAATCCCAATACTGTATTAATCACTATAATAAAAATGATAGGGTTACTATTCCTTAAATATGTAAATAGGGTCCAATTAATTATACCATAAAAATTTATGAATGTACTTAGAAGTAATTTCCCATTATATCCTAGAATTGTGCATCTAATTTTGTTTTAAATACACTTTAATAGGACCATTGGAGTTTACTTCCGTCCAAGAAAGTGATTTCTATTTTGATTATGTGATTAATCCTCTAACTGATTTCCTATATACCTTATGAGAAAAGGAATCAAAACCCACATAGTTCATTTTGGTACAATTCATGAAGATTAATATCATACAGAAAAGAAATTTATGAGGTAACATATGCATTAGGTTTAGGGATTGACCATTCAGAAGGTGTGCTACATATCATTATTTTAAATTTAATCATTGCATTTATAGTTTGTTCAGCCCTCAACCCGTTGATGTTAAGGGAAAAAATAGTACCGATGAGGGGTATTTCCCAAGTTTTTACCAATATGGGAAAGTCTTAGGCACATATACTAAGGTTTACACCCATGTATTGAGGAATATTACTCATGTAATTTAATCAGGATTTCATAATAATGTTATAATGATTTTGGGAAATTTTAGATGCTAGTTATATGATCATGGTAAATCCATAAGATGATGGGACTCGTGCTTAGTTTTAGAAACATGGGATAATAAGTAATCAAAATCACGGAATATGGATAAAGTATTTACACACTAGGGTGGCCCTGCTGGATTTTCTGATATGGATCTCACTCCTTAGGAAAGAATCTGATGAATCCTATATAGAGTTGGAATCTATGTCCTTGTAGTTTAATTAGATTTTCAATTTTTTGATGGATGATATATTAGGGACATACACCAAATAGGATTCCCGTGTATGTTCCCTTTTTCTATCTGTTGAGGGGTAAATAAGGATAATAGGATCATATGAGATTTTGGGTACCATAATCTATATATTTGGTGTACGGAGGGGATTACACAATGATAAATACCCAATGAAATATATCATATCATTTACCTTCATAGACAGAGGGTGGGGACCATTAGTGGCATGATGATATCTTAATGATTTCATATCCCTAGTATATTAAGGATAGTTATAATATAAATGGGGTTCTCATAAAAATATTCATAGTTTGTGGTTCACATGGTTCAATGGAACATGCCTAAATATTCTTAATGGACATGGTTGACATGTCTAGGTGTGTCAGTCTGGCATGTCCGTGGAATCTAGCTCATATTTCAAGAGGTGTCTCCTTGAATTTTATAGATTTATTTTCATGATCGATTCCAACTGGTATGGAGGATGTTATGTGATCAAGATGATATGTATTTATGACTTTTCTTTAACCAAATCACACATCCGAATGACTTGGGATGATCAGTCTGACATATATGGGAATTATCCCACGATCTACCTGACATGTATGAAATACTTTTCCTGATATTATTGATATATATATAGGTCTTCCCATAACATGTCTGAAATTTCCATATTCCATCACATGATCTAGCTGAAATGTCTTAAGGAATTCTTATATACTAGAATACATACTAATATGACATCATATAAACCAGAAAACATGTTCAGAGGACTTCTCATGAACCTACTGACATGTTCAAGAGGCTTCCACATGACTATCCTATAATATCTGCACATCATAATATGAATAGTGAATGGGTAACATGTTGTTAATGGCCCCATTTTTCTTAAAACAACGAATCTATATTTGGATTAGTCGTCCATATTTTTCTTCCATTATTCGCATAAATGCCTCAATTTTCAATAGGTGCTAGCCTATTAAGGACTTGTGTAACAAATTAAACATGATGAAACTCCTCTTCATGAACTGAAAATCATTACATAAGTGATTTTCACAATCAAGGAACTGATCATATGAAGAATATAAACATACAACAAAATCTCTAAAGCAATTCCCTGGGATTATGTAATGCAAGACTCTTGTGATTGCATGGTTCTATACTTTGAGAAGTTGAGTCTTTCCCCTATGATCTTATTTGTATTTTTTTTATTTAGTGGGGGTATAAATCACCACTTCATATCTATTCCACATCATAATTCACATAAATTTTATACATGGACTTTATTTGGTGGAGCGAAAATTACATCATGTGTTTCATGTGAACCTATTATTAGTCATCAGTGATGTCATCTTCATGTCATGTAGTAATCAACATCCCAGATATCACTTCATCAGTACCATATTTATGGAACCCATAGGTTATCATGGGTATTTCTCACAATTTAATTGATATATCAAATGTTCTTTGGATAGAATTTCTTCCCTGGCTCGATGTCTTCATTAGATCAGGTCACATGTCAATAAGCATATATGTTATCGATGAATACATTTCCTTATCCTTAAAAATGTTAAAGAGAAATGTCAAGGGTCCTTCACATGAATGAGGAATAATTTTATGGGTACATTAATGAGATTAAGTTTGAATGTCAAAGTTTCTTCGTATGATCAATAAACTAATCTATGAAGCCACATAATCCCTTAACATGAAAAATAATGTTACTATATTCCACATAAATGTGATGTCTTTTTTAGTTTTTAGTTTATAAATTTAATAAAATTCACACATAAATTATCCATAAAGTCATCACATGATAAAATGGACAAGTATTATGTCATTCACATTATATTGGTGATATTTCAAATAGCATTATCTTCATAAATATGACATGTCTCAGGGGTTCTTCATGTGATATATAAGTGACTTTTTGAATGAAATAAGCATGAAATTAGAAACTTATCATTACTCATATTCACTTAAATATTATACATTTTTTAAAATTTTATTTTAAAAAAGTTATGGGTGATTATCTAGAATATGTCGGTCGAGTTGTGGCATGATTGGGGGAACTCACCTGAAATCCTTCACCAGATCACCATATCTTGTCTGGCAGACATCAAAAGATCCAGAGGGATATTTAGATTTTATTTTTATGATTGTGAATAGATCACATGAAGTGCATATACCATTTATGTGATGTCCTCAGGGTTACACAATTCATATGTCCCAAGTTCCTAATCCCCATATAGCCATTATGCTCATATATCCATTCTATTTTTAGAAACGTAACTTCCATGATTTTCATATTTTTTATCCAAACATTATTGATTCCCATTAACATGGATTCAACAAATACCCCCTCTAAGATGTGAGGATTGAATAAAAAAATGAATCAATTCTAAACCTGAGACTTTTTGGTTTCTCTGTTCAGTGTTTCAAGTGTATTTGAATCTTTTGAGAGACCATTCACATTACACAAAAATACCTATAAATTGTGTATCTAGGGAGAATTTATTTCAAAAATGATTCATACCTCTATCGCTCTAATGATATAATCTCTCATGTGACTCCTTCACAATACGACACTCGTTAATCATTTTTTACAGTCATTCATGAGACCCACTCAAATAAACTCACTGCTTGATCACTATTCTTGATCACTTCTTCCTGATGAAATATAATAAAACATGCTTTCTAATTAATGGTATGTCACTTGATGTCAAAAAAACATCAATGGTCATACAGTAACTTCACATGATCTACCTATGATGTCATGTGATCACTAGATCGTTATGAGATTTGTGTGAAAATCATATGGTCGCATGGTCATAAGTCCAAGAATAGATTGAGAAATCATGATATGTTACAACGGTCACATGATTCTTGTGACCTATAATATATCATGTTATATTGATCCTTATACTGGTCACATTATTTTAAAAAATTCATGTTATATACTTCTTAGACTAATTTTTTCAATGATCATTTACCCTTTCGATATATACTTATTGGTCTTCAACTGATGGATTCTAGTTAAAAGATGTCTTTTGTGTGGGTTACCAAACTGACCTAATTTTAGGTAACCATAATGATAATCCCTAAAACTAGGTATTTTCCATCAATGATATTTTATGGAGGCTTCATTCCACAAAGCTTCAAAATATCATATGTCATACAAACTCTTTTTGTATGCATTCTGTCTTTTAGATGATATTTCCATCCTTTCACGTAACTAAAATGTTCCATACCACAAGATATCATATTCACTTCACTAAATTAAAATGACGGTTTCCATTAATAGTTATTTAATTATGTCACCATTCCATGGGCTATAATATACATCAGATAATTCTACTATATGTATGGATGTTCATGATCCTTCTCATCAACATAATACTCAGAGATACTCGAACAAACTTGTCTCTTATAAGAGAAACCCATAAGATGGATCGAGTTAAAATAAGTATTTTTTCCATGGTGATAAATTCTCTAATGCATGATAATGACCTTTCTTGGTTAATCATATATTCTTAGAATTGTCTGACTAATTACCCATTATCCCCCATTATGAGGTGACATGGAATTCTCATTTTTTTCATGTATCATAAATTAGAACTCTTCATATAGATGATTAGTTAGTGGTGTCCCAACACCAAAACTTATAATATTAAATGTGGTGAGGTAGGCATCATTATATGGGATATTTATCATTTAGGGGGACTACCATCACTCATGGAGATATATGATTAATTCCATCCTTCTTTGAATGTTTGGGATAACCCCAAATAAACACAAATATTGGAAAGAGATATGCTCATCACTGAAAATTGTATGTTAAATAAGGATATTAAGTTATACTAGATTATTACATTCATGTATTGGATCAATATAATCATTTTTCCTAATGACTATTAGCTAACCGCCATACACCAACACTAATATCCATATCAACAAATTTTAAATAGTGTAGGATCATATTTTTCCATTTTTTGGATGTTTGGTAGTATGCTTCAAGGGGATACCAGGTGACAAAAGAGGTGTTAACACATCTTTAGTCAGTGGAATATTCTGAAATGTCTTTAAATGGATGGATTTCCCCAGTCATGGACACACAATTGGGATTTTGAGTTAGCACAAAGACTATTAAATCACATATTGAAGAAGGGAAACCCGTTGACTTAGTCATGCCAAAACATGTTCACCTTTTTCAACTATATGTCCACGTTTATTAGGGTAATTTCCCCTATCAGATTATTGGGCCTTTTCAATTTTTATTTATACGAATAGGGGAGAATTTTAATTGTACTGTGTATGAGATTACTACAAAAATATCTCATTCCCTTTTATATCCCATGATTCTAAATGCTTTCAAGAATGAGGAGATGTCATTAGGCACTGATATAGTTATTGATATATTGATTCAACATGATAGTTTCAATGTTATGACATACCTCACACAAACTCAGATAACTATTAAAAATGGATGTGGTTCCCTTGTCTAGATATCATAAAAAAGTCTCACATTCATTTGCGGTTTATTAAGATCACGTAGATGAACTAATCTTTTTTGATCCATATACCCCATTATAGTTTGATCATTAGTTTTTTCTATACCAAATCGTTTTCTCCTCACACCTTCATGGGATTACAAGAAGATTGGAGTCCGATAATTATTAGACAATGGTAGTTTATATTTGTCCACTATAATATAATTTCTAAAATTATTCTTCCACAAATCAATGGATTTATTTTCTTGAATCAAGACTATTCCCATTCATGGGAGGAATAATACCTGGTTTTCATACTGAATCAAAGAGTTCTCCATGTAGATAACCCATATGATTTTACAAGCCCCTTTTCATTGTAAAATATGTAGTTTATTTAGAACACGAGGGATAACTCAAGGAAAACCTCTCACTAGAGTGACATGTCTCATATTAATATGTCATGGTTTTTTGGGGAATTATACTCTTTAGTGCTAGTGAGATATGATGTGCTGGTTGCGGTAGAGAAACTATAGAAACATTCTCTTGATTATTCATTGGCTCAATCAAACCCTCCTTCGAGAGACTTAATACATGAATACATACTGACACATATTCTTCCAACTAATAAAACCCCTCAAGAGTTCATTAAGCGATAACTTCCATAAAGGATAATTTGGTATAAAATCTATACCCTTATTATGGAGAATACCATATATAACATTCTTGGCCAAAGGTAATTCCATCAATATCACATTCATATTTCCAGAGCTAGTGGATTTGAAAATGGTAGTCGTATGATATTATGCTGTAGATTTTCCTTTCTCAATAACAATTGTCTTTGATATAGATGGAATTATGTGGTTATGATAATTTTAATTATCTCAATGAATTAATAAGGGATGATTCTGAGTTTATTGAATATAGACATCAGAATGTCTCTTAGATTCATGGTCATATTGATGACATAACTACACAGATATCCAAAAAAGAAATGATAATAGATCTCAAATGGGAGGATTTTTTGATTTCATCATACCTATTAGTGATCACCAAAATATAGGAGGTGAAGAGTTATACATTTTTTTTAAACTCGTCATCCTCATGAAATGGAAGAAGAAATTGAGAGAAAATCACTTTAGTGGTAAATTGTTGCCTCTCAACAAGCTCTGGCTTATTTAGAAAACTCAACCAACCATATTTTATAGGATTAGAAAATATTTTTATCTTTTATAATCTTACATTGGCTTCAAAATAACAAGATTACTCACTTTTTTCACATTAACAATATAAAATCCTTCTAATAATTATATGTCATTGTTATGTTTTCTTTAATTTATCATGTTCATGGAATTTGGTTGGGTTTATATCATATAGAACACGATAGACATCATCCACTATTTAATACCATTTATATACAAATGATGAAAATTGAATGATTGAATCATAATAAACCAATTCTGAGAATTTCAATTGAATGATAACTAAAATAAGAATCCTTATAGATGTATCTAATATAGTTATCCCAGGATCACATGATTTAAATGGATAATTTTGGTAAATAAGTCCTAGTGGGAAAGTCCTCTAATAGTTTCCTATGTTAGTGTACTTAGTGATCATAGCTTGATTTTTTCCAGGGACCGTTAATGAACCATAAAAGATTTTTTTTTATATTTCCATATATATTTACTATGATTCATATAAGGAATTATTAGTGGGAATAGACTTGGATATTTAATAGGATTCCCTTTATTGGTTTTCTTCCTAAAAATTATTGCATATTTTTTTAATTTCAATAGTGCTCAATAATGTATTAAATACGCTTTGTACATGTCCAATGAGCAGCTAATTTACATTTTTTCAGGGTTACCTTTATGGGTATTATTCTTTGAGAGAATTTTTTTCATTCAACTTTATGTTTAAAGAATTATATACTAGACCCTTGCTATGGATTGGTCTTCTAGCTCTGGCAATCTATTGTTATATTTTAGGGCCTTCTATATGCGGCCATCTGTTTATGTATATTAGGGTTTTATATGTTGGACCATATGTTATTATATCTTAGTTTATTCTCTATTATACAATTTTTTACTGTATTTTCAGGTATTTTATCTCATACCATTTATTTATGTAGTTTTAGGGTTTTCTAGATTAGACCACTTTTGTTGTAGTTTAAAATCTTTTATCTCGAACGTTTTGTTGTGGGTTATGAAGGTTGTGTATCCATAAAGTGTTTGGTAACCCTGTATCTTTTACGGTATTCTAAATAATGAGTATCAATGAATGGTAATGAAACCTTGAATTTTAATTGATAATCAGAATAGTGAATGTTAATTAAGGGTTCTAAAACCCTATGTTCTTGCTAATCTTATGAAAGTTGTGTGTCTAATATGGGTTATGACACCATACATGATTACTGAGACCTAGTTTGATGTATGGTGGAATAGAATTAGGGATAAAAAAATCCAATTGTTTGTGTAATTCACATGTCTAGGATTTTGGAATATTGAATTTATAATATGGCTTTAATTATGGGGATGATCAAAAAACACTCTAAGGTGACGAGTTTTGAAAAGATGTTGTTAAGGATTCAAAGGATTTGAGGTCCTTTATTGAAAGGATGATTCACCGTTAGTTAGATATTCAAAGGCCCTTATGAATTATCCCATAGGTAATACGTACATGGTCATGTAGAGGAGTCCCCACTCCCCTCCAATTGTTGTGAAATATTTTTGCAGATTCAAATGTTTGGATGATGAAGTGGGATATGGAAAATAGAGAAATCCAAGAAGGGATCTGAAACCCAAGGGTATTATAGTTTATTGTTAAAAATATCATGGAAAACACTATGATATTTTTAGAAATGTGGTGTGGTACATCAAAAGGGTTTGGAATAGAATATTTCATTCCTTCTATTAGAATGGCTAAAATACACGGTGATGCACCATCGATGATTTTGAATCCACATGAATTGTATATTGATGGAGGATGTAAATCATGATCTAGGAATAACTATGAAAACTGAAAAAGTGGGCTATATGATACAGGTAAACCATTATTAATAGTAGAAACCAGTATTGTACATATCTAGGATAATACCTCTTGGATTTAAGGGTATCCTACCCTCTAGGAAAAAATACCACTATGCACAATCTTATAGGAATTACCTTATTCACAAACTACTTCTAATGGGATCCATTTATTGTTTTTAGTCTATATGAATAATATACAACAAATAATAAAAAATAGAAGTAACTCAAGGCCACATGGTTCTCTGTGGAATATATTTAATGAAGGAATTTATTTGTGTTAGATTATACATTGATGAAATAAATCTGATTTATTGAAAACATAATATTCAAAAATGGTTCCAGAACCCTAGAAGTTGTGTCGATGCCCTGTTAACATGTTATCATGGTGAGATGATTTTAAAAATCACTACTATAGATTTTTCTTGACTAGTGGGGTCTAGAAATCATGGATTTCATTTATACTTGAGAAAGAAGATGATATCTATGAGTGTTATTCATTTTTTATTAATGATATATATTTTCACTAACCATATAATTGATGATTTTAGTGAGTGGATACAAGAATTTTACTCACAATTTCTTATGATGAATTTCAAACATGCATGTTTTATGTCTATTTCACGTTTAATTTAGGGTCTTGTGATTTAGATCCTCATAGTCTAATATTTATTCTCATACAAATTTTAATAATGTTTATTTAGTTTAAGGTTATGATGCACATAGACATGGTATTATGGGACTATTACTGAACATATTTATTGGAATTACCAAGGTTATAAGTACTCCTAAACCTTCCAAAGGGAAGGTTGATAATTTCATAAATTAGAGATCATGGTTTACATATCTTAAAGGATGATATTGGAAAATTATATCAAGAATGATAAAAAAACTCTATGGTGGTAAGAACCACATTTATTATGTGAGGGATCCCGATAACCAAAATCCATTTTTCAAGGCAAAGACCCATTTGGTTGATGATCTGGAGATCATATGTATGATCCAAGGGAAGAAAAGAATAGTCAATAAAATGGGGCCCTTGAATAAAGATGTCCTTTCCAAAGGGTCCTGGATGTTTTTTTTGACAATTTATGACACTAAAGACAATATTATTGGTTTACGTATTGAATTTCATAGAATGATGATTCCCACTCCCAAAAAAATTATTGACTCGGTCCAGGATATTGGGGTACTTAATTAATGAGTGATGATGGATAATGGTATCCATATTTTAGTTTCATGGAGTGTGGATTAATAATTAAATCATTTTAATATCTTGAAACAAGTATGTATTCCCTTTAGTTTTACATCATAAAGTAAAGACATCGAAACCAATGTGAATTTTTTCATGATATAATTAAAGGTAATATTTATACATTAGGGGTGTCTAGATTTGAGAGGCATTTTTTTATCCCAACACATGCTAGTTGGTAAGTATAAAAATATTGGAACCCCTCCAACATAGATATATATCATGCACAAGAAATCTGTAAATAGATTTGATTGATACATAGGAAAAGTTTGTATATATGACTCGACCCTTCTGAAATAAAGACATATTCAATTTATATAGTTGGGCTTCGTATGTTTGAATATGAATCTTTTTAGGGAAGTAACCATAAAATTGTATAGTATTTTAAGGATATCCCTCCACAAAGATCTAACTTGCATACAGGGGACATGGGTATTTTTTTTCAACACATAGTGATTGTAAAAATCATGGTTGGCTAAGGGATCATCTATATAGATTTGGATCAGACATAGGTAAATGGAATTTAGATAATAATTCTTCTCATTTTTGTGAATGATTCATCCCTATAATAGATTTATGGACAGGATAACCCACTATAGGAAATTTTAGGTATTATGGGATGGAAAATATCTGTGGTAGTTTAATATCATGAGACTTGAATGTTATTTATCAATTTGAAATAATCTAACTAGGATATATCGATTATATGTGTGTCTAAATCATTTTAATTGTGTCATCATATAAGATGCATTCCTTGGGATAAAGGGGTATAAGAGTAAGATATTATATTCATTCTTTGAAAATGGTTATGATTCCCATATTTTTAACATTGGTACTGTATAATATTATATTAATAGTTGGGTTGTGGGATGTTGAAGACATGGAACAATAATATCTGAGTCGATTAGAGGTAGAAACATGTGGTACTAGGTCAACCATTAATAATTGTGGAAACCCTTATACCATTCAATCCGGTAATAACAAATATGTTTCTTGATCACCTCTACTTTCTGACCAAAACACCCACTAGGTGAAACCTCTTAGATGTTGTGTTTTTCACCATCAAATCCTAATGGTGTTCCTTAGGATTATCCAATACCTATTACTAGTTTTCTATATGGGAGAACCATGAGAAAGGGGGACCAAGTTCTTTAGACTTCTAAGAGATAAATATCAACTTGATAAATTTGTTTGTATCAACACAGGCACTGGAGATATGAATTTTTTTCATAGAGAAAATAAGATTTCATAACAGTTTGAGCACCCAAAAATATACTCACGTGTGTATCAAACAAATTTCATGTTCACGGGATAAGCCATGTGATTTTTGAGCAAACAATAATAAAATTTAATGATCTTTTAAACGTGGAGAACACATGTCATGAATTTCAATGTCATGCAATAATGATTTTGTCATGTAGTTTAATATAAGGTTAGTCATTCATAATTCCCGGTCTTTGGTCTCAACCACACTTTTAATAGCAGTTTCAAGGTTCCCTAAGATCACATGAGTCCCAATTGACATGATAATTATGATACAATGGGACAATTCATTAGTCTTTGTGGTAGAACATGACAAGTAATATTTGGGGTTATTCACATTTTCGTATGAAAGGGAACCCCCAAAAAAATTTGGTTCTCACTAAATGGGAATAGATTGGTGTGGTGATAATTGGTGTTGGTCTTGAATATATCTATTCTAGGTGTCGCTACATATCCTATAGTATGGGAATTAATACATAGGATATAAATTGAATGAAATATCCTTACATAGACCTGCCTGATCTATGTGTGTGTGGGGGAATTTATTATATTTGAGATGATAACATGAATCATGGGATAATGGGAATGAACCCACACATAGTAATGATAAAGTTCCCTATATATGTTCACCTCTTATATATGGATGGATGAATTTTTATATATTTTTTAGTTGAGACCTAATTTGATATCCAGGTGTCATTGTGTATCATTTGTTTATAAGGAATCAAGATACATGTAGTACTTGAATTGAATATTCCTTATGCTGGTCTGGCCCGAACTGGGATATGTTCATTTTTTTTATTATATAGTTTTTGGGTGGACCGATGATATAGTATCTAGGATCACTACATATCCTATAGAAACAAGAATAAATACACACATAGTTCTTGGAAGGAAAATTCCCTACATTGGTATTACCTATACCTAGGGGAAGCATTTATTTTTCATTTATATTATAGCCTAACTTAGGATTGGAGATCCCAGAATCAGTAAATATCTTCTGTAAACATGAATAAAATTTCACTTAGTTCATGTAAGAATATTACTTTCATGGTTATGGCCCATACATATGGAGGGTAGATATTTTTATATTTTTTTGGACCCACAATTAGTGACTTGGAAATCATTGTGTGTCAAATAGTCAAAAGAATTAATCCACACATAGATCATAAAAAAAATTTCCATATATAGGTCATACCCATATGTAGAGAATGGGAATTTCTTCCATTTATATTTTGGTTGGCCTCGGTATTGGAGATCCTTTCAAAATTACATATCATTTTGTAATAAGAATCAATCCACACATTGTACCTAAATAGATAATTTTCTGCACATGTTTAACCCGTATCCAGTGGGTATTTTTCAATTTATAATGTTGTTGGACTCGTGATTAGAGACCCAAGATTCACTATATATCCTATTGTAATAGGAATCAATCCATAAATTATTTGTGACATCCATGACGTAGATTCCACTCCATGGGTACACCGAACCCAATGGGCCACATTGCCTCAAGTGAATCTCTAAGAACACCAGAGGCTTTTGACTAGCAGCAAGGGCATAGGGTGTGTTAAGGGGGGAGACTATGCCCTCATTTCCAAGGTGTATCATATTGGGTGCATGTAAACACATGTTAATTGTCATAGAAAAATAATTAAATAGAAGGAACAATGGAAAATAAATAAAATAATAAAAATAACTAAAAAACTAGAATAAAATCCAACAATATATGATGATTTGTCATGTACTAGAGTGTTGGAAAACATGGATACAAGACACAATAATAACATGTTTCACAATATTAAAAAGTAAATAAAATATTGTCCAAATAATCCCAAAGATTTGTCTCGATCATCTACTATCAAGATCCATCCTAAACAGTAAGAAATCAAGTGTTTGAAGTGGTTTGCTTCCCTTTGTCAACACCTATAACCATGTAATCTGCCCCGGGTACCGAACAGTTCCCAAAGAGGGTGTGATATTAATCTCCGTTGGAAAATCCCAATGGTGTCTATAACATTCCTCCAGTGTAATGGAAATGTAACAGTTTGAAAGAATTCATATATAATATAAAGCAGTATAGTGTAACTAAATACCCAAGTACCTTATTCAACCCATGACTAGTGTCAGAACATGTAACTAATTCATTTAATTAATGAATTAAAAATTTTATATTGATAGGTCTCATGAGTAATTTAAAATGCTAACATAATCTCATTCTAGTTTAAATAGTTAATTTTACAATATGTAACTAGGATACCATGATCAATGACATTTAATAGTGAAGTCTCAAGGGATCCACAAAGCTGATGTGGACCTCATGGGCCTCCATGTTTGTAATATCTGTAGCCTAGCATGGGTTAAGACTATAATCCATGGATTATAGTCTATGTCATTACACAATTAGGTTCCTACTGAGTACAAGGTGATCGTCCAAGGAAAAACAAGGCTATGTAGAGACAGGTCCCGATGGGTTTAACCATGGAATCTAATTTTCAATGCTTGATCCAAGGTGTGTATCCAAGGAATCCTGTAAACATATGAAGGTATCCTATGAGGTCATACTGGTCTTCCATGAATATAAAATGATCGGGATCTCGGTGGGTTACAACCTATTCAAGCTATATCCTTGAATCAGAATGGGGTTCTGCAGTGTTCATGGCATTCTCCAATCAGAACCTATGGAGAGATTGAGTCAGGACATTTCTATTTAATTACAAAACCATGTAATATTAATTTTTGTTCAAGCCTTTCCATTTATTAGTGTGATAAGGTCAAGTTGCAGGAAACCATTGTTTCAAGCCTTTCCATTAATTAGCATGACATTGACAAGTAGCATGCTGCCATTTAATCCATTTAAGGCATATTCTATATTTAAGGTTCATTCCTCTACCTTTAATTAAGGTATGAAGGGTTGATATAGATATGCCACAAACTATTCATTTACATTAAATTCCAAGTCATATAATTACTATATTTTCCAATTAACATTTCACATTTAGTAATCAATTGATGCACTTACCTTAGGTGGGTCAACAGGTACGTATATATGGTACCTTCCATTATGAAATTCAAAATATTAATCAAGCCAATAAATATAGAGAATCATACAATTAAAGTGGTCAATTTGAGACACACCTGAATGGTTTTTCAAATGTGTCAAAACTCTAAAAAGAAAAATATGACATACCCTTCGACATGGAAAGGATGAAGTTATGGTCATAACCACAAAAAATTAATCACATATATGTAATGGTCATATTAATATGGTTCTAATGATTATAATAATGGCATATAAATTTAGTAAATGGAACCCAATGAGATCGATGGGCCCCACACGACAAATCCAAAATCAAAGAACTTTTGGGATGAGTTATAGACCACCCACCTTAGGGATGTATGATCCTTCTCCTTTAATATTGGTCGTTGATTTGGATATAATCAGATTAGATCTAAGAAAAATTGGAAAATGCTCATACCCCAATAAATCTGTCGATACCAAGAGAGTAGGATAACGACTCAAGTGGAATCGTGTACTTACTATTGTGTAACCAACATGGTGAACATAATCTAGAACGAATCGTGGAAAAATGATATTTTTGAATCCCTAGCATTGATCTTCAAAAATCCCCAAATTGTGAGCCATGTAGGTAAATCCTACATCATCTTTGATTATAGAATAAGGAGGGTGGTTAATAGATCATTAAGGGAAATTTTTATAAATTTCCCAGAAAAATGGCATGTGCATAGTTTCTCAGCATGATTGGACAGATCATGCGAAAACCATGTGAGGTTTTCTAGGTAGAAGGTCACATTTCACGATTAGGCCTCATGGCCTTGCATTGACCGTGTGGAGTGGTTTTGTCCAAAAATTTCATTATTCATGGTTAGATAATCTTTCATACAACTGTGTGCTAAACATGCGACCTATTTAGTTTTCCCCAAAATATGGGTTCCAGGTTCCAAACATTCACCAAACAGCCCTGAGACCTTTTCATACTCACTGGGCATCCATATTAGGTCTAAAGTAATGATTTAGACCAAAATTTACGGATCCATACCTGAGTGAAAATCTCAGTTCTTATAGTCTCCCCCTTAAAAGAAATCTTCCCTGAGTTCACCTACCAAATGTGTAGAAACACTATCTATGAAAAATTATGTACACTAAGAATGTATATCAACTTTGTTCTCCCATTTCTAGTCCTGTACTCAGTCATGCTTCTATATCCCACATTCTAGTGGGACAAACTAGGATTATAGATCCTTCATGTTCCTGTTAATGATGAATATGAGATACTCTTAAAAGGTAGCATAGGTATCTAACTCCACTTCCTTGAGATCAAAAGTATGAGTTAAATCAACATGATACTGGTGAAGCTATAAAACATGAATGATTTTTTTCAAGGGATGATACCTCTGAGGTAGTAGAAATTGATAGGATACAAGACCAAATCTCTATAGAATCTCAAATGGTCGTACATAATGAGGTAATATCTTTCCCTACTTCTATAACCATATATTCTGAAGACTGGATGATACCCAAAGGAAAACATGATCCCCAACCACAAACTCTAGAGGTCATCAATGTTGATTAGCATAAGATTTCTATCTAGACTGAGTCGTAGTCATTCACTTTATGATCAGTGGAACCTGCTCTGAATTATCTTGAATGAGACAAGGGCCTTATTGGGCTTCCTCACCTACCTCTTGCGAGAACATGGGTGAACAACATGTCCTACCGTATAAGGAATCAAAAGGATCCATCTGAATTGTTGCCTAAAAATTTAATATAGGATAAATCTTTGAGAGGGATATGTTCTATTCAAGAACCACTGAAATCAAAGACACATGCTTGAAGGAAATCCTCTATAAACTATATTTTTCATTCTAATTGTCCATCAGTCTGAGGGTAAAAGGTTATTCTTAAAAGAACCTGATTTCTCATAGCCTTCTGCAATCCCTACCAAAAATGTGATTAGAAATGAGAGTTTCGATCTGAAATGATTGTACAAGGGACCTCATGGAGTCGGGTAATTTCTCATTGGAGGCTTCAGTCCCTACACTTGTGTATTCCCTATGTTCATACCCCTAATGACATATCTAGGTTCATTACACCATAGTGATACTGTATCTGTATCCTGAGACATTACATGAAATATACAGTGAAAAATTAGATCATATAACATGTATCAAATTAAGAAAACACTAAAGTAGAGGATACTAGGATAGTACCTTGTACTATAGATGGCCCCACATCCTGATCCTTTGGTATTGGTTGTAGTGCATGAAACTGACCTGATCCATAGACCTGCATAATAGATGGAATACCATTCTCCTAACTACTCTGTTGGAACTACTGGTGATCAGGGGTCTCCTTACCACGACCATGAACACCACCTCAGTGAGAAATGTCGGTGCTATTACAACTCACCTTTTGACCCAACACAAAATATCCTGCTCTAGAAGGTGGAGATAGTGTGGATCCATTTCCACTCAAGGGTGGTGTAAAGGTCCCTTAGAAACAATGTAGATTACCCATATAACTGCAATCCCGACACTCCAGTGTGTCTCTATCACACTAACTGTTTGAATTCCCTCATAGTATACACTGATGAAACAATTTAGAGCTATCAAAATAGACACTTTGGTTGTCACTCCCCTGATGAGAAACCTTGTGGTGATTCTCCCTACCACCCAAAGAACTATTGGGCTAACGTGGAACTAATCTTGTAAATCCCATAATAATTTGGGTCGTCAGCGTGAAATCAGTGATAAGATCCCGATTGACTATCTTAGAAAAAGTAGTTAGTTGAAATAAATTAACCTGCATATGGATGGCATACTAAAGCCCATCCTCAAAGCACGTGGCACACGTAAGCTCTTCACCGGCTAGAAGTGGTGAAAATTGATGAAACTCTATAAACTATAATAAATATTCCATAAATGTCATAGAACCCTTATCGAGATGCATGAACACTATAACTCTATTGGATGTCAGCATATGAGGAAAGAACTTATCATAAATGGAAGTCTGAAAATTATGCCATATCATGCGTTGATGACTACCTGCCTGGGTAATCACATCCCACCAGTGATTGGTCGAATCCCAAATCATGTATGTTGAATGCATGACCCTTCACTCTGGAGGCGTCTCCAGATGCTCAATGATAGATAGAGTGTCCTATAGCCATGCCTCAATTGCCTGCAGACCACCATCCATTAAGAAAGTATGAAGATACTACGGTCGGAACTCATGACTTAGATCACCCATCATAGGCTCAAGATGTGGATAACCATGCATGGATTGCATTAGATGTAGGAAACTATTAAGAAACTAGGAATCAGTTCCCATATCAGGTTTAGTAGGTGGTGCGTCAAGGGGCACTTACTAATGTATAAATGGTGGCACATGGCCTACCACATCTAGAGCATGTTATTCACCACCTTCCTAGCGTACGATAGAAGGACGTAATGGATGCATTAGACAAAAAATTCCAAGAACAGTCCTTTGAACAAGCTTAACCATCACGGTAGAATCACTAGTGGAAGCTGAATGTCAGAAAACTCACTACCCAAGAGATATTTCCCCAACTAACCACTTAGAAAACCAATCATGTGTAAGTGCTCAAGTATATGTTTCATTTTATTTTACATTTTATTGCCAATTTCACACCTCTACCTTTCATCAACATGACTCAGAAGGATAAGTATGTTAAACCAATTCAAGTTATAATTCATGATTCACTTTATAATGGATATAAATTTCTGATGAATCAATTCCTATAAACCTATCTCTAGAAATGAAACCCATTTATTTATAGAATAATGGATCAACTAGGTAATTTACTCATACCAACCCATGAGGGACCATAAAGCTCATGAATTGAGATAGGAAATCACTCAATCACATCCCAGATTAATACATGTACATGAAACTATCACAACATCACTAAACAATCAAAAACATATCAAACAATGAAATGTAGTGAAATGCACTTATATGGCACGGAAATATGGATGGAATATGAATTCTAGGAGCCTATAATGATCTAGGTAACAATTATACTTTCCCTCATATCATCGGGCCATGGATGAAATGAAATCCTCAAATAGATTATTAATCAAAAACAAAAAAAAATTAATCTTAGTCAACCAACATTGAAATAATATAAACTATAAAAGTAAAAATCCAAACAACAATTATAATTTAGGAAAATTTGTTTTTACCCTAAACATGAGTTCATGATGCCCAGAACGACTTATGACCAAGTCGCAAGTGCTACTAATCTCATATTCATTGTCTCTAAATAGTAAAGAATGAAAATAAACTTCCTCTGATATGAATTTTTGGCTCCCTGGTCCTAGATTCCACTCCACATGTTCCACAATCCTAGTGGGCCACACAACCTCCAGTGCATCTCCCTGAATACCAAAGGCTGGTGACTAGAAGTGAGGTCCTAAGGTGTTTCCGTGGGGAGACTATTCCCTCATTACCAAAGTTTAGTGTACTAGGTGCATGCAAACATAGGTAAATATAGGATATAATATAAGTAAAAAAAATTCACAATGGAAAATAGGTACAACATAAATAATAACTAAAACAACATGAATAACATTTAACAACAGATGGTGATATGTAATGTACTAGAAAACTAGAAAACATGTATATAATCAAGTAGGCATAACATGTTTCTAAATAGTATAAAATAAATAAAATACTACCCTAATAATCCCAAGTTCTTTATCACTCATCTTCTATCAAGATGCATCCCAAACAGCAAAAAATAAATTGTTTGAAGTTGTATGCTTCCATTTTTCAACACCTCCAACCATGTAATCTACCCCGGGTACCAAACGATGCTTAGAGAGGGTGTGAGATAAATCTCAGTGGGCCACCACCAATGGTTTCTATAACATATAGCCTATGTAATGGAAATTTAATAGGATACAATCTTGAATATATGATGTAAGGAAGTACAATGTAACTAAATACCTAAGTAGCAGCTTCATCTCTTAGCTGGTGTTTGAACATGAATCCAATTAATTTAATTAATTAATTACCAATTTTATATTTATAGGTCTCATGAGCCATATCCAACACTGAAATCACTTTGTGATTTTATAAATAGTGAAGGATCCATGATTTAACAAGAAAAATATTTTAAATGACATTTAATAGTGATGTCCCATGATAACCACCATGGTGACACATACCATAAGGGTCTTCAACTCCGTAATAACTATATGTTGGTTTGGGGTAATAGTTTAATCCAAGGATAATGGTCCAAGGCATTCCACAATTAGGTTTATATCGAGTCCAAGGTGATCAAAAGGGTAAAATAGGGCTAAGTAGAGAGAGGGCCTAATGGGCTTTAACCATGGCACCAACATTTCAATGCGGGGTCCAAGGAGTGTAAACACATAATCTTGTAATGATATTAAAGGATCCTAAGGTGTAATAATAGGCATCCAAGAAAAGTCAATGACCATGATATAGGTTGATTCCAACATCTGTAAGTTGTATCCTTGAATTGGAATGGGGTTCCCTAGTGCTCATGGAATTCTCCGATCAGAATCCATGTTGGGCCCGAGTTAGGCCATTCCAGTTTATGTATTAATTCATGTAATATTTTTATTTGGTTCAATACATTATTTTAATTACTGTGATAATGTCAAGTATCCTAAAACCGTTGGATCAATCCTTTCTATTCATTAGTGTGAAAAGGACAAATATTTTTCAACCATTTGTTCTATTTAAAGAATATTCTATATCATGGTTCATTCTGCTACCTTCCATAAAGGTGGTAAGGGGTGCTACGAATATGTGACCAACAATTCTTTTACACTTATGTCCAACTCATATACTTAGTATACTTGCCAACTCACCTTTCACATTTAATAATCAATTGATGCACTTTCCTTAGGCGGGTCAAGTGGTATGCGTATATGGTACTTTCCCTTATGAAATTCACAATATAAATCAATAAAAATAATATATAAAATCTTACCCTTTGTTTGGTCAAGCCAAGGAACACTTGAATGGGGGGTCAAACATGTCAAAACTCAAAAACGACCAATATGCCAAAACCATCGACATGGAAAAGATGTAGTTCTATTCATAACCATCAAAAATTAATCACATATATGGAAATAGAATATCCATTATATTCTAAGGATTATAATAATGGCATATAAATTCAATAAAATACACCTTAGGAAAATGGTGGTCCCCACACAACAAATCCAAAATAAATGAACATTAGGGATGAGTTATAGAACACCCAACTTAGGGTTGTACGATCCATCTCTTTCTATATTGGCCTTTAGATGGATTAGATCTGAGTAGATATAGGAAAAGGTGGAAAACACTCAAACCTAGATATCTTTGATGAGAGCAAGAGAGAAGGAGAATGGATCAAGTGAACTCAAGTACTTACCGTTGTGAATCCAACGTGATGAACGAAAGCTCGAACGGATCCTAGATGAAGGTGATCTTGGAATCCCTATATTTGATCTTAAAAAAGCCTCAAATTGAGATACATGGATGTAAATAAAACATCTCCTAATATTAGTGAATAAGAAGGGAGGTTAATAGATCATTTAGGGAATTTTTTTTAAATTTACCCAGAGAAATGGCATGTGCACGGTTTGTCTACACAGTTTTAAAACCCGTATGAAAACCATGTGATATTTTCTTGGTAGAAGGGAACATTTCACAGTAAGTCGCACGGTCGTGTGCTAACCTTGTAATGTGGTTCTATAAGGAAATTTCCATCTATATAGTTAGGTAATTGTGCTCCAAATGTGCGCTACTGTGCAACCTATCTAGTTTTCCCCAAAAGATGGGTTCTGGGTTCTGAACATATTCCAGAAACCCTGGAGACATTTCCTAACTCATTGAGAATCCATATTAGGTATAAGGTAAACATTTAGAATAAAATTTAAAGATCTATACCTAATTGAAAAGTTAGTTTCTTAAATATTTTCTTGAATATACAATTAATTATTTAGGTCTTGACCATATGTGGGAGGGATTTTATTTTTATATTAATCACGACCAACAATTGGTGACCTAGGTGTCACTATTCATATAATTGTAATTGGAATCAGACCACACATAGTTACTGAATATAAAATTCCATGTTCAAGACTTATAGATTATTAGTGGGGTATTTTTTTCATTTATATTGTGGTTGGACCTAGGATTAGAGACCTGAGAATCCCTAAAAATACTATAGTAACAATAATGAAACCAAAACGAGTTTTTGAATGGAAAATTATCTATATAATTCTGAATCACCCAAAGGTATGGGAGTACGTAAATTTTCTCATTCAAAGATCTAGCTCATTATTAGAAAATAGTTACTTAAGTTACATCTTCCATGAAACATAATATCATTCAGTAAGTACTTATTATATGTTGTTTAGAATCATATGGTAAGATTGAATTTAATAATGTTTATCATCATGTGATAATAAAGTCTTTTATTCAATTTAAATTCATATGGTAAGGACACATTTTTATAGTTTAACCTCATGCAATAAATACTTCTTCAAAGAAGTTTAAAATCATGAAGTAAGGATGTATTCTATGTAGTTTAACATCATGAGGTAAGGATTTCTTCTGTGTAGTTTAAGATCATGTGGTAAGGATTACTTTTCTTTAGTGTAGGCTCACTTGATAACAACCTCTTATAAACAGTTTAACATCATGTGGTATGGAAATCTTCTGTATAGTTTTTCATCATATAGTAAGAACATCTTCCTTATAGTTTAACATCATGCATTAATGATGTATGATACAATATACATTAAGGTCTCTCAACCAGAAAATGTAATTCCCTTTGGAACCTATAAAATTTAATTATTAAGAAACCTCACATTAATGGGGGTGTAACATGTTCCACAACCATTGTTCACAATGAGTATTCTCTATTGGAATATAAAATATATCTGATGTATGTTCCGTCAAAATTGGGTTCCAATTTTTTAGGTTTCATTCCTGGTATCATTTTAGTTCAATGAACAAATACCATTTCACCTTGAATGGATTAGAAAAGATGAAATATTTTATTGAAGGCTCTCATAATCCGATTCGATTGAACATTAGGGTTATTCAATTTCGAATACCATTTCTGGTTGAGTCACTCTATCTCAACAAAATGATTTTTTTAATTTTCATCATCTACTAGTTTTTGAGATATTTTTATTTGGAGATTGGGAAACTATACATTTATTGGAAACACTTCCTCAGTCCCATAAACTATTGAATATGGATTATCTTGTGTGGAAACTCACATAGTTGTATGGTTGGACAATAGTGAATGGATGATATTTTTTATCCAAGAATTATTGTCATTATACACCATTTTGTAGAAAATATTTGACAATGTCTTATTGGAGGCCTTTATTTATCTATTTTACACATCATGATATAAATATGAGTTATTGGACTCCATATTACATTCGTGATATAATTTCATCATCCTATAAGAACGAAAGTTAACATCGTGATCTTCCAGTATCATGTGAGGGACACCAAATCAAGTGATGATATTGGACTTTATATAGTAGATGATATTCTTAATCCAGATTTTTTTGATGAGTATTTCTCTATCACAATTGGAATTTAAGTATGTATTAGGAAGTATCTAATTAATTTCATAAATTTAGCTTCTAGATATATCCCCACAACATCCATTCCCCCATAAAATATATTTCCATGAGTATTTATGTGTATATAGACACTATGGTAGTTGATGGATAATGTTTTCATGAATTTTGAAATGATGTAATATCATAAGTAAATTTACATTATCTTACTTCATTGTTTTATAGTAGTAACAAGGACATTAATTATGGTGGGATATTCTGGTCCCACACTAATGAGAACTATAGGATCATGCATGTAATTATTTTATAATGTCGGGAATATCTCCTTTTCAATACATCTGTGGAGTATTCTGTAAAATCCACATTTATATATGGCCTTATTCTTATTTGGATTATGTCAATGGGAAATATTTTCTACTCAAAACTGAATATATTGAATTTTAGATTAATATAATTGGAGGGTTCCATTGTGGTAGTAATATATATCAAGAATAATCTATCTAGGGGTAGACATCAGCTCATAATCCTCTAGGAAAGTGTTTACCTAATTGATTTATTTCATGTCACATACAATGACTAGTGAGACCAACCTTCAAAGTGTGATACAGATAAATACTTTTTCTAGATTGGTATTGGCCATGATAGTTTTTATATTAGTCAATGCATCGGCATAATAATTTTTTGATTGGGGGGAAATGATGCAATATTGGATAAAAATGGAATTATTCTATAAATCTTATGAAATAAATGGTTATAGGAAAAAATTCATCACTCTTGATGGAATACTCAGAATGGATTCGTTTAAACCATGGTGTTGAGACCCCTTGACATTTAGGTAGTAGATTTTCAATTGTAGGGATAGCATCAAGCTTGAGATGAGGGCTTGGTATTCTACCACATTATTACTGTAGACTTCAAATATTGAGAAAGAAACTACTAAAAAAATAAGGATATCCACGGTTTGGAGCTATGGCTATAGGCCCATAAACTGTGGCTATAGGTTATAGCCATGGTTTCATAAATTGTGGCTGGTATTGGTGTGGATATAAGGCAAAACCTATAGCCACAATTAAAAACCCTGGCTATAGACCTATAGAAATTGTTCAAATTATGGATATAGGGATATAGCCACGGTTTGAACTATGGCAACACCCTATAGACAGAGTTTTCTAACCGTGGCAGAATCCTATGTCAGGAAATACATATAGCCTTGGTTTTAAACTGTGAATATATGCCCTTTTCCATGGCATTAAATCTTGGCTATAGCCCTATAGCCATATTTCAAAATCGTGGCTATATGTCTCCCCATTCCATAAACAAATATCACCCACACCCCCTTTCCCATCACCCCCCTCTGCACACTGCCCCCCCCCCCCAGCACTCCACATGCCCCTTTCCCCCTTCCCCAACACACCCCCTGCCCACTGCAATTCCCCCTAGCCCACTGCACTTCCCCTTACCCATGAAAAAGAACCCAGCACACCCCCTTTCCCACCTTCACGCCTTCCCCCTACTCCCTTCCCCCTGCAAACCACACCTACCCCTTCACCCTATCCCATGCACACCCCCTTCCCCCATCCCCTTCCCACCCTCCCGCACACACCCCCTACCCACTGCACTTCCCCCCAACCCACTTCACCCCCCAGCAGACACCCCCTTCCCACAACACTTCCCCCAGCCCACTGAACCCCCCCAGCAGACCACCCTATACCCTACCCCTCCCCCTTGCAAAAGAACCCAACACACCCACTGCCCCATGACCCCTCCCCCTTCCCCATGCATCCCCCCAACACACACCTCCTTCCAACTACACCCCCCCCCCCAGCGCACTGCACCCCCCCCCCCCCACCTAGTACACCCCTCGCACCCTCCTCCTTCCCCTTGCACCAGCCCACTGCCCCCCCCCCCCCAGCACACCCCCTTCCCCCTCACCTTTCCTACCCCATGAACCCTCCCCCTTGAACAAGAACCCAGCACACCCCATTCCCCTTTCCCCCTCTCCCTAGCACCACTCCCCTCTCAAGCACACCCCCCTGCACCCTCACCCTACACACCCCCTACCCGTTCCCATTCCCCCTGCACACACCCCATGCCAAATGAATTCCCCCTAGCCCACTGCACACCCATGCCCCCTCACCCTACCCCCTTCCCCAGCACAACCCTTGCACCCTCCCCCTGCCCCTTGAAAAAGAACCCAACACACCCCTCCCCCTTACCCCCTCCCCCCGGAACCCATCCCTCTAGCCCCTACACCACCCTTACCCCAGCACACCCCCTTGCCCACTCACCCTACCCCCTTCCCCTTCCCCTGCCCCCCCCCCCTAACACACACCCACTACACTTCCCCCCATCCCACTACAACCCCCCCCCCCCCCAGCAAACCCCCTTCACCCTAGCAAACCCCCTACACCATACCCCTTCCCATTGAAAAATAACCCAGCACACCCCCTTCCATGTGCCCCTCCCCCCATGAAACCTGGTTAAAATCATTTTGATGAACAATAACACATTATGATCATGTACGCTAATTAGAGGTTGGATGATTATAATGACCATGAATCAATTGTTTTTTTCCCGTTAGTTACCATACCATATCATATAGGCTGGGGGTATGGTGATTATAGAATTTAACTAAGTGTTTAATGTGATGCAGGAACAAATAGAAAGTGGTAAACTAACACATGAGTGTTCCCTGTTTGATGATTATGTGTTAAAATTTTATAAGATAGTTATAGTAATTGAATCATTTGGTGAATAGTTGAGGAGCGACAATCATACCACTGTGGTTTCTAAATCCCAGAGAGAAAAATATGGGTGATGAATTCGGGTTTCATTATTGGTGGAAATGGATGGATGCGAAAATACTCAATCTATTTATGGATTCCTTTCCTATCAGATGATAATGGCTATACACCAGAATCATCATTGTCTACTCTAGGCATTCCAGTTTCCTATGTGGAAGAGGGTGTACATCTTGATGGACTTTATAATAGAGTTACTAAGGACCCCAAGGAGTTGTTAAACTGTATAGGTGATTTTTTATTAGATAAACAATGATTCTCATATCATGCCTATCAATGGTACTCACCTAGTTGAAAATATAGGAATGTTTTATATCTGTGAAGAATAATACTATCATGGAGTTCTCTTTATTATTTTATTAGAGTGAGATGCACATATTAGGCCATGATTTTTTGAAAGGGATTAATATGACCTTAGGTAATCATCTAATATTGAGAACAACGTACCATCAATATATAGATAGATAGTAGGAGTAGATGATACATATATTGGAAGATATGCTTCAAGAATGTGTTCAATACATTGATAGATCTTGGGTTTAATATGACTTAAAGGAATAATCAAATATTGATTGAGAGATGCGATAACACACCAGTGGGTGAAACCATGAAATTTTAGGAAAATTCATCCAAAAGAGAACGAACTGGACTTTTTTGTGGGGTTGGATGCAGTGAGCTAAAAACTGCATTAAGATCATTTTTCAAAATCCAGTTACCAGGTCAATAGATCATTGGAAGATCATTATCAGTTGAAAATTCATATGATTAGAAGCACCATTTTGTTTAGTTGAGGGGTGAACCCCCTATCTGTAACATTTCTGACTGTGAAACTCAGTTCAAGCCATTAAATTCCCAAGGGTAGGGATTCATGGAGTGAAACTCTTAGTCACACTGTGAATCATTCTTAGGTGGATTTATTTTAATAGGTTAAATTTTGTCTTTTCTGGGGTCAAGTGTTTCATAATGATTTTACTGAAGAAAGTTTCATGTCTTCAAAGTCGGTTGTCTGTGTTTGATGAAATGAAAACAAAGATTTTCTTTATTTTTTATATTATTATGAGAATTATTGGTTGATTTTTTTTCAAATTGAGGACACTGTTATCTTTAAAGTGAAGGAAATTTAATTTTCTACTATCGAGTTGGCAGAAACATTCTACTAGTCCACATTGATGGCTTGGGGAAATCATGTAAAATAGGGTAAAATGTCATTACAAAGAGCCACAACCAATTTTCATAGCATATACACATTATATAATAATTATTTTTTTTAAAATACTTGTAAAATTATAGAATTCAAATTAAAGCGTCAGGGAGAGAGAACTTACCTTAACCTCAAGGCGCTTCTTTTGATGACAACTCAAATCTTCTTTTTTTTCCTCATGCACGCATATGCAGCTTCCCATATATATAAGGACACATATCCCCTATATACATATTTTCATGTCCAAATATGCACAATGGTGTCCTTAGATATATGTTTATACTTGCATATACCCCTTTACACTTACACACGTATGCATTTTTCAAATCTATATATACGAACACCTATCCCCAATATAAATATTCATACTACCATGAGTGAATATATTTAAAGGGGAAACTTATATATTTATATTCCTAACTATGCATACAAATGTAATCCTTCGTCAATGGAAACTCGAATCCACCTCAACGAGATCCAGAAAAAACTACAAAAATACTAAGAACCCAAAAATCCCAAAATCCCAAATTAAAATATGGCCAAATAATTAAAAACGAAATAAATATAAACCATGTCCGATGTTGAACACACTCTCATCAATGGTGATGGATAGAACTTTCCACATAATAAGAAACCACCTATAAGTAAATAGTGGGAAAAGAAATGAGATATAACAAGTTCTTATATATATGTTATCAGTTATGAGAAATGATTCATGAATCCATTACCATTATAGATTAAATAATTCATTTCTATTATTACCACAATATCATCATTTAGTCACTCCCATTGGACTGATAATTTATGGTGGTCATGTAGAAACAGAAAAACTATAATCACACACATTGTTCATCATAATATCAATATTAATTGGAACTATACATCCATAAACAACAGAAATAACACATCCATAGAGCATACCCCACCCCCACCTGCACCCCCACTACCCCCAGCACTAACCCCTCCCCCCAACACTAATCCCCCAACACCAGCCCCCTGTAGCACTCCCCCTATCACCCGAGACCCCCCCCCCCCCCTCACCTGCACCCCCAGACCCCCCCCCCCCCCCACACCCACCCCCAATGACCCCCCTACAGCCCCCACCACAACTACCCCCAGCTCCCCCAGCCCTCCCCCCCCCAAACAACCCACCCAACTGCACCACTCCCCCTGCCCCTCCCCAGCCCTCACCCCCCCACCTGCACCCCCACTACCCCCTCCATCCCCCCCCCCCCCCGCCAAGCACCAGCACCCCCTGCACCCTTACCCCCCCCCCCCCATTCGCCAACACCCCCTCCTACACCAGTATTACTCTTACTCTTCTAGGATATCATTGTTTGTATTTAGAATAAAATTATTTAGAAGTCAGTATTACTCTTCTTCTTCTAGGATATTTCTAATTAAAGGAATTCTATGATTCCTTTCCTGAATTGATTCCATTTTTTACTTTAGCTTACTCCATCTGTCATGACGTTAATGGCCAATTTTCAATGGTCCATGATCTGGACTATTAATCCATAGTGTAATCAGTTCATCTCTATTTAAACATCCTCATCATTTCCATCAGTCGTGACGTTATTCTGCCAACATTTACTATACTTCTGTCTGAAGGTATAGTATCACTATTATTGATAAATAAATCACCTTCTCTTTCTATTGTATGTAGTATATCTATTTTTTCCTGATTTCTATTTTTTGACAACAAAAAATTTGATCTTGAGCATTATTTAGAGATCCATGTATTATATTCATGCTCATACCCAAATTGGATGATATGGATGGATTCTCATTATTTAATCACACCCATATTTGTACAAAATTTGTTTCTAAACCATGGGTAATAGATAAATATGCATGAGTAACAACAAATTTGTCAGAATAGTCTATCACATTCCTCCATGGGATTATAGTGAAAAAATTAGTGGATCAATTAACGTTATTTTGACACAATTATGTGTATTTTTTTTAATATTATCACCATTAGTTTCTGTGGTAGCTGCTCTTATTTTCCTAAAAACAAGTGATGATTCAACTTGGGTGACTTCTTGATTTATCAATTTCACCTCTTACTCTAGTCATTATAGATTTAGATAATACAAATCATTTTCAAGAGATTTTTATCATTTCTTCATACCCCTTCTGTAACTTTCAAATAATATCTCCATACACTTTATTATCCATTATAAAAGAACTATTTAGTTCTTTAATAGTATTATCTATAACATCCAGCTATAAATATTTGACATCCATAGAGGTCCAATATTGTTTTTCTAGATAAAAGAGCACTTCTATAAAAATAACCTCCTAAAAAACACTCTTTTTCAATTCTTATTCATTTATAGACAATATTCCACTGAAAAGGGATAAAAATGTCCCCTTATCTTCAATAAACATTATGATGGTGATTCATTTACTTATTTTTTAGTGACATTAAATTTCATTGACATAGAATCAAAATATAACTTGGATTTATAATATTGTATCCCACTTGGGAAATTCCATCTTAGTGTAACTTGGTCCTTACAGCACTTGCCTTCTTGGGAAATTCCATCTTACAAGTCTAACTGCACTTCAAGGGTATTTTGGTTCAAACTACAATTTTAATAAAAAGAGGGGAACCCCCTATAGGGATATCAAAAGGTTCAAGTACAATGTCTAATTTATGACTATCAATGACATAAATTATAAGGAAAACATAAATGCGACAATGTCAAGCAAGGTATACCATTGCGAGCTTTCTCAGACAGCGCACCTCCGTTGGAGGGGTTTTATTACAAATCCATGACTTTCTAATCAAACAAAACAATTATCTTAACTGAAAATTATTTAGGAATTTAAATTTAATATAAAAAAGAAGAATTAATAAGGAAACTAAATGAAATTTAAAACAATATTGAAATAAAGAGGCTAGGAGAGGGACCCAACCTCAGATGAGCCAAACCACACTTGGCGCTTGACACTCTTATCAGCGATAACTCTAAGCTTATTCATCCATCCTCTAGGCACATGAACCTATGCATATACATAAGGATACCCTAACCCCTATGTACATGTATGCATGGCCTTGATCACGCAAAAGAAGATCCTTATATATAGTCTCACACGCATAAGCCCGTTATCACCCACACACATATGCATTTTCCATATATATACATAAGTGCACCTAGCACCTTATATGTAATCGTACTTCCATGGGCGGGTATACATATAACAAGATAACTTATTATATATATACTTACATATGCATACATGTTGAGTCTCATTTTGAATCTTGTTTCTGCAACACACATGAACGTGTCCTGGGAGACTTTAATAAAATGTCAGTGATCTGATGAATCGTCATTACTTGAACATAAAACATGAAGTGGGAGGAACATGATTAATGAGAAAGGAAATCTATCATATTAAATTACAGAACCCTACTCTAATGTTATAATCTATCTCACCTCACAAGTCTTTACCTAAACTATATGCAATACTACCCATTGAGAATCTGTTCCATTGTACCACATATAGAATTTCATCAGAAGGGAATGATCTCATTATATGATTTTCAATCACTATGATTATACACCAATCTATCGTATAAAACATAAAAAAATCTCCACATTTCATATTTTATTCCACTAATATTGTCTTATTGTAGTTAATCATTAAGGGAGAAAAAGAATCTATCAAGAATATAACCTCATGTCTATTAGTCGAATGAACCTTTGATCCTTGATCTAAATCATTCATCCTTATATATCTATTCAGCATCAAGGAAGATAACTTCTAGTAGATTAACATTACTTAACATGGAATATTATATTCATTGAATGAATTATTAAAAGGGAAAATATGATTCACTATTGATGACCTTTATCATGATCCCAAAAGTAATCCATAATATCAAAATTTCGTAAAGGTGGAATTAGGATACATGAGGTATTAATGAATGTCAACTATATATCTAGGGTATATCACTAAACCAAAACCCTTCTCAAAGGATTTATACCTATACAATTAATATCAGGCTAGAAAATGAAAATACTAAAATGGGGGAGACTCACTCGTCTCTTATTCAAGGATTTCATACCATATATAGATTATTATATATAGGGATTTTATTCCCAATTTGGGGTTAATCCATAAATCAAAACAACCCATGTATAACCTACAACAATTAACTCATTAACATCAAGGTCAATTGTGAAACACTTCACCACCGATCAATCATCAAAATGTTTCTCATACTATATGATGTTCATACCATGACATAATCAAAACTGTGACTTATCACTCAAAAATACTTATTAGAATCCCATGAATAATTTCATTGTCATTAGGAAACCTAAGAGTCCTAAAATCAATGTCAAAACCTTATGGGAACCTTCTAAGGCCCCGAGATTGTGAGATCATTATGAAACCCAGTGGGAATATCATCTTGTACTAACCAACCCATATTATAGTAGATATTCTTGACATTTAGACCATACATAATCTAATAATAGTAAAAAATCATGGGGAAGTCAACAAAAAATTGATAATGCATGGGAATATTTCCATTATAAATAATGCATCTACTACATAAGGTTAATAAGACCGATCAGTTTCTAAAAAAACATACATTATGTTATTTCAATAAATTAGTTAAGAAACACTTTTATGAACAATTTAAAGTGTTATCTCATGCCTACTATGCACTCAAGAGTTCAATGAAAAAATGTATTTAAAATATCCTATGGAAAATCAAAAAATTAAATTTTAAAAAATTATTTAAAAAAACTCATTTTAAGATGATTTCTATAATGAAATTTTATTTCAAAAACACTTCACATTTAAAATTTCATTTGATAGATAAAAAAAATTATTTTTATATTGCACAACAAATAATCACCTCACATGACCTTGTGAACTATATGATGGGCCACTGATAACTGATCAACTAAGGTGGAACTAAATATACTATTTACGAAGCTATGTATCCTTTTGTGACTATTAGTATAATAATATCCCCTCAAAATTATAGATTAAGATAATTTCATAAAATTAATTTGAAATAATAGCAATAATAACATGAATATAAAATAAATTGTATAAATTTCATAAAATTAAAGGATTAAGATAATAAATGAATAAATTCAACCAATAATAATTATACATACAATATAAGTCAAAGGTAATACCAACCAGTTTCTATAACAAAGATCCATTTTGTTTTCAAATTCCCTAGAAATATATATGTCATATATTTAAAATAAAGTCCTACACTTGGAAAAAATTATAGAATACCCACCATATATAATAAAAAAACAGAAACCATGAGAAATGTGGTGTAGAAAAATAATGACATACACCATATAAGTAGAATCCCAAATTTATAAATCCCAATAAAACATTTATTATATGGAATTTTTCTAAAATACATAAATAAATTAGTCTGATGACATACCTCCATTGAAAGTGTGTGTATAAATACGCATTATTCTTATATAAGTGTAATTTAACTATTGCAAAAAAATATAAATAATTAGTGTTATTTCATTAATGATCTTGTGAAATTACATACTCAAATACCCATAAAAAACACCAAAATCATGGGAGTAACAATATAATGGTATAAATTGAGATGGAAGGAAGACTCTTAACAAGGTATGATGAACTAGAATGATACTAATCATACCATTGAAACATTTATAGTAGGGGGAGACATTGAAAATCACCCTCAATTGAAGAGGTATGGTCGAATAATCACTAGAGATATGTATGAATTGCTTGAGAGAGCAGCTGGCATGAAGGAGTAAATGCAACAATCTTCAGCGGCGAGGGAGAAGGGTTTCTAGGTGGGAGATGAGTCACACTGCCATGAGGGTTTGGAGGGTCAGGGATCAGGGGAGGAGTGGTGGTGTTCAGCGGAGAGGAGGGTGTGGAGAGGTTGAGGGAGGAGTATTGAGCGGAGAGGTTGAGGGAGGAGGACAGTGCAGATCGAGGGGGGAGCGACGACGTTCAGTAGGGTGGAGGTTGCAGAGATCCCGAGCGAGGAGGTCGCGAAGATTCTAGGTCAAGGGAAGAGGGGTCGCAGATTGAGGGAGGATGAGCTCAACCTTTGTGGGGAAAAAATGGGTAGCCATGGATTTTTAATTAAACTGTGGGTATAAGTATGATATAGTAATAGATCTATAAAACTGTCGCTATAGATTCATGGATATAGGTTAAATTTATAGTAGTGATAGCAGGTAAAATTCTATTTTTCCGAGGAAAAAAATACAATCCCTTGACCAACCTTATGGCGCTTCAGGTCCTCCAACCTCTGTCCCATTGTACTTTTGGAGGAATCATCAAAAAAACATATTCCATATTAGAGGAGATTCATGGTAAAAGAAAACATCTTTTTCTGTATGTTTATAACCTAATAGCATGCAATCTTGTGTAGGATTCACTACAAGAATAACATCCATGGCCTACCCTATAACTATATTCTACGACAGAAACATGATTTCATTCATTCGTAGGATAGCCACTATTTTTATAAGAACTCATTGAAAAGAGTATTTCCAATAATATACTTGAGTAGGTTAGTACGAGAGACCAAGTGGACTTCATGGATCTTCAGGTAATGGTTTTAATTTTTTTATACAAAAATTATTGTGAGGTTTTTTCTTTTAAATATCATCTTAACAGGTCTTAGTACGTATCATCATTCAATTGATATTTTAAATTCATTTTTTATTAGCAACTTCATTTTTCTATGAGATTATAGCTCCAACTGATCATTATATTGTGACTATAAATAGGATATGTGGATTTCATTATACAGCTGACAATATGATCGGTTCATGTAGTACATAATGCTTGATATTCTTAAAAGATTATTGGAAATCCAAATCCCACCAGTTGGAAACTATACTATACATTAACATAGTGAGTGGGGGATTTCCATCCATGTTGGCTATGAAATGATGAATATAATTGACGAAACCCATGGACCCCCCTCATTAATTTCAAATTTCGTAGGGGTTGAATTTTAATTATTGTATTATTTCTTTCTATATCAACTTAAATGTTATAGTGGAATACCAAAATTCCCTGGAATTTTACTGAAATTACTCTTAAATAACACTTTAGAGAATTAAACCTTAAAATATAGTGCTTTATTTTGATAAAGAATGATTTAAGATCATTGAGGTGATCACTTCAAGGTGAAGATTTAACCACCGGTCCATCACAGTAACATTTTAGGGTTAACCCCAAGAATGGTATAAAGATACAGTGCTTGAAATATTCATAAGTGGAAGCAATATTATTTAATCAGAAATGAATGACCTGTTATCACAAATCCCCTAAGGTTATCTGAAAGGAGTGGATTCCTCATCTTCAGGGGCCATATTTATTTTATTATACCTTGAATTCACATGTATGGAAAAAAGGTCTTAGAAACCTGCAATTTCATCGATCAAAATTTCTATGATCGACTATGGGAAATCATCCTTCGAGATTTTCTATTAATGTCTCTTGAATAAATTTTGACCCCAATCTTCCTATTCCTTTTCATGGTGTGGAAAATATTTTTTGGGCCCTTTTTTGAATTTTACCTTCCATAAAAAACATTATTTGATCAAATTTTCAACATCTAATTCTATATTAATAGTTTAAGAGGGGTTAAATATCCTAGGTACCTACTTGAAACAATAATTTTCATTAGGAAATCATAGTTTTTGAGTATCCACATTTGTGTTTATCCAAAGAATCAATATATAATTCCAAGAAAACACTTATTTATACTTATTTAAAAATTAAATGTATATCTATTTTTCCTCATTAGGTATGGAAGAATTAATCAAAATGGGTCACAATTCTTCTTATTTTACTACATTCGTATAACTGAGCTCATTGGTGGTTATAGAGACCCCTTATAAAAATCACGGAGGGGAATTATTGACATCATCATATTCGCTTCCATTCATACGTTTGTGGAGTCATTTTTAGACATGGTGGGTAATCTACGGGGATTATTTATTGATATTTAGAGAATAGAATCCATGAGAAGAGGCATTAACAACATAGACATCCAGAGTCTTCGTAGAGGTATTCTAGATATAATTTTGTTCCTCTATGCTTCCACTATGGTAGGGGAGGTTTGAACATCCCATGTTGTTGATAATTTCTTTTGGGAATAATTAATATATAATAATAGATAAATATAATTCATGGATATTAATAATTAATTTTTCTAACTATCCTTTGATGATTCCAATTTATCTAACATGAATTATATCACATAGACATAATATTTTGATGTTTATAGTTCATTATATTATGATGGAATTAAATTTTATACCTTAATAAGGTTTATGGAAAACACATAATCATTGTAGATAATTCTCTTGGGATTCACAGGGGTGACCCCCAAGACATTAGGATTGGAAAACTGCATATCATCATCCATAATTAGTTGTTTTACATTGATCTTATAGAACCATCACTTATTTTCTATGGATTCACAAGACTCAAAGGGGAAATTTCATCATATAGTATTTTGAGCCATCCATCAATGTGGAATTTCAAGCATTGATGAAATGTTTAAGGTAGATCTATGTGGCTATAGGTCCAATGTCTTCCAAGAAAGGAATTATATTCTATTTCTTACTAGAAGACAATGAACTCAAAGTTTTATGCAAGATCCACTAACTGATCATTTAGATTTCTCTTCGTATGGGTAAATTTATCACTGTTATCATACCCTTGAGTGTTTATCTTTTTTTGATGATAAATCACCCTCAATATACCATAAGCATTAGAGTGTATAGATTAGGATTATGTTGAAAATGGAACCATCATCAACCACAACCCTTCAGATTTAAATCATATTATTATTTTTCCTCAAAACTGCAGGTCTATGATATTTCCATGGATAACCTATTCCTCATCTTGTTATATGAATGATATCATGGTATGAAATTTCTATTGAAAATTAACCTCTTGATAAGCCTCAACTGCAGTGAATTCTATATCGAACTCTAATGGTATTTGGAGGGACATGATGAGTGCCTTAATGAGTTTTGTTAATTGATATAGATAATACAGGATTGATAGTTTTCCTGGGAAAACCACCAACTATTTTAGAATGTCATATCTTTATTCAATTATTCTTGGATTCCTAGTGTGGAGTTTATCACAATTTTGTTTAATGGAGATCTGTTTGGCGTGTTGGATGGGGTTGATGCACAAGTAGAAGTCATGGGAGTAAGTACAACAACTTTTATAGGTATCTCCATCCTATCCTTCATTCTAGGATGGTCACATAATCTCATGCCTCAATTAACTCTAAAATGAATGTTATTGAATGAATGTAGGAGGACTATTAGGAATCTCGATGTTTCTATTGGGCTGGCTAAAGCGCACGACCATGGGTCTCAACATCATATGTTTTTTCTATTGAGATGAGGCTAAAATACTGGGTTTGGATATGCTTGTTCCATCCCATGTATCATCATCTTCTACTTCTTCGACCTCCATCTCTCTTACTAGGCATGGGGAACTAGGGATAATGGGAATATTCATCATAAAATATGATGTCTTCAAAGTGAACTAAAATAATTGACCCAAATAAGATATAATTATACAATGAGGATTCTATTTGGTGGGGTAGTTCCCTTTTTACCATTTGGTGGGCTAGTTCCCATTTTACTATTTGGGGGGGGGGTTAGTACCACCATTTAATGGGTTAGGTAACATTGTACCATTTATTGGTTTGTTCCCATGCTCCACATAATGTAGAAATTGATTTTTCTAGAGGCATATATTTTTTGGGAGTTGTATATGCCAATTTCTCTTGTATATTTTATTTTGTCTGATAATCACATCTTCTTAGTGGTGGTGTATTTGATGACACCTCCCTAAGTGTCAAGATCAGTATTGGTTTATAAATTTATGATCTCAAGATGAAATGAAATCAGTCAACTATCTTCTAATTCATCCAATTAAGGAACGTTTTTCCAAATCTGGAAGAAATTTCTTTCTAGTCATCATATTCTTATGGTAGGGTTATATCTACATAGGACATATGTGATGGTTCCTTCTCCATTATCACCTATCCAGAATCAACCATGATCTGGAGGACTTCTTTGAAGACAAAACTTTGCTTAATTTTTTGGCCCAGTCACTTGGGGAAATTTTAGTAGTAAGGATGTTATGTGAGGTTGACCTCATTGGTTTCCTTGGGATTTAGTAGCTTGGGTATGTTATTTTCAATGGTTTCATAGAAATAAATTGGAACATTCTCATTTCAGAAGGAATAAAATTTGTTCATCCAATCCTATAATCATCGGTGACCCTGATTTGTTTTTTCTTTTGGCCAAGGGTGATTATGTTCTATTACCACCCAACGTGTGGTGTTAGATGATTTGTGGCCTACCTAGGTGATGGAATGGGAACTACTACATGGTTTAGGGTAAAAACAATAGTATCTAACATAAAAAAATTATTACCTTTTCTATTGGAGTGAAATATGATTTAGCTTGACCATGATGAATGGTATCTTCAAAGATTTTTTTCAATATTTTTGAAGTCAAAAAACACGCCAATATACTACATAGGGATCAACGGTTTTTGAAAATCATCTCAAGTATTCTCATCATAATGATCCATCAAATTATCCTTTGAGAGAGGGATAAATAATGAATATATTAAACCTTTACATGTTTTCATGAAGTCAGAAACCCTCTCAAATTTAATTTTTTTTTTCAATTTTTTTGAGGTTAATAATAATTTTTTAAATGTGAGATAAAATTATAATGTAATTGAAAATGATTGTCGCCCCATCCTAGCATGGACAATATTAGAAGGTTAATATAACAACAAATTACATCCATATGTGTTTTTATAAATAATCCCACTATGGTTGCCTCCTATAGATCTAGATGGAATATCATTGGGATTCACTAGCCCCCCCAAGAGCATGATATGTAGTCTTATACTTCTCATGCCATCAGTGGATGAGAATATACGACATTAAAAAACCATCAAGGGAAAATTTCCATAAACCCATTTGGTATATGGACTGTTTTTGGGATTCATGTGAGCATGATTCCCTTCAATATATTCCATTCAGAAAGATATGGATTCATTTGTTTGAGGAGCTCTATAGGTATCACATTCATGACCACCTACCATATGTAGGGATCAAGCGAGGCTTGATGATTTGGACCTATTTTCATATCTAGATGATTCTCGATATATTCCAAGGTTGAATGATCACCTTGAAAGGGAATAGTATTTCTCTATAATGGATTAAATTCATGATCATCCTCAATATTATCATTTCTGTAAATCATATTCCAAGATCTATTTCTTGAATACTGCTTAAATACTACCCTGTAGGTGGTTCAACTCACTCTTAATGAATGGAAATATATATTTTCCTATGAAGACAATACCCATTTAGGATGATTCCCTGAGGTAGTTCCTCATTGAGATGTATGATATTATCTATCTCATTATCAAATTGTGAAAAATATATTCTATGGAGGGGATTTATGCTTCTTATGGATGGTGAGTGTGATATGGAGAAACCATTACCTTTATTCTTGGTAGTGTTCCACTACGGAGGTGACGATTCATCCTTTATAAGTTCTAGGTTTTGGATCCATTTCAAATTCTACATACATGAAACCTCATTTTATGAATCCAAATTGACTTCCTCTGGAGACGTTAGTTATATGTTACATACCTATTCATTTATATCTATGTTAAAATCATTTTTTTTGATTGGAGGTTTTTGAATTTCTCTAAGATGTATTGAGAAATATTATTTATCCAATCACAATACATTCCATAGAGCTATTATGTATCACATACTCCTTCTTCAAGGGTTGTATTAGTGTTATTTATCTAACACATGTCCACACTAGACCATCATATCCTATGAAAATTACATGTTTTAAACATCATTTTCATATCAACACCATGACTCGATCTTTGAATACTGAACATAAGGGATTTTTTAGCGTAAATAGTGACTAGGCCCCAAATGAAAGGGTTGCATCGCATGGTGGGAGGAATATCATGGATGTAAGATGTTGAAATTTTCATCCTAACCGAGAGAATATGATTCCTTATAAGATAATTATAATAATAATAAATCCCCTAGAATTATGATATGTGGATGATTTAGGGCCACTATTACAATTTTATACACTTAATGATGTGAATATGAGGATACCAATTAAGGATTAGAAGAATCCCAGACTAAA
This sequence comes from Viscum album, assembly GCA_963277665.1. Classification (NCBI taxonomy): domain Eukaryota; kingdom Viridiplantae; phylum Streptophyta; class Magnoliopsida; order Santalales; family Viscaceae; genus Viscum; species Viscum album. The sequence continues at coordinate 1,752,007,787 of OY728159.1, read as the reverse complement.
ACTGACATATGAATACACCTTACCATGTAGGATGGGGTTTATCTTTAATCATCACTGATCTCCCTAGTACTCTCTTGGGACGTGATGAAGCTAGTGGGGGAAATTATGGTAAAAATACCATCATCCCTATATGTAGGTGTTGGTTTGTATCCACAGATAGTATTAATAGGATCATCTCCTGTTTTAAAGACTCTTTGTATACTGGTGTTGGTATTTATTAAATATTACCCAGTTGGAAGGGTTCACTCCTGGATAGATTCTATAGTAGTTATTATTACAATAAGATTGATTTCATTCAATTATACTCTTTCATGGGATATGTGAAGTTGAAACATATAATGGGATCCACTTATTATAATATGATTTTAGGTATTCCAAAACTTTGGATTCCATGATATAGATGTGTTTCCACTTTTTTAGGGTCCTCCATATGAGTCTTATGGTGGCCATCTATCTATGTCTATGTTCTCAGTGTCTCTTCATCAACATAGTGGAGGTGTCTTGCTGTATTGAAAAACTAGTCTTTGTGTTACTAGGTCCTTGTATGTGTCCTATACAAATAACATTATAGGATATCCTATCTAGGCAATTTTTGTCTAGCTACACAGTGAAGTGAAATGTTCTCTAAATTCCTTATCCATAGATATTTACATTTGATGGGGCTCTCAAAATCAGTCAATATATATTTTTTATGATATGGATTCAAAAACACTATATGAATTTTTGTTATCTTCCAATTTGGTGTTCTAGGATATAAAGAAAACTTCCATGTATATATGAAAATAAAGAGTACATATTATTAGGAGGTTACCCGCATATCATGGAAAAGTCAGGGGTCTAGCTTTCGACAGCTAATTAGTCTCCCCCAAGGTATGAGAAAAATAAGTATTGAAATCCTTCTCTTTCTCATCTACGATCTTATAGTCAAAATTGGTGGGGGTAGCATGGTTGGAAGGTTTTTCTGGCTAACTCTATCCATATATCTATGTCATCCTATTCGTCATCGTGATTATATTCCCCCACCTGGTCATACCATAGTGTTTGATTCTCTAGGTTGCCTACAAAACATGGTGAACTGATTTTGATAGTTTATGGGGGAAATATATATGGTTAAACCTAGTGTATTGAGAACGTCTTTATATAATTTTTTTAGGAAATGGTAGGATTTACTTTTCATGGATTAGAATTATCATGGGAGGTTTTACATGATCAAAATCAGTAGTAGAGTGATTGTGATCCATCTTTTCACTACTCGGAGGATGACTATTGAGGTAGTGATTGACTTCTAATTCAGTTGATGTTTCAATGTTTCCTTAAGGTGTTGTAGATATGAAATATAAAAATTCATAGATGATAGCGTTTAGAAGATCAGGGATTTGATTATCATTCAAAATAGTGGGTGGAATTTTTTACATATATTTTATGGTTGGTCAATGATATAATTCCACTGTATGATGCTTCATATATTATGTTGATAACCATACAATGATACATGGACATGAGACTCCTATTGAGAATATTCTGGAGTATACCGGTGTTCTTTTAAATCATAAAAAGATATTTAAACCTACCTTTAGGTGGTTACCGGAGTATGTCGATCAATATTGGCTGAATCGGGGGTATGATCCAGATTCAAATATTAATACCCCGTTAGAATATGATAAAAGACCTCCATAATGAGAGAAGGGATATGATCCTCTTCATATATATCCTTTGAAGGGTGCCAGTGCATTCTTCCATTGGTTGAATTCAAGATATGATATTGGATTCCCTAATCTACAAGAATTGACTAGGTGTATTTGTCGATAAGGATATAAGGATTGTCTTAATAGATTTCTATATTGAAACTATATTCAATAATTTCAAGGGGGCCACAATGCCATCCATTCACCTAATTTTGACACACTTTTTCTTCTCACCTCACATTCTCTCTGTCCAATGGATGGTGACTTTCATCACCATCATCCATAATGTATGTTTGTTGACCGTAACAAGATGATGGTATATATGTTCCTCCTTCAATTTATTCCTCCTTGGAGCTTATTTCCTAGTATCGATCCCCATGATATATTTACTCCATGCTCATGAAACTCCTTCACATTTCCATATCAAGGTAAACCTAGGTCAATTACACACCATCTACCTCGACAGGAAAAGAACCTTTAGTTAGGGGAGGCAGTAGCATTGGGAATGTTGGAAATTTCTAGACATTGTGTAAATTTAAAACCCAGGAAATCATCCAATTTTTAGGGAGTCTCATGTGTGTGTAATTTTAGGTGTGGAGCCCAATGAATTCTATGTGGGTGTTGAAAATAGGGGAATACGACTTCTGAGTATTTTAAACTTTGAAATCCCACATTTATTATAAAGGGTTAAAATTGCAGATCTTGGATTGGGTTTCAAACTTTTTTGGAAATGGATTAGGTTCGTCACATGTTTAATGTCTTGTGGGGATATGACAGGTTCTGGATTAGTGTCTTATGGGGATAAGATACGTGAAATTTTAGTTTCTTATAGGGGTAGGAGAGAATATGTTTAGTGTGATGTGGGGAAAGGATGGGAGAATGTTTAGTATTTTTGTGGGATAGGATGAGTTATGGATTAGTTTTGTTTGTGGACATGATGATATTATCTATAACATCTTGTGGGTATTTTAGGGGTACATGTTTATTGTCTTATGAGGAATGAATGGGATCATGTTTAACATCTTTTAGTGGTAGTTTGGGTGTAGATTTAACGTCTTTTGGAGACATAATAAGAATATGTTTTACATTTTCTTTGGAAAATATGAGATTTATTTTTACATTTTGAGGGTAAAATATGATCACGCTTTTAGTTTACTATAGTTATAAGATGGGAACATGTTTAAAATAAATAGGGAGAAGATGGTACAGTTTTAACATCTTAAAGAGACATGATGAGTTGGCTATGTCTGTCCCCATGGAAAAGATTTCCCGCACAGATGTTTCTGGGATTAATCATTAGGGAGGAACCTACGCACATAGTGTAAGAGATAGGTATCAAAACCAATATATTTTGATGTCGTATTTTAGGGTATTGTGACACAAATAGTCCATGAAATTTAATTTCATATTGTAAGGATGAAAATTCCATAGAAGGAACTTTATTGATGGATGGTGTGAGGATTACATGTGGAAGCTAACTGATGCATGAGGCTCATCCATTGGGGAGATAAGGGATAATGTGTAATCTCTTGATGATCGTACATTGTGTATTCGATGTTCATTAAACTTGGTAAGTATATTGTTTTACCTCATCTATTGAGGATGTTTTATTTAACTATATCATTATACGATTAGGACATGGATCTATGAGGTTTTACATCATGCATCTTCGATGTGGATGAGGATTACACCTCAAGGGGTTTCATGTCAATGTGAGAGGAACATTCATAATAAAGAATCTATAACACCCTCGGTTTATAGGAATTATTTTTTTAGTTTAATTTAATTATTTTGATATTTTTCATTTCAAGCAACACTAAATATATCTTTTTTTATATGAAATCATCATGATATTCTTGAATTTTATGCAATCATCGTTCGTGTGTACAGTAGACTACCCCCCTACAAACCAATGACATTAGTTTTTTCATTACCACCTCTCAAGGTTGGGAATAATGATATGACTACTCTTTTTATATGATATATTAGATATTTCAGTTTTCTTTATTCTTATTTAATTATTATATAACACATACATTCATGATTTTCATTTTTTGGAATATGACAACATTGTTTTTGGATGTGTTCACTACTTCCTCATTAAAGTGATGTGATTCATTAACTCTTTAAATGGAATGCATTAAGGATGCGTTTAATAGAAATATGTTATATATGTTAAATAATAATTCTACGTGAATGATAATATATATAAATATATCAGTTTCTTTTCTTCCATTTAATATGAAAATTAGACAAAAATAGCATTCATGCATACGTACAACCTACCACATCTATGAACAATGTATTCATTTTCTATTTATTTATTTTATTGATTTTATAAATACATATATAATAATTATATATGATATTTATATATTTTTTTACAATATGATAATATATAAATTAGGATGTGATTAAAATGATCAAGAATAACCTATTAAAACATAGAAAAAACAAAGCGATTATTATTCTCAATGTATCTTTAACATGAGATTGTTAATAAATGGGTAATATAAAGAGATAATAAAATAATATATTTTATTTTGAATAAGAATTATTTTTATATAGAATAATAAAATTATATTTATTGTACAAGTGTTTTAAACATGTATGATGAAATTCAAGCATTAAGGTAACAATTTTCTTGTCTTACTTTTATTTCTATGATATATATGATATATTCACCAATTATTCTTATTTTGTGGTTCGTTTACTTACCTATGAAATTTAAAATCATGAATTTACTTTAATTAATGATATTAAAATATTCAATGGATCTAATTATTTCATGTATCTCATGATTGATAAAGTTTCTCAAGTAGTAAGTGGATTTCTAGTCTCACTTTTATTTCTTCTTGACTTATGCCATTTTCACCTCTTGTTTCATTTATGTTGTGTATATACTGCCCATGAATATATATTATGAATATTATTCTTAACTTTTTTGGAATTTACATACCCATTATATGATCACTTCTAATTGGGGTTCATGGTTGAAAAGTTAAGAAATCAGTAAAGTAATTTTGCCTTAATTTTCCTCCTTTGAGAAGCGTGCCATTTTTTTCACATATATTCTTCTATGAGGTGTGTATACAACTATTTGAAATATTATTTATGAATATATTTATTTTAATTATATTTTAATATTCATGTAATTTTCTTCCTTCATTGTGGTTTTTATTCAACGTTACCAAAGTGGTAAGAGTTTATTAATATTATCTTATCGTTTATCAAAACCATTTAATTTTTTTCATCCATTAAGGAAATATCATGATGGATATCTCAAGACCTATAATTAATTTTCTTCTCATATAGATATTAATGTTATATTAATGTATTAGTACCATTTTAATACTATTTGGTTATTAATATGAATAAGAAAATGATTTTAAGAAAACCATACTTTATTTCTCTCTACGATCAGAAAATGTTTTACTGAAAAACCTTGTTTTCAAAAAAGGATTTAAAAATTGTTTTAAATTATGTTTTAATATTATTTTCATGTAAAATAATATGTTTAAGAAAATTTCTGTATTAAAATGTATTTAGAGTGGTTTTAAAATATTCCTTTATATGTTTCCAATTTTATTTTCAATGAAATGTTTTTAATAATTATTTATGTCTTAAAAATATTTTTTTTCAAAGAACCATGGATATTTTTCTGAAGAACTTTTTTGAATTATTTCTATATCTTAAAAAAAATTCATTTTTTATTTCAAATAAAATTATTTGTAAAACATTTTAGGTCTTAAAATTGATTTATAATGAAACATTATTTTCCTTAACATATGATATATATGATATTTCAAAAAGTATTCTTCATATAGGATGATTTCCTTTGATATATTATAATATTTTCTAATTATAATATATAAATAAACCATTCATATTATTTATTTGAATGGTTTTTTATTAATATGACATGTTATTTACAGTACTCGTTTTACTTCCACTAGTTTTACAATGATAAAACACTTATGAAACCCCCTTCCTTTCATGGGTTATTTAATTAGTATGATACCAGGATCCTTTCCACCAGATATGATATAATATGATATTTTTGATACCCTTTTCATTTCATGTTTTATTATAATATGTTTATGAAACCCATCCCTTATAATGGTTCATGATATGATGATTTTTTATTATCATGTGGAACATGTATGTATGATTTTTTTATTTGATGGGTGGGACCTATATCACCCTTCCATTAATTAGGTATATATTTATATATCATTTTCTAAATATGGGAAACAAGTAAAAAGTTTTTATCCTAAATTTGAAATATGTTTTTTTAATCAACAATATGAATTGGATGAAACTTGATCCAAAATGGGAAACTGGTGCGTCCAGGTCAAAAATGTGACAACCCCAACTCAATTAACCTAGAGTGTATGGTTACTTTGTTACATTTTTCTTAAATAAAAGGAATAAAATACCAAAATAGAAATTAGTTATTAGTTTTGGATACCAAGATATATTCACGGAACCCTGATTACATTGGTAATTTAACATTAAACTTAACAAAAGAAAATTAAATTGAATCCTTGAGTTCATTCTAACATATCATCATCAGATCTATAGGAAAAGACGAATAATAAAATTAGGATCTCAGGTGATTAATAATTATTACTTACCGTGGAATCTCTCATGAAATAAATAATTCATAATAATCATGTGATGGAAAAAAAATTGAACAAACATTACAATTATTTCAATAACTTTTTCAAAATATGAATATAATGATAATATCATAGAGAAAATATCATGGTTTAAAATAATTAAAATATTTATGATTTAAATGCTTAATTATTGAATTTAATGTTTCCCTAAAACATAATACCTTTACTATAAAGTCATTTCTCAATACAGTTTAACATTTATGGGTAAAATCTCGTTTAATTTTTCAAATTTTTTGTCTAATAAGATTATCGATGCATCGAGGGGATTTTCTATATAAGGTCACCACAAGTTCTTGCATGTTTAAAGAATTACTTATATTTCAAGATATTTGACATAATTAAATAATCAATTATCCTTATGAACAAGTATCCATATTGAGTAAAATATATGGTTTTAACTATATTTCCATAGCAATCCAAATAACTTTTAATGTAGACACCGTATGTAAAAATGGTTTACAGTTTAGGAAATAGTATAATAAATTATGCGTATAGACTATAAATCCTCATAGAATAAGAATAAATAAAATATAAGATTAAAATATTTCATTTCACACAAAATCATAGAACTACATAATCAATGGACTAGATGTTTATCCTAAAGAATGAAAATTGGGTTATGAAATCCCATACCACATGTAAATAGTAGAAACTTACACACAATAAAAGTAATACTTATCTAATGAAAAATTTTATTCTATGAAAATAATTAGATTAATGATATGAAATATCAAAGGTTAGTATAAATAGAAAACACATGAAATAAGTGGTGAATAAGGAAATTATTTCAAAAAAGTAAAAGTGATATGAGAAACCCTTAGCCTACATTTAATTTTGGTTATATATTTTTAACCTCAAATATAATGGTTTAAATAATTAATTTATACCATAACCATTTTTGTATTTGTTTATTTCTCATATGATCCTATTATATCATTTTATCACCCTCTTCTTAAAAATATTTCATTATTACCCTTATATTGGGTGTTAACTGCTTCATTTTCCTATGCATGTTTTTTTGAAAGTCAAATTTTTTGTGTAATACCCCAAGCTTCCACGGTGCATTTCTCTATGATTAATATGATAGCGTGTGAATTACAAAACAATGAGTTCAAGAGCACAACTACCTATCAAACTAGCTATTTAAAAAGTGGTTATGAATATAAATAACCAAATTTTCAATTTTATATATTGAATATAATTTGACAATTCATATTACATGTTTCATAGACATAATAAAAGAACAAATTCAATTTTTCAGATAAAAGAAGTATTTTTCAAGAAATGAAAATTTACCTCCTTTTAACGGTGAACCCATTTTAAATCCAATATTTGACACTTTTCTATATTCAATTTGACAAAATAAACTTCTTATTTAGAAGCGGGAAATAAAACTTTAGTATGGAAATTTTTTTGGTGCTTTTCTAATAACTTTAATATTTTAATGAATAGTTAAAATAATAAATTAAAATTGAAAACAAATTTTATATTCAAAGTAATTTATAGTGTTAAATTTAAAATTTGAATGGTTTTGAAGTATAATTAGATTATATTTTTATAGTTTAATCTAATTTTGGTCATTAGAAGTAATTTTACATTTAAATTGATCACAAATACATATCAATCTTTTGATAGTTTTTACTTCTCAAAAAAACAGTTTCCGGTTTTGACAACGAGAATAATTTTTTATATTATTTCATACAACTTCTATTTTTTTATTTTTTTAAAATAGATATCATTTTTGAATTTGGGATATCGAAATTTTCTTTGGGTGAATTTTTAGTATTTTTCTAAAAATAGTCATCTTTTGATGAAAAGTGAAAAACACAACGTTTTTGTTTAAAGCCAAATTTTTATTTAAATAATTATTTTTAATTTAAATTTATTTTAAAATTAAAATAGATACATAATACCTATATTAGTACAATTTAATTAATTTAAATCATTTTATAATAATATTAGATATATAAAATTTAATTAAACTTTTTAACGTCTTTTACCCACCTTCTAGGCACATTTGCAAATTTACATAAAACATAATTTTATAGCTTCTGCGAATTGAATTTCAAAAAATGGAGAGAAATGGTCGACATCGATAAGTAAAATTTCTTTCAATAGGATGAAAATGATTTTTTTTGTGAATAGTAACTCTTGATTTTTATTTACCACGATGAAATGTAAATAGGGTAATTTAAGGTAAAAATGAAATTATAATTACCCAAACACATGTCTTAATTATATTTGATAAGTGTTTTTAGATCAAAATACAACTTAGTAATAAAATATTATCCTTTTTTCCACTTTTATTAGATTAGGTCATTTGTTATTATTTTATCTAAAGAATAGTTAAAAGTGTTATGTTAAATGTTTAATAACTAATCCATTTTTAATATTGGGATATACACGAGATAAATTAGACTATAAATATTCATCAGAAAAAAAACATATTTCCTACATAATGGTATTTTATTTATAATTATTAGACATTAAATAATTATAATTATTTATGAAACAATGATGATGCAGTAATTACCTTATTATGAATGATTAAAATAATTGATATTATAAATATTAATATAATTAAAAATTGAGACTCTTGATGTATTCCACTAATTTTATAGATTAATATTAAATGTTATTGTTGATTAATTATATTTTTTTGATGTGATAAAGTTGTTATGGCTTTCACAAAAACAAATTCAAAATAGTGTCAAAATTGATATAAATGAGTTTTAAAAAAATATTACTATACTATTAATTGATATAATATTACTAAAAATATATGGTTCGGACAATAGACATAGATAAGGTTATATATAAAAATAATGAACCAATTCGGGTTATCAAGGCTTTTTATAGTATTTTTATTAACAATTTATTATAATAATACCAGAATACATGGTAAAAGTTAAACTATTTAACTAAGAGTTAAATCTAAATGATAATGTTAATATGGTAACCTAAACATCTCTAAAACCTATTATTTGAGAGGTTTTCGACCCAGACCCACCTTATCCTTGAAATAAATCTTTTTTGAGCCATTATAAACTAAATACAATTGTATAATAAAATAATATTTCAAGCTTTTCATAAAGTGACCTTCAGCTCTCTTATAAAAGGTTACTTCCCCTTCTCTCAAAATCATACCTCCAAAGCCATTTGGCTTGGCCAAACCCTACTCAAATGTCCTCTCAAATACCATCACATAAACCTAGAGGCCTTACTTTTATTATAATCTAACCGAAGGAGCCCTTTTGAACAAATCAAATGGAAGCACTCGAAGAAGAGGTAATAATTTCATCAACTCTTTCAAAGTTCTTTTCTTCTTCCACATCCTCTTTCATTGTAGTTTTCATACCAAAATAATAACTCCATTACCTTCTTAATACAGTGATGTAATTATAAATATGTTACAACCATATTCATTATTCTATCCCTCCTATGAATTACAAAGTCTCTATACATGTGTACGTAAGACTTACCTTCTCCACGTCGTGGTGTAGTTTGTTATTCAACACTTCCTCAGTTGGATGGGTATAAAAATGAGTATAATTGGTGTAAATAAAAAATATAACGTGTTAATTATTCTTTATATATATGATATACCATCCAATTACATATTATTTAACCATCATTATAATTTTATTGTCTCTCATGCGTACGTACGGATTACTGTCTCCACGAATGCGATGAGATTCATTCCCCATCATAACCATTCAAGATTAAATTTAATATTATAATTAAAAATAATTTTTAAGAACTTAGTATCATTTTTGATATGAATCAAATAAATCCTATCCATATCAAACATGACTTACATTACAAAACATATAAAAGAAAACAAATCATTTAACACCTGAAACAATGATACTACTGAAATATTAATAACAAAGGAATATTAGAGGATCATATATGATATCATATTTATGTATTTGGTTCTTGAATAATTTAATAGAAATGATTTTACCATTATACAGGAGGTTAAACTACCATATACCAAGGGAAAGTACAAGGTAAGGGGTTTTCATCTCACTTTTTATTCACGTGAGATTCATACTATATTTTTCTAGTATTTCCTTTTGTGGTGTGTGTACTACAGATGATTGTATTATTTGATTAATATAATTTAATTTATGGGTATTTAAAATTTCATTGTATTATTCTTATTTATTGGCCTGTATGTTTCGTATGTTACCAAATTTGTAATGGAATTTCTAATTTCAATTTCCACTCATTGGGTTTCATGCAAAACACATTGATTATTTTACTCCAAGATCATGTGTGAAATTACCATTTATTTATTTATGTAGTAATTTACACTCCCCTTGGTGTGGATATACTTTTGAAACAAATAATAACTCCATTTATATATTCTAAATTCATCGATTTGAACTTGATAAGACTAATGCTAGCTCAATTTCCATTTGTTGAGTTAAACATCCAAGTCATTGGGGTTGTTTTTACAAGAATATGTGTGAATTTACTATGAAGAATTTACATGGAATATCCAATCATATTGAGTGTATTAAAATTTTTCACACATAATTATGTCATTGATCTATCCTTAACCTAATGATATGGCCTTTAAAAGTGATTAATCTCAATTTACATTCCTTTGAGACATCATTGATGTTATGCACCAATTCACTTTTATTTGGATTATATACTGTACTTTGACATAGTATATCATGAATCCCTTTATTCTCATGAAATTATAGGTTTTTTATTACCTCAATTGTTTTTATTCAAGCATCTCTCATCTTTTTATAAACTCTTACTAAAATATAATTTTAAATGTTTTAAAGATTTATTCTTCTAAATCATTCTCATTAATTTCTATGTTTTAAAAATGGTTTTAATTATTTATTTATATGGACATGAATATTTTAGAATTAAAATTAATTTTAAATGTTTCATAGTGGTCTCTGACACTTTGATTCAAAAATATATTTTTAATAGCTCCTTGATAAATAGTGATACTTTAAAATGTATTCAATAAAAAAAAGATATTTCTCTCAAATAATTTTACTTATTTTTTTCATCTATGACAATATCATTAATTATTCTTGATTGTGGTTGATTTATTATAATAAAATCTTCCATATTATATTGAATGAGTTATGTTTGACTGTGGATGTGCTATATTTAAACCATTCATGGTTTTGGTTAAAATATTGACATTTCTTATGCTAGTTTTAATACATATGTTAAGATTATGTTTCAACCTTTTCATATGAGGAATTAATTGTAATTAGTAAGTTATAGATGAAGCCCTATATATCTCCTTGATGTATCGGTAGGTCTCATGAGACGAACTAGTGTCTTGGTTCAAGGCCTTGACAAAATTGTTATTTGTTGTCTTGGCACGAGGTCTTGATATGTAGATATGATGTACGACATTATGTATTCCATAATTATAAAATTAGATATTGATATTACATGTGATTATTAAACAAGTAGAATATCCATGGGAATATGTAAATAGAATTATTTGATTTATCTTTTCAATATTATGATGAAGTTTAAGTTTAAAAGGCTTATGTTTTATTCTTGTACATTGCCTTAAATGTTTATGCTTATTTATGACAGTTTTTGCTATATTGTTATCCTTACTATGAATCTAAGCTCACCCATTTCTTATGTTTTCTTTTCCCAATGATTCAAAGAAGTATATTTTTTTTAACTTATATGGATTGGACAAGGGATATGAGTTTGTTCAAAGGGGACACATTGTTGTTGTTTTTTATGATGCTTTTTAAAACTTATGTATGTATCTATTACATATAAGTCTAATAAACAAATCTATCTTTCGAGACTTGATCTGTTGTAATCATGCCAATGTTATGTAATAATGCATCGACTCTAGGTAACTGAGGTTGGGGAACTATAGTTAGTATCAGGGAAAGTTTAGTACAAACCTTGGAAGCTATATTTAGAAAAAATCTTATTAGAGAACACTACCCTACGATTGGTTTTGAGGATTAGTATATGAGAACATCCTAAAATTTAGGTAATGTAGAAATTTTGTATATTTTCAAAGTAATACAACCCTGTTTGGATACGAGCAGGTAGAGGAAGATCTGGCACAAATGTACCTAGGAGTGAAAACTCTGAGAACGAGTTTTGGGCTTGACCCTAGGTATCATGGTACACGACAACTGGCCATCATGCACTCATGGTTACGACATTATCATGGGATATGCATAGTATAATTCATGTTTTCTTTACAAACCGTTTTTGAATTATTTTAATATAATATCAGAATAAATAACCTTGATTAATCCTAAGGTTTTTTAGATTGAAAATAAGCTGTCATGATATTCTCTATATTATTTTATTACTATTGGTACTCACACTCCTCTTTCGGGATTAATTCAATTGCTGGATTCCAAGGAAGTCATAGTAACATTGAACATGATGTAAAAGGTTGGTACGGTAGTGGAAATGAGAAATGAAATGGAATGTTGATAGACATAAAAGATATTGTGTTCATTCTGAATCAATTTTCTAAAAATATGATCAACAACATATAAATTAAAAAACTCCCTAACTCAACAAAGAAGAGAAAGGTGGAGAATGATAAGAGCTCCAACAGTGGAGACTATGGATAAAAGAAATCTCATTTTTAATCATACAGTAAATGTCGGAGGAGACACCCTGGAAAATTTCTCCATAGAACAAATAACTGCATTATGTGAGGGAAAGAAGGACATAAAGTATATAATTTCTGGGGAAAAATGAAGAGTTCTATTGAAGAAAATAAAAATGATCCTATGAATCCATTTACATTCATTTTTTGTAAATGTTGGAGACCTGTACATTACCCGAGTGGATGTTCTATTCTATTGGATATCCTCAAATTTAAGGAAGAACCTATATTGAAATAAATGGATTGATAAATTTTATAATGTATTAATTCTCTTTGTTGATGGGATTACTTTGGAAAACATTTCTCTTGTTTGTGTAACCCTATTGTTTTTTATTTGAAAATTCTATTTTGGGAAAAATTATCTTTTCTTTTGTTGATATATTTATAAAGAACCATTTGGGTTTAAATGATCTTTTAATTTTAGTCGATTACATGTCAATAATTTTTGTGAAGAAAATTCAATGTATGAGATAACATTTGTGATTAAAATATATTCTGGTTATTTTTGAGGAATTTATCTCATTTTTTGGAATGTTTTAAAAATATATAATTTTTGAAAAAGGACAACACGAAGACCATGTGACAACCCGTCGCATCGGACAAAGATATGGGAATCGAACCCACAACCAAAGTGTGTCTGGGATTTATCTCCTACCACTAGACAACCTAAAGTCCCTGGTTTCCATGACTAATTCATTTTAGTTAAATGATTTTATGGATCAAGAATATGTTGACTTTGGGAACTTATAATTTATCCTAGTTATAGGAAAATTAGTTAGTGATTAAGCGATACATGTTATTTTGGAAGAAATTTTCTCTTTTTGGAACACTATATGATTACAAAAAATAGAATACCACGGGATTTAATTTGTGGAGTAATGGTGGTTTTTTTATTTTGGACGAATGGATGTTTTTTGTGGACTTATAGAGATTTGGGTTATTTATGAAAAATGATTAACCTGACATAGAGAATATGTGATTATGTTAATTACTTTTAAGTATGTTACTTTAATAGTATTTGATGTTATTTAGAGATAAATGTTAATATTTATCATGGAAGACTATGTGATCAAATCCTTCTGAATTTTGGCTTTCAAAATTAGTTTGTATTATTTTGAATAATTTTAAGGCCAATTTGTTTGAATGGTCTTCGATGAACTTTGGGTATTGTTTGTTTAATTTTGGAGATTAAGAGTAATATTTATTTCTATAAATTGTTATCCTTTTTATGGATCATCTGATCATGTACTAAGAATTTTGGTTTTGGTTAATGTATAAAGAAAAGGGAAATATATAGTTCATCTTTTGTGGATTATGTGATTCTTGAGAAGTTCATTCTAGCACATCATGTGTGACTAAGTCATCTTAAATACTTATCTTTTATAGTGAAAGATGATTTTGTGGTAGAAATTAGTTAAAGGATGGAACTGTACTTGTCAAGTATTCTTTTGCTTATTCTATGAATAAAATAATTCTTAAACTTTAGGGAAGGATCTTAAAACCAAAAATGTGTTATCCTAATACAATATTTTTTTTGAACTGAGGATATTTTAATTCATCATATATTTATAGATTTCATACCCTCAATTTTCCATTCACTTGTCTTTGATTGATGGCCTCAATCACTCACTATAAATATTTAATTTTTTCTCCAATTATAATTTCCACCCATTTTCCCCTATTCTAAATCTTAATTGGGGGTGACTTTTTCATTTCCCTTTACCTCTTATTGTGACTAAATATTATTAACCCCATTACCGATTTGGTTTTTCCACATAGTACCTTCTATTTTTTAACCATTTATTTTGGAATATTAATTTCAAATTGCGAGGATGTAATTTATTGAAGGAGGGAAGAATGTAACACCCCAAGCTTCCATGGTATGTTTCTATTTGAATAATATGATAGTTTGTGAAGTACAAAACACCGAGTTCAAGTGCACCATGACCTATTAAACGAACCGTTTAAAAGGATGTTATGAATAGTAACAACAAAAATTTGAAGTTTATATACTCCATATAATTTTAAAATCTATATTAGGTGTTTAGTAGGAATAATATAAGAACAAATTCAAATTTTTTGATATAAGAAGTATTTTTCAAAGAATCCAATTTTACCACATTTTAATGGAGAACCCTTTTTAAATCCAATATTTGACACTTTTATATATTCAATTTGAAAAAAGAAACTTCTTCATTAGAATTGGTACATAAAAATTTTGTTTGGATAAATTTTCAATGCTTTTCTGGTAACTTTCATATTTTGATGAATTGTGAAAAATACTAAATTTTAATTGAAACCAACTTTTTTAATAATAACAAATTATAGTGTTAAATTAAAAATTTGAATGGTTTTGATGTATAATTAGATTATAGTTTTATCATTTAATCCAATGTTTGTCATTGGAAGTAATTTTTAATTTAAATTATACATAAACACATATCAATCTTTTGGTAGGTTTTGATTGTCAAAAAACCCCTTTTTGGTTTTGACAAGAAGAGTATTTTTGAAATTAATTAATAAAACTTATATGTTTTGAATTTGGCAAAATATAAATAATTTTTGAATTTGGTAAATCAATATTATATTTGGGTGAATTTTTGGTATTTTTCAAAAAACATTCAATTTTTGATGAATTGTGAAAAACACTACTTTATTTTATAAAGATGATTATTATTTAAATAATTATTTTTAATCTAAATTTATTTTAAAGTAAAAATAGATACATAATACCTATATTAGTACAATTTAATTCATTTAAGTCATTTTATAATAATATTAGATATATAAAATTTTATCCAATTTTTTATTCTCTTTAACTCAATTTCTAGGCACATTTGCAAATTTTCATTAAACATTATTTTACTACTTTTGTGAATTGAATTTCAAAAATCTGAGAGGCACTGTTGACATCAGTATGTCAATTTTTGTTTCAATAGGATGAAAATAATTTTTCGTGAATAGTAACTTTTGAATTTTCTTTACCATACTTAAATGTAAATAGGGTAGTTAAAGGTAAAAATGATATTATAATTACCCTAAAACTTGTTCTAATTATATTAGATATGTTTTTTCAACATAAATCTACCATAGGAATAAATATATGATCCTTTGGTTTCACTTATATTAGATTAGGACATTTATTATTATTTTATTTAAAGAAGAGTTAAATGTGTTAAATTCAATGTTTAATAACTAAACCATTTTTAATATTGGGTTATACATAAGATAAATTAGACTATAATTATTCATTATAAATCTAAAAAAATTTCCTACATAATCATATTTTATTTATAATTTTTATACATTGAATAATTAAATTTATTTAGGAAACAATGACGAAGTGGTAATTACCTTATTATTGAAAGATTAAAATAATTGATATTATAAATATTAATATAATTTTAAATTGATACTTTTGATGTCTTCCACGAATTTTATATTATAATATTAAATTTTATGGTTTTTTAAATAAATTTTTTTCTAAGAGATAAATTTGTTATGACTTTCACAAAAACCAAATACTAAATAGTGTCAAAATTGACAAAAATGAGTTTTTAAAACAAATACTATATGAATAATTGATATAATATTCCTATAAATATAAGGGTCTGAGAATGGACTTTGATAAGGTTGGAAATATCAATAATATATTACATGGGGTTTGTTTGGATTTTTATAGTATGTTTATGGAAAATTTATTATAATAATAAAAGAATACATAATAAAAGTTAAACTACATTACTAACAGTTCAATATAAAATACATAGTAAATATGGTGACATAAACCAGTATAAAACCTATTGGTAGAGTGTTTTTTGACCCAGCCCCACCTTAGCATCGGAATAAATCTGTTTGGAGCCATTATAAAACGAATACAATTGTATAATAAAATAGTATTTTAAGCTTATCCTAAAGTGACCTTCAACTCTATTATAAAAAGGTACTTCCACATCCCTCAAAATCACACCTCCAAATCCATTTGGCTCGGCCAACCCTTGATAAAATTTCCTACCAACTACCGTCACTTCAATCTAGAGTCCTTACTTTGATTTGAAGCCAACCTAAAGAGCCCATTTGATCAAATCAAAAGGAAGCATCCAATGAAGAGGGAATAATTTCATACCAAAATAATAACTCCACTACCTTCTATATACTTTGATTTTATTATAAATATGGTACATCCATATTCACTAATCTACCCATCCTATAAATGACAAAGTCACCATACGTGTGTACGTACGGCTTACCGTCTCCATGTCGTGGTGTAGTCTGTTATTCAACACTTCATCAATTGGATGGTTATAATAATTAGTATAATTGACATAAATAATAAATATAACATGTTAATTATCTGAATATATGATATATTATCCAAATTAAAAATGATTTTACCATCAATATAATGTTATTTACGCTCGTGCATATGTACGGATTACCGTCTCCACGAACGCGATGAGATTCATTCCCCATCGTAACCATTCAAGAATAATTTTGATTTTATTATTAAAAATAATGTATAGAACTGAATATAATTCTGGATATGAAAAAATTACATCCTATCCATATGGAAAATGTCTTATGTAACAAAACATATAATAGAAAATTATTCAGTTATGACCCGAAATAATGATACTGCTGAAATATTATTAACAAAGAAATATTATAAGATCATATATGATATCATATTTATATATTAATTTCTTGTATAATTGAATAACAATTATTTCAACATAATATAGGAGGTTAACCTACCCTCTACTAAGTAAAATTACAAGGTAAGGGGTTTTCATCTCACATTTTCTTCCCGTGAGATTC
This sequence comes from Viscum album, assembly GCA_963277665.1. NCBI lineage: Eukaryota > Viridiplantae > Streptophyta > Magnoliopsida > Santalales > Viscaceae > Viscum > Viscum album. The sequence continues at coordinate 1,751,989,953 of OY728159.1, read as the reverse complement.
ATTCTATATTGGCCACTATTTTTTTGTGGTGTATATACTGCCCATGATTGTATTATTTGGGTAATATAATTTAATTTATGGGTATTTACAACTTCATTTTATCATCCTTCTTTCAGGGAGTGTATGTTTCGTAAGTTACCAAATATGTAAGGGAATTTCTAATTTCAATTTAGACTCATTGGGTTTTATGCAAACTTCATTGATTATTTTACTCCAAGATTATATGTGAAATCACTATTTATTTATATTTAGAAATGTCCAGTCCACATTGTGTGGAAATTCTTTTGACACACATAATTACTCTATTTATAAATTCTCAAGTCATCGATATGAACTTGATAAGAGTAATCTTAGATCAATTTCCAATCATTGAGTTAAAAATATGAGTCATTAGTGTTGTTTTTACAATAATATATGGAAATAAAATCTTATTTATTTACAGAAAATATCCAATAATATTGATTTAATTTATATTTTTTCACACATAATTATGTCCTTGATTTATCCTTAACCTAATGATGTGGTCTTCATAATGGATTTCATCTCAATTTATATTCCATTGACACTTCTTAGTTGTTATGCACCAATTCACTTTTATATGGTGTATATACTGTACTTTGAAATTGTATATCATGAATCCCATTATTATCATTATATTATAAGGTTTCAATTACCATGATTATTTTTATTCAATCGTCTCTCATTTTTTTAGGTACTCCAACTAAAATATCATTTTAAATGTTTTAAATATTTATTTTTCTTAATCATTCTCATTAATGTCCATGTTTTAAAAATGGTTTTATGGATTTATTTATATGGACATGAATGTTTTAAAATTAAAATTCATTTTAAAAGATTCAAAGTGTTATGGTACAATTTGATTCAAAAATCTATTTGTAACAGATTCATGATAAATAGTTCTACTTTTAAATTTTTTCAAGAAAGAAGGGATATTTCTCTAAAATATTTTTACTTATAATTTTCATCAATTTCAATATCCTTCATTATTCTTTATTGAGGTTGATTTATTATAATAAAATCCTCCATATTGTATTTAATGACTTATGTTTGATTGTGGATGTGCTATTTTTATACCATTCATGGTTTTTGGTTACAATACTGACATTTAGTATGCTAGTTTTAATACAATTGTTTAGATTATGTTTCAACATTTTCATATGAGGAAGGCATTGGACTTAGTTAGTGATTGGTGGATCCCTATATTGCTCCTCGATGCATCAGTAGGTCTCATGAAACATACTAGGGACTTGGCATAAGGCCTTGACCAAATCATTATTTGTAATCCTAGCACGAGGCATTGACTATGTGGTTATGATGTCTGGAATTATGCATTACATCATTATGAAATTTGATATTGATATTAAATGTGATTATTAGACTAGTATAATATCCATGTGGATAAGTAAATGGAATTATTTGATTTAAATTTTCCATATTATGCTGAAGTTTAAATTTAAAAGTCTTGTGTTTTAGTCTTATAAATTTCCTTAAATGATTATGCTTATTTATGAATGTTTCCTCTATATTTTTATCCCTACTGAGCATTTAAGCTCACCCCTTTCTTTTTTTTTCTTTTTCCCAGGATGTGAAGAAGTATATTACTCTTGACTTGTAGGTATATGTTAAGGTATTTGAGTGTATTCAAAGGGGACACATTATTGCTATTTTTTAATGATGTAATGTAAAACTTATGTATGTATTTAGTACTTCCAAGGTTACTAAACTATTTGGTCTTTCGATACATGATCTTTTATCACCATGCCAATGTTATGAAATAATGCATCGACTCTGGGTAACAGGGGTCGGGGCGTTACATATTGTGTATAGGATATAGTTACTTAATCTAGATAATGATATTAATGTTATTATTATCATAAATAATCATTAAATATTATTTTATAATCATTATCGAATGTGGAATAAGGAAAATTAATTGCATTTCATCTTGGAGATGGTAGGTCATACGTACACACAAGCGGCATTATAAATCCATTAATTTGAAATGGTAAAGGATTTGGGTTGTAAATTAATTAAACAGATTCAATATCATGCCATATGTAACATATATTTATCTATTATTTCAATAATTATATCTATCTAAGTAATGTGGTAATGAAAAACAAATTACACTACATCGTGGTGATGATAAGTCATACATACGCATATGTGGTGCATTAATTTTTCATAGGATGGGTAAATCATGGAATATTGTTTTCTAATAGTCATAATAACAACTCAAAATTTAAATGATACATTATTTTCTAAATTATCATATAAACATCTCATGAATATTATGTATAAGAAGAAATATTTTTTGAAGGTTGGTAAAGATGATTACCTCTTCTACAAAGGATCTACATATAACATCTCTTAAGGGAACTAGGGTAGGTATTTTTTAAAGATAAAGACATTAAGAACATGGATAATGTTTTTGGGAAGGGAAATCGGTAGGTTTTTGTTGATCTATATGGCTCAAATCTATATGAATAAGTGACGGAGGAGGTCACATTTCTAATTGAGTTGAGCGGTACTTTTGAAAACTCTCAAAATATTAAATTAATATCAATATATTTTCAATTATAAAAGGATAAAAATTGAATAATTTAAAATATATGATGAATATGGGTCTTTATCCTCTCATCCAATAATTTTTATACAATTTTTGGTCACATAAATACCCTTATCTTCTTTAACCCTTAAACCTTATAACTCTTACCATTACAATTTGAATATTTACTATTTAAGGGTTAATATAGTTGCCATAAAATCCAAAAGAACCATAAATGAGTCATGGATGAAATATTAAACACTATACCAATTCTTTTGTATAATTTTCAATTTTTTAATTAATTTTTTACCATTTAATAAATAATTATTTATTTTGGAATATCATTAATGTCAATTTTGACACTATTCATTACATGACTTCTTAAAAATATCATAAAAACATGATATAAATTATCTAAATATTTAAAAAAATATCCAATATATAAAATTAGTTTAAAAATTAATGTATTACAGTAAATATCTCAAATTATATTTACTTGAAGTTTTTTAATATCATTTATTAGATATTTACATTAATTAAACAATTATTGCATAATAATTATGTTAGTCGTTAAGGTGATTATTTTCTTCATAAAAATTTTAAAATAAATTAACATGATGAATATAAACATTTTATCCTTCAAATTACTATTTATAGTTGAATATGGCATCTAAATAACTACATATAACAAATGTATTACTTAATAAAAACATGAGTATGACATATTTTACTTTCCAAGAATAAAATACTATTAAAGGATTAGATCCATTAAAGTGGAACTAATAGGTTATAAAATTTCCCTAAGGATGATTTATGTAAAAAATAATTCATAAAATAAAATTATGTAAATTCTTTAGAATGATTTATAATATTTATAATATTATTTTCACCGTTAATTACCTACTTTAACCATAACCATGGTAATTAAAAAATATTAAATTTACTGTTAATATTGACCAAAATTAAAAGGGTCCTATTTAATAAATATAGACCTTATGATTCTAAATATATAATCCCTTTTAAAACATTTGAAACACATAATTGGAGAAAATTAATTTAATATTAAACTCATTTGCAGAATAAGAAAACTAGTTTGAAAAGTGAAAATGTTCAAAAAGGTTGAATTGTTTTTATATCCATAATCAAAATGATATTGATTCAAATGAATTAAATATTCTTAAATGATATAAAATTTATATAATCAATAATATTAAACTATTTATTAATATAATTTAACTTTATAATTTTTTTAGAAGAAAAATATTTTTTCAATTAAAAACAATTATTTTTCAATATTCATCAAATGATAAAACAGTTCAGAAAAAATAGAAAAAATTCGACCACAGAAAATTATGATATTTCAATTAAAAATAATTTTTTAATTTTTTTAAATATAATTTAGTAACGTTTCAATAAATACATTAAAAAAGTGCTCCATAAAAAGTTAAAAAACTGCCTTTAATGAAATATATATTTTTAATGAGTAAAGTAAGATTTATTCTTATCTTAATCCAAAAATATATATTTATTGAATATAAAATGATTTTATTAAATATTTTAATTATAAATTTAATTAATATATTTCACTATTCACTATTTATTTAATTTAATAACATCAATTGTAAATAGTGGTATAAAATAATTTTGTATAAAAACACATCCTTTATAGTGAATTGGTTTTTATATACATTTATAATTAATTGGTAACAAATAAATTAATTTTATTATCATGTCAAAAATATATTTTTATATTTTTCCTAATCTCATTCCTACCATCCATTCTAATTTTTAGATGATAAATATCACAATTAAATAATTTAATCATTTTTTTGTGCCCAGTGTTATTTGTAACGTAAGCTATAGATGAGATTAAATTTTAAAAGAGACATACCATAACATATTAGGGTGTTATATTCTCCCCTCTAATAAATTTATTAATCTAAATTCGGAATGGAAGTTTTAATATTATAGTTTTGTACTTGAAAATACCTTTGTGGGAGACCCACATCGTAAAAAGGGTTAACAAAACATTCCCTTAATAATGGGGAAAGAGAAATCTAAAGGTAACCAAAAAATAGGATTTAGAATAGGGTAAAATTAATGTGATGTGAAAACCACAACATGGAAGAGAATTCAAAATATCAAGTTGTAATGTATTTTGATATATAACATGGCTATCAGAATTTATACCATCACACAATTGTTAATCTCATATAGGTTAAAGAGTCCACTAATTTCCCAGTAAAAAAATTAAATAAACAATGTTTTTATTATAAATTCATTTTCATAGATTTTAGGAACACATCTACATGCTAGAGTAATAACATAAGGGAATATACTTACATGACATGTAGTGATTAATCCTTTAATGAAACTTTAGAAAAAACCCATGTTTTCCATCAAACAACATTTAACATTTATTCCACAATAAAATTCCAAAATATTATATTTACCTTGATCATACAAGGTTCTGAAAATGAACATATAATTTATATGTCATATAAATAAAACTATATTTTACTAATAAAGAAATTACATAGTCCAGTTAGGTGATCCACCCTTATTTCCCTTTGGTTATGGGCTGAAGACTCACAACCTTTTTGGATAAAAAATTTTGTCAACCGATGTATGGATTTTCCTCTTTATATATGTATATTATTATAATAATTAATGAATTTAAATAATATCCTTAATAAATTCAACATTAGATAAATTCTTTAACATCAATTTTTATCACATAAGTTTCATTAAGTATTCTCATATTTCATCATTATTCCATGGAGTCTTTGGTAAATTAGTGACAGAGTACATAGTTTTTTCATCCCATACTCTAAGAAATGAATATAAATGGATGGTTTTTATGTCTGATGAACCAAAATTTACTTTTAACGAATCTTAAGATCTATAAAAGGAAAAACATTATTCCATATATCTCAACAAAGTTTCCCAAAATAATCTAGTTGGCATAAGTTATCTGATATTTATAAACACATTAATATTTAAAACCCACAAAAATTTCAACTTAAACTATATTATAAATAGTTAAACATATAACCCTTCCAAAAGATCAAAATCAAAATCATTATAAATAAGGTTATTAAATGTTTAAAATGAACTTACCATCATTCTCACAAATAACATTATTTAAATATTAGTTGTAAAATACCAAACATGTGAATACCTTCATCATGTATTCTCTTGAAACATAGTAATAACATGAATTACCATAAATCATTATTGAAAACAAGAATTTTTCCCTTATTCCACAAGTAAATCACAGATTATTTGATATTTTCCGTAGAGCCAGAAAGTGTTCAAATCTATCGATGTTAACATAAAACACATTCCAAAAAAGTCATCAATCAGATCCAAGGTAATCTGTAATATCCAATTTACATTATCCATATTAACCATATCTTTATCTCATCATCATTATAATAATATTATGACCATATTAAGGGTTATCATTACCTCGATCATGTGTTTTCCATGAAATTAAACATAACACTGAATCATTGATCATCAATAAAATTCAACACATGATTTCAAATCCTATATAAAAAAAATACTACAATACAATTCCATAACATCATTAATGGATTCAAATACAAGAGAAAATAACTCATTAAACTTTTGAAATATCAATATCATAATCATGACCAAGATATCATAGATTCTTCTAAGGTATACTCTCTTAATGCACATGGAATACATTTTCATAGTGTCTCTTATACTTGATATTATAACATTGAATAACAGACATGTTATCCTTCCCAGTGAATTCTCTTTCCTAGCGAGACTTATTTCCATACTTATAGAAAGCTGATAATCATCTCAAGAACTTCCCAGGGTGTGTTTTTTCATAATTGTCACATGTGGGAAAGTAACTCTTTCCCCTTTTACCTTTAACTATCTCTTTCTCCTCCATTCTATTCTTCATATCAATTCCATTATTGTTTTAAGACTTAGATAATTTCTTTTTTTATCAGAAAAAAATAATACATCTTCAAATGATGACAATATTTGGGAGACTACATACCTTCAAATGATTGGATTAATCTCGGAAAAGACATTATAATTCTTATTCTTCAGATCATGTGCATTGGGGAGGGTAAAATTGTTACTACTGGGATCCATTTCAAAATTAAATCACACAAAATATTAGATCATAATGTTATAAAACATAATATATAATCTAATAATTAATGAAATACCTAACATAAATAAAAACAATTATGTAAATATAATATCATATACATAAAAATGGTTTTTTGGGATGTTATTCTATGCTTATCCACAAATTCCATCATAGAGTTATGTTCCCTAATCATTGGCTTTTAAAATACAGTTCCCATGGTATCTATTAAATTTTTTCTCATACCAATTATAATAGCCACAAATCCAGTAACCAAGAGTCAATTGTTTCTTCACTATGATTTTATTAAATTAATGGTATCTCATCCATATGTACATAATGATTTAGTATTTTTGGAGAAAAAGATACATACATATAACCATTGTTACATTTTTATTTAAATATAGAACATAACAATGAAAATTAAATTTCATCCTTTATATCATTATAACATTTTCTCTTCCTATCCTCGAGAAAATAGAAAAACTAAAATGGTGAGCTCAGATTCACAGTAATAGTTAAATATAGTGGAATTAATCTTCAAATCAGTAATGCATAATCAACATGGTAAAGTAAATTAATTAAACACACATGCCATATATTTCAATAAAATTTACAAAATTTGAATCCATGGATAGTATCATAGTAAAAATATGATTGATAAAAATAAGGAAAATAATAATGAAGACAATGCCTATGTCACGACCCATCCTCAGGACCCGTGTCGTGACTACCCCAAGCCCGCCTTCCATAGGCCAGGGGCGGGCGACTAGCACCAAGGTGTAAATCCCGACAAAAGGGGAAGACATTGCCTTTATAAGTAAAAAAACCCACAATTTAAGCCAATAGAAGTAAACACTATGTAACTAGAGTACAAGTAAGTGTGGAAAGTAAATGGGCCAGAATACAAACCCAAACTGAAAGTAAAGTACAACTAGAAAGAAAGCACAAAAACTGGAAGTAAAGCAGAAACTTCGAGCCATCCACTGGAAGTCCCACCTGAAGGGTGGGTACAGATAGTCACCTCGGGTCTAGCCATCCGCTCCGTGTACATCCCGCCCAGTGGTCCACCTCCAGGCACCGACTTGCTCTACAAGCCTCAACCACGATCAGCGATATCCGTCGTCTACATCCAACACAACTTAGTGCGGGCACAGCCCGTGCAGGGGTGAGTATACGCTACTCAGTAGGGACCCCGAGACCCCCTAAGGTCTCCCAGAATCCACAAAGGAAATATAAAATCACAAAGTAACATCCAACACTACTTAGGTATATACTCATACATATACCTAAGTCATCAATTCCCGCTCGGCTCTAACATCCGAGCCCAAGTTCGATCACGTCCACAAATGAGTACAACCCAATCCACACAGGATAACACAACTCAATCCAGTAAGGAAAGCAAGACAATCATATCGAAGATATTGATTGAAGTCAAGACTCAGCTCACACAGTTATACTTCATTGGTGATAGAGATGATTAGATATAGCCACTGATTCATCTAAGCTGGGACCCACGTGGGATACTAAACTAGCTACTCTTCCATACCCACATAGGATAGTAAGAACAGAGTCAGACACTGCTAGACCCACATAGAATACAAGAACAGTAGTCAGTGTTGTCGAACCCACACAAGATTTCAGTACGGTCTTCATCGTTGTAACACCCCAAGATTCCACGGTACGTGTAACACCCCATGTAAATAAATAATATGACATCTTTATATTTATCCATATTTGTGAATCAAATATTAATATTACTTTAAAGGGGATGATATGCTCGATGGCGTACCCAACACGCAACAACGAGTTTCTTGGCAATCTTACGTTGCACTCTAATAATAAAATAATATTATTTTAAATGGTAGTTAACATGTAGCCATTTTATTGGCGGGAAATGGATAGAAATAACTAAAATATGATTATATATGTTTTTTAAATGTTTTTACATTTATCCAATAAAAGATAAAGGCTTAAAATACAGAAAGAATTCAATTTTAGGCGTATATGCCCTAGTTTTCACTAAAGGTTCACTTATCGCCTTTTGATGGCGTACTGTCATTAAATATAGTTTTGATTACTCTTATACATTCTTTTGGACCAAATAAAACTCTTCTTTAGAATCGGTACATTAAATTTTACTTTGTGTAAATTTTTGGTATCTTTCCGATAAAGTTCATTTTTTTAATGAATAGTGTAAAATGTTGTATTTTAATTTAAAACCTATTTTTAATCTAATTTATTTATATGATTAGATTATCTTTTGAATTGGTTTTAAAGTGAAATTATAATATATTTTTACCATTTAATCCAATATTTGTCGTTGGAATTAATTTCACTTTGAAATCACACTTAAACCAATGTCAATCTTTTGATACTTATTGTTTCATAAAAACACACTATTTGATCTGACAGTGGGAATTAATTATTAAATTAATTAATGTGACTTATATGTTTTGAATTCTGTAAAATAGACTTCATTTTTGAATTCGGATTATCAAATATAGCTTAGGGTGAATTTTTTGGATTTTTCTGAAAAACTTCAATTTTTGATGAATAGTGAAACCACTAAGGGGTACTTATAAAAACTGATTCTTCCGTTTAAATGAAATTTTTCCATCATTGGGTTTTGAATTTCAAAAATCCGACATACATGGTTGTCATTAAGAAGTAAAATGTGGTTCAATGGGATAAAAATAATTTTTTTGGTGAATAGTAACTTATTAAGTTCTTAATCGCGATTAGTGGTAATTAGGGTAATTTAAGGTATAAATAATGCTTTAATAATATAAAATGACCTAGACACATGTCCCAACCTTATTGGTTGTGTAATGGCCGACCAAGACAAGCCATGGGTCAACTTGGGGACCCCATGGAGAGACTTTGGTTGGGAAATGACATAAATAACTTTTTATTTAATGTAAAAGTAAAAATGACACAAACATAATATGTTTTACGAAAACAATTTTTATATGGGTTTATAAAGATCAGATTTTTTATTATAAATAGTCATTGGAAATTTAAAAAGGCTTCCTACATCATAGTAGTTTTTTTTATAATTTTTAGACATTAAATAAATTAAATTATTTATGACATAATAATGATGCAGCGATGACATCATTATTTGACGATTTAAATAAAATGGAAAGATAATGTAAAATATATGAACTACACATGTCCAAAACCAATTTGATGAGTGTATTTCGAACCCTTAACACCTTATCCACGAATTATAACAATGTGGGACCTTTTAAAACCGAAACACATTTTCAAATAAAGTAATATTTCTTTACTTTCCAAAAGTGCCCCTCCTCTCCTCTTATAAAAGTCCCCCACCTCTACCTCATTCCACACACTCCTCAAGCCTTTGGCTCGGCCAACCCCTGCCCATTTACTATATCCACATCCCTCTCGGCATCCTAGAGGATTCCCTTTGGGCAGAATCCTTTCAAAGGAAGCCTTTAGGCTCAAATCAAATGGATTTAATCTTTTAATGGTAATTCATTCTCTCTTGTTCATTTGTTTTATTTTATTTCTCCAACCCCCTAAACTCTTTTTATTTATTTATTTTGTAACAACACCAGTATATTCAATATACTAGGATGTTTTTATAAGATTTATTCTAGCTACACTCTCACACAACTATATCAAATGGTTAAAGAACATACGGTTTCTGTGGATGGAGAAATTGTGCCTCCCGAAACGATGATTGTTCAATACTCATTTAACACCTTCAAAGGTGGCCATTATGATGTCACTATTTTTATATATGATATATAATATGTTTATGTTTTACTTATTCTTCTTTATTTTTCATTTGTGTCTTACCTTTATGGCTTCCATTATGGGTATACACGATATCTTCATTTTAGGAAGTGCGGACTACCGCCCCCTCAAAGTGATGTGATTCGTTAATGCCATACGTGGGACGTATAAAGGATGGATTTAATGTTATTATATATGATGTTATACATTAATTATAATATACCTCTATATCATTATTATCTCTTTCCATTAATGTATGAGATAGAAATGAAAGTAGCGTTCATGAGTACGTACGGCTTACCGTCTCCATGAACGGTGCATTTCATTTCTTATCCCCAAATATAATGTTCTATTAAAAGTATATGTATATAATGGATATATATAATGAATGATACATCTAAATGATGAATATAGTTCTGGAATTAAAATATACATACCTCTCATTTAATTTTAATTCCATTAATATGAGAAAGAAATGAAAGTAGCGTTCATGCGTACGTACGGCTTACCGTCTCCATGAACGGTGCATTTCATTTCTTACCTCTAAATGATTATTTGATATTATAAATACATGTATATGCTGGATATATATGATATATATGATATCCAAATCAGGAATTTCATTCTGGATATAAAGAACCTTTGACCACACGAACAACATGTAATTGTAAGAAGTCCACTTTCGACTTAAGAACCAAATATCGGCAAAACAAATATTATTAACTTAAATGATTACATAATGTCTATGACATGGTAATAAGTGATATAAAAGGAATAATGAACTTGAAAAAGGTTCTTAAGGAAGTATAAATTAACTCAAGTTTATTATTCAGGAGATTAAAGAACGATCGAGTCAAGTCGGACCCGAGGTAAGGGATCCTACAACTCTCTTTCTTTTTAAGTACACTCTTTTATGTCATTTTTTTAAGATCATATTTATTATGATTGGGATGTTATTTTATATTAATCATACTGTAATTTTTATGTTCATGTGATGAGAGACCCTATTTTCTCTCATCAATCCATTTTTGAAGTTTTGAGTGGCGCCGTTAGGCTGCCGAACTTTTGTAAGAGATCTAACCTCTCTCTTTCATTTTAAGTACTCTCCTTTATGTCACTTCTTTTAGGCTCCTCTTTGTAATGTTGGGGGATGTTATTTTATATTCCTCTTTCTGTACATTTTATTGTAATGTGATGAGATACCCTATTTGATCTCATCAATCCATATTCGGATGTTTTATGTGGCGTTGTTAGGCTGCCGAGTTTTTGTAAGGGATTTTTCATATCACTTTTATTCCCATGAGATTTATGCTACATTTGCCACAAATTCCATTGAGTGGTGTATGTACTGCCAATTATTCTACTCTTTGTGTAATATACTTTCTTTTATGATTATTTACATCAATGATGTATTTTCCTTCTTTCATGGGGTGTATGTTTTGAAAGATACCCAAGTCGGTAAGGGAACATTTCACCCTCCTCTTTTTTTAAAAGACATCTTTTGTTGGGTCTTTTAATTTACATATTATTATGTTGGGATATTTTCTCATATATCCTTATTGATGTAAATATTATGTCCAAGTGATGAGATACACTTTTTATCTCTCATCAACTCATTTTGATGTGATGCCGTTAGGCTGTCAAGGGAACTTTTTAACCCAATTTCGATTTCTTTGGGTTCAACATGTAGTCATTGAATATGTCATCCATTGAATATGTGTGAATGAACTTTTATTGTTTCACACATAATATCCACTTATATTGGGGGTATTTATATTTTTCACACATATTTTTTAGATTGATTTGTCCTTAATTTAAGGATACCTTCTTTATAAGGGATTTCATCACATTTGACATTTCTATTGAGGGTTCATTGTTGATATGCACCAATTCAATATTATATGGTGTATATACTGTCCTTTGGAGTATTATATCATGAATCCATTTATTCTCATGATATTATAATGTTATGACTAAATTTTATTCCTCAATTATTGTATTCAAGTGTCTCTAATTTTGGTAAAACCCCTTTAACCAAAATGTCATTTTAAACGTTTTAATTATTTGTTCTTATTAATATCCATGTTTTAAAAATGGTTTTAAGGATTTATTTATATGGATATTAATGGTTTAAAATTTTAAGATTCAAGGTGGTATGGGACACTTTGATTCAAAAATCTCTTTATTAAATGTTTTAAATGGTTTTGAAAATGGTTTTGATAAAGGATTCTATTATGATATATTGTGATGTGGAAATGTTATCATTTCTTTATATTGGTTTTATGTTTTATGATTTTATATTGATACTTGGACATTTTAATAGGTGGTTACGTTATAAACCATATGACGGGTGGTGCCGTGAATACCAGGACGGGAGGTTACGTTATAACCTCCAATGCATTGGGTATGGAAGTCGACCGTATGGCTATTCCATTAAGTATGTATGGAAATTGGCCGTATGGCTATTTCATTAAGTGATATGTGTGGAAGTCGACCACATGGTTATTCCACTTAAGTATGTTTATGTCCCAAGTTACCTTTATATATGCTATGTGTTCTTTATATGGGTTTTATGGTAATTCTTTGGTTACAAAAAGGTAAGTAATGATACTTTATTCAGTGAAGAGTTTTTACTACATCATGAAGGTGAAGGTATTACTTTGATAGAGTATACGTGGATTACTTGATGTTTGAAAAAGTAACAGTTTTTATTCTTTGTGTATCCCTTACTGAGCTTTTTATGCTCAACCCAAGTTTTTTTGAAATGTTTTTCACAGGACTTAAAGTGGAATAAGGTCAAGGATGGCATCAAGGGAATGTCACACTATATAAGACATTGAACTAGACATGTTTCATTTTAAGAGTTTTTATTTTATGGAAATTTAGTAGAAGCGACTACTTTGGAATCTTTTGAGATGTAATAGTTATGTCCTAATTCTCTAAAACTCTAAACCTGAAAAGATACTCAATGTGAATTACTCATTTAATTCAATATTAATTAAGGATTATGGTTGGGGCCTTATAGTTGGTATCAGAGGTCGGTTTAGATAACTTTAGAGGTTAGGGTATTCTTTAAGCATAAGTGACATAACCATAATGGTTAGGATTTCAGAAAGAGTCCTAGTTTTAGATAAAGTGAATGAGTAAGTGTATCTTAGTGTTTACCTTACTCATTAGTACATGATGGTTTTGTTGATATACTCACACTGACATTTCTATTTTTAGTGAATGGATGGATCTAGCAGGCACCAAAGAGACAACAGGTTTGAAGAAAACTGTGGTGGTTCTCTGATTAAGATACTAGATAAAATGGAGGATTCAATGAGTAAACTCATGGTTGTCCTAAACCAAATATCAAGGAGTCATGATCAACCGCTTGAAACTTGGTATGTTCTGTAATACATCATGTACGAGATGACTAATCCATGTGGAAGTTCAGGTAATAATAATAAAGGTAACCATTAGAGTTTATATGATCCTTACTTTTGAGGTAATTATGGGTTATTATATGATATGCTAGAAAATGAAAAGCATGAGATAAACATGAGGTTAAAATATGTTATGATTATTTTTGAAGATTTTATCTCATTTTGGGGATTGTTTTATGAATTATATAGTTTTGGAAAAAGAAAAACACGCAGACCGTGTGACAACCCGTCGCGTCGGACAAAGCTGTGGGAATCGAACCCACAATCAAAGTACAACTGGTATTTATCGCCTACCACTGGACTACATGAAGTCCCTAGTTAGTTTGACTGATTCATTCTAGTTATATGATTTTATGAATTAAGAGTAAGTTGATTTTGGGTTATTTATGAAAATGATTAACCTATCATAGAGAATATGTGATTAGGTTAATTACTTTTCAAAACGAGACTTTATGAGCAACTGATATTGTTTGGAGATAAATGTTACGATTTATCTTGGAAGACTATGTGACTAAATCCTTCAAATATTTGGGTTTCAATCTTATATTGGTTTACTTTGAAGAATTTTATGGACAAATTTTATATCGGATGATCCTTGTTGAACTTTGGGTTTTGTTTGACAAATTTTGGAGATTAAGAATAGATTTTCCTTTTTATAAAGGGTTATCCTTTTCTGGATTATCAGACCTTGTACTAACCTTTTTTGTTTTGGTTATGGTTAAGGTCTAAATATATTGGAAGTATATAGTTCTCTTTTGTGGATTAGGTGATTCTCTAGAAGTTTATTATAGTACTCTTAATTTGAACAAGTCTTCCTAAATACTCGCCTATTGGAGAAAATATGAGTTTGTGTAAGGAATCTAATAAAAGTTGAGAGTCAATATGATAAGTGATTATGTTTCCTTATGAATAAATTCCCCAATAAAAAGTATCTTAAAACAAAAATGTTGTCTATTAACTTTTCCTACTGGGGAATCGAATAACGTTTAACCCATCACAAGTTTGTGATTTTCTCATTGTTAACTTTCTCCTAGACATGTTTACTAAAACTCTCCCTCAAGAACATGACCCTTTGCTTTTTCTTCCATGTCCATATTTTCATACATGGAATCCTAGTATGGGTTAACTCGGGTGACCTTTGTACTTATCTTCCTTTATTTTAAAGTGATTGTTTTACCGACCCTTGTTCCGATGTGGGACTTTCAAGGATGTTTCCAAGCCCAATTTTAAAATTGCGAGGACAAAATTCCCAAAAGGGGGGAAGGATGTAACACCCCAGGTAAATAAATAATATGACATCTTTATATTTATCCATATTTTTGAATCAAATATTAATATTACTTTAAAGGGGATGCTATGCTCGATGGCGTACCCAACACGCAACAACGAGTTTCTTGGGAATCTTACGTTGCACTCTAATAATAAAATAATATTATTTTAAATGGTAGTTAACATGTAGCCATTGTATTGGCGGGAATGGATAGAAATAACTAAAATATGATTATATATGTTTTTTAAATGTTTTTACATTTATCCAATAAAAAATAAAGGCTTAAAATACAGAAAGAATTCAATTTTAGGCGTATATTCCCTAGTTTTCAATAAAGGTTCACTTATCGCCTTTTGCTGGCGTACTGTCATTAAATATAGTTTTGATCACTCTTATACATTCTTTTGGACCAAATAAAACTCTTCTTTAGAATAGGGACATTAAATTTTACTTTGTGTAAATTTTTGGTATCATTCCGATAAAGTTCATTTTTTAATGAATAGTGTAAAATGTTGTATTTTAATTCAAAACCTCTTTTTAATCTAATTTATTTATATGATTAGATTATCTTTTTAATTGGTTTTAAAGCGAAATTATAATATATTTTTACCATTGAATCCAATAGTTGTCCTTGAATTAATTTCACTTTGAAATCAGACTTAAACCAGTGTCAATCTTTTGATACTTATTGTTTCATAAAAACAAGCTATTTGATCTGACAGCGGGAATTAATTATTAAATTCATTAATGTGACTTATATGTTTTTAATTATGTAAAATAGACTTCATTTTTGAATTCGGAATATCAAATATAGCTTAGGGTGAATTTTTGGGATTTTTCTGAAAAACTTCAATTTTTGATGAATAGTGAAACCACTAAGTGGTACTTATAAAAAATGATTTTTCCGTTTAAATGAAATTTTGCCATCATTGTGTTTTGAATTTCAAAAATCTGACATACATGGTTGTCATTAAGAAGTAAAATGTGGTTCAATGGGATAAAAATAATTTTTTGGTGAATAGTAACTTATTAAGTTCTTAATCGCGATTAGTGGTAATTAGGGTAGTTTAAGGTATAAATAATGCTTTAATAATATAAAATGACCTAGACACTTGTCCCAACCTTATTGGTTGTGTCATGGAAGACCAAGAAAAGCCATGGGTCAACTTGGGGACCCCATGGAGACACTTTGGTTGGGAAATGACATAAATAACTTTTTATTTAATGTAAAAGTAAAAATGACACAAACATAATATGTTTTACAAAAACAATTTTTATATGGGGTTATAAAGATCAGATTTTTGATTATAAATAGTAATTGGAAAGATAAAACTATTTCCTACATCATAGTAGTTTTTTTATAATTTTTAGGCATTAAATAAATTAAATTATTTATGACATAATAATGATGCAGCGATGACATCATTATTTGACGATTTAAATAAAATGGAAAGATAATGTAAAATCTATGAACTACACATGTCCAAAACTAATTGGATGAGTGTATTTAGAACCCTTATCACTTTATACACGAATTCTATCAATGTGGGACCTTTTAAAACCGAAACACATTTTCAAATAAAGTAATATTTCTTTACTTTCCAAAAGTGACCCTCCTCTCCTCTTATAAAAGGCCCCCACCTCTACCTCATTTCACACACTCCTCAAGACTTTGGCTCGGCCAACCCCTGCCCATTTACTCTCTCCACATCCCTCTACTCATCCCAGAGGATTCCATTTGGGTAGAATCCTTTCAAATGAAGCCTTTAGGCTCAAATCAAAAGGAGTTACACTTTTAAAGGTAATTCATTCTCTCTTGTTCATTTGTTTTATTTTATTTCTCCAACCCCCTAAACTCTTTTTATTTATTTCTTTTGTAACAACACCAGTATCTTAAATATACTAGTATGTTGTTATAAGATTTATTCGAGCTACACTCTCACACAACTACATCAAATGGTTAAAGAACATACGGTTTCCGTGGATGGCGAAATTGTGCCTCCCGAAACGATGATTGTTCAATACTCATTTAACACCTTCAAAGGTGGCCATTATGATGTCACTATTTTTATATATGATATATAATATGTTTATGTTTTACTTATGCTTCTTTATTTTTCATTTGTGTCTTACCTTTAGGGCTTCCATTATGGGTATACGCGATATCTTCATTTTAGGAAGTGCGGACTACCGCCCCCTCAAAGTGATGTGATTCGTTAATGCCATACGTGGGACGTATAAAGGATGGATTTAATGTTATTATATATGATGTTATACTGGAATTATAATATACCCCTATATAATTATTATTTCTTTCCATTAAAGTATGAGATAGAAATGAAAGTAGCGTTCATGCGTACGTACGGCTTACCGTCTCCATGAACGGTGCATTTCATTTTTTATCCCCAAATGTAATGTACTATTAAAAGTATATGTATATAATGGATATATATAATGAATGATACATCTAAATGATGAATATACTTCTGTAATTAAAATATACATACCTCTCATTTAATTTTATTTCCATTAATATGAGAAAGAAATGAAAGTAGCGTTCATGCGTACGTACGGCTTACCGTCTCCAGGAACGGTGCATTTCATTTCTTACCTCTAAATGATTATGTAATATTATAAATACATTTATATGCTTTATATATATGATATATATGATATCCAAATAGGGAATGTCATTCTGGATATAAAGAACCTTTGACCACACGAACAACATGTAATTGTAAGAAGTCCACTTTCGACTTAAGAACAAAATATCGGCAAAATAAATATTATTAACTTAAATGATTACATAATGTTTATGACATGGTAATAAGTGATATAAAAGAAATAATGAACTTGAAAAAGGTTCTTAAGGAAGTATAAATTAACTCAAGTTTATTATTTAGGAGATTAAAGAACGATCGAGTCAAGTCGGACCCGAGGTAAGGGATCCTACAACTCTCTTTCTTTTTAAGTACACTCTTTTATGTCATTTTTTAAGATCATATTTCTTATGATTGGGATGTTATTTTATATTAATCCTACTATAATTTTTATGTTCATGTGATGAGAGACCCTATTCTCTCTCATCAATCCATTTTTGAAGTTTTGAGTGGCGTCGTTAGGCTGTCGAACTTTCGTAAGAGATCTAACCTCTCTCTTTCATTTTATGTACTCTCCTTTATGTCACTTCTTTTAGGCTCCTCTTTGTAATGTTGGGGGATGTTCTTTTATATTCCAATTTCTGTACATTTTATTTTAATGTGATGAGATACCCTATTTGATCTCATCAATCCATATTCGGAAGTTTTATGTGGCGCTGTTAGGCTGCCGAGTTTTTGTAAGGGATTTTTCATCTCACTTTTATTCCCATGAGATTTATGATACATTTGCCACAAATTCCATCGAGTGGTGTATGTACTGCCAATTATTCTACACTTTTTGTAATATACTTTCGTTTATGAGTATGTACATCAATTATCTATTGTCCTTCTTTCATGGGGTGTATGTTTTGAAAGATACCCAAGTCGGTAAGGGAACCTTTCACCCTCCTCTTTTTTTAAAAGACGTCTTTTGTTGGGACTTCTAATTTACATATTGTTATGTTGGGATATTTTCTCATATATCCTTATTGATGTAAATTTTATGTCCAAGTGATGATATACACTTTTTATCTCTCATCAACTCATTTTTATGTGATGCCGTTAGGCTGTCAAGGGAAGTTTTTAACCCAATTTCGATTTCTTTGGGTTCAACATGTAGTCATTGAATATGTCATCCATTGAATATGTGTGAATGACCTTTTATTGTTTTACACTTAATATCCACTTATATTGGGTGTATTTATATTTGTCACACTTATTTTTTAGATTGATTTGTCCTTAATTTAAGGATACCTTCTTTATAAGGGATTTCATCACATTTGACATTTCTATTGAGGGTTCATTGTTG
The DNA here is from genome assembly GCA_963277665.1 of Viscum album. NCBI lineage: Eukaryota > Viridiplantae > Streptophyta > Magnoliopsida > Santalales > Viscaceae > Viscum > Viscum album. Next base: position 1,751,970,838 of record OY728159.1, on the reverse strand, counting down.
ATATGCACCAATTCACTCTTATATGGTGTATATACTGTCCTTTGGAGTATTATATCATGAATCCATTTATTCTCATGATATTATAAAGTTATGACTAAATGTTATTCCTCAATTATTTTATTCAAGTGTCTCTAATTTTGGTAAAACCCCTTTAACCAAAATGACATTTTAAATGTTTTAATTATTTTTTCTTATTAATATCCATGTTTTCAAAATGGTTTTAAGGATTTATTTATATGGATATTAATGGTTTAAAATTTTAAGCTTCAAGGTGGTATGGGACACTTTGATTCAAAAATCTCTTTATTAAATGTTTTAAATGGTTTTGAAAATGGTTTTGATAAAGGATTCTATTATGATATATTGTGATGTGGAAATGTTATCATTCCTTTATATTGGTTTTATGTTTTATGATTTTATATTGGTACTTGGACATTTTAACGGGTGGTTACGTTATAAACCATATGACGGGTGGTGCCATGAATACCAGGACGGGTGGTTACGTTATAACCTCCAATGCATTGGGTATGGAAGTCGGCCGTATGTCTATTCCATTAAGTATGTATGGAAATTGGCCATATGGCTATTCCATTAAGTGATATGTGTGGAAGTCGACCACATGGTTATTCCACTTAAGTATGTTTATGTCCCAAGTTACCTTTATATATGCTATGTGTTCTTTATATGGGTTTTATGGTAATTCTTTGGTTACAAAAAGGTAAGTAATGATACTTTATTCAGTGAAGAGTTTTTACTACTTCATGAAGGTGAAGGTATTACTTTGATAGAGTATACATGGTTTACTTGATGTTTGAAAAAGTAACAGTTTTTATTCTTTGTGTATCCCTTACTGAGCTTTTTATGCTCACCCCAAGTTTTTTTGAAATGTTTTTCACAGGACTTAAAGTGGAATAAGGTCAAGGATGGGATCAAGGTAATTTCACGCTATATAAGACATGGAACTAGACATGTTTCATTTTAAGAGTTTTTATTTTATGGAAATTTAGTAGAAGCGACTACTTTGTAATCTTTTGAGATGTAATAGTTATGTCCTAATTCTCTAAAACTCTAAACCTGAAAAGATCCTCAATGTCAATTACTCATTTAATTCAATATTAAGTAAGTATTAATGCTGGGGCCTTATAGTACGTTTCCCTTTGAATAATGCAATGACATGCATTGTACGCAACTTTGAGATTCTAACACACCGCAACCAATCAAAATAGTCTCTATGAATGGTAATACCTAATTTTTAAAATTTTATAAATTATATCTCTCAAAATAGACTTCATTTTTTGATTTGGAATATCGAAATTTTCCTAGGGTGAAATTTTGGTACTTTTCGGATAACTTTCATATTTTGATCAATAGTGAAAATTACTAAATTTTAATTAAAACCAACTTTTTTAATCGAAAAAATTAATATTGATAAATTGTGAATTTGAGTGGTTTTAAAGTATATTTAGAATATATTTTTACCATTTAATGCAATTTTTGTCATTGGACATAATTTCACAATTAAACCAGACATAAACAAGTGCCAATCTTTTGATAGTTATTATCTCTTAAAAACACGATTTTTGTTTTGATAGCGGAAATTAATTTTAAATTAATTTCTGCCACTTCTATGTTTGGAATTTAGAAAAATGGATTCCATATTTGGAATCAGGATGTTCAATTTGTGTAAATAGGTAACTTTTATTTTTATTCATTTTGAATAATTATTTAGGTAAATAGTTTATTTACCATTGTTAAAGGATAAATCCGGTAAATAAGGGTTAAAAAATAATATTATAATAATACAAAATTAACCATAAACGTGTCCTAACCTTATTGGTTGATACATGTCCGACCATGGACATCATTGGGTCGATTTTGGGACCCCATGGTGCCACTTGTAAGTGATAGGGAAACTTTATTTTAATTAAGTTAAAATGAATACAAAAATGACACAAGGATATATCTTTTAGAAAATCAATTTTTACATAAGGTTATATATGTTGTATTTCCAACTAAAAATTTTCACTAGAAAGCTAAAAAGATTTCCTACATAACGGTATTTTATTTACATTTTTATACATTAAATAATTTAATTTATTTATGACACAATAGTGATGCAGTAATTACCATATTAATGAAAAATTATAATAATTGATATTATAAATACACAAATAAATATAATTTGAGACTTTTTGTAAATACCAATAATTGAATAGGTTAATATGACTTGTTAGGATTTATTTAATTAACTTTTTTAGAAGTACTATTTATGTTATGATTTTTACAAAAATCAATTATTGAATAGTGTCAAAATTGACATAAACGAGTTTTTAAAACAAATATTATATTATTAATTGATATCAAATTTATAAATATCTAAGATTCGTCCAAGAGACATATATCATGATAGGTGTATCATTAATGGATCACTTGGAGGTCTCTTGGAGATATATAGTATGTTTATTAACCATATATTATAAAAATACAAAGAGACATTGTAAAAGTGAAACTAATTAACTAAGAGTTAAAACTAAAAGATAAGGATAATATAATGACCCAAAAATGTCTAAATTCTATTGGTTGAGTGGTTTTAGACCATTCCCACCTTAAAATTTAAATAATCCACTTTGTAACCATTAGAAACCGAATATTAATTAATTATAAAATAATATTTCTAGCTTTTCGAAAGGTTCCCATCACCCCTCTTATAAAAGGGCACTCCTCCTTCTCATTCATTCACACCTTAAAAGCCTTTTGGTTAAGCCAAACCCTGCCCAAATACTCTCTAAACTTCCCCCAATTCATCCTAGATGCCTTCCTTTAGTCAGAGATTCAACCTAAGGAGCCCTTTTGATCAAATCAAAAGGAAGAACCCGAAGAAGAGGTAATGTTTTCACAACCTTTTTTCAAGTTCCTTTCTTCTTCCACTTCTTCTTTCATTGTTATTACCATTATAAAATAATAACTCCAGTATATTATATACAATTTTATGTTATTGTAAACATGGTACAACCATATTTCTGTATTCTATCCATCCTTTGAATGACATGTCTCCATACGTGCGTACGTACGGCTTACCGTCTCCACGTCGTGGTGTAATTTTTATTCAAACCATTATTATTTGGATGGGTATAATAATGATGTGTAATTCATGTAAATAGTAAATATAAAATGATAATGATTCTGTATATATGATATACAGTCAAATTAAGTATTATTTTATTATCAAAAGAATGATATTGTCGCTCGTGCGTACGTACGGACTACCGTCTCCACGAACGCGATGAGATTCATTTTCCATCGTATCCATTCAAGACTAATTCTAATTTAATGATTAAAAATAATTTTTAAATATTTGATATCATTCTGGATATGAATAATATACATCCCATTAATAACAAATATGACTCAAATAACAAAGAATATAAAGGAAAATGAACCCGTTAACACCTAAAACGACAATAATTCTAAGATATTATTAACAAATCAATGTTAAAAGATCGTATATGATATCATATTAATGCATATGATTCTTCTTTAATTCAATAAAAACTATTTTAACATTATACAGGAGGTTAACCTACCCTCTACCAAGGAAAAAGTACAAAGTAAGGGGTTTCTTATCTCACTTTTTATTCTCTGAGAATTCCATTGTTCACCACTTATTTATTACATGTGGTGTGTGTACTGCCCATGTTTGTATTCATTATGTAATATAATTTAATTCATGTATATTTACACCATTATTGTATGATCCTTATTTCATGGGTGTATTTTTTTTATGTTACCAAATCAATAAGGGAATTTGAAATTTCAATTTCCACTCATTCGGCTTTATGCATACTTCATTGATTATTTTACTCCAAGATTATGTGTGAAATCACTATTCATTTGATTATTTCATAATTTCCACTCCCCTTTCTGTGGATATAATTTTTATACACATAATCACCCCATTGATAAATTCTCAAGTCATCGGTATGAACTTGATAAGAGTAATTTTTACCCAATCTCGATTTGTTGAGATAAACATCCAATTCATTGGTGTTGTTTTTACAAGAATATGTGTGAATGTCCTTTGACAATTTTACACTGAATATCCAATCATATTTAGTGTATTTATATTTTTCACACATAATTATGTCTTTGATTTATCCTTAACCTAAGGGTACAACCTTTAGAAGGGATTTCATCTCAATTTACATTCCATTGAGACTTCTTTGATGTTATACATCAAATCACTTTTATGTGGTGTATATAATGTACTTTGACATAGTATATCATGAATCCATTTATTCTCATGATATTACAATGTTTTCATTACCTCAATTATTTGTATTCAAGTGTCTCTCTTTTGGTTAGAAACTCTAACTAAAATACCAATTTTAAATTTTTTAAAGACTTATACTTCTAAATCTTTCTCATTAATGTCCATGTTTTAAAAATGGTTTTAAATATTTATTTATATGGACATTAAAGTTTTAAAATTAAAACTCCTTTTAAAAGTTTCAAAGTGGTATGGGACACTTTGATTCAAAAATCTATTTTTAAGTGTATTCTTGACAAATAGCGTGGCTTTTAAATGATTTCGAGTAAAAGGGGGATATTTCACTCTAATTGTTTTGATGATTATTTTCATCTATTTCAATATCCTTCATAATTATTGATTGAGGTAAATATGATACAATACAATCATCCATATTGTATAGAATGAGTTATGTTTAACTGTGGATGTGCTATTTTTATACCATTCATGGTTTGTGGATAAAGTATTGACATTTTGTATGCTAGTTTTAATACGAATATTTATGTCATGTTTCAAACTTTTCATATGAGGAATGTATTATACTTAGTAAGTGATGGGTGGAGCCCGCTATAGCTCCTCGATGCATCGGCAGGTCTCATGAGACAAACTAGTGTCTTGGTACAAGGCCTTGACAAAATCTTATTTTTAGTCTTTGCACGAGGCCCTATCTATGTGGTTATGATAGTCTCGCATTATGCATTGCATAATTATGAAAGTGGTTATTAATATTTCATGTGAATATTCGATTAGAAGAATATACATGTGAATAAGTAAATGGAATCATTTATTTTTATTTTTGCCATACTATGTTGAAGTTCAAGTTTAAAAGGCTTTTGTTTTAGTTATACATTGCCTTGAATGTTTATTCTTATTTATGAAAGTTTCTGATATATTTTTATCCTTACTGGGCATTTGATCTCACCCCTTTTCTATGTTTTATTTTTCTCAGTATATAATGAAGTAATTTAGGAATGACCAGTAGGGATAGTATGAGGGGATAAGAGTGTGGACTATGAAGACTAAATTGTTGTAGTTTTCATTTTATGATGTAATGTAAAACTTTATGAATATATCTAGTGTTTCCAAGGATACTAAACTAATCGGTCCTTCGGGACTTGATTCCTTGTAATCATGCCAATGTTATGTAATAATGCACCGACTCTGGGTAGCTGGGGTCGGGGTGTTAAAGTTGGTATCAGAAAAAGTTTAGTACAAACATTGGTAGCTAGATTTAGATAAACTCTGATTAGAGCACGTAGACCTAAGATGAACATTGAGGATTATTATATAAGAACTTCCTAAAATTTTGGTATTGTAGAGATTTTGTGAGTTTTCCAAGAAATACTTCCCTTTCTAGATACAAGCAGGTAGCGGCGGATCTGGCATAGATGTACCTAGGGGTAAAACCCAAAAACACCGCTTTGAGCTAGTCTCTAACGGGAACTGGTGCATGACAACGGGCCCTGCTGCACTCTTTGTTACGACACTCCTGGGAGATTTTCTTAAGATAATTTACAGTTTCTTTACAAACCTATTTGAAGTATTATATATAAGATGAAAGTAAATGACCTTGGTTAATCCTAATGTGTTTAAAATTGAGAATATGGTGACATGTTAATCTCTAAATGATTTTATGAATACTATTACTCACACAATGCTTTCTGGTTTTAGTCAATGGCTGGATTCCAAGGAAGTCATAGTGACTTTAAGAATGATGTACGAGGTGGGAACGGTGGTGGAAATGAGCAACAAAATAGAATGTTGATAACCGTAAAAGATACCGTCTTCCTGCCAAATCAATTTTCCAAAAATATGATCAACAATATATATACTAACCAATTCCTGGAGTCAACAAAGAAGAGAAAGGTGATGAATGGTAAGAGCTCCAGCAGTGGAGACCATGGAGAACGGAATCCTCAATTTCCATCATACAACAAATGTGGAAGGAGACACCTAAGAAAGTGTCTAAATGGGACAATGAAATTCTTTACGTGCGGGAAGGAAGGACATAAAGTGAATAATTGCTGAAGAAAAATGAAGAGTACTATGGAAGAAGATAAAAATTGTCCCAAGAATCCATTTATAGTCATTTTCCGTAAATGTAGGGGACTCGACCATTACCCGAGTGAATTCCCTATTCTATAGGATATTTTCTTGGTCAAAGAAGAAGCTATGTGGAAATAAATGGTTGGAGAAATGTTTAAAAAGTTTTAGTGATCCTTGTTGATGGGTTTACTTTGGAATAATTTTCTCTTGTATTTTTAAGCCTGCACTTTTCCATGTGAGAATGATATTTGAGGAAGAATTATCTTTTCTCTTGTTGATATAGTTATAAATAACCATTTGGTTTTATATGATCGTTGGGTTTGAGGCAATTATAAGTTATTATAATTTGGGATGAAAATGCAAGGTATGAGATAAGATTTGTGGTAAAATTATGTTATGGTTATTTTGAGAAATTTATCTCATTTTTTTAATGTAATAAAATATAGTTTTTGAAAAAGGATAACACGCAGACCGTGTGACAACCCGTCGCGTCGGACAAAGGTGTAGGAATTGAACCCATAACCAAAGTGCGATTGGGATTTATCGTCTACCACTGGACTACGTGATGTCCTTGGTTAGTTTGACTATTATTTTTAGTGAAATGATTTTATTGATCAATAAAAATTTGATTTGGGATCTTGTGTCTTATCAATTGAATACCCTTAGTATAATAAAATGATTTGGTGATTAAGTGATAAATGTTATTTTGGAAGTTGTTCGCTTTGTTGTGAACACTATATGCCCAAAAAAATAGAATATTATGGGATTTCATTTGATGATTAATGGTGAATTTTTATCTATGTTTTTATTGTGGATTTATAGTGATTTGGGTTATTTATGGAAATGATTAGGTTAATTACTTTTATGTATGTGATTTTAAGAGTAATTAATGTCATTTCGAGATACAATTTAATTTGGACGACTACATTCCTATAAGTTTTGGGATTCAATATTAGTTTGGATTATATTGAAGGATTTTAAGGACAATTGATTATTGAATGGTATTTATTTAACTTTGGGGTATTGATGGTTTAATTTTAGAAATTAAGATTAGTTTTTTTCTCTAATGGAATATCCATTTGAGGGATCATCAGATATTATACTAACCAATTTGGTTTTGATTAATCTCTAATGAGAAGGTAAATATATAGTTTATCCTACGTGGATCATGTATTTCTATAGATGTTTATTTTAGCTCTTCCATTGTGACCAAGTCTTCTTGAATACTCATTTTTCAAAAAAAATTAGTTAGTGGTAAAAAGATATTAAAGAATGAAACTCTACTTAAAAAGTAAGTATATCTCTTTATGTTCTTAGTCAATATCATAAATGAATTCCTTGTCTTTATGTAATGTAACTTAAAACAAAAAAATGTTGTTTGTTTACTTTTCCTATTGGGAGACTAAGGATCGTTTGTCCCAACACAAGTTTGTGATTTTCTTATTGTTAACTTTTTCCTGATCATGTTTTCTATCCCTCTCCATCAGAACTGAACACTTATTTTATCATCCAAATCCATGTTTTCCTACATTGAATCCTATTATGGGTTATCTTGGGTGACCTTTATACCTCTCTTCCTTTCTTTTAAAGTGATAGTTTTATTAACTCTTTTTCCGATTTGAGACATTACATTATATTATAAAGCCCAATTTTAATAAAATTGCGACGACACAATTTATTGTAGGAGGGGAGAATGTAACACCCCAAGATTCCATGGTACGTTTCCCTTTGAATAATGCAATGGCGTGCATTGTACGCAACTTTGAGATACTAACACACCACAACCAATCAAACTAGCCGTTATGAATAGTAATACCTACTTTTTGAAATTTTATAAATTCTATCTCTCAAAATAGACTTCATTTTTGGATTCAGAATATCGAAATTGGCCTAGAGTGAAATTTTGGTACTTTTCGGATAACTTTCATATTTTGATGAATAGTGAAAATTACTAAATTTTAATTAAAAACAACATTTTTAATCGAAATAATTAATACTGATAAATTATTAATTTGAGTAGTTTTAAAGAATATTTAGAATATATTTTTACCATTTAATTCAATTTTTGTCATTGGACATAGTTTCACAATTAAACCAGACATAAACAAGTGCCAATCTTTTGATAGTTATTATCTCTTAAAAACACGCTTTTTGTTTTGACAGCGGAATTAATTTTAAATTAATTTCTGCCACTTTTTTGTTTGGAATTTGGAAAAATGGAATCCATATTTAGAATCAGGATGTTCAAATTGTATAAATAGGTAACTTTTATTTTTAGACATTTTGAATAATTATTTCGGTAAATATTTTATTTACCATGGTTAAAGAGTAAATCCTGTAAATAAGGGTTAAAAAATAATACTATAATAATAAAAAATTACCCTAAAACATGTCCTAACGTTATTTGTTGATACATGTCCGACCATGGACATCTTTGGGTCGATTTTGGAACCCCATGGTGCCACTTGTAAGTGATATGGACACTTTATTTTAATTAAGTTAAAATGAATACAAAAATGACACAAGCATATATCTTTTAGAAAATAAATTTTTACATAGGGTTATATATGTTGGATTTTCGACTAAAAAATTTCATTAGAATGCTAAAAATATTTACTACATAATGTTATTTTATTTATATTTTTATACATTAAATAATTTAATTTATTTATGACACAATGGTGATGCAGTAATTACCACATTAATGAAAAATTATAATAATTGATATTATAAATATACAAATAAATGTAATTTGAGACTTTTTATAAATTAAAATAATTTTAAAGGATAATATGACATGTTAGTATTTATTTAATAAACTTTTTTCGAAGTACTAATTCTTTTATAATTTTTACAAAAGTCAATTATTGAATAGTGTCAAAATTGACAAAAAAGAGTTTTTAAAATAAATATTATATTATTAATTGATATTAAATTCCTAAAAATATAAGGTTCGGCCAATAGACTTATATAATGACATGTGTATCATTAATGGACCACTTGGGGGTCTCTTGGAGGTATATAGTAATTTTATTAACCATATACTATAAAAATATAAAGAGACATTGTAAAAGTGAAACTAATTAACTAAGAGTTAAAACTAAAAGATATGGTTAATATAATGACCCAAACCTGTCTAAATTATATTGGTTGAGTGGTTTTCGACACATCCCCACCTTAACCTTTAAATAATCTACTTTGGAGCCATTAGAAACCGAATATGAATTTATTGTAAAATAATATTTCTAGCTTTTCAAAAGGTGCCCCTCACCCCTCTTATAAAAGGGCACTCTTACTTCTCATTAATTCACACCTTCAAAGCCTTTTCGTTTGGCCAAACCCTACCCAAATACTCTTTAAACATCCCTAAATTCATCCTAGAGGCATTCCTTTAGTCAGAAAGTCATCCTAAGCAGCCCTTTTGATCAAATCAAAAGGAAGAACCCGAAGAAGAGGTAATGTTTTCACCACCCATTATCAAGTTCCTTTCTTCTTCCACATCTTAATTCTTTGTTATAACCATTATAAAATAATAAATCCATTATATTATATATAAATTGATGTTATTATAAACATGGTACAACCATATTTCAGTATTCTATCCATCCTTTGAATGACACGTCACCATACGTGCGTATGTACGGCTTACCGTCTCCACGTCGTGGTGTAATTGTTATTCAAACCATTATTATTTGGATGGGTATAGTAATGAAGTGTAATTAATGTAAATAATAAATATAACATGATAATTATTCTGTATATATGATATAAAATAAAATAAAATATTATTTTAACATCAAAAGAATGATATTGTCGCTCGTGCATACGTACGGACTACCGTCTCCATGAACGCGATGAGATTCATTCTCCATCGTATCCATTAAAGACTAATTCTCATTTAATTATTAAAAATAATTTTAAAAATTTGATATCATTCTATATATGAATAAAATAAATCCCATTAATAACAAATATTACTCAAATAACAAAGAATATAATGGAAAATGAACCCGTTAACACCCGAAACCATAATAATTCTAAGATATTATTAACAAATCAATGTTAAAAGATCGTATATGATATCATATTAATGAAAATGATTATTTTTTAATTCAATAACAATTATTTCACCATTATAAAGGAGGTTAACCTACCCTCGACCAAGGAAAAAGTACAATGTAAGGGTTTTCTTATCTCACATTTAATTCCGTGAGAATTCCAATGATCACCACTTTTTTATTACATGTGGTGTGTGTACTGCCCATGTTTGTATTCATTGTGTAATATAATTTAATTCATGTATATTACATCATCATTGTATGATCCTTCTATCATGTTTGAATGTTTTGTATGTTACCAAATCAATAAGGGAATTTGAAATTTCAATTTCCACTCATTCGGCTTTACACATACTTCATTGATTATTTTACTCCAAGATTATGTGTGGAATCACTATTAATTTGATTATGTCATAATTTCCACTCCCCTTTATGTGGATATACTTTTTATACACATAATCACTCCATTGATAAATTCTCATGTCATCGGTATGAACTTGATAAGAGTAATTTTTACTCAATCTCGATTTGTTGAGATAAACATCCAATTCATTGGTGTTGTTTTTACAAGAATATGTGTGAATGCCCTTTGATTGTTTTACACTGAATATCAAATCATATTTAGTGTATTTATATTTTTCACACATAATTATGTCGTTGATTTATCCTTAACCTAAGGATACATCCTTTATGATAGATTTCATCTCAATTTACATTCCATTGAGACTTCTTTGTTGTTATACACCAAATCACTTTTATGTGGTGTATATAATGTACATTGACATAGTATATCATGAATCCCTTTATTATCATGATATTACAAAGATTTGATTACCTCAATTATTTTTATTCAAGTGTCTCTCTTTTGGTTTGAAACTCTAACTAAAATAAAAATTTTAAATGTTTTAAAGACTTATACTTCTAAATATTTCTCATTAATGTCCATGTTTTAAAAATGGTTTTAAGGATTTATTTATATGGACATTAATGTTTTAAAATTAAAACTCCTTTTAAAAGTTTCAAAGTGGTATGAGACACTTTGATTCAAAAATCTATTTTTAAATGGATTCTTGACAAATAGTGTGACTTTTAAATGATTTGATGAAAAAGGGGGATATTTCACTCTAATTATTTTGATGATTATTTTCATCTATGTCAATATCCTTCATCATTCTCGATTGAGGTTAATATCATACAATACAATCATTTATATTGTATCGAATGAGTTATGTTTGACTGTGGATGTGCTATTTTTATACCATTCATGGTTTGTGGATAAAGTATTGACATTTCGTATGCTAGTTTTAATAAGAATGTTTATGTCATGTTTCAAAATTTTCATATGAGGAATGCATTGGACTTAGTAAGTGACGGATGAAGCCCACTATAGATCCTTGATGCATCGGCATGTCTCATGAGACAAACTAGTGTCTTGGCACAAGGCCTTGACAAAATCTTATTTGTAGTCTTGGCACGATGCATTGGCTATGTGGTTATGATAGTCTGGCATTATGCATTCCATCATTATGAAAGTGGTTATTGATATTGCATGTGAATATTCGATTAGTAGAATATCCATGTGAATAAATAAATGGCATTATTTCATTTTATTTTTGCCATACTATGTTGATGTTCAAGTTTAAAAAGCTTTTGTTTTAGTTATACATTGCCTTGAATGTTTATTCTTATTTATGAAATTTTCCGCTATATTGTTATCCTTACTGGGAATTTGAGCTCACCCATTTTCTATGTTTTATTTTTTCCAGGATATAAAGAAGTAATTTACGAATGACCTGCAGGGATAGTATGAGGGGATAAGAGTGTGGACTATGGAGACTATATTGTTGTAGTTTTCATTTTATGATGTAATGTAAAACTTTATGAATATATCTACTGTTTCGAGGCTACTAAATTAATCGGTCCTTCGGGACTTGATTCCTTTTAATCATGTCAATGTTATGTAATAATGCACCGACTCTGGGTAACTGGGGTCGGGGTGTTACAATCTCTGCCGAACCCACATAGGATTTCAGTGCAGTCTTCATCTCTGTCGAACCCACATAGGATTTCAGTATGGTCTTCATCACTGCCGAACCCACGTAAGATTTCAGTGCAGTCTTCATCTCCGTCGAACCAACATGTGATTTCAGTACGGTCTTCATCGCTGCCGAACCCACATAGGATTTCAGTGCAGTCTTCACAGTCACAGCCAGCTCTAGGGTTCCCGCACAAAACATGCTCATTCCGGGAGGGTCCGCTCCACGAGCCAAGGGGTCGATACATCAACTGACACGTAGTCCGGAGTTGATGGATTTCAATGTTCTGTCTCGACAAGAGGAACTCAATGTGACAGACGGCGCGTCAATCAGACGCCCGGTCTGAGAGTTATTGACCTTTTTGTTTCAGGGGCCCGGTTGGTTTTTAAGTCAAAACCAACCCAACCGCACTCCAACTATGTCCAAACCTAGAGAAGAGTAATCTAAAAGGTTCTTCTCACTAAGACGAATCCAACAAGGTTGACGGCACGTCAATCGGACGTCCGGAGCTCAAGTTATAAGTGTTTCCGCTCTGAGGGCCCGGTTGGTTTCGTGTTCGAACCAACCCAACCATACCCAAATTTCACGGAATCCTTGAGTGTAATATACTGAAACGACCGTCTCGATCCAAGGATTGCTACACAATTAAGGGTGCGTCGATCGGAGGTCTGTATCCCATGTTATGTGAAAAATACCGGAAGTGGTCTGAAAATGGGGGTTCTGGGCGCGGCCCGGGGGGTGCGACCCGACCCAGCTGGCGCGGCCCATCCCGGCCGGGGCGGCCCGGCCCGGTGCGGCCGGTCCGGCCCGGGGCGGCTCGGCACGGGCCCAGCATGGTTGGCTCGGTGCTAGCCAAGCAACCACGCAAAGGGGGCGTTGCCCCGTTGATTGGAGTCACGGCCCCCCGCGTGGGGGCCGGTCCATACCAGCGGACGCGGCCCAGCGCCGCGTCCCCCCTTTGGTCCCATGTGGTCGAGGGACCAGCCGCCTGCCGCCGCGGCTTCATCCATGGCGGTCCTTCCCAGCCGGGCGCCGGGCGCCACCGTGCCAGCGTGGCACGCCAGCGGGGTCTTCCGCGAACCACCGGACGCGCTCCGGTGGTCCGTTTTGCCTCCCGTCTTCGCCAGCGTTCCTCCCGGGACCAGCTCTTCACTACGAAGACCTCAAAACACCTTTGCAGCCTACTTCATCGCTGCCCGTCGATCCGCACACCAAGAAAAAGGAAACGGTGGGTTCAGACTTTTTCGTTGGTCCGCACCGACCGCGTTAGCGGTTCAACTACTTCCGACAAATTTAACATATGTTGAGGATATAATTCACATAGATTTAATTAAACCAAACCACCTACCTCAAGTTGTTGATGATTGAAGATTGTCGGGGGAGAAGGAAAGTTGCGAAAGAAGCTTTGCGGAAGGAGGATCGTCGTTGTCTCGGTCCACGGCGTCGCGTCGTCGATCTCTGAAGGTTCGACGTTCTTCGTCGCCCTTCATCGGAGGACAACATTCTTCATTGGCAATGGTGTGTTCTTCACATTCTTCGCGTTCTTCAACGAAGAAGGTGAAGATTAAAGGCATGAGAAAAACCTCTCAATTCATCTCACACAACCAAATCCACCCCAATAAAATAAGGCGTAGCCTTATTTTATTTCTCACGCAACCTGTTTTTGAAAATCAAAAACAGATCATTCAATTAATTAATTTAATTGAAGAGTTTTAACCACCCAATTAAAGAGGCATTTAATAAATAATTAAACGCGAGAGTTGCCTTGGCATTTAAGAGGGGGGTGCGGGTGAGTTATCAAAATTAATGCACGTGGAAGGAAAAAGGAAATAAAGGGGTGGGGCTCATGTTGGCCCCACCTCACTAATTTACTACATAGGAGTTAGGATACCAGTGGGTCCCACTCCAATTTCCATGCCTAGATTAACACTGCTTAGAATAAAAATAAAATCTGTTGCACAATTTTATTTTATTTTATTTAGTTAACCCAGAAAATTTAATAACCTCACCCGAGAAAACACAACTCCAGAAAAGGTGTTCTTAAGAAATTACAGGTGTTGTGATTCCATCGGTGCCCTCAGAATTCGATTCCGTGCACCGGTTCAAATGTTAGGAAAACCCGCTCGTTCGTTCACTGAACGTACCTGAGCCCAACTTCGGGAAATGATTTTGGGCACACCGGGCCTCAGAATCAGGTGCCGTCAGAAATTGCATTCTTGTAAAATTTCAAAGAAAATTAATAAAAAAAATTCTTTGAATTTTACAGGTCTTTACATTATTTCCACCTTAGGTCTTTACGTTCCCGTATAGATACATCATAAACTAGGGGAACAAATGTGGGTACTGATCACGCATCTGAGCCTCCCACTCCCAAGTGCTCTCCTGGGGGTTCCCGTGCTTCCAGCTGATGCGCACTAGAGGTATCTACCATAAACGTAGGACCCTCTCCTGTTGATCCTCGATATCCACCGGGACCTCCGCAAAGGTCTCCCCATCGTCAAGGTCTAGCTCCCAATGGTCGATGATATGCGTCTGGTCGTGCACGTATCTCCTCAGCTGAGATACGTGGAAGACGTCGTGCACCCGGTGCAACTGAGGTGGTAGAGCCAGGCGATAAGCCACCTCACCTATCCTACTGAGGACCTGGAATGGTCTGATGAAGCACGGATATAACTTGCTGCCTCGTCCAAATCTCAGTAATCCACGTCGAGGTGAGACCCACAAGAAGACTTGGTCTCCATCCTCGAACTCCAGTGGCCTCCACCTCCTGTCAGCATAAGACATATGCCGGCTCTGAGCTGTCCTCATCTGCTCCTGGATGACCTGGACCTTCTTTGTTGTGGCATGGACCATCTCTAGTCCGACAAGTGTTGACTCCCCATGGTATGTCCAGCATAGAGGTGATCTGCAAGGCCGGCAGTACAATGCCTCGTATGGTTTCATCCCGATGGTGGAGTGGTAGTTTTTTTTGTACACGAACTACATCAAGGGTAGGTGGTCCTCCCAGCTGTGAGCAAAGTCGAGGACACATGCACAGAGCATGTCCTTGAGAGTCTGAATGGTCCTCTCCGTTTGACCATCTGTCTGAGGGTGAAAGGTGGTGCTCAGACGTACATGTGTCCCGAATGCCTCCTACAACCCCTTCCAATGTCGGGAAGTGAAGCGAGCATCTCGATCGGAGACTATAGATGATGGCACACCATGAAGCCGTACAATCTCCTAAACGTAGAGACGTCCTTAGATCTCTACTGAGCCCTGCTCTCTGATTAGTAAGAAGTGGGCCAACTTGGTGAGTCGGTCGACAATCACCCAGATGGAGTCGTGACCTCTAGAAGTACATGGAATTCCAGTCATGAAATCCATAGATATCCCATCCCACATCCACTCCGGGACCTCCAAGGGTTGTACCAAGTCTGCTGGTACCTGGTGCTCTGCCTTCACCTGCTGGCAGGTGAGGCATCGAGAACTGAACTCTGCCACAGCCTTCTTCATACCCGGCCACCAGTGCTATTTTCTGAGATACTGGTACATCGTCGCCACTCCAGGATGTACCGCCAAAGGGGAAGTGTGAAACTCTCTCAGCACCTCCTCCTGTAAAGAAAATGGTACCAAGGAACGTCCTCTGAAAAGGACATCGTGAACTACTCCTAAAGAGAATCCATCAGGTGCCTGTCCTAAGGATATCTGCGCACGTTGCGTCTCACAGTCAGTGTCCCCACGTTGTGCCTCTCTGACCCGTTGTAGTAGTGGATGAGTGACTGTGAGTGACTGATGGAAGGTTTCTCCATCTCTATCCATGAAGTATATCTGCAAAGTGGCTAGCTTCTCCATCGCCTCCCCGAGTAGCTGGATGCCCGTCCTCCTGCTGAGAGAATCGGCTACTACGTTCCCCTTCCTAGGAGTATAGACTATCTCAAATTCATAGACCTAGAGAAACTCGAGCCATCATCACTGTCTCAGATTCAGGTCCTTCTGTGAGAAGATGTACCTGAGACTCTGGTGGTTAGAGTAGACTGTAAAGCGCTCGCCCATCAGATAGTGTCGCCACATCTTCAAGGTGAAGACCACTGATGCTAACTCCAGGTCATGGGTAGCGTAGTTCTGCTCATGCTGCCTCAAATGACATGATCCATAGCTGATCATGGCCCACTCCTGCATCAGGACACATCCGAGTCTGGTCTCTGATGCATCGCAGTAAACTACGTACCCTACTCCCTCCTCCGGTAGTCTCAAGATAGGCGCGCTAGCCAATCTTTATCTCATCTCCTAGAAGATCTGCTGACATATATCTGACCACACGAAGGGTTTCCCCTTCTTCGTCAAAACTGAGAGTGGTTCCGCAACTCTGGAAAATTCTGGCACAGATCTCCGGTAGTACCCAGCTAGCCCCAAGAAACTCCGCACATCCGTCACGCTCCTGGATGGCTCACAAGCTTGCACTACCTCGATCTTTGCAGGATCCACCGCAACTCCCGCCTCATAGATGACGTCTCCCATAAAGTGGAACTCACGTAACCAGAACTAATACTTCGAGATCTTGCCATAAAGCGGGTGCTCTCAGAGTGTGTCTAGTACAACCCGCAAGTGGTAGGCGTGCTCCTCCCTAGAGGTCAAGTATATCAAAATGTCGTCGATGAAGACCACTACAAATCGATTGAGTTATGGCTAAAAGATCTTGTTCATGAGACTCATGAACACTGCTGGAGCATTGGTTACACCGAAAGGCATAACCAAGAACTCATAGTGGCCATACCGACATCTGAAGGCCGTCTTCTGCACATCCTTGTCTCGAACTCTGAGCTGATGATAGCCTGATCTAAGGTCTATCTTTGAGAACCACCGTGCTCCGTTGAGCTGATTGAAGAGGTCGTAAATCCTCGGTAGCGGATACTTGTTCCTCACGGTCACCTAGTTCAAGCGACGATAGTCGACATAAGGTCACAAGCTCCCGTCCACCTTTTTGGCGAACAATATCGGGGAAGCCCAGGGCGAAACACTGGGTCGGATGAATCCCTTGCTCTGAAAGTCCTCCAACTATTCCCATAGCTCTTGAAGCTCAGCGAGTGCCATCTGATATGCTGGAGTGGATATCAGGGCTATTCCGGGGTACATGTCAACATAGAAGTCTACCTCTCTGCGAGGAGGTATCCATGGGGCATCATCGGGGAAAACATTCGCATACTGATCAACCACTGCAGGAAAACTAGGACTTCACATGTCAACTACTCCTAGGATGAGGCTAGCCAACTGATGAGTGATGGGCTGTCCTCTTCTCTGCGAGAGTCCATCCTGTGCTGCAAAGGCTCCCTTCTCTCCGGTGAAGGTGAACCTGCTCCAGTCGGTGCGAACACACCGCACCTTGGACCCAATATAGTCAATCTGAGCATGGACTGTAGATAACCAATCCATTCCCAAGATGACATCGTAAGGCCTCAATACCGCTACAAGAAGATCTCGGCCGAAGCTCTCACCTCCTAGAGTAAGCTCACACTACCGGCACCAGTGCGTAATCATCGATTCTGCTCTCGTAGGAGTCTCTAGCCGTAAGGATCGAGCCAACGGCTCCGTTAGAATCTCCGAGCTCCGAAAAAGGGAAGTGGAAATAAAGGAATGACTCACTCCTGTTTCTATAAGAACTACAGTAAGGGTGGAGTAGACATAGATCGTACCTCGAATCATCTTTGGCGCGCCATGGTCGTAGGCCTCCGCTGCCTGAAGCTGATCCTATCTCTTCCAGCTAGCTCCCTGTGGCCGAGGTGGACCTCTTGGTGGTGGTGGTGGTAAAGTCTCAAAGCGTCGCCCACCACCTGCTGCTCGGCCAGTTCCCCTGCCTCATCCGCCTACTCCTGGCAGACTGCCACGGTCGACCCTCTGCCTCTGCCAGGGTGGCCCCTCAACTGTGTGCTTCTCCTCTGCACGGAGGGTCGGGAAGTCACGAGCCATATGGCCCTGCCCGCCGCATGCGTAGCACTGTCTGCTCCTCGGATGGATGGCTCTGCCCCCTGGGCCCCGCACCTCTAAGACAGTGTCCTGAGGTCGTCTGCCTGATGGTCCGGTCCGCCTGGACCCCTGTGACATCCGTCGACTGTCAGCTGCAGACGACTCTGCTACGTGCCGCCCTGCGGTAGGTCTCGCTGCTGGCGTAGGCTCGGCAAGAATGCTCTCTATGAGAAGATCTCTCTCTAGTACTCCGGCCAATGTCAGAATGCTGAGGGAGATCATCGATGACCTGATCTCATGCCTCAGTCCCTGCTCGAAGGTCCGGGCCCAGAAGAATGGGTCCCGTACCATATCCATCGAATAGCCCGAGAGGTCGGTAAATCTCTCCAAGTACTGGGCGACCGTCATGCTGCCCTGCCACAGCTGTAGAAGCTCCTGGATGAACACCGCTCGGAGGGTGGCTGGGACGAACTCTGAGCAGAAGAGGCTCTCAAAGTCCATCCAGAGGAGTGACGCCTCGTCGTGCACCTTGAGCATCATGCTCCACCATCTACCTGCTGTCGTGTGCAGGAGCCTCACTGCGAGGATCACCATGAGGTCAGCTGGTGTCCCCATTAACTTGAAAACTTGCACAACCGCCTCCAGCCAATCCTCGGCTGCCTGAGGGTCCGTATCCCCACAGAACCTGGGTAGTCTCTGATGCTGAAACTCGTGCAACGCACTAAGGCGATGTTCACTATCAGCGGTTGGGGATGGTAGCATCGGTGGCTCGGTAGGTAGAGATACTGCCAGTTCCTCCGCTGTGAAAGGGCCCTACACCGAGGCCTCGTCTCTCAATGGGTTGTCATCTCGCACAATGCTCAGAACCCTAACTGGCTGCCGTCGTGGGGCTATCCTGAATAGAAACAGGTGCGCCACGGTCAAAACAATATACCTGGTGATCTGACACAAAGTAATCACAAAGAAAATTTTTGAAACACACATGCTATCAATGTTTTCGTGCATTGAGTCGGAAATCAAAAGTCAGGGTCCTGGTGTACGGATACGTCGGTCGCCGCACCAACACTGGACTCCCTGGACTGATAACTACACTCAATACCCTTAACACTATTTCTTCACATAGAATAAACATCAGATTCTTGAGTTCTGCAGTAGAAACGAACTCCTCTGATACCAATTTGTCATGACCCGTCCTCGGGACCCATGCCGTGACTACCCCAAGCCCGCCTTCCATAGGCCAGAGGCTGGCGACTAGTACAAAGGCATAAATCCTGACAAAAAGTGGAAGGCATTGCCTTTATATGTAAACAGACACCACAGAGTAATCCAGGAGAAGTAAACACTATGTAAACAGAGTACAAGTAAGTGCGGAAAGTAAATGGGCCAGAATACAAACCCAAACTGAAAGTAAAGTACAAATGGAAAGAACGTACATCAACTGAAAGTAAAGCAGCAACATCGTGCCATCCACTGGAAGTCCCACCTGAAGGGTGGGTACAGATAGTCAACTCATCTCCTTGGGTCCAGCTGTCCGCTCCGTGTACATCCCACCCAGTGGTCCACCTCCAGTTACCGACTTGATCCACAAGCCTCAACCACGATCAGCGTTGTCCGTCATCTGAATCCAACACAACGAAGTGAGGGCATATCTCGTGCAAGGGTGAGTATACTCTACTCAGTAGGGACCCCAAGACCCCCGAAGGACTCCCAGAATCTACAAAGAAAAGATACAATAATGAAGTAACATCCAACACTACTTAGGTATATGCCCATACATATACCTAAGTCATCAATTCCCGCTCGGCTCCAACATCCGAGCACAAGTTCAATCACATCCACAAAGGAGTAAAACCCAATCCACACAGGATAACAGAACTCAATCCACAAAAGAAAAGCAAGTCAATCATATCGAAGATATTGATTGAAGTCAAGACTCATCTCACATAGGTATACTTCTTCGGTGATAGAGATGATCAGATATAGCCATTGATTCATCTAAGCTGGGACCCACGTAACATACTAAACCAGCAACTCTTCCAGACACACATTGGATAGCAAGAACAGATTCAGACACTGCCAGACCCACATAGGATACAAGAACAGTAGTCAGTGCCGTCGAACCCACATAGGATATTTGTACGGTCTTCATCGTTGCCGAACCCACATAGGATTTCAGTGCAGTATTTATCTCTATCGAACCCACATAGGATTTGAGTACGATATTCATCGCTGCCAAACCCACATAGGATTTCAGTGAAGTCTTCATCTCCATCGAACCACATAGTATTTCAGTACGGTCTTCGTCGTTGCCGAACCCACATAGGATTTCAGTGCACTCTTCACAGTTGCAGCCAGCTCTAGGGTTCCCGTACATAGCATGCTCATTCTGGGAGGGTCCGCTCCACGAGACAAGGGGTCAATACATCAACTGACACGTAGTCCGGAGTTGATGTATCTCAATGTTCCGTCTCGACAGGAGAAACTCAACGTGACAAAAAGCACGTCAATCGGACGCCCGGTGTGAGAGTTATTGGTTTTTTCGTTCCCGGGGCTCGGTTGATTTTTAAGTCAAAACCAACCCGACCACACTCCAACTGCATCCAAATATCGAGCGGAGTAATCCAAAAGGTCCATCTCACTATGAGGAATCCAACAAAGTCAACGGCACGTCAATCGGACGTCCGGAGCTCATGTTATAAGCGTTTCCGCTCCGAGGGCCCGGTTAGTTTAATGTTCGAACCAACCTGGCCATACCCAAAGTTCTATGAAACCTTGAGTGTAATATAACAAAACGACCGTCTCGATCCAAGGATCCCTAATCAACTAACAGTGCGTCGATCGGAGGTCTTTAGCCCATGTTATGGGCAAACGACCGGAAGTGGTCTGAAAATGGGGGGTCTGGGCCCAGACCGACCCGGCCCAACCCCCTAGGTCGGCCCGAACCGGGGTGACCCGAACCAGGACTGGGGCCGGCCCATTAGGGCGCGGCATGGCCCTGCCTGGACGGCCTGACCTGGTGCGGTCGGTCTGGCCCTGGGTGGCTCGGCGCTAGCCGAGCGGGGTCGGCTCGGCGCTGGCCTAGCGGCCACGCCCAGGGGGTGCTGCCCCCTTGATTGGAGCCACGGCCCCCCGCGTGGGGGCCGTTACTTGCTAGCGGACGCGGCCCCACGCCGCGTCCCCCATTCGGTCCCGCATGGTCGCGCAACCAGCCGCCTGCCACCGCGGCCCGGTGGCGCGCCGGGCGCCGCCGGTGCCGCTGTGTCGGCGGGGTCTTCCACGGACCTCCGGACGCGCTCCGGTGGTCCGTTTTGTCTGTTGTCTTTGCCATCGGTTCTCCCGGCACCGTCTCTTCACTGTGAAGACCTCAAAACGCCTTTGCAGCCTTCTTCTTCGCCGCCCGTCGATCCACTCACCAAGAACAAAGAAACCGTGGGTTCAGACTTGTTCGTTGGTCCGCACCCACCGTGTTAGCAGTTCAATGACTTCCGACAAATTTAACACATGCTGAGGATATAATTCAAATAGATTTAATTAAACCAAACCCCCGACCTCATGGTGTTGATGATGAAAGATTTTCGCGGGAGAAGGAACATCATAGAAGAAGCGTCGCGGAAGGAGGATCATCAGCGTCGCGGTACACAGCGTCGCGTCGTCGATCTCCGAGGGTTCGGCGTTCTTCTTAACCCTTCGTCAGAGGCCGGGGTTCTTCTTCGGTGATGGTGCGTTCTTCACATTCTTTGCATTTTTCAAAGATGAAGGTGAAGATTCAAGGCTTGAGAAAAACCTCTCAATTCCTCTCGCACAACCAAAGCCACCCCAATAAAATAAGGCGCAACCTTATTTTATTTCTCATGCCAACTGTTTTTGAAAATCAAAAACAGACCATTCAATTAATTTATTTAATTAAATAGTTTTAACCGCCCAATTAAATAGGTGTTTAATAATTAATTAAATGCGATATTTGACTTGGCATTTAAGAGGGGGTGCGGGTGAGTTATCAAAATTAATGCACGTGGAAGGAAAAAAGAAATAAAGGGGCGGGGCTCGTGTGGGCCCCACCTCACTAATATCCTACCTACGAGTTAGGATATCATTGGGTCCCACTCCAACCGCCATTTTTAGATTAACACAGCTTAGAATAAAAATAAAATCTGTTGCATAATTTTATTTTATTTTTTTTTTTACTTAACCCAAAATTTTTAATAACCTCACCCGAGCAAACGCAACTCCGGAAAAGGTGTTCTTAAGAAATTACCGGTGATGTGATTCCATCGGAGCCCTCAATATTAGATTATATGCACCGGTTCAAAAGTTAGGAAAACCCGCTCATTCGTTCACTGAACGTACCCGAGCCCAACTTTGGGAAATGATTCTGGGCACAGCGGGCCTCAGAATCAGGTGCCTTCAGAACTGCGTTCTTGTAAAAGTCCAAAGAAAATTAAGAAAAAAATTTCCTTGAATATTACGAGTCTTTACAGCTTAATTATTGGAATTCATGTTTTCCTGGAACATAATACCATTTCAATAAAGAACATTCACAATAGAGTTTAATATTTATGAGTAAAAACCCATTTAACAAGGACAACATATTCATATCCTAATACTACTGATGCATTGGGGGGATTTTCTATATATAGTGTCCACTGATTCTTGTATATCAAAATAATTCCACATATATCAAGACGATCTATTTAATTCAATAATCAATTATCATTATCAATATTTATTTTTATTCAGTAAAAGCTATGTATTTGACATTATTTCCCCATCAATTCAAAATACATTCAATGTAGACACCATATGTAATGTTTAGGAAATAATCAAATGAATTATGTATATCATCTGCATATACGCACAAAATAAGTCAAAATATAAAAAATATAATAATATATCATTTCACTCATAATCAAATCATGACATAATAAATGGATTAGAAGTTTAACCAAATGAATGGAAATTGTGTTATGAAATTCCTCACCATATGTAATATGTACATTCATATGCCCCCCAAAAGTAAAACATATAAAAAGAAACATTTAATACTATGAGAATAATGAGAATAATTATATGATATATCAATGGGAGGTATAGACCACACACATTTGAAATAATTGGGGAATATGGAATGCATCTCATAGAGGTAAACGTTTGATGAGAAACCCTTACCTCACACATGATTTCGGTTTTACATGCTTTAACCTTTAGTATAATGGTTTAAAACATGTTATTAATTTATGAATGCACCTTTTTTACATTTACTATATCTTATATTATCCTACTATATAATTTTATCACACAGTTGTTAATAATATTTCACTATTAACATTTTGTTGGTGTTAATTGCATAATTTTCCAGTGCATGATTTGTTGTGTAAGTCCCAATTAATATATATAGGTTATAGTTAATTTTTCTAAATAATTATATTAATTTTTTTATATCATTATAAATCATTAAATACAATTTTATAATCATTATTTTATGGTCAAAATTTAAAATGAATCGCATCGTGTCATTGTGACAGTAGTTTGTATGTACGAACGAGTGACAATATCATTCTATTAATGGTAAAGGGGTAAGGAATTGGATAGTATATTAATTATAAAAAATGAATATAATGTCATAATATCCATATATATCTATTATTTCCATCATTATACCCTTCCATGTAAAGTGGTGATGAAAAACAAATTACACCACGGTTTGGAGACGACAAGCCATACGTACCCATGTATGGTGATTACATTTTTCATAGGATGGATAAATAATAGAAGATGGTTTTCTCATAATAATAATTACATCTTAGTATATATATTATATTTTTTTCTTACATTATTGTGAAACAAATCAAGAAGATGAAGTAGATGAAGAATGATATTTGGGAAAGCCGACAAAGATAATTACCTCTTGTACGAAGGATCTCTTTTAGAACTTCTCCTAGGGGAGATAGGCTTGGAATATTTGAAATATCAAGACATACATAACATGAATACAGATATTGGTAATAGAAAATGGTATGTTCTGGTTGAGATTGAAGGATCAATGTGGTGTGAATAAGTGAGGAAAGATGTTCCCTTTTTTAATTTAGTTGAGGGCCACATTTGGAAAATCTCAAAATATTAAAACAATATAAATTAATTTTTAATTAAAAATAAATCCAAAGTGATTTATCTAGAATATAATACTAGTATCGGTATAAATCCTCCCATAATATAATTTTTAGGCATTTTTTGTGTAAGAACTCATGTTTTGGATCGGGTGGTTTGTACGAGGGTTTTCTATTTTTTGAAAATTACAAGAATCTGAATTTATAAATGAGATTAAGAATTATGTTCCATGAGTTGAAACCTATTAATGTTATTTTATTGGTCTTGGGTAAAGACTCAATGAGTTTCCTATGTGGTTCAATGGGTTTCGGTAGCACCGAACCCAAAAAAGGAATGTTTTTAATGGATCTCTATAGGGCACATGGTTGGCGCAGAATTTGTTATACCATGTGGCGCACTACAAGAAACCATGTGAAATATTTATAGGGGAAAGAGGCCTCCTCATATTCTGCACATGGTTAGTCAAACTGTGTGGGATAGAACATATGAGGTGATTTTCTTATATAAGGGGTTCTGCGTAGTTGGCACACGGTTTTCCAAACCATGTGTGTTAAACCGTACTGAATATTATCTTAAATGAATTACAATAAATTTAATTTGAATTAAATTAATATATTTCACAAAAACCTCTCCCCTATCCTCAATCTCTATCAAATCACACTAAGGGGCTCCCCTTGAGTTATGACATGACCCCCTCCATGGTTATCCTCTGATATTTATTTACAGCTAGATTTCTCCTGTATCATCACACAATCATTGATGGTAAGACATATCCTCTATTATCCTCCTTGTTTCCAACATTTATACTTGTTCTTTTTTTCATGGTGGAGTTCACCTGAGTTCCCTATGTTTATAGGTAACCATGTTTTGGGTTTCCTTTGATGTTATGTCGGTGGAATGGTGTCTAGGGACCCATTGGTCCGTGTTCTAGAAAACTCCACTGAACGTGAGGCTATATGGCTGATTTCGGTCTAGATACATCTTTTCAGGGTATGTTTCTAAACTTTCAAGTTGTTTCAAAATCTAAATTTATGGTTTATTTGTTATTATGAGACCTAGGGGAATCAATTTAGGGTATTTAGATATTTTTCTAAGTGTGTGCACCCATTTTTCCCAGGTGTGAATATATATATATATATATATATATATATATATTCCATTATAATGTTCCTTCATGGATTGGGGAATACATGAATCAGTTTAAGGATATATATATATATATATATATATATATATATATATATATATATGGAAGTCTAGGAATGTGAGCAAGCTTCTTCTTCATTTAGAAGCCTTGGATGGGCCATCTTTTTAGGTAGGGTTATCGACCTTGTATTAATTTAAAAGTGCAGTTGTTATTTATTTACAGCATTAGATAATTTAAAATGAAATTCTGGAAAAAACTTCATATTTTTTGTTCAATGATTTGTTAGAACACGAAATATTTTTTTTCTAATAAAACCCCTCAATTTCGGTGTGCTTACATTATGATAAAACATAGTGAGTAGACTGTTTATGTTTCTTAGCTTTATGTTATGTGATTTTTTCTTTATACTTTCCTTGTTAGGGGAAGAATGGTTAATTAAAGTAACATGGTTTTCTTATATATGATATTTGTTTTCTCCTTTGATTATTGATGCACTTCACTTAAATTTTTCTAATGCTTTAGAGTGTGATTAAGTGAGTTGGAAAATCCATGTAAAATGATTATGTATAAATGATATTAAAATGGCGGGAATTCCATGTGTTAGGAATGAATTTGATCTATAAAAACATTTGGGTATACTTTTTTATTGCATGAGTTGTAAATGGGGATCTATTTCATTTTTATGAAAGTGATGGATAATCAGTGGGTATACTCATTATGGGTCTTGAATGAAAAATATAAAACGAGTGGGTGAACTCATGGGATGCATTTGAATATGAATTGTAAACAAGAGAGGGTATGCTCATTTGTTGACTTGTGTTAATAAAGGTAAATGGTGATATATGGGTGGGCATACCAATATGGCATGTTAAAATGGAAGTCGAACACATGAATAGTATACTCATGTTGTGTTTTTCATATGTTAGTGGGTATACTCACCAAACAAAATGATGTGGTTATAAGGGTGGTTATTCCTTTATGATTATATTTAAATTGATTCATTGAATTGTTCTTGTTGGGTGGGTAAACCCATTATATTTGATTAATGGGATGATATGAGTTGGTATACTCATTTAGAATTGTTTATTTTAAATGGGAGATTTGGGTGGGTTTATTCCTATGGAATAAAGTGGTGCATATGAGCGGGTATACTCATATGGTTTGATTTGAATAATGGTTCAATATGGATGAAATTTTTTATAGATTCCACTGATTTCTATCCATGGATATGTAATGTGTTATTTGATACCTTGGGTTGATTATTCCCCTTGGGTCTTGATTCTGTGGGATGCATCAGGCCTTGATACCCTGGGAATCCAAATTGCATAGAATCATCTAGGACATGTCGGTATACATGATCCTAGAAATCCAACCAGTTCCTAGATGAATTTCCACTGGGATGCCCATGAGATTCAATGGGGATACCTCAGATGAGTTCCTTAGATCTGGCCCATCATGGTCTATAATTATTATATGGGTTCCTTGGATGAGTTCCTTGGATCCTTACCTTTTTGTTATACACATCATTACACAACACGGTAATGAGTTATGTGATAAGATCAAATATACAGCTTGGTCATGGTAAATGGTGACATGTTTGAATATATGGTGAGGCCAATTTAATTATTTATATTGTGAATTTCTTATAGATTCCATGTTAATAGAGTTTTACTATCTTGTGGAGGGAGACTTGTAGTGTCTATTTTTGTATTATGGTTAGTAGTTTACATGACATGGTAATTTCTTATTCATATTTATAGCTTACAAATTTACCTACACACTGCCTATTACTTTTGAACATAATTGGATTGGGGTAGACATTAGTGGGTGACAGCCTACTGAGATGTTTTCTCACACCCTCCCTGGATACAATTCATGCCCAAGTAGACTCTTATTATATGAAGGTATATGGACCTATTATTGTGTTTTTTCTATTATAACTGGGAGTTAGTAGCAATAGGCCAAGAGAGGGATTGGGATGCTCATAGAGATCTCCTGTGGGGCTTTGTGTATTTTCTTATTTTTGCACAGATATGTAAATATTGATGAACTATTTAGTACATCAAAATTATATATAATTATTGTCATGCATGCATTTTATTAACTAGAATTATCCATTTTCAATATTTAGTTGATATTAAATTTGAATTCCACTATTTAGTTAGGAATCTATACTGCTTCCAGTGATATCTGTTTCTTTCTATTACTTCATGTTTACCATTATGAACTTTGAATATGAGGGTAAAATCTCCCCACTGAATACCCTTACACACTCATTTCTAGTATACCACCTCTGGAATATGGAGAGATGCACTTTAGGTCATGTGGAAACTAGACCAGCTACCAGTGTAGTGCTCAGTCCTTCTGGGATGTTACACAGTGGTATCAGTGGCTGTTTTTCAATTGTCTTACAGTTTTGGTCTGGTATATAGGACACTTGTAATTTTTTTATAGTTGGGAAATAGCCATGTCGGGGAATGATCACCCCATGTATGAGAATTTTCCATGTGTCCAGGGCTCAGAATTGATGTTATATAGTTGATGTTATAGTTTATGTGATTTCACATTGGGTGAATGTTGTATTTTCCCTAGCTTATTGATTTATGTGATTTTGGTAAATTTTCCCTTGGATGTAATGTTAAGGGAGTGACATGACATGAATCATATTAGGCACATAGAAATTCAAATTCCATGCATAAAACATTCCATGTAGTTTCATTAGTAGGATTCCTGGTAATTTTGTGTTGTGTTCCACGGGTGTAATGACATTCCTTTGATTTCATTTATCCTGTATACTTGTATATAATGTTTTACTATAATTCCATGTTTCTATGTTATATAATCCCTTCATGTTATCACTTATGATAACTTTATATAGATGGTTTTTATATGATAAAATGGTTGCATGGGATGAATTTATTGGTTTCTTTTACGAAGGGAGCTAGTTTTAGTGGTATGGTTATAACTAGAAAAGGGTAACCCATGTATTCAAACCATGGAAAAAGGGACTCTAAAATTTAAATTTTGGATGGAATTGGATATTATTTATGGGAAACAATTTTTATTTTTATTGTTTATGGGAACATCATGAATTGGTAATTGGAAACCCATATTTATTTTGAAGGCATGATGTATTTGAACTGGTGTAATTGGAAGTCTGCTTTGTTTTGAACATAAATGAACTGATTTAGGATCAAAATTATAGCGGTATAGTGTGTGGGCATATTATCAATTGGTAGATTTCCACCCATGTGAATGAGACATTGTATAACCATTGTGTGTTTGGTAATGGATATAAATGTAAAACTATATAGTTTTTTTGTGAAATTGTTTGGTAGTTTATAAAAAATGCTCAATTGGACCAAAGTAGGTCAATTAAGACATATTTTATTGAAATTAACTATTATGGGTCTCTTTTTTGAAGAACCATGGTTGAATAAATTGTTCCATTGGAGGTCGTCTTTTGATTAAAATTAATTTAGATTCTAAATTGCCTATTTATGATTGAATTCCTTTCATGTTAAATGTTTAAATATGAAGTTTGATATAACATTCCTATTTTTCTCGAGGGGCATTGATTAAAACCAATTTCCTTGTTTAGGAAATGGTAATTTTTAGTTTTTATAATTCTTTTAAATGTTTACGGTTTATATTTAATAATGAAATGGATATAAATTGAAAATTGAAGAGGTATCTGTTGCTTATACCCTCTTGTAAGGGTATTTTAAATTTTTTTATTAGTATCCTTAGAACGGAGACGTGAGCGATCTTTCATGGGATGTTCCTTTAGCATCGTCTTAAATGAAAATAGGTGCTCTTGAGTGAAATGAAATTTGTTTTTCATGATAGTGAGGTAGGGTCTATGTGTATTCTTCATAAGGGGCTAGCCCATCGTGGGTAGCACCCTTAGAGCTTGAGATTCCATTCTTCTGATGTATGCTTTTTGATGTAACATGTATGGGTTTCATTGTCCCCAGTAAGAAATTTGGGTTGTAAAAGACACCCCTATTGAGAGGTTTGTTCATTGTACCTTGACTATTGATGTGGGAATAATAATCAAGGAATGCATGGTTTGGTATGTTAGACATGACTCATACATGGTAAAATGTTTAGGAGGTCGTGTGAACATGTTTTCAAATTATTGATGGATGATTGGTTACATCTCCATTTGAGTTAATGGTTGTATGATAAGTAATTCCATTGGATTTTGTGAACTAAGGGTTGTATGTTTTAACGTACACGGTATTGTTCGAGTATTTAACGATTTAACGAATTGGTTGGTTTTGGTTTGAACATTTAGCTTGTGATGTTGAAGTCATTCCCTAGTTAACTCTAGAGTATAGTGATCATGGATAAAGGTTTGTTCATTCCACTACTTGGGAGTAATTTTTTGAATTTGGGTGTTTTGAAATGCTTGTCTGTGTAATTTTAGGCATTCAATCCAAATTTTTTATGTTGTAATTGTGGTTTGTGAAACAGCACACATTCATATAAGTTGTTCTAAACTAGCATGATGGTGAGAGGCTAGTGTTTTCTTTTGATGACATGGACAGTCCTATGGTTGGTAGCATCACTTTCTTCTAGAGTGTGTGTCGGTGAATGCTCAACAATAAGACTTCAATGAGGCTTGTGGTATGCACAACCATTTAGAAATTCTGGTAGTTTTTGAAGAGTTTATGTGGTATTAATTGAATGAGCATGAATTCCTCATTTGGTATATGCCTCAGGGTTTGATTAATGATGTTTCAGTTGGAGAAGTATAGCTATTGTAAAGTGTTGACCAGTAGTAGTTTAAAAGGTCTTCTTGGTTTACACTTACTGTAATATTCTGAATGATATGAGTGTGTCCCTTATCATGAGGTTTTCTTAGATGCACTAGGATATAATCTTTTATATGCCGCACTAATGTTAAAAATATTTTTGGTTCCTTCTTGATATTTCTCTATGATTCCCACATGATATGTGGTTATTTAGATGTTTCCATAGAAATGTAGTTAGGCTTGTGGTGTGTTAAAAAGGGTAAAAATTCTAGTTGTCATGTTTTTTATATGACCTTACTCATGCCGAGGAAAAATGGTTTTAAAATGGCATAGTAATGGCCTGAACATGGAATGTACCTGAGTTTCCGGTAAGTACTTCGATGTACATGCTTGAGTTAGCTGGTGAATCCCTTGGGGAGGAAGGGTTTTCAGTTCTATTTAGGGTTTGTTGTCCATATAATCTTGGAATCCTCAGGGATGGTTAGCCTTGCATGGATTGATTTGTTTTCCTTATTTCTAGATGACTGTTTTTGGTGATGGAATCATTTTAAGAACAAGCTCACATTTTAGGGTGAGTGTGGTTTTTTGGTTGGTGATGCGTTTCGAGGAAAGTGTATATATATAGTTAAATGAAAATACCCTTGGTGGAAATAACCAATGATCATATGGTTAAAGAGACGATGATGAATTATGTCTCTTGTTATGTGGGATCGGTTAATCATCTCTTCATTGTTATTGTAGGATTTTGAGATTTTTCTTTGAATTAAAATGCATAAGTGCTTCAGGCTGGTTAAATGGTTAAAGGTGCATTTAGAATAAGAAACACGAGCAACCATTGAACAAAACCTTACGACCTAAATGAGTTGGGTGATTTTTTCATAGTTCCCAAAGGATTCTTAGGGATGAGATGTTTTAAGGTGGGTAGATAGTATGAACCCTTTTTGGATAGGCAGGTTTGTTTTAGGGGTTTTGAATTTTTGGTTATTACCAGAATTCAAATTAAAAATAGATATTTGGAATGATGTTCTATGATTTGGATTATTAAAAATTTATTTTATTGGGATTTTGAAAATGATCAATGAGTTTATTGTGTGGTTTTTTGGGACTCAAGAGCATCAGACCCTAAAAAGGATTGTTTTCAAGGGATCTGTGAAGGGTGCAGGATTGGTGAACAGTACTATAAATCATGTGGCCCATTGCAAGAAATGGTTTAACTTGTTTCTGTGGGAAGAGTCCTCCACATGGTCTATCCACGGTTAGTCTAACCGTGTGGGATAGACCGTGCGAGGTGATTTTATTAGATAGGTGATTCAACACGGTAGGTACATGGTTTTCCAAACCATGTGGTTTAAACCATGCATATAGGCCTTTTTTAAGGAATGATATTAATCTTAATTTGATTAAAATTTACATAAAATATAAAAACATCACACCATTCCTCATACCCGATTGACGCATAGTAGAGGGCTCCCCTTGAGGTACGACATGACCCCCTCTACAACCCTCCTCCAATCATAATTTACATCTAGACTTCAATAGTTTATTCACACAATCCTTTATTGTAATCCATATCCTCTCTTATACTCCTTGTTTATTTATTTTTACATGCAATTCATCACCAGGTTGAGTTTGGTTGAGCACCCTAGGGTTAGGGTAACCCCATCTTCAATTTTCATTTGATGTTAGGTCATGGAAATGGAGTCTCGGGACCTGTTGGTCCATGTTCCAACAACCTCCACTGAAGGAAAGGAATCTTGGGTGGTTTCGAAAAGTAGGAATTGTTTTGGGCTACATTTCTAAATAGGTTAGTTGTTTCGAACTCTATAGTAAGGTTTTGGTGGTGATTATGAGACCCATGGGAATTTTTTTAGGGTATTGCGATCTTTTTCTAAATGTGTGCACAAATTTTTACTAGGTATGAATATATATATATATATATATATTTCATGTGTTTGTGTCCCCTCATAGCATAGGGAACAGGTGCATCGGTTTAAGAATATATATATGTGTGTGTGTGTGTGTGTGTGTGTGTGTGTGGAAGTGTGGGTGTGTGAGAAGGTTACTTATTGAGTTATAAATCATGGATGGTATAACTTTTGAGGTGGGGTCCTAGAGATTACATTTATTGAAATGTGCATTGTATGTTTATATATTGCATTGGATAATTGGAATAACAATATAGGAATGGAACCCTATTTTGTGGTCAATGATGTTTTATATTATAAAATTAGGTTTTTGTAATGAAACCCTAAATCGAAGTGTGTTGGCATAAATATAAAAACATAGTGGGTAAACTTTTTATAGTTATTTGCATTATTTTATGTGATTTTTCCCACTGTTTTCCTAGCTAGAGGAATCTTGATTAATTATAAAATCATGGTTTTCTTAGATAAGGAGATGAGTCACATCTTTTTCTTATTGATGCACTTTTATTAAATGGCTATGATGGTTTAGAGTGGGATTAATTGAGTGGGTAAACCCATGATAATTGATTAAGTGTAAATGGTATTAAATAGGTTGGTATTCCAAGTGTTTGGAATGAATGTGAACTATAAAAATGTGTGGGTATTCTCTGTGGTTTCATTAGTGGTAAATAGGGATTAATGATTAGGAAAATTCATTATAAAAATTTATTACATTTTGATGTAAGTGATGGGTAATGAGTGGTTTTACTCATTATGGGTCTTGAATGAAAAATGGGAAACTTAGCGGATAGACTCATGGGATGTATTCAATATCATATGTCAACATCAGAGGGTAATATCATTAGTTTACTTGTGTTAATAATGGGAAATGGTGATATATGGGGGGGCATACACTTATGGATTATTAGAATGGAATTGGAACACATTAGTGGTATACTCATGTTGTGTGTGGAATATGTGAGTGGGTATAGTCACTAGATGAAATGATGTGGTTATAAGGGTGGGTATTCCCTTATGCTTATATTTAATGTCTTTCTTTGACTTGTGCTTGTTAGTTGGGTAAACCCATGGTAATTGATTAAAGGGATTATATGAGTGGGTATACTCATATAGAATTTATTATGATAAATGGGAGATGTAAGTGGGTATACTCGTATGGAATGTAATAGTTTATATGAGTGGGTATACTCATATGGATTGATTTGAATAATTTTTTGAAATGGATGAATGGTTTGATAGATGCCATAGAATGCTCTCCATGGATCTAGAAGGAGGTAGTGGATTCCTTGGATTTATTATTACCCTTGGGTATTTATTATGTGGGATGCCTCAGGCCTTGCTAAAATTTGGATCTGGCATGCTTAGACTCATATAGGACATGTTGGTACACATCCTCCAAGGAATCTAATTAGTTCTTAGACTGAGTTTCCCGTAGGACACGAATGGGAGATGATGTGGATTCGTAAGATGTGTTCCCTGGATCTGGACCATTGTGGTATACACAAATTCATATAACATAACCATGAGGTATATGATGAGCTTGAATATATGGCCTGGTTGTGGTAAATTGTGACATGTTTTGATTTATAGTGAGGATGTTTTATTTATTAATTTATTTTTTGAATTTCTCATATATTCCCTTTTAATGTAGCTTGAATATCTTGTGCATGGAGAATTATAGGAGCTATATTGGTATTACTGTCAGTATTTTACATGCCACTGGCATTTCTTATTCATATTTACAGGTTATGTCTTTACCTTCACACTACGAGTTACATTTGAACTTAATTGGATTTGGATAGACGTCGGAGGGTTCCAGCCTACTAAGATGTTATCTCTCACCCTATTTGGGTACCATTGGTGTCGATTATACTCTTCTTGTTTGTAGGGCTATGGACCTATGACTTTTCCATTTTCTCTTGTACCAAGGAGTTAAGAGAAAAAGACCAAGTGGTAGCTCAAGATGCTTGTGGAGATCACCCTGGTGGTGTTGGGTCTTTTATAATTTCTACACTGAGATGAAAAGCATGTTGAACTGTTTACTTCAATAGAATTATGTATCATAATTGGATTTCAATCATTGTATAAACTAGAATTGGCCATTTTCTATATTCAGTTGATATTGAAATTGTCTTATGCTATTTTGTTATTTCCTTATACTACTTCCAATGATATTTTTTTCTTTCTATTACTATTTTTTTACCATTGTGTACTCTAAATATAAGGCTATAGTCTCCCAACTGACTTTCCTTACATCCCCGCTACTAGTTAAAAGCCTCTGGTGTATGGGGATATGCGCTTGAGGTCATGTGGTGACTAGTCTGGATATAGGATTAGTGGTAAGTCAGGCTAAGAAATTACATTTTGGTTATATTATTGACCTTATCATTTATCTTTAACCCTTATTTAAACCCTTTAACTCTCACAGTGTTAACTTCAATTTTTTACTCTTTTAAGATTGATATATCTTAAATAAAATTCCAAACAAACAATAAATGATCCATAATATAAATTTTAAATTTCATCCAAATCAGTTGTCCTAATTTTAGATTTTTATTAAATTTTAATCACTTAATAAAATATTTTTTATCTCAAAATATAATTAATGTCAATTTTGAAACTATTCCATACATGAATTTTTAAAATATCATAAAAACATGATTCTTTAAAAAACCTATATTAAATGATCCTCAATATTTGAAATTAATCTATAAAATTCTTGTATGACACTAAATATCTCATATTCTATTTATTTTAATATCATTTATTTGATATTTCTATTAGTTAATCAATTACTAAATCATCATTATGTCAGAATTTAAGGTAATTATTTATTTCATTAAAATTAAAAATAAATTACCATCATAAAGATAAGAATTTTAGAGTTCAAGTTAATATTTATAGCTAAATATATCATCCAAATAACAACATATAAAAATATAGTACTTATTAAAATCTTGAGTTTGAAATATTTTAATTACAATAGAATAAAATACTATAAAAGGCATAAATTCAACCATGTTGCTTCAATAGGTCTTCAAATCATCTCAAGAATTATTTTTGTCAACACTCACTCATATAATAAAATGTTTACTAGTATTAGGGTAATTTTATAATACATATAATATTATTTTTACCCTTAATTACCTAATTTACCCTAAACTATTATAATTTAAAAAACTATTACTATTCATATTATCCAAAAAATTAAAAAAACTATTTACTAATTTTGGACTTTCTAATTCAACATGTGGAATCCATTTTTCAAAATTTAAACAAAGTATTACATAAAATTGATTTAAAACTAATCCCATTGATGGAATAAGAAAATTAGTTTTTAATGTGTAACATTCAAAAGATGCAAATGTTTTTATATACAAATACAATGTAAAAATTGGGTCCATTAACCTAGATTAGATCAAATGATATAAAATTTATCTAATTATACTTAAAAAAATAATATAATTTAACACTATAAATTATTTAGAAGAAATTTTTTTATTAGAATCTAGTATTTTTTATTATTTATCCAAACATGAAACTTATTGAAAAAATATAAATAATTAATAAAATGAAAATTTTGATATATTTTATTCAATTAAAATTTTATTCCTTCAAATATAATATATAAAAATTAAAAAAAACTAGATTTAAAAAAAGTGCACCATAAATTATTGAAAAACTACCTTTAGAAAATTATAGCTTTTTATTTATTAAATTGGATTTATTCTTACATTAATCCTAGAAAACATATTGATAGAATTTAAAAGGTATATTATTGGATATATAATACATAAAATTCATTAATATCCTTATCTAATCATTATTAACATAATTTTTTAATATGAAATTTCATTATGGGAAGAAAATAATTTTTTTTAAAAAAATACTTTATATTCTATTGGTTTTTATTTCAACATCTAATTATTTGGTATCTAGGGAGCTAAATTTATAAACATGTGTAATATATATTTTCATAATTTAGTTATTGTCATACATTCTTTACATTCCAAGGGATATGTGATAATTATCACGATTAAATAATTTATACACTTGTTTGAGCTATGTGTTCTGTGTAACGTATGCTATTGAAGAGATTAAATTCAAAAAAAGACATACCATAAAATCATGTGCTGTTACAAAAAAATTTGAAAATTTTGCATCTTAATCAATAATGGGAAATATGTTTGTCCTAATCCAGTATATTAATAAGCTATATCATCATCCATGACAACGAAAGGGATGAAACTAGGGATGGTGGTGTGTCCCACCCAATAGGCCGAGTCCCCATAAAGTGCCCTGAATGTATTGGCAATGATACCTAACTTATAGAGAATTATTTTTTTCTTATGTGCATGCCACATTTCCATGTATGATTCCCTTATTACACTAACATGGATTATGATCTTGATTTCCTTATGATTTATGTCTTATGAATGGAGAAACTTAACTCCATGAATTTTGATTATGTTATTTGATGTGTAAGGTATGATATTAAATTGTTATTATCTTATTATTGTACCCTTATACTCACTATTATTCTTACATATATCCTTTTATTTCCCTTACTATGCTTCTGATATCTCAAATTATTTTGTTCCTTTCCCTAGGCTATGAGGAAATGTTTTGATTTGGAGTACTATAGGGGAATGTCATTGTGGGAAGAATTAAATATATTTCACCAAGATAGATTTTTGTTTTTCGGGTTTTCTAATATAGTAAACTATTATAGTCCTCAAGAAAATACTTTTTTAATGTGTATAGTATTCATCTAAAATAATTTAATACAGATGTATGTTAAGCTGAGGTTGCTATAGATTCCCCCCCCCCATGATAAGTAAATTGTTTCTCTCAAAGACGCCTCATATAAATATTACATAACCACCAAACATGCACATCTGGATGGGTCATTGAATTTGTACTGATGTGAAGATGTTTATATCCAGAGGCCCAATGTTAAGGTACCTATATTTAGAGAAAACATGATAAGTTTAATGGATCAAGTAGAAGCATATGGGATACTGGGTTGGGAAACAATAAGTTTTTCCAAGAAACATTAATCTATTTATCAATAGTATAGATTCAAGAGAAAGGGGATCTACCACAAGTAAAAATTATTCTGATGGTATAGTTGCATGTAAGAATCTGAGTTTCATGCAATTCAAAGTTGCATGATGTCCTATTTTCTTTAGTGAACTTTACTAGTTGGGAGAGTTGTTGTGCGAGGATCATTCAATCATAGACCAAGTCATGGGGGGCATATAGGATTTATAATGTAAAATTAATCTACCTTGTGTGGTTGAACCAATATAGCATGACAATATCCATTTTTTCCTGATTCTGTTACTTTTCACAACCAAAGTTATGACTTTTATGCACTAACCTTAGATTCCAAAAATACTCATGAAATTGAAAATCCTACTAACCATGTTGTGATTTATGTTGTTTCCACATCCTATATGGATGAGATGGTAAGGATCCCAGAAATTATTTATGTTATAAGGGTTTTTTTAACAAATAGGCACTCCTAGTCTTGTTTAAAAAATCCCTGAGTGGTTATCGAATAAGATATCGTCTACCTCAGTACAATTTTAGGATAAAAAATAATTTTTCTATCCTGGCCATCGATGAGAAGATGTTGTTCTTCTAGTTTAGTTTTCATGATTAAATATCCCATTAAAACATCACTAATCTAGGTCACACTACAAAAGAGAATGAAGAGAACACTATCTACACACTTAGTGGATGGATGAGGGTGATAATTGGAGATATACCAAAAAATGAGGAATTTACATGCTCTTATGTGATAATAATCTTGATCATACACCAGGAATACGAAAATGGCTGGTACAATGACTGGTATCTTTAAGATGTGGGAAATATTACTCATGAGTGGACCTAGTTGTACTGAATACGCTTTAGTTATTAGGATTATGGGGATTATCAGCAACACATTAGACAATATGTAGAAGTGTGTATGTCATAGTTACACAAATATTTCCAATAGGAGATATGTCCCAAACTCCTCATCCAGTGGTCCTCAGACACCAAAAACATATGCCTCAATAATAGGGAGGTGGTAATTAGCCTAAGGAAATTTCACTATATAGATGGAATCCCAATAATGGTATTTTATTATTATGAGTTCCTCCAAATGCTGAATACTTTGTGAGATAGGGAGAATAATCCCATTTATTGAAAAAAAACCTTCCAGAATCATTGAAAAATATTCTAAATAATAATACACCCTTCCACCTTAACATCATGTAATAGATATTGTTTGTGATGTTCTTAATGTAAAATTCAACTATGATAATGCCAACACAGCTAAAGAAATAATTTTGGTATAAAAATGGAGGATTTAGGAATCATACTGGGTGATATTAGAGGAGTACAGTTATCAAAAGTGGGGTTCTTGTATGATGTAGGGTCGGTATCTGTTGTTCCAATATACTTCATTTGTAGACACCTCCCTCAGTTTCTAAATACTTAATGTGAGGGACATGCAAATGAATCAACATCCAGGTACACTAATATCAGAGTCAATCAAAACATCTAACAACTGTGTACACCTATGAGTATCGGTTCTAGACCATATTTATATCCAGTTTGTCTATGTGGTGAGGAGAACCATGCCTAGGTGGATCTACTATCCATTCTAGTTATTGTACATGTGGATCACGACACATTTTTCAGGATATGAATTCTAAAACTCTAATAACTATCCCAATAAATTTCTTGGACCTTGATTCTCAACATTTCATGGGGATGCCTAGTGGAAATCAATAAATTCAGGGTCAGGGTCTGCATTTGTGATGCTGCAAAGTTAAACATCCATCCATTCTCAACTCCATCGAGCGACATGGTGGATAATCTGTTTGAGATGTTGAAGTAGAGGGAATACCTAAAAACATTCCTTGGTAGATTAATAATTAGAATAAGAGAAATGGTATTATTAGTATTTGTATATAGAATCGTGGTTGAACTATAAGTTGAGGCGCTTACAACAACTGAAGAAGTGAGTTTACATAGGGATCCATGAGGATACTATTCCTAGTATCCTTCATATGTTGTGGTGGATGTTCACAGGAAAGGATATAATGGAAGTCATCATTCTTCCTCTGAAAAATGTAATATGTGTTCTTTATAAAGGTTATTCCACCAATTGGAATTATTCATATATAGGTATGATTCTATTTCAACATGTATGAGTAATCATGATGTTAAGGGAGGCGCAAGATCATAAAGGTAGATGGTGAGATTCTATTCTAGGGGCTTTCCAAGCATTAGAGGCTCAAGTTGAGGGAAAATTAGGGTTGGCTCAAGCAGTTTTTTGACCCACTCATCATGGAAAGGATTCCTTCACTAAAAATTGATCGCATGATTTGGAGGAGTGCTCTCATGCTAGGATGAGTCGATCTAGGGAGGATCGTAGAAAGAATCTGCAGTATCTAATGAATCAAGTATCTAATGTTTCCTTTCAAATTCTTGAGTAATCATGGTGAATATTATAGACGGAATTAATAGTATAACATCAATTGTATATGATGACCTGAGACAAGATTAAGCTTCTAGATGTGGCTCTCTCATGAATCACTATAAGGGTGATGTTTCAGGAGGTTTTTTTATACCTAGTAGCTATATATTCCTTTTTTCTCCCCCATTGGCGACCTGGTATTCCCTTTATCTCTTTACACGTGATGTTTATTGGTGAACCTGCTCTATAGGTGACAACATATTTTAAAAAATTAGAAGAGGAGGGGTTACCCCTCTATTATAATATAGGGGAACCAATGATGAGGAGTCATGGGGATCATATTTCGATCAGCTGACTACCATGGAGAGAAGTGTGGTAACTCCTATAGATGATTACTTGGTTGAGCTTATGTTCACTATGGTAACCCCAAGTTATTAAATCACCTATATCTTCTAGAAGTTACTCATATGTTTTTCAAAGGAACTTACTAGGATTTTCATTATAAAGGAGATATCTAAGGGTGACCATGGACACCCTGATGGAGGGGATGATGGTGTTCCATCCATTATTAGTGGGAATTCATCAGAGTATATTCCTAGGGCTTCTATAACTCTAGGATCAGATGATGATGTTCGATTAGTGGTCTCAATACCTATGGTCTTTTGAGTCATCTATGGAAGATCGTTCCTGGTATTTCAATGGAGGTGTATACTGTTAGTGAGGAAGATAGACCAGGGTAAATAATCATTGAAATCAATTTACCTCAACCTAATATTGAATCTCAATAAAACAATAACTTTTCAAACACTCATTGAGCTATATGATTTTATTTCATAAATAAGATATGTAGTAGTTATGAAACATCTTTATAACCAACACTATGGGGTCCCGGTGCTGGATGTTGGTGCGCCAACTAGCGTCAATGGGTTTCTTCTTCAGGAACTCCTTGTCGATGCTATGGGAATAGGCATCACCCCAAACTTTTCCCTATGTAATTATTTTTTCCCATACACGATGCATATTTTCAAACATTTTGACACTGGTCAAACTAACTAACAATATTTTGTTTCATGAATTGTGTGAGATAGTATTATCCCAGCAAACGTCGATGGTTGGGGAACCTTGGGTGCCTCCCCAATGGATATACCAACTCTTGGGACTAGTGCAGAAAACGTTTTTTACGTCACCATTTTTTACGTCGGTTATATAAAACCGACGTCAAAATATGTAAAACGAGGTTTTTTACGTCGGTTATTTCTTAACCGACGTAAGAACCTGTGTTCGGTACACATTTAACGTCGGTTATTTTGATAACCGACGTTATTAATCACGCGGCTTCGTTTTTTACGTCGGTTATTTTTATAACCGACGTACAAAACGCGGTTTTCGAAGGCCCTTTGACGTCGGTTATTGAATAACCGACGTAACAAACGCGGTTTTTGAAGGCTTTTTTACGTCGGTTATGAAATAACCGACGTAACAAAAGAATCCGCAGATGTTTTTGACGTCGGTTATGGAATAACCGACGTAAAAAAACGCGGATTTTGAGCCCTTTATAACGTCGGTTATTTTATAACCGACGTCAAAAATGAATCGGAGGAAGGTTTTTACGTCGGTTATTGAAATAACCGACGTTATAAATGTTTTTAAAACAATTATCACGTCGGTTATTGAATAACCGACGTGATAACTCATTTAAAAATTTACCCAGACCCGTGGATTGTCATTCGCGAGTTTACCTTCGACAGTCGCGACTCGTCTCTCTCGCGCGTAAACCCGAATCGGCTCGTCCATTTCGTTGGTTTAGATTCGTTTTGCGATCATCGTTTCTCATATTTAATCTCCTCGGATCAATCATCTAAACTCGCAGCACTCAGGTAATCCTCCCACTCGTTCGTTTTTTTTCGCGGATAGTAAATATATATGTGTTGTGATTTTTTTGTTGAAACTAGCTAAGATTCTTCGATTGCGAACCCTTTTAACTCGTTTTGGCACCATAATCTTATTTATCATCCCTAGATCTATTTGTTCGACTTGCAATATTGAGTAATTTTATGATTTCACTAATTTTTCATCGTTTTCTATAAATCCCCGAGAGGGTTGGGGCGTGTCCATTTGGATGGGTTGCCCTTTTACAGTTGTTACTACTTTATTCACACACAACCATGGCATAGGTGCATGGATTTGGGGTCGGGGGGTGTCCAGGAGGGTTTACAAGGGGGTGGGTGGGTGTGGGGGGCTGTCCAAGGGTGTGGGTGGGTGTTGGGGGATGTCCAGGGGGGTGTCCAAGGGGGTAGGGGGTGGGGGGTGGTGTTTAGGAGGGGTGGGGGGGCTGTCCAGAGGGTTGGGGGGTGTCCAGGGGGGTGTCCAAGCAGGTCGGAGGTGGGGGGTTGTGTCCAGGAGGGGTGGGGGTGCTTTCTAGAGGGGTCGGGGGCTGTCCAGAGGGGTCGGGGGGTGTCCAGGGTGGTGTCCAAGGGGATGGGTGGGTGTGGGGGGCTGTCCAAGGGGGTGGCGGCCTGTCCAGAGGGGTCGGTGGGGTGTCCAGGGGGGTGTCCAAGGGGGTGGATGGGTGTGGGGGGCTGTCCAAGTGGGTGGCGGCCTCTCCAAAGGGTAGTTGGGGTTGTCCGGGTGGGTGGGGGGGCTGTCCAGAGGGTTGGGGGATGTCCAGGGGGGTGTCCAAGGGGGTAGGGGGTGGGGGGTGGTGTCCAGGAGGGACGGGGGGCTGTCCAGAGGGGTCGGGGGTGTCCAGGGGGGTTTACAAGGGGGTGGGTGGGTGTGGGGGGC
Organism: Viscum album; assembly: GCA_963277665.1. Lineage (NCBI taxonomy): Eukaryota > Viridiplantae > Streptophyta > Magnoliopsida > Santalales > Viscaceae > Viscum > Viscum album. The sequence continues at coordinate 1,751,928,254 of OY728159.1, read as the reverse complement.
TGTCCAAGGGTGTGGGTGGGTGTTGGGGGGTGTCCAGGGGGGTGTCCAAGGGGGTGGATGGGTGTGGGGGGCTGTCCAAGTGGGTGGCGGCCTCTCCAGAGGGTAGTTGGGGTTTTCCGGGTGGGTGGGGGGGCTGTCCAGAGGGTTGGGGGATGTCCAGGGGGGTGTCCAGGGGGTAGGGGGTGGGGGGTGGTGTCCAGGAGGGACGGGGGGCTGTCCAGAGGGGTCGGGGGTGTCCAGGGGGGTTTACAAGGGGGTGGGTGGGTGTGGGGGGCTGTCCAAGGGTGTGGGTGGGTGTTGGGGGGTGTCCAGGGGGGTGTCCAAGGGGGTAAAGGGTGGGTGGTGGTGTTTAGGAGGGGTGGGGGGGGCTGTCCAGAGGGTTGGGGGGTGTCCAGGGGGGTGTCCAAGCAGGTCGGGGGTGGGGGGTTGTGTCTAGGAGGGGTGGGGGTGCTTTCTAGAGGGGTCGGGGGCTGTCCAGAGGGGTCGGGGGGTGTCCAGGGTGGTGTCCAAGGGGATGGGTGGGTGTGGGGGGCTGTCCAAGGGGGTGGCGGCCTGTCCAGAGGGGTCGGTGGGGTGTCCAGGGGGTGTCCAAGGGGGTGGATGGGTGTGGGGGGCTGTCCAGGTGGGTGGGGGCCTCTCCAGAGGGTATTTGGGGTTGTCCGGGTGGGTGGGGGGGCTGTCCAGAGGGTTGGGGGATGTCCAGGAGGGTGTCCAAGGGGGTAGGGGGTGGGGGTGGTGTCCAGGAGGGTCGGGGGGTGTCCAGGGGGGTGTCCAAGGGGGTAGGGGGTGGGGGTGGTGTTTAGGAGGGGTGGGGGGCTGTCCAGAGGGTTGGGGGGTGTCCAGGGGGGTGTCCAAGCAGGTCGGGGGTGGGGGGTTGTGTCCAGGAGGGGTGGGGGTGCTTTCTAGAGGGGTCGGGGGCTGTCCAGAGGGGTCGGGGGGTGTCCAGGGTGGTGTCCAAGGGGATGGGTGGGTGTGGGGGGCTGTCCAAGGGGGTGGCAGCCTGTCCAGAGGGGTCGGTGGGGTGTCCAGGGGGGTGTCCAAGGGGGTGGATGGGTGTGGGGGGCTGTCCAGGTGGGTGGCGGCCTCTCCAGAGGGTATTTGGGGTTGTCCGGGTGGGGGGGGGGGGCTGTCCAGAGGGTTGGGGGATGTCCAGGGGGGTGTCCAAGGGGGTAGGGGGTGGGGGGTGGTGTCCAGGAGGGTCGGGGGGTGTCCAGGGGGGTGTCCAAGGGGGTAGGGGGTGGGGTGGTGTTTAGGAGGGGTGGGGGGGCTGTCCAGAGGGTTGGGGGGTGTCCAGGGGGGGTGTCCAAGCAGGTCGGGGGTGGGGGGTTGTGTCCAGGAGGGGTGGGGGTGCTTTCTAGAGGGGTCGGGGGCTGTCCAGAGTGGTCGGGGGGTGTCCAGGGTGGTGTCCAAGGGGATGGGTGGGTGTGGGGGGCTGTCCAAGGGGGTGGCGGCCTGTCCAGAGGGGTCGGTGGGGTGTCCAGGGGGGTGTCCAAGGGGGTGGATGGGTGTGGGGGGCTGCCAAGGTGGGTGGCGGCCTCTCCAGAGGGTATTTGGGGTTGTCCGGGTGGGTGGGGGGGCTGTCCAGAGGGTTGGGGGATGTCCAGGGGGTGTCCAAGGGGGTAGGGGGTGGGGGTGGTGTCCAGGAGGGTCGGGGGGTGTCCAGGGGGGTGTCCAAGGGGGTAGGGGGTGGGGTGGTGTTTAGGAGGGGTGGGGGGGCTGTCCAGAGGGTTGGGGGGTGTCCAGGGGGGTGTCCAAGCAGGTCGGGGGTGGGGGGTTGTGTCCAGGAGGGGTGGGGGGCTGTCCAGAGGGGTCGGGGGGTGTCCAGGGGGGTTTACACATCGATTTGTTTTATATTTCAAAATTGTTATATTCAAATTATGATTTTTTTCATATAAACATATATTTGTCTTATCTAAAAAATATATATATTTTTGCTATTTGTTATAGGTAATAATGAGTCGAAGTTGGATTACGGCACATCGAATGAGTAATGAATATGAGGAAGGTGTTGATGCCTTTTTGGAATTTGCTAAACGAAATGTTCCAAGTAGTGACATTTTTTTCTGTCCATGCCTGAAATGTCTGAATATGAAGAAGTTGAAAAGTAGAGAGATAAAAGATCATCTGATTTGTCATGGTTTCAATCCGAGTTACAACCCTTGGATTTGGCATGGCGAAACTGGACAGAATGTCACTGATGATAATGAATCGCAAGATGGTAACTCCGATGGAATTGAAGAAATGATTCGCGATATTGTAGCAGAACAAATTGAGATAGAACCGAGAGTTGCACGTCTATATGGTGATGCCGAAAAACCATTATATCCTGGTTGTACAGATTTTACGGTTTTGTCGGCGGTGTTAAGATTGATTAACCTGAAGGCAAAACTTGGATGGAGTGACAGAAGTTTTACAGAGCTGCTACAATTGATGAAAGACATTCTTCCAAAAGATAACGATCTTCCAGATTCACATTATAAGGCCAAAAAAATATTATGCCCGATGGGATTGGGATACAGGAAAATACATGCCTGTCCGAATGACTGCATTATATATAGGAAGGAATATGAATTTCTGAAAGAGTTTCCTAAATGTGGGACATCACGGTATAAGGTGAAAGAAAAATCACAAGCTGATGTAGAGATTACAAAGCTCCCTTCAAAGGTATTTTGGTATCTTTCTATAATTCCTCGTTTCAAACGTTTATTTGCTAATTCACATGATCCAAAAAGGTTAAGATGGCATGCTGATGAGCGGGTATGTGATGGAAAAATACGTCATCCAGCTGATTGTCCACAATGGAAGAAAATTGATGCATAGTACCCTACATTTGGAAATGAAATTAGAAATCTGAGACTAGGCTTGTGCACAGATGGAATGAATCCATACCGAACCCTCAGTAGCACACATAGTTCATGGCCTGTTTTATTGGTAATTTACAACCTCTCTCCTGAAGTTTGTATGAAGCGCAAATATGTCATGTTGAGTATCATGATCTCTGGTCCAAAGCAACCCGGCAATGATATTGATGTATACTTGTCACCGCTGATTGATGATTTGAAACTGTTATGGGCTGATGGTATTAGGGTGTATGATTCTTATAAAATGGAATATTTTCAACTGCATGCAGTGCTTCTATTCACTATAAATGACTTCCCAGCATATGGAAATTTGTCTGGATACAGTGTTAAAGGGCATAAAGCATGTCCAATTTGCGAACAACAGACGTCATATTGTCAATTGCATCATGGGAGGAAAACAGTGTACATGGGTCATCGAAAGTTTTTGCCTATGGATCACCCTTATAGAAGACTAAAAAAGGCATTCAATGGCTCACAAGAATTTGATACTGCTCCTCAACCTTTATCCCCAGAATTGTATTTTGAGAGGGTGAAAAACCTTGATGTGACATTGGGAAAGACACAGAAATCTGGTAATGATAGACATATTTGGAAGAAAAGGTCAATATTTTTTGAGCTACCATATTGGAGGTATCATGAAGTCAAACATAATATTGATGTCATGCACGTAGAGAAGAATATCTGTGATTCTTTGATCGGAACATTGCTATATATTAAAGGAAAGACAAAAGATGGGTTGAATGCAAGGTTAGACCTACTGTCAATGGGAATACGTTTGGAGTTAGCTCCCACTCCTAAAGGAAGACGAACGTTTCTTCCCCCGGCTTGTCATACATTATCGAAGAGGGAGAAAAGTAGCTTCTGTCAGTGTCTTCATGATATCAAAGTTCCTCAAGGTTATTCTTCAAATGTAAAAAATTTTTTCTCACTGAAAGACTTGAAGTTGATAGGTATGAAATCACATGATTGTCATGTCATGATGCAACAAATTCTACCAGTTGCACTGTGTGGAATATTGCCCATCCGTGTCAGAAAGACTATAATGAGGTTGTGTTATTTTTTCAATTCAATTTGCAACAAGGCGATTGATGTGAATGCTTTGAACATTTTGGAAAAGGATGCAATTTTTATACTTTGTCATTTGGAAATGTATTTTCCTCCAACTTTTTTTGATATGATGGTGCATTTACTGATTCATCTGGTTCGAGAAATAAGGCTTTGTGGACCTGTATATCTTCGTTGGATGTATCCTTTTGAAAGGTATATGAAAATATTAAAGGGATATGTTAAAAATCCATATCGACCTGAAGCCTCCATTATTGAAAAGTATATTTCTGAGGAGGTAGCAGAGTTTTGTACGAGCTACTTGGCTACGGCGCAACACATAGGTTTGCCTCCATCTCGCCATGAACGGGTTAATAATGAGGGAAAGGGGATTCGTGGCTTGAAAGTCAAATCACTGTCAGCTGAACATATGAAGAAGTTAGAATCATACATCTTGAATAACATAGCTGATGTTCAACCGTATATCACATTGCATATTAATGAGTTGAAACAATGTCATCCAAAGAAGAAAGAAATGTGGATTTTGAATGAGCACAACAAAACTTTTTTGCCATGGTTTAAAAAGACCTTGCTTGGTAGATCAGATGTATCAGAGACATTAAAATGGATAGTGGGTGGTCCATCTTTAAATGTGATAACATGGTCCGCTTATGACATTAATGGCTATACATTTCATACGAAAGCTCAGGACAACAGAAGTGCAGTTCAGAATAGTGGTGTAATGGTGTTTGCAGAAGCAATGCATTTTTCGAGTGCTAAGGACAGAAACCCAATTTCGGCATCAAGTGCATATTATGGAGTGATTGAAGACATATGGGAGGCTGATTACTTTAAAATTAAAGTTCCCGTTTTTAACTGTAAATAGTTTATCGGTAACAACAGTGTCAGACACGATGAATTTGGAATGACACTTGTTAATCTGAATAGATTGGAAGACACAGCTGATTCTTTTATAATGGCAACACATGCCAAACAAATTTTCTATGTAGTAGATCAATCAGATATGCAGTGGGCTGTTGTTTTACAAGGGAAAAACCAATATGTTGGTGAGGATGAATTTGATGAAGATGCTGATTTATGTGAGATCCCTACTTACATGGAAAGATTAACAGAACATAATGATGAGTATGTCGAAGACATGGTTTGTGCCATAAGGAACGATCACGACGAAGGAATTTGGGAAAACAATCCAACTGTACATTCCTAAAATTACAGGTAACACAAGTTTATTTCTTGTTTACATTTAGTTTTTTCATATAATGTTAGATACTGTAGATTTTTTACTTATTAAAATATGTATCAAACCAAAACGATAAAACAATAAAAACCGTAAAGAGGAGAAGTCCTGGGCGCACCGGCTGGCCGGTGGTGGATCACCGGTTGGCCGGGGGTCCAGACAGCTTTCCTCTGTCTGAACCACCGGCCGGCCGCTGGCTCACCACCGGCCGACCGGTGGACCAGACAGAGCCTTCCTCTCTGTCTGGATCACCAGCGGCCGGCCGGTGGTTCAGACAGAGAGGAAGGCTCTCTGTCTGGTCCACCGGCCGGCCGCTGGATCACCACCGGCCGCCCGGTGGACCAGACAGAGAGCCTTCCTCTCTGTCTGGATCACCAGCGGCCGGCCGGTGAGGAGCCAGCGGCCGGCCGGTGGTTTAGACAGAGAGGAAGGCTCTCTCTCTGGTCCACCGGCCGGCCGGTGGTGATCCAGCGGCCAGCCGGTGGCATCAGTGAGTCCACTTTTCAGCTTTCTTGGGCCAACTCCTTGGCAACCTTTTGCCTGTGTTTACCATGTTTATCATTGTTTAACATGCTTACCATATTACCAATGTTTACTATTATGTAATTTAGTACACTTTTCTATTTGTGAACTAATGTTTGTTTTTTTGATTTGAAGGAAAATGACAGATCAATCAGTTGATCAGCCACATGATTCTGGAGATGAGCATATTGGTCATACATCTGGGGAGGAACATTCACATGCTCCTATTACGAAAAAGAGTTCAAAGTTTGGTAAGCGTGGGTGCACACGTTTACCAAAATTATCACTTGCCCGTACGAAGGAGGAGAGGATAGTCGTGGAGTTTGATGATGATGATCTTCCTAGAGGTCCAAATGCTAAAGATTTTAAGGGTTTTTTAGCAACTCAGGCTAAGAGCAAAGTAAGCATTCTCTATGATGATTGGAGAAGTGTGGATAAGGCGATAATTTCTCAGCTGTGGGAGACCATTTTGGTAAGATCTTTTGCTATTGTTTGACTGTTCTTTAAATGTTTCTAGTATATATAATATTTTTAACCTCTTTTTTATCAGATGACATTTGATATTCCTGACACTGGAGGAGTCAGGAAGAAATGCTTATCGTTGGCTGCTAGGAGATGGAGGGATTTCAAATCAACCCTCTCATATGATTTCATTTATGGTCATAGGAGTCGTGAGAATCCATGTTGTATATATCCTTTTATAGATGAAGACACATGGAGAGAATTTTTTGAAAGTAGAAGAAAAGATTCATTTTTGGTAAGGGCAATGTAAACTTTTATAAGCTTTCTTATATAAATGATCTTATTATTGTTTTGTTAATGATTACTTATTCTTAATTTACAGCAAAGAAGGAAAGCTCATCAAGAGATCCAATCTAAAAATGTATACCCTCATAGTTTATCTCGGGGAGGGTATGCATTATTGGAAGAACAAATGATGGCAGAAAAATTTCAACAACTAAGAGCTGAGTCTTCAAGCTCTAGAGAGGTGGCCCCTCCATCCCCTCCATCTAGACATGAGAAATGGAAAAGAGCTCGGAAGGGCAAAAAAGGACAATATCTTTCGGAAGAATCGAGACTCGTAGTTGAGAGGATTGTAAGATATCTATTTTATTTATTTAAGTTTACTATTTTCGTCATATATTTCCAATCATTATAGAAATGTTCAATTAATTATTACAGGACTCTCTTGAGGAGCAGAGTTCACAGGGGACATTTACACCATCTGGGAGGGAAGATATTTTATCTGTGGCATTGGGAAAGCCCGAACATCCTGGCCGTGTAAGAGGATATCCGGCAGGTGTATCGGTAAGAAAAGTGTTGCCACGTTCCTCAACTTCTAACGTTGAGGGAGTTTATAAAAAAAAATAGAATCCTTGGAGGCTGAAGTCCATAATATTAATGCGACAATGGAGGACAAGATTAGAGCATCGGTGCAGTTAATGTTTGCAAACTTGCAAAGACAATTTCAGGGTGCAGCTCCCACTCCACCTCTCCCAGTAGCTCCCACTCCCCCACCTCAGCCTGCGGACCCCATTTTTGATCCTCCTCCTCCGCCGCAGCTACCTACTTATTGTGAGTTGTATGTTGATGATCCTCAACATCATATAGTTGCATATGGGATGGTATATTGTATAGGAGATACAGTTCATCATCAACAGTTAGAGGTAGAGAATCAGAGGGTCACTGTACAGGATATTATAGATAGATCAGCTCGGATACCATTACCTACAGATGAGGTGACGACAGTTGGACATAGTATCGGCCATTTTTTACTTTGGCCATCCAGACTTCTTCGACTCATTACCATAGAGGTATGGATGTTATATCTTTTATTTTATATTTTTATTAATGTTTTATCATTTGAAAACTAATATATTTTTCAATTTATTTTTACAGGAATACTTCAAAGGTAAAGAAATACTGTATAGACAACAACAAAGACAGATAGTTATGACATCAGATGCAGATACTAGCAGTCTTGACAAATTTTCAAGATATTCAAATTTGTTGGCGGATCATTATGACTTTACAATGGAAGCTCATGTCTGTGGACGTGAACTATGTGTGGGGATTATGAAAACTGATATCATGGAGTTTGTCACTGGAGATAAGTTGGGCATCAACGTGGTGAAAATTTTTATCATGTAAGTCTTAACACCTTTTCCTTGCATTATATTTATTAAAAATGTATACTTATGTCTGCTTTGTATTAGGTATATGTATAAAATTTGTGAGAGGAATGAGCTGACAGATGTATATGGATTCGTGGACCCACAATTGATTTCCCCTGAAGCATGTGCATTGGATGAGGAACAAAGAATGCTTTATATTGCTGATAGATTTGAAAAGAATGTAATCACACAGTGTTGGATGATGCCTTTTTGTGAGAGGTATGAAACACATCCCTCTCAAAGAGTTAATTATCTTTTAACATAAAAAACCACTAACGTTAAATTTCCTTTTCTTAAATTTCCTTTTCTCAGGGATCATTGGATGTTAGGGGTTTTTTGCCCTAGGGAGAAAACACTTTATTGGATATGCTCTCTCCATGATGATGTGCGAGAAAGTTTTAAGAATATATTGGAAACGTAAGTTTCAATTTCACAATAGTTTTATATATTATAATGAATTTTAAATTTACCCCATTCGTATTATTTTCTAACAGGGCATGGGTCCACTTTCGAAAAAGCGCAAAGAAAAGGAATTACAAGATCAAATATGTACATGCGAAGGTAAATATCCATTTATAATTTGTACATTTTGATTTATTACATAAAAATAATATATTGAATTTACACTCATTCATACAGAAATGTCATGAGCAACAAGGCATCATCGAATGCGGATATTACATGTTAAGATTTATGTATGAAATAATAACAACTGGGACAGTTCTGAGTTTTGACCTGGTAAGATTTCCTCTTTCTCATAATATTTCAATTTGATTTATTCATTATACACATTGACTACTATCCTTTTCCTTTGTAGCTTTTTGATGACCCTCAACCCTTTACTGCTGAAGATATCAAACACTTACAAGTGGAGTGGTCAAATTATTTTACAGGTTTGATTGACTTTTAGTTGTTTGTAATGTAAAATGTAATTTTGAATATTGTCAATGTAATTGTGTATTTCGTAGTCGTTTAGGTTGGATTTAGTTTTTTTTGAAGTTGACAGTGTAAGTTTTGAATGTTATATAAGTGAATGTTTAATTTTTCTCTACTTCTTGTTTTGGTCTACTGTTGATGGTTTTTCTGGTCTGGATTTTGGTATGGGGGGAGAGGTTCCAAGGGGGTGGGTGGGTGTTTGGGGGGTGTCCAAGGGATATGGGAGGGGTGTCCAAGGTGTGTTTGGGGCTGTCCTAGGGGTCGGGGGGGTGTAAATGAGGGTGGGGGTGTCCAAGGGGTGGGGGTGTCCAAGGGATATGGGAGGGGTGTCCAAGGTGTGTTTGGGGCTGTCCAAGGAGTCGGTTGGGTGTAAATGAGGGTGGGGGGGGGGGGCTGTCCAAGGGGTGGGGGTGTCCAAGTGGTGGGGGTGTCCAAGGGATATAGGAGGGGTGTCCAAGGGGTGTTTGGGGCTGTCCAAGGGGATGGGGGGGTTTCCAAGGGGTAGGGGGGTTTCCAAGGGGTCGGGGGGGTGTCCAGGGGGTGGGGGGCTGTCCAAGGGGTGGGGGGGTGTCCAAGGGGTGGGGGGTGTCCAAGGGATATGGTAGGGGTGTCCAAGGGGTGTTTGGGGCTGTCCTAGTGTTCGGAGGGTGTAAATGAGGGTGGGGGGGCTGTCGAAGGGGTGGGGGGGTGTCCAAGGGGTGGGGGGGTGTCCAAGGTGTCTGGGAGTTCTGTCCAAGGGGCCGGTTGGGTGTAAATGAGGGGGGGGTGTCCAATGGGTGTTTGCGGCTGTACTAGGGGTCGTGGGGGTGTAAATGAGGGTGGGGGGGCTGTCCAAGGGGTGGGGGGTGTCCAAGGGTTGTGGTGGGGCTCCAATGTGGTGGGGGAGGGCTGGCCAGGTTGTTAGGTGGGTATAGATGAGGGTGGGGTTCAGTTGGGGCTTGGGGGAGGGCTGGCATGGTTATTTTTGTTTGGTTTCTGGTTGCTTTTTGGTGAGAGCAGTGCAATTATTTAAAAAAAATAAATTTCTTTCACGTCGGTTATTTTATAACCGACGTGGTAAATAAATCGGGAGGGGTTTATCACGTCGGGTTTTTCTAGAACCGACGTGATAAACCGTTCCCGGGGATTTTATCACGTCGGTTCTTAATATAACCGACGTGCTAAAAGGCCTGGGAATCGATTTACCACGTCGGTTATTGGATAACCGACGTGCTAAAACGTTTCCCAGGCCTTTTTAGCACGTCGGTTTCCTAAATAACCGACGTTATAAAAGGCCAGGGGAAGGGTTTATCACGTCGGTTATGACATAACCGACGTGATAAACGATATCCCAGGCGTTTTATCACGTCGGTTTAGGGAATAACCGACGTGATAAAACCCCACGCGCATATTTATCACGTCGGTTATTATATGAACCGACGTGATAACCACCGTGATGTTAGGGATATTACGTCGGTTTTAAATAACCGACGTAAAAAACGTTATTTATAACGTCGTCCGTATTAACGTCGCCTAAAAACCGACGTAAATAATAAAAAATAACCGATGTTGGTTTTGATGAAGAATGTGGGTGGTAATTCTAGGGAGGTGGAGCTTGAGAATATAAAATATGGTGTTTTCGATGTTGGTTTTGATGAAGAAGGGCCTCTCTCAACATGGATCCTGAACCATGTTAGATGATCCCAGAGGATGACCTTATTAATGATTTTCATGTGACCATCCACAAATTGAATCCTGCACCACAGAACATATTTTTTGATTCTGGGATAGAAGTCACTGAATATAATGTCATCATCTGATGAAAGACAGTGAGAAGAACATGACACTATATTATCCATTCTTCAGAGAAATATCTAGTGAGATGGATGGGGTTCCTCCACCATTGGATATGAAAAAAGGTGAATCAACGCAGTGGAAACTAGTTCTACCATGAACTATTTAGTGACTTCCTAGATAGCTGAGTGCATGTAAGAAGTCGATAAATTGATGAAACATCATATTTAGAGAAATAGTATGGCACCAGGATGCTATAGGCGGCCGATTATGAGCATCAATGGCTATGTAAGCAAGTGAATGAGTAAGTGGACATCATCACTTCCAAACTGGGGATCATAATATAATTTAGGGATTATATGGTGTTGGTTGAGGATCAAGAATCAGATGCAGAATATTATATAGATGTGTTCTAGGCTGAGTTGGTCTAGGTGGGAAGTAGGGATGATGATATTTTCCCCTTGGAAATGTAGTAATAAGTAGATCCCATGAGGATTTAGTATGTCCTAGGGACCCAAAACCTATGGCTATTTAGGATAGAGTCCTCGATCCTCATAGAGGATCTGTATGGGGAATTATTTCTTGCACAAAAGATAATCTCCTGTGAATTGATGTCCCTCACAGACTATAGATGTTAGTTTTTTTCAATTCCTCATATGTATGATAATTTTTATTTTGTTGTACTTTATTTCCTCACACTTATCACACCATTGAGAAAAAATGATCAATCACAAAGACCATGTGAGTCACACTCATTGCGAAAAATAATGTATGACCATGTGATTGGTCATTTTTATGAGAGTGTCAACAAATGGTTTAATTCTTGGTGTCTAAATTTGATTACTGAACACTAAGAGTGTCCTAACCATAAGGGATATTTCTAAAGGATGGGATTATCTAAATAATTATCTTTATTTTACAATGTGCACTATTAAATTAAATGGTTAATTCATGTGTTGATGTAGTCTACCCAATCAATGGGGATGGATATTGTGAATCGAGACTCCTAAGGCCTTGAACATAATGGGAGTGGTATAATTATGGAGGATAACCAATAACTATTTTTGAAAAAAATAATTTTTATCATTTGTATGTGAATGGGGAAGAAAAATGTTGACTGAATACAAACCATGGTTGGAACACATGACCTATCTCAACATAACATCACAGTTATACGTGGGGTGTTCCTTGGATGATAGGAGTGCCAGTTTGTAATTTGACTATTCCATAAATTGTGGGCATCCATACATGGAGGAGGATGAGGATCCAACTAATCTTACATGTGAAGAATGGAGGTGAAGTTATTTAATGTTAAAATTGATTCAAATAATCATGGAATTACACTGCCATGGTTTTGACCATTCCAGGAAGGCGTATCATTCTAGAAAAAAGTCAAACTCATCTTTTGAGGGAGCGTCTTCTCATATACTATGAGAAAGTTAAAAAAATGTATGATATAGAAGGTGACCAGCATAGACCAAAGATAAATACTTCTCAGGTGAGAGACTAATAGGATATTCAGTTTGACATCCTGAAATAAGGATGATGGTAACAATGTATAACATCATAAGATGAGGAAGACATAAACACAATTTTATTTCATATAGTGAGGTTTATATATCATAATGTTAAATATTTTTTTATGAGGATTCCAATTCATATTGTTTAATATATTATAACCATGATGGTTATTTTCTAGTTTAAGGTAATTCCTATTAGAATAAAATGATTTAATTTTTTTGGGGTCATAATATTTAAAAATGACTCATAGTTTATGGTCATAGAGCATGAAACATGGTATTGAAATTTTTTAACGATCATAATTATTGGACCTAAGATTTCTCATGATACCATAAAATTCTCTAATGACATTTGAGGATTGAATATAAATGGAAATTATTCTCATAGGATCCCCCACACAATAAAATATTATAATGTGAGTTTCACATTGTATAAGCTTTTAATCATGTAACATAGATTTTTGTGTCTCAAGGGAGATGTGTATAGAATAGAGGGGAGGTAAACTGACATGAAAGGATATGTCTATGAGGCCTCCTTATATCATAAAATACACCACCAAGATAATTGGTACATATTTTAATATAATGTTCTAGTTTTTTTGGAATATGAAATTAGAATATTTCATGGAATATTTCTTGTTCCATGAACTAAGACTGTATGAGATTTTGAGGGCTGAGGGTCCTAAAATTAAAATTTTAAATATATTAAATGTCACACACAGGATTTTTTCATTTATAGTGGAATGAATCTTAAATGGTGGTTCAAATTAGAAATATGAGAGGACCATTGAGTTTATAATGTGGATTTTACCCTCTGGGTGACATAACTTATATCATTGTGAGGTGTTTTTGAAACATTCGTTGCATGAATATATAAAATAAAATAAATTAAAATAAGTATTTAATATATTTTTTTTAATCTTGATACATTCCTCCTTGTTAAATACGCGGCTATGGAAGCGTTTCTAGGTTTTTTCACTAAACCCTAGACAACTAGAGACTGTTGGAGGATAGCATTATTCGTAGATGAAATCAGATCATAACCATATCAGAGATCCCTATCCCTATGTAGTTATTTGATCTCATCAAATATATATTTTCAGAACCATTACTCATAAATTAACACAACAAACTCTTGGTATGATGTTTTATTTCATAATTTATCCTTAATTTTTTATACTTAACAAATGTGAATCAATCGACTGAAAAATGAATTCTCAAATTGGTTATTTTGCTTGTATGAATTTAATTTTGGGATAAGGAGAATATATTTAGTATTTATATAATTGGTTTCCATACCTCTTAATTCATTAATCATATAAAAATGGATTGATTTTGAAATGAAAAAAGTCTAATGGTAATTCCTCACTCTTGTGTTTTTTGGTTTTCTCTCCCAGTTATATGTGCATTCGTCATTGGAAATTTCATTGGTCTGGGATTCGATGAGTACCTGGGGAGAGATAGTTTCATATTAAATCATTAGAAAAATGTATCATTACTATGGTTTGGGATGGATATTCAATGATTTTATTGTGGGATTTAACTATAGAAGCAATCCAAAGAAGTATCAGGACCTGTACTTTATTATTTTTTCATGTGACACCACTAAGGTATGATGTTAGTGTTTCCTGGGTGGATGATTTGGCTAAAATCCATCCAATAGATGAAAGAAGGTTATCCAGCCATAGATCCTTGAACTATGGTGTAACTCAAAGAGGAATCAGTGGTTTTGGTGTCCTAGAATAATAGGGGTGAATATTTCCATGGGTTCTCTGAAAATCCATAATGCACAGCATGTAGTCCAACGAACACATGACGTGTAGCAATTTTTTCATCTGATGCAAGGGATTCTTCATGGAGATATAATAAAAATAAGTGTGACATGTGTCATATTCCCTAATACCCTCATCCCATTTCTCATCATGTTCTGTGGTATCTTCCATAGTGACCATGTAGCGTGACATGTCATGTGTGCCTAGTCACATGTCACATAACACATGGTGGATTGCCCGATGTGTACAGTGGGCACACACCCAACTGGAAAGGAGGCCCCACATTCTATGTACTTGGGAAATACAGAGACATGACCTCATATAAATTGTAATGGGTATGCTACACAATGAGTTCCAGTGTTGAATTCTACAATTTGTGTACCTCAGGGGAATATCGTGTATTGAGGAATGTACATGTAGTGTGTGGACATGGCACATATAGTGTATGATTTAGTAATAAATTCTAGTGACCCCTAGTTATATTCCATATACTTCTTTGAGAACATGTTCTTCTCCACTTCCTTTAAATCTCATATTCATTGTGAGCTTGTGTGAGCTACCGTGGACCAATATTGGTAGATTTTGTTCCATTAATCTATTCCTATGATGGTTCTTTGTGGTATCTTGATATCATAATAGAGGGTGACCCCTCTTCAACTTCCTGATGATATTTTCAGTGAGGTTGGATTCCCTTATTCTAGATCGGGGTACCTTATAACTTTTAGACTATCGACATAGTGGCTTGGAGAATATATCCCTTCACGAAACTCAAAACATTCCTCATTTTTTTTATTTTTCCTTATATGTTGTTGTTGGAATTGGAATGAACAATATTTTAACTATACCTGAACCCCTATCTAGGAATATGTTTCCTTTGTGTTATGATATCTCCCTAGTGAACACTTGGCATCACCCCCTATCTGTGTATCCAGATCTGATCTTCTAATGATATGTAGTCTATTCAAGAGTGTATATTGAAATAAACCTCCCAATTATCTTTTGTGTGGAGAAATAATTAGAGATATCTATGAGATTATTTACCTTTCTAGTAGTATATCTCGTGGAGTGTGGTCTCTTTGATGGGTGTTGTGTATAACCATTGAACAACAATTCTAGGCTGGCTTTAAAGTTGTGATCTTTAACATGAGACTGTTTTTCATTATTGAGTATATATGGATATTCACGATACATGTGTTGTACACATATAATTATTCATATGTAACTATTACTCATTATTTATTTTGTTTGTTTGTTTTAGGGTGTCCTAATAGGTATTGTAATACTCACCCCTACATGGAATCTACCCGCACAAGTCCTATATTATGAATATAACACACCTTTTTGGGGAGTCTGTGGTGGACTATTGGAATGTGTAGATAATTTGGGGTACAAAGGATAAGGTGTATACTAGTGTTTCATTTGATAGTATCCATCTACATATTCTAAGGTGGGAATTTAAATTACATTTTTATTTCTTCTTGTATTAGACCACTTTTAACACATTCCAATACTTTGTGTTGTACTATGGTTGTTGGATTTTAGTTTCATGCATGTATTATTATCATTTTTTATTAATTTTATCATTTTATGGGCTTAGATATGTGATCGTCAATAAAGTAACTCAAGTAAAATTCCTCCCATATATGTTATATGTCATCTTGTCACTAGTTGCTAGACCCTAGCCTATTGGAGGGGGGATTGTTGTAGGCATCATAATATCCATCGGTCTGGGTTGTGATTGAATGGTATTAGATCAGTTACCTAGATAACATTTTTATGACACTAATGGTATTAAGATTATAGTTTTTATTTTTTTATTTGTGAGGTTTGGTTCGGGAATAAGGGAAATATTGTTAAATCTTTTCATGTTTTGATCTCAGGAAATAGTGTATAGTGTTGGTACGGTGGTAGATGTATCCATTAACCATGAACCTAATATCCAGATCATTATATCAGTATATATATCCATTCATTGTATGTAGAACATGGGTACATGCATCATATAGTAATGGGTTATGGTTTCCATGTCCTTTTTTATTTGGATCTCGAGAAATACTCTTTGATGGTGGTATGTCATGAAAATATTCATGCTTATTATATCATGATACCCATCAATGATTCTAATATATTGTCTTATTGAAAACCATATGAGTGATTAGGGTCATGTTTATGGATCCACTCTTGAATCTTTATTCTACATGTGGGATCCAATAAGTTCTACACCCGCCCCTATTGAGTAGCACATGGATCCTTCTTTGGATCAGAATGATGATCATAACTCTATTGAGTAATTGATAACTCTGGTAGAACAAGATTTTGTGACTTGAAATCTTGTCATTCTATGTGAGTTCTATAGATGGTAATATATTTGGTTTCATAGTTACAAATATGGTCATGAATTATATATTTTACTTGAGGTAATGATCTAGGTTTCTGTCATGTGTAGAAACTATTCTATCAAATGGTTTCAATTGAAAATAAAAATTTATCTATAGGGAATCAGATGGATCTGGTGGTACTGAAAGATTAAAAAACATTACAGAGTGTGAATCTTGTTATCCATAAATTGAGGTCACATAGGTTTTAAGTGATCTAGGCTCTCCCTTATTGGGTAGTTGATGATTGGTTCGAGCCTGTGGTGTGAATTTCCTACATGGATATGACTCGATAATTATATATTGTGACATAGGCAATCAATAGATCCAAATTTTTAGGATGATTGATTTTATTTTGGTCATGAAAGGAAGAGAGACAACTCCCCCCAATAATATGTGTTCTGGAGATGTCATCTAATACCATACAGAAGACACAGTTCCACCCAACGAAGATATTATTGAGGTGTGGTTCAAGAGTTTATCTAACATGTGTGCTTTATGTTTTCATTTGTGATAAGGTGTCAACGAATTCCTGGTGGTAGTAAATAGGATGTATAAGGAAAGAATGAATAGCAAGTTGTGGGAACTTGTGGAGGATTGAGTGCAATTTGAGGTGTGATGTGTGTCTCCACTACCAATGTTGTAGATTTTGAATGTAGTAATGAGTAACTTTTCCCTCAGTGTATGGCATTTTTCATACATTGTGATACTAGTAGGGCAATATTTTCAGAAAACTATTCTTGTATAATGCTTCAGAGAAGATCAGTGATTGCACACTTTTACTAGAACATAGACTTGACTCTAGGAGGATATAAAGAGCCTCCTGTGTAATATTTTGTAGTGGAGATGTTACCCTATATTGATTTCCTCAGTATAAACTACATCCATACCATCCATGCTCAGATTATTTATAAAAATGAGTGTAGTACTACTTCTAGTTTGTCAGGTTGATGTTTTATTCATTATATATGGAGTTTTCCCTAGATAGGGAAGTATGTGATCATTCATGGGGGGGTTATAACCATATCCCAATAAATTTTATAATATTACCCTTTGAGTTGTGAATGAAATGTAGTTTCAATTCGTATTATGTTGAAAAATAATAATATTAACTCTTTTTTAAGGATTTTAATTATGGAAATTTAATATAGTGTTTTCCTTCTTTATAGACTTTCACCAGGGACGACCCGATATCTAAGATAGTATAATGGATGACCTTGGGTAGCTAAAAGAGCTAAAGGTGTAGTCTAATGAATCTGATGAGTGGATGGATTTTTATGTCCCAATGTATTTTCTTGGATGAACTTATGTTGTTATCTTTGAGTAAGATGAGATATTGAGGTTGGATATAGATTAGTGTATGTTGGTCAATGTTACATCAGGGAATGTGTCCACTTCTGAGAATTGATGACTCCTTTACCTAGTGGATGGTGGAAATGGGGATCTCAGAGTTGGACATGATACATTGATATCACCAGATCTAGTTAGGGATTAGGATATACTAGAAGTAGTTTTCTAAAGCTAGTGTAGTTGTTTTGAGTTAGTGTTGATAACATTAAGTAATTTTTACCCTACAATGCACTAAGAGACTTGTGGACTATATCCATAAACCTTCTTGGATCAGTTCATGAATGTCTTCATCAGTGAAATCTATGTTTCCATGGAACAAGATTTGGATCATGCGAGGCACAAAAGGATAGTGATAGACATGCACTAAGAGTTCAATTCACATGAAATCCCTTTTTAAGTAAGTTCTAAATTCAAAGGAACACTTTTTGGAATATGTATTCTCAGACATGGGAGTGATAGTGGACCCTAAAAAATTTGAAATGGAATGAGCTTGAGGGCCACCCAGGGTGTGGCTATTATAGTGGGTTCTTAAAATGAGGTTTTGTATCCACTTTTGTCACGAAAGATGATAGAACAATTTACCACATTGTAGTTGACCTTTTTTTAAGGTGAGGATAATGTAGTGTACCTCCAACGGATTGTTCATACCCCATGGCTTTTCTAACGATTTAGGGAGTCACAAATTGGTAATATCGACTAGGAGATTTTTCATGATCAGGTATCCACTGGATATATCCTTGATGAAGATTCCGAGAAGGAAGAAATCATATCATAAATTTTCTAGCGACAACGGTGAAATAGGTCATGATGTGAGAAGAGATTTTAATGAGGGTTTTTTCCATTTATAGTACCTCTAGGTAAGGTGATGATGTACCATGATATGTTTGTATTAGTCGGGTATCCAATGGAGTTACAATAAGTTTCTAAGTTAAAATATTTTTGTCTCAAATGTATTTGGGTGAAGAATGAAAAATCATTGTGGACATATCATGTCACGTGTGCATAGAGGAGGTAGTCTATCATTGTTGAAATTTTCTCAACGACCATTTTAGACTATGATTATTACTCCATGAATGATTATGGGGAGGATTCATAAATCTTATAGGGATTCAGTTGCATCCAGAAATAGTGTTTCAACCAGGCCATCTGGCCAAGTAGAATAGACCATTTAGGTAATGGTGATTATGCATTTGGTTTTCATATCGGATTTGAGCCATAGTTAGGAATATAATAAGTTTTTGGTGGGGTTTTTTGTATCTGGATGACTACCACCCCACCTCTGGTGTAGAACCATTTTAAGGACATGTATGAGAGACCTTAAGGGACACTGTTATATTGTTTGGGGATAGTGGGTAACGATTCTTGTGTCCAAGATTTGGTACTAGAGATCATTGTATTGATTATAGTTCATCCATTGGAGGATGATGAATACTCAGTAAAAATCATGATTCCTGAGTGCAATAATGATGAAGGAATATGGAATTCAAGAGATATGGAGTATTATCTAGTGTGGTAGGCTATCTGTAAAAAGTCATAGGCCCTTTATTTTCATATTGTTGTGTGGGGTTAGTGAGGTAGTGTTCCACTTAATCAAAGGAAACATTAGTTTTGGGATGCTTGGAGTTCTCCACATGTCCCAACTAAGGAGATATATAGAACAATCATTGTACAATATCAACATGGGTGAGCAGATTAGTAAGAGTAGAATTTCATTTTCAAGGATCCATTGACGATGAAGACCGGTAGGAGAAATACCCTTCATGGGAATTTTTTCCATTAGGTGCATGTCTTTTGACATCACAAGAAATCTTTGGGAGAGTTCATGGGAGCAGGACACCCAGTTGAGAGCTTAGTATCATTAAATTTTTACCAGTTGTGCTTTTTACGGATTCAAATCATAGAAGGAGGAAGTAATGTAATGTCCATGATTTTTCCATGTAATACATTTGAATATTTATATGAATATTTCTAGATCCATGCATTAAAAAGGCCTGATATTCCAAGGCCCAATATTCATTGAATTATTTTTTGATACATATTAAATATACTAGGTATCTAATTTAAATATTTTCCCTAAAAATTTGAAATAAATATTAATTGGAGTCCAAAATCAGAAAATGAGGTCATTTTTGAGTTCAAAACATGGGTAGTACCCTAGGTGTAACATAAACATTATCGGTATGAGGAATAATTAAAAAAGTCACCATTGGCATAATGTTAGTATAATAAATTAATTAAATGATTCAATTTATTTTGTTTAATGTAGATACATTTTTCACTTTAAATGCATGACTGTGAAAATTGTTTCATGGTTGGACGCTAAACTCAGAGACCTAGAAACCATTGGATGATATCAATCTTGTTAGACAACATCAGATCAAGATCAAATAGAATATAATTTCACCAAAAGAGTTTGTGTATCTAATCAATGATTGGAAAAATAATATTTCCTCATCAATGATCAATCCAGACTCCAGTTAGGTCATTTTATTTTAGGATTTATCCTCCTTATATTCTCCATCAATGAATACAAATCAATAGACTAACAAATTGATTTGCATATCATTATTTTTGTTGGTATATATTTTATTTTTGGATTTTTGAATAATATTAATTTTATTTTTATTTATTTTAATAACTAATCATTCATAATTCCTAGGAAAATGTATCTAGGATGACGTGAAAATGGATGAGGTTCATTAGTCACTCTAATGTTTTGTTGTTTCCTCTCCCTGTTATATGTGCAATCATTATTGGAAAACAAATTAAACTATGATTCGATGAATACCCAGTGGATGTTCATTTCAAATTCAATATTTGGAGAAATGAATCATTAAGATGGGTTGGGATATAGATTCGATTACATGATTGCGGGATATGACTATGGAAGAAGCTACATGGATGGATCAGGAATAGTTCATTATTATTTTCGTGTGCGGCACCAACGTGGAGTGACACAACTATTTACTAAGATAAATATTCATCAATAATTTAGAAAATTGTGAAAATGGGGTTTTCAAACCTTATATACATGATCTACCAGAAGATTGAACTGGAAAGTGGGGGTTTGAAGGTTGTGAAAGATGTTGCATGAAGCTTTCAAATGCTTCTGTGAAAAAATAGACTAGATAAAATTTTGTCCCTTGAAGACAAACTATATTTTATTTTTTATATTAGTCTAGGGTTTTAGTGTAGAGATACGTATAACACTATTTTTGAAATATTTCATTTTCTATATGCCCCTCAGACGACGGCTCGACTTGTAAAAGTGGTACACTCTCTATTGTCCATGAAGTGTGACATGCCATGTGCTCCTAGTCACATTCCATGTAAAATGCCGTAGATGGAACGACATATACAGGAAGTCGATAACCAGGTGGAAAAGAGTCCCCACACACCGCGTACTCATATATTTCACATACATGGCCTAGTATACATGGGAATGGGAAGGCTGCACGAAGTGTGCCGACCCATAATTCTATACACCATGTAACTCTGGGACACACTATGTATTTTGGAATGTCTATGCCAAGTGAGTGAGAGACATAGGAATTTATATACATAACGATACATTCTATGTACTCTAAAGACACTTCGTCTACTCTTTTTTAGAATAATTTTGTTTCCTATTGTTTACCATCTCATCTTTGTCATGAACTTGTGTGAGATACCATGGACTTGTTTTTTTAGTGTGTTCCCTTGGTCTATTCATATGAGGGTTCAGTATAATATATCATTCTCATCATAGAGGGTGACCCCTATATACATTACTGATAGTCTATGTATTGAGTATAGGTTCCACTATTACACATTGAGTAGTCTTAGATCACTTTGACTACTAACAGAACATCTTGGAGATCTTATCCCTCTAAGAGACCAAGATAGATCTTCATTTCCCTTCGTTTTCCTTAGATGGGGTTGTCTAAATTTCAATGAACAATATTTAAGCGAGTGATTATCCCCTTTGTAGGAGTATATTTCTAGAAGGGTATACTGGCCCCCTGGTGTACCCTAGGCATTGATCCCCAATCAGTGTATCGAGATTTTATCATTCCTATGAGTGTTAATTAAATTGAGTATGTATCTCATACAAACCCTCTTATATTCCATTGTGTTGAAACCTGATGAGCTTGACATCTATGATGAGTTTCAGCACTGGCTATAAAGCTCATGGTTTGTATTCTCCTGGATGAGAATTGTGCGGAACCATCAAGCATTAATCCTAGGATGGCTTTATTATTGTGATATTTACGTTGAGACTGTGTATCTTATTTTGATTATACCTGGATATTCTTGTTACATGTATTGTGGACATATACCTATTTACAATTGACTATTATTAATGAAACTTTATTCTTGATTATTTCAGTGTTTCCTACTGGGAATTTTTATACTAACCCCTACATGGTCTCTTCCTACATGTTTCATGTCTTATATACATTAAATTCCTTTTTATGGAGTCCTTGGTGGAATTGGAGTATGTGGATGTTGTTTGGACTAGAAAGACTGAGGTGTACATTGATGTTTCATTCGATAGGAGTCCCCTCCATATGCACAGGAAGGAATTCGCTTTCTAGTTCAGGTTTGTCTTTTATTTACCATCATTCTACGTTTTTCCTTAATTTTTTGTACTCTAGTTGTGTTATTATACTTCTATGCATGCATTTTTTAATAGTTTTTTTGAATTTCAGAATAGTAGGGGCTTAATGATGTTTTCATGCATACAGGTACTTCATGTAAATGACTCCCATGTATGTCATATGGAATCAATGTGCTCATCTCCAACCCCTGTCATACTGGATGAGAGATTGTGGTTTTTTCATCTTGAGCCCCTTTTGTTCAGGTTGTGACATTAAGGTCATGATTCTTGGGCTATATTTTGAGCATCCAAAAATGAAATGTTTATCTTGGTGGAGTGAAATAAAAATGTGAATTGAGGAGAAAAAGGCCTAACATTACACATGAATGATTTCCAAGATGAGTTGCACACAGTTTAATGTCCTAATTCATGGACATTAGATCCTAGTTTATGGTCATAAAGTTCACTAAAAAGGGGTAAATAGTGTAGTTGTCATAATTCATTGAAAAAATGGGAACACCTCACAATGGAGAGTTCTTAACATGTAAAAGAGGTAACCCAACATGAATTAGGTTCCACAAAGGATTGAAACAACTTAACACATTCCCATGATGGCTCGCACATAATTTAAATTCATTATTCTTGGAAGTGGTATCCTAGTTTAGTTCTTAGAGTTTTGACTAATTGAAAATTACATAAGGTCATAATTCATTGATTTTTGTCTACGTGTCTTGAATGAATATGTTTGGAATTGATGATTGTTTACCTGACGTGATATGAGGGGCCTATGATCCCATATAATGCCATAGAATACATATTGTAGACAACATTCACACAATTTATGATCATTATTCCTAAAACATGGATCCTAGGAATTAGGAACTAATTTGTGCCAATACTATATGAGGAAACCTCCCTCCCAAATCCTAAGACCACATGGGGAATTCTCAGTGTGAGAACCAATGTGTAGTATAATGTATTTGCAGTTTGCTGGGGAGAACACAATGAGGGTAAAATGTGACTAAACAATCCTGAAAAGATGAAAATGAATTTCATGAGGTGTATTATTAATTGCTAATAATTTATTTGTGGGGGAAAAACTATTAACCATGTTTGAAACATAAATTCCATACCCATGAGGGTTTAGGTTGGGGTGAACAAATGAAGACCGTAACATTGAAGGAATTTGAAACATGAAAGCTACTATTTATTATTGAATATCCTTTAAGAAATGAGGCTGGGATTGTATGTGATCCATTTTAAACATATACCCTTCCTTCCAGTGTTCCTATTTAGATTGGGAGTTTGATGATTATCCAAATTGAGGAGAACGTAAAACATGGATGTTTAAATAGATAATTTCAAGACATAAATATTGAGCTCCAATAGATTTGTTTCACATCACACTCGATCAATCTTGGTAAACATTACAGATAGAAAGAAGCAATCATATCCTAGAGGGGAAATTCCCTATTTTTATTTGATGGAAGATTTAATCCCAAGAAGATATATATGAGAATCATTATGTATCCCATTAGGATGGGAATCAAGAATCATGTAGGTTTGGAGGATTGTGTGTTAGAAAACCAATGCTGATAGGGAATATACTATTGAGTGAGGGTATGGATTCACCTCATGTTATGATATTAATGATCTAAAATCTATAAGGGGTTGTCTGTTTTTATCATAGTATTCTTAGCATATGAGGAATATCAGTTTTATATTGTGTAAGGATTTTTAATCATCCTATAAATATCAGATGAGGAATCCCAATTATATACGGGGTATGGTTTTTTGATCATCCTATACTTATCATATAAGGAATCTTGGTTTTACATGTGTAAGGTTTTTTGATCATCTTATACCTATCATATAAGGATTTCAATTTTTATAGAGAGTAAGGTCATAGTTTAACATCATCCATTAGAAATGATGGGCTTTATAGTTTAAATTTGTACAAATAAGACTATGTTTTTAACATTTTTAAAGAAATATATATCAGAATATATGTGCAGTTATTGGTTTAAGGTCATGTATAATTGACTGAAGGGGGAATGGGTTTTTGGAGGAGTCTTTCATGGAATAAAAGAGTGATAACGTTTGTGAAAAGAGGGATAAAGGGACACTCTTCCTTAAAAAACTCCAAAAACCATACCTTGGGTTGAAATAATTTTGTTTGGGATTGAAATACACCATAATGAGTCAAAAAATGGGGATTGACTAAGGATCATATATCATGGAATCACTATGTATCCCATGATTATGGGAATCAAGAAACACATTGTTCTGAAAGCCAGGGTGGTAGGAGACTGAAGCAGGTAGACTTTCCCAATTGAATAAGGACACATTATCATCTTATATTATGAAATTAAACTTCCTGAATTTCAAAATGGTAAGGATATATATTAACGTCATGCACTAAAGATGATGGGGAAAATTACATATTTAGATGCACGTTCGTTTCATCCTCATGTCGGGTAGTGATGACATTTCACCCCGCTAATGGGTCAAGTAATATCAATGGGGATTATACCTAGGTAAGAGGTATATGAGAGCATTTTTGGGTGATTTCACTATTAATAAGTGGTAGTTTTGGTGTGAATTTGTGTCGGGTACCAAAACAATGAATGTATAGGCATAACAACATATCCCAAGGGAATGTGAATAAATAAACATAATGTTCTGGAAGGTGGTGGTAGAATTATTTATGTAAAACACGAGGGCTGAAAAAAAATCATGAAAATGAGTGGATAAGGAGGCCAAGTGCATATAATGTAAAGTGGTAATTCTTAGAACATGACTCATTGTTCAATATCACAATTCATATTCCATTGGGGTTGGTAAATCGAGGATATTATGGTGTTGACAAGGAGATAAAACTCGATGTGAATAGAGACAAGGAGGATCTGAACCACAAAAGGTGATAATGGAGAAAGTTGCCCATAATATATGATCAGAAGTCATGGATCACAGAAATATGGAATAAATTTTAAATTCATGATTCTGGACTATTTAAAAAAAATTAATTTCACCATACATGGAATAAGGTGGATGTCTGTTCCAAGGGTACTTGCATGACATGGAAGAGGTGGAAACTATTGTGAAAGTAGGTAATAATGTCCCACAGAAAAAATAATTATGTTGAATGAAATAAAACATAGTTTAAGGTTGTAATTCTTGGACCATGGGTGTGGGAAAAAGGAAAAAAATTTGTGAGTTCTGTGATGGGCACAAGGAAAGGATCTTTATGCTCCACTACATATCCCATGAATATTGGAATCCATCCACACATTGTTCTGGAAGGTGATGTGGTATAATATTATAATTAAATGTACTATGAAAACCCATTAATGAAGTATTTGAGGCATCCCACATGTTTCGTGGAGCCTCCTATGGTTATTCCATTGGGTAAGGCTACATTTTATATTCATATTTCGAGGAAATCATTTATTGGTCATCCCACAATTTTCAACGAGGCATCTAGTGTTGGTTGAATAGTGTAAGGATGCAGTTTAACATCATGCAAATGGGATGTTAGGTTTTTCAATTTAAATTCAGAAAAATTAAAGTTTGGTTGTTTCTATTTTAAATTCATAGATATCAGACTCTAAGGGCAACAACTATTTTAATTTAATAATTCTTGTGCTTTGGTGTGCCATTAATTTAAGGTCTTATATCTCTAACCAACTTAAAATAGTTTAAGCTCGAAAATTCTATACTATGGGGATCTTCACATGATATAATTATTAAAAAACATGAATATGGTGGTAGGTATGGTTAACTCTCTATCCATGATGATCAATGATTATTCTTCATTGGAATAAACCATATGGATATTGTAAATTCATTCAAAAATTGGATCTGTCTTTGGTAGAATTTTTTTTGGTATCACCTACATTTGGAGAGCTAGTATCGTGTCACCCTATAAAAATGGTAGAGGAAAACCATATTTTTTTAATTCTATCGCTATCTAGTTTTGGTTCCTCGACATGTTATGCAAGGCCTGAAGCCTATTTTCCTCGAGGAATTCCAACTCATCTAGGTGTAATTCTTCAATTATTTCTACTGTCAACATGTTATAAGAATCTATTTAGATTGATGGTTACTAATCCACAATGGGTAATACTTCTTCTATTCCACACAATAGGTTGTATGGGGTCGTCGAGGAGTAATTTCGAGATTTCATCGAATAGGCCTAGAGGACATTGGAAGGAATTTTTGGGAAAGTCTATATGTTATAGAAAAAACATTTTCTATAGGATCTTAGAGAGGGACTTGTTTAATGCTTCAATCCTCCCATTTTACATTGTATGGATTTGATATGTATGTTTTTACAAGGTATTTTTTAGCATACAATTTCTTATCCCTAGAATCCTAAAATTTGATATCATTATCCAAGAGAATAGCATGAGGAACTCTAAATAGATTGATTATGTGGGAGATCATGAACATGGTCAAGTAATTAGTTTTTATAACCATCAAGGATCTAGTTCTTCTTATTCTTATAAGAATTTTATTGTGGTCAAATGAACATGCACTATCATGTCATCACATGAGGGTACAACCCATCAAATTTGACTCAGAATAAAACAAATTCCTAGGATTACATGGTGGTTTTGATAAAATGTAATAGTCGATACCAAATGTTTTTATGGGTATGAATTTCATGAAACCGCTTGGAGAACATGATTTAGTCATAGAAAATTAGTGTATAAAAGTATCTCAGCCTTTTAATATAGTGGTAAGGCTCCAATCCTACATGATGTGTTCCAAATGATCCTGAGTGGACCTCTTATATAACCAGAGGTACCTAGTCTACTTATATTCAACACAAGATAATTCCATAAAAACCACTTATGTATAGGTTTTGATAATGGTTTGTCCCACTCAATTTTTTAACAAATAATTCATGTAATTGTATTTTCTCAAACTCTTTTTGGCCTGATCGGAGAATTCAATAATAGTGATACTTGAAAAATTTATTCAACCTATCAAGAATTTACTTAACTATGGAGGGATTCAACTATCCTGACATAGAGGTATTCATAGCTAGTTAGATCACCTTTTGGTTGCCATTATCTAAATTTGGAGGGGAAATGAAACTATTCTGTTCCACATGAATGAATAGGTAATAATGGTAGGTTTCCTCAAGAGATGAGGCATTTAATTGCAAGGAATCAGCTTGACCATTCTATAACCAAGGAACATGAGTCACCTCTAGTTGAGAAGAGAACCAGGCTATCAGATGACATGTGAATTTTAAAAAAATAATTATCTCTATATTTATGATGATATAGTCACCCTTAATTAGTTTGATGACTAACATAGAGACTCCCTTTACATGTAAAATGGGGATATAAATCTCGAGAACCAACTCAGGACCCATAATGAGATCTTAATACCCTTTTTCATTTTTTTCATCAATTTAAAGACATGAATGAGTATGTCATACAATATTATTTTGGTGTGATAAGAATACTCCCTAGGAATAAAATGTTATTCTTTTGGTTGTTAAGACTTATATCATTTGGGATATAGGAGGAACCGTCGAAATTAATCTTCTAACATAGTGAATCCTAACATAGTAGGAGAATATATTCATATGTGAAATCAAAACCCAGGGAAAGTTCATCAGGGGATAGATGTGCATCCTGGAATTCATACAACACATTTATATTGATGGTCTTCTAATAGAAAAAACTATTATATAACTACTAAAGGATCACTTCACTATGTTCAAATCATCCATTCATCATGGGGAGATTGAAGATATTCATCTGTAAGACTACTTCAGACACTAGATGTATCATGTGATTCTTCAAAAAATGTCACAACTATTCCACTAAAAAATCTTTCATGAGAAAGATCATACCAATAGAAGAGTATCCAATCTCCATTCCATGGACCTCCCAGATGATATAATATAGGGTTTTCCCCATCTCTGATATTTTTCAAGGATAGAATTGTGTCGATTGATTATTATATGAAGGCAACATAAAGGACCAAAGGATTTAATAAAAATGGTGTAATTAGAATTGGATGATGTAGTAGGCACTGCTTGATAACATAAAAGGTATTTGGGATCTTCTCATCTCACAAGTATATGGTGGCTTTCTTCATGATTCTCAAAAAATGCATAAACTTTCCAGCTATATTTTCATTAAATTAGCACATGGAGGATAAGTGAAATTGTATGCCCTATATCAATGGATGATTTCTCATGGGAGACATTTTACTAATGGACTTGATCATCCCTGGTCAATATCAATGCATATGTATCTTATATGAAAATCAATAAATTTACCATATGTGAACACAAATGCATTCTTGAAGGGATTTAATATCATTTTTTTATAAGTGGAGGAATCCAAAAATCATCACAAGATCACTATTATATTCTTCAATCAAGTATCATTTAACCAAAAAATAATCAATGAAGCACTCCACAATTGTCTTTATAATTTTTTTGATGATTTGGTGTATGGATTTCTTTTAAATGGATCCTACATTCTTCAAGATGAAGGGAATATCCTATTAGTTCAATGTCACAAAAGGTTCCCTAATGATGGTGGAATCTACATCCTTAGGGTCCATATTGATCTAATTATATCTAGAGTATCCATCTATTAATAATTGATCTTGGAACCCTACTGTCACATTGATCAATAGTTTTGCGCCCAGAAGGAGAAATGAGCATTAGAACTGCAACACTGGAGGTATTGGATTTAAATGATGACTCGATTTGTCAACACTTATTCATAAATGGAATTATTTTTTCATGCTACCTAGGGTTCTATGATTCATATAAAAGATTAGGTATGATAATAATTACTTATATTTCCTCAAACATATCACCTTGAGATGTGCTCATATTTTAGGAGGAAATTATAACTCACAGTGTCTTACTGGGAGGAAAATATAATGATTAACGACCTAAGGGTCTAGACCTATAATCGCTGCATAGTTCCAAGTGAATACATTTTGGTGATATTTAAGGATGGTCACATACTACTGATTCTCCTATGGAGATGTGGTTTCACTTACCAATGTCACCATCAAATCCTCAATGGTACTGATGATCCCTAGGTTAGCAAATCAATAGTAGTGGAGACACACTATTTGAATGATGGAGGGGTATATTCCAAATTATTCTCATCATCATAGTTAAGAAGATAAAACGGATCATGAATCACTTCTACACCAGTCAACCTAGTGGTAACACTAGTGTTTTCTCTAGAATATATATAATCCTAGACCTGGGGTTCCTATTCTATGAATACTATAGCAAAAGAAGATTTTGAGAAAATTCTGTCTAACATTCAAATTTTCAGTCATCTGTTGATGTTGATTCAATGGTGATGAGTCAAACTCTATGGATTCAGCCCTAGTATTTAGAACATGTATAAATATAATATATTAGTTGAAATTATGATGGCTTATGGATAGTTAAGATGTGTATGATTATATGTTATTGGTTTGGATTATCTGGTGTAATAGTACATTTTAATATATTGGTGATCATTCATAGGGATATAGAACCTTTTTTGGGGGAGACAATGAAACAACCCCATTTTTGACATTATGGATACTAACTGATGTATCTTGAGATCAAATCTATCCATTATGTCTTCCAACAAAATTACCACAGTTTCTTATAGATTATTGATAGAATTTATACGCTCAAACATTTCAGTGTGAACCTTCTTCAATTATATTTTGTAAGAGGATTCATCTAGATAGTGGTCCTAACAAGATTCTAAGTGGGATACATCACCCTAGAGTACCCCTACTTCATCAGTGATAGATTATTTGAGGAACTGGTGTAATGAAATAGGGATAGTTTCATGTTAATGAAACCACACTCATAAAAAAATCCAATTGAATGAATTATAATATAATACTACCATGAATTTTGTTCATGATATTAGAAAAAAATGATTATTCAACTGAATCTTGTCACACATGATATTTGTACTCATATCGTATCCCTGTGTTTTTAGGTTGGATGGTGTCAGATCAAGTTATGTTTGTTCCATCTTTTGGATAATATTGATCATGATGATGTTGATCCAAAAATAAGTATTCAATAGATATTATTCTAACTCCATGCCAATGAATTTCTTGATTATTTAATGTTGTAGTATGTGCTCCATCATTATGACACCCTCAAATCTTTGAAAAAAAATATGATGGATCGAAAATCCACTTTCTCAATATCCTCTAAATAGTATTCCTCATTGAAACAATTTTATCTTCTAAATGTAGTGGGATTTTAAATTAATTAAAAATAACTTCATGTATTTCCTACTACATTAGGAGATCCTCAAGGATCAAAAACATCATAGGTATTCCGAAAATATGTTCTGTCACATTCTAATTCCATAAGAAGAACATTTTCTTGCTGGTAAAGGGTCTTCCTTTTGTATGAGGTGTAACAAATACATCTTACTAGACCTGTGGGGTCTAACTAGTACTAGTAATATTTTATTGATGGATATCTAGATTTATCTAAATAAATTCATAGTTATTATCGATTGGTTGAGTTTGTGGCATTGATGGATGAGAGTAATCAGGGAATGTTTTTGGCTGACCTGTATGGTAAACTAAAAATGTTGGCTGATGAGGAATACCTAACGGAGAGTACTGGGTGGGTTGTGATTTCTGAGATATGTGTAAGTAATTATTACTATGCTTAGTATCATGAATATTATGGTTTGGAGTTTCAACAAGAGGATTGTCAAGTCTCATATATACCGTGCATTTTTTTTGATAGAGTCATCCAGAGGCAACCAAGGGGTTTTCAAGGCATTAATCACTGTCAAGTGTTGTGAAGTGGACAACCACCTCTCTGGAATTCAAAAAGGTGTATTCTTGTTCATCATCAGTGGACTAGTCATGGAATGGGTGGACCTGGGGTGCATATCCTAAAATATGTGGAATGATGTCACAAAAGGTATGAAAAGGTTTTAATACAAGCACGATACTATAATTTCCCTTGTACTATTACTGCATATTATTTGGATACATAGACAGTTGTGATGAAGATGTGGAGGAAATAGTTGAATTAGGAATGGAATCAATATGAGGTTTTGTTTTTCTCAATCATGTATGGATAATTCCATGGGTGAGAGCGACTACCTTGTGGGGGAACCATGAAATGACGGGCACTTTAGTAGAGATGGGTATTGTGCGGTTCTGTAGCAGGCGAGTACTGTGTAGTATTATTCATAGAATGGGCCTTGGGAAAAAACTTTGGGCCTATGAGCCATGTAATGGGCTAAATGTTCACTTGGCCTTCGGGATATGTAATGGGTCTCCCTCTACCCAATTAAAAAGAGGACTTTGCTTTGTTTTAATAATAAATTAGGCTTCGAGGTCAACATAGACATGTGTCACCTATTCAGGAACATCACCCAACTATACTAAAACATGTTAAACTTTGTCATACATCCAGTCATTATATGTAAATAATAACTTGATGGTTTTCCCTTGTATGCTTTTAAATGGAATGTGATCACCATGACATGTGAGTGTGGATTCCTAGGGAAACCTCAACTTTGAAAACATAATTATTCCCTTATATATGTTGAAGAATAATTACCCCATGAACTGTTAATACTTTAATGAATATGTTCAATATTTTTTTCAAGGAAATGACCCCAAATATCCTAGAGTTACAGAGTTGAAGGAGCCACATTTTCTTATTGACAAGGTTGTCCATGGTGAGGCTATTTTGAGCAAGGGTATTCTAAGTGAGGCTATTCCAAATTGGGATTCAC
This sequence comes from Viscum album, assembly GCA_963277665.1. Lineage (NCBI taxonomy): Eukaryota > Viridiplantae > Streptophyta > Magnoliopsida > Santalales > Viscaceae > Viscum > Viscum album. The sequence continues at coordinate 1,751,896,311 of OY728159.1, read as the reverse complement.
TCTATGAGGAATTTATAATAGAGGAGATAGTATGTGTAATAAATAAGGGGACTCTATATGCATGATAGAGTCTCACACTCCCTTTGTGGGTCTTCTTGTATGAGATGAAGGGGGAAATATGTGTGAGTGTTCTCTGATTCGCTGTAAGGATTCATCTAGCCACTCATCATTTTTGTAAAATTCAAAAAACATAGAAGGGTGGTTTTGGTAGATGACGTTAAAAACTATATCATTCTCTAAATTCTTTATGCACATCTTCAGTAGTTGTTCCTTAGACAATAGAATATTGATTGAGTATGTGAGTTATTTCCATCTGGTGACAAAGCCGACGTCTCTCTCATCAGGCCCCTTCTTACATTTTAAGAGGTTGGTGATGCCCATATTATGGATGGTGGAGCTTTAATGTTAGATAAACTAACTTTTTATATATTACTAACCAGAAAAAAGACCTTATGAGTAGCTGGATATACCAGACAAACACATTCCCCTCTACAGTCTAAAGGAAGCATCAGAGCTTAGTGACCTCCATTTGTTCTGAAGTACCCATCATTGGACTACAACATGAGGAGAAGTGAGATATAAGCTATAATGGGATATCTATCTCATCAAAACAATTGATTTTGGAATTAAAAAAAACTCGAGGGGATCTCCATCATGGTCCACAAATCATAGTTAGGTCTTCATTTTATGTGGGATTGCAACCAATCATGTTTCTAGAGCCCCTAGGTTAACAGTTACTATAGTTATCATGTCATATTAGTAAGGGTATTTAGATACCAGTTATGTGAAATTTTCATCAACCTATGGAGAAAAAGATGCCTAATTATGAGGTGAATAGTCACAATGCTCAGGTTGGGTCAGTGACTCAAATCTTGGTCTCTTTTTATCCCTCATCGTCTACAATGACAATATGATTAGGGCCACTATGTTTGAATTGGTGAATCCAATCAAGGAGGACTGGGTGACTTGCTGGAGGATAGATTGGATCCCTTATAGTATTCTCATGGTCTAGGAACCGCTGAACAAATAGATCAATAGTGATCCATTTTTATTCCTTCATATGTATGAGAAATGTGGATTCCTTGGGTTGTGAATCTTCTTTCAGAACAACCTCATATGGGCCATAGGGTTCAAAATATCTATTTCCTTTTCAATTTACGGATGTGTAGGAAGTAGCAACCCAATAGGGTGTGACTTTTGAATCCAAGTTCCTATCTCTACTGATGAGTGGGGATACCTGCCGGAGGTCATCCTGGTATTGTTCCTCTCTGTGAGGTAGGTCTTCCCTGTAATTCCCTACATCGGCATCCATGTTCATAGGATTTTCTAGATACACGGTGATTAACAAATTTACAATGAAATTATTTATAGGGGAATCATCATTTTCATTATTTAGTCCATACTATCAGAACTATTGTTATCACATTATAAGGATAAAATGGATGGAAACATATTTTCCCCAAACACTGATCTATATATGTCCAGAAGACACTTCCTTGACCTAGTGAATCACAATGATAATATTGAAACATCTTTTCTATACGGCAACGTAGTATCCATATGTTTTAGGGTGCTAGGATATAGGTAGTTTTGTAATCCAAACCTCCCTAAACTATTGTTTAATGTTGTTGCGGTGTTTTTGGATCCCAGTGTATTTTAGATTCCAATCACATATGTGGTTAAACATTTCCCATATAATTTTAATGAAAAAACTATCTTCCCCTTAGTGAGGGACTCAAATATGAAAATTTATGGAACTTTATGTTGAGATAACATAAGTGATAGATGTTTGATAGCCATAACCTCCAACAGACTCCACTGCTCAGAGGAAGGGCCACACTCTTGGTCGGTCGAAGCCTCGATTATCTCATGTTGAGATAAGGGTGGTATCATTAATGTAGAACATATTTTCAGCCACATTAATGTAATAAGGGGTGAATAATGGGTTATAGATCCTCTGAAATTTAGGAATTCCATTGGATACAGATCCAACATTAATATCATGTCTATGTGGGACAAGGTGTTGACCACTATATCAAGTGTGAGGGATGAAACGTCTATATTTCATTCAGCAGAGTGGTCACCATTATCCAAGGGTATAATACCATAAATTTAAATTTTTTTGATAGATTTTTTGATTTAGATAGTAGATAAACTACTATATATATATACGGTTTAACCATAAGTCTCTAGAAGGAGGTTAGAACTTCCTCAACATAATAGTATTTGAGGAGGGATCTCAAGATCTTGTGGATATTGGCTTCTAAGACCATAGAACTAAATTTTCAGGATTCATCCCTAAATAATAGAATCTAGAGTGACGTTTCCCCCATTGATTCATCTCTCAATTCAAAAATGAGAGGTCGATGATTAATTGATTCTTCCTAGGATTCTTTCCCTGATAGAATATGTTCTCCCTCCTCCCTCAGGATGTTTTTTTCGAGAAGTGAACATCTTCGACATGGGGAGGGCCTCCATTATTTTCTATGGATTTTTAAGAAGGACCTCTTCTTTTTTTTATGCATCAGGGAAGACATCCCCATTGCTTGGTGGTATCATGGGGAGGACCTATGTGATGATTCCCGATGCTACGGGGAAGAAATTCACACTAATTCTCCTTATCATGGGTTGGACGGTAAGGGATTTTGGTGGTGTGGATGACTGAGAGAGTCAACCAAGAAATCTTATGTGGTGGATGGGACCTCGAACCCAATTGTGAAAATATTGAACTTTTTTATCCTATTGTTGTGATTTCATGTGATATATCGGCCGTGGTAGGGTCCACACAATCTGTAAGAGATACCAGTTGTTGGGAAATGTCATGGGACTGCCTTAAGTGTTAGTGAATAGTGTACTAGACTAGTTTTGGTGGTGTGGGGTGGAAGTAAAAATTCTTATTATCCTATGGAACTAGTCAGTTCTAGAACTAATGTGGCTTGGTTGGTTCCTCCATAGCCAGTTCTTGAGAGGTGGTCTTTACATGGGTGACTTGAGCATTCCCTACCTCCTCAGCATAAGAGAGCGAGATGTTATAGAACTATATGGAGAATCTAAAAAATAAATATGCTATTGGAAAATGGATTATTTCTCCCCGTGATCTCCTCTAAGTAGTGTTGTAGGAATGTTGTTGAGCCCTCGAGATCATAGTGGGAAATATACCTAAAGGTAATGACCCCTTCCTACTTGTACTGGTGCATGTTGGTGTCAATCAAAATCCTATAGTGGGTCTCAAAGGGTGGGATGGGGAATGGGTTTCCAACAAATAATGGTGAGTTGGAATTCATGGTAGAGGTATAATGATGAAGTATTACTATAGTAAGGTTTCCTCTTCCCCAAGTGCAGTTGGTACTGGGTCAAAAATTCCCTATAGATCAATTCATGTATGGAATTTGGATTCAACCATCAATACATGTACAATGAAGGTTATTACCAATTACCTAATGTTATACATTATTTTTGAATAAAATATGGATCCATTCTTCTGATTTCACAGATTGAGGATTCCTAAAGTTATATTCACTAAGTAATAGGTTAGTTTCATGTTGAGAACACCATTTTCTAGGTCATAAATGGAACAAAATAACTTAATTTGGTGAAAATATTTCAGTGATCCAAATACTAATAAACCCCATGGTTGAGGAGAATAGTATCTTATCATGTTCAGCATTTCTATTTATGATTCTTTCTTCCAGGTGAAGCACCATCCCCATGTCTATCAGGGTCACGTGACATCATGTTTCCCTACATTACCACATTCCAAATCAGGAAAATTTCATCCCTTTTATCAGTGATGTATGATGTTTCATATAAATAAGATTATGTGATATTATTTCATCTTCTATGTATTCCTCCTTAGAGATCATTTCCTAATCATTATCTCCCATGTATATGTTAGTCATGTTCATGAAAATCATTCATTGTGCCATCTCTATCTAGACACCAGTTATTTATGTTGATTATGTCTCAAGAGGGTAGAAACCTTCTTCTAGGGGGTGTTGTAGAATTGTGAATATTTATCATGTCTAGAAAAAAAGATATATAGAACCTATAATGTCATCCTTTTTGGAGGGAATCTCACATGTGAGGAATCTTAGGTGTAAAACCTAAGATATTGTTTCGCACGGAATCCGGGGATGACCTCCTGGACAAGAGATTCAAACGTTCTGATCGGTTTCTAACGGGTTTGTTCATAGAACCGGAAACATCCAATGATTCCACATCCGTTTGGACCTACTTTCCAAAGGCAGGCGCTCATTAGCTTGTGGGCTAATGAGGCTTGGGAATTTGCATTGGTCGAGAGGATAGGAGGTCGGACTCATCACACCTTTTTGAGGGGAATTATTGTCTACTCCGGGACTCTCTTTATAGATTTAAGTTATGTTCGTGAATCCTTATTACATTACCAAGTATAAAATATGCTTTCCTTTAGTTTTAACAATCAATGATTAAATATGCAAGAAATTTAGAGAATCTTTTATATGTATTCGAGGTTCTTCATCAATATAGAATCATCTATATTTGTTTAGAGATTCTTGATCAATGGTATCCTTCAAAATATTTATATAAAAGTCTCTTGGTCATTTTGATGACCAGGCTGGTTTTAAAGCCACTCAGTGGGGCACTTGAAGTTTATCGTCATTCAGAAGGACATAGATTATTTCAATGTTGGGATCGAACCCATAAATGGGCTACCTACGTATCCTTTGTTTTGGAAAAGGAATCAGAACCCACGTAGTTCGAGGAATGAGATATGATGTTTATGATTGATGGCTCAAAGATGAATGTCATAATTACTTTTACACTCTAAGCTCACGTGAGTCATGCTCGGTGTGAGAAACAAGAGGTATTGGTAAAATTTAGACAATTGTGCCATAAAATATGCAATCATAAGAATTTGTTTGGGGCTTATGTATAGATGACTGCCCAGATAGATGAAGGTTTAGGATTTACTTTTAGGGATAAAATCCATGAACAGGGTCCACAAAGTTATATGTGCTTCATGGAGATTTGAATACTCTAATCTTGGGGCTTACTCCTAAGGAGGATGCCCAAGTTAGGAGGGGACTTATGATTGGATTTTATTCCTGAAAAGGAAACCCAAATCAATGGTAATTTATGACTGGTTAAGAGAAGTTTAAGGGGACTTGGGGCTTATTCCTGAAAAGGAAGCCCAAGGTTATGACTGAGTCTTATTCCTGAAAAAGAAACCCAGGTTAAGGAACTTGGGGCTTACTCCTGAAAAGGAAGCCCAAGGTTATGACTGAATCTTATTCCTGAAAAGGAGACCCAGGTTAGGGATTAAGGTTTGGGGCTTACTCCTGAGGAGGATGCCCAGATCAAAGGTTTTATAACTGGGGATTATTCCTGAAAAGGAGACCCAGGTTAAGGATTCTCTCATCTTAAAGGATGAGGTTGAATGAATGAACTCTCAATCTTTGGTGACATAAAGATGTTTAAATCACTAGACTTTGAGAGATATTTTACAAAATTCCTTTCAGATAAGGATGTCAAATCAAGAAATCATGCCATAAATGGCTTTGAAGAGTATCTTGAAGACTGAATCTTGAATAGGAAAGGGGAAATGGCTTAAGAGGGGAAAAATGGGAAAGATGGGCACCCAAAAAGATAGGGGCGCGCAAGTATTAAAAGTCGCGCAAGTCCTGCGGCGGCGCGCAAGTATTGGTCGCGCAAGTCTACTTGCGCGACATGAGGGATACTTGCGCGATTTTCAACCAGAGTTGAAATACTTGAGCGACTCTTTATTAAACCCTTTATCATCATCTTGATTTCCTTCCAGAGAAGGGACGTGCAAGTTATATTGAAGGAATTAAGTCGGCGCGCAAGTGTTTGATATGTTTCAACACTTAGGCCTTCCTTCTTCCCTTTAGATCTTCCATTCTAGGTAAGAAATTACCTTAGAAGTGTTCTGGATGCTTTGAGAAGAGACTTGGGCGTCGGGAGCTTCAATCCGGGTTTCTGGAAAAAGATCCTCCGAATGGGGGGCCCACAGGGTCTATTTATAGGCAAAAGAAGACCCAGGGCGGTTACCGGGCGGTTACCAATTAGGTCGCGCAAGTCACCTGCGCGACCAAGGTAGCCGCGCAAGTATACTTGCGCGGCAGTGGTATCACTTGCGCGGTGGATTTTCTGTTGATCCTTTGTTCATGCCTTTGTCGATTTTTGATGTTTTCTTCAAAGGATGAATCACTTTCAGCGGAGATATTCCCTTTTCCGACATTTAGATTCTGTGACGAAATGAGCGTCAACAAAAGTCCCCCCTCAGAGTTGGATCCGGAGAGAAATGAGGATTTGACTCTGAGGAAATCGAATCCATTCAAAGGAAAAGGGTGGCGCGCAAGTGTGCTGGAACTTGACTTTTATTCAGAGTTCCTTTGTCTTTTGTGGGCAGTTTAAAGTCATGCATGCCGGACGTAAAGGGGCTAATGTTTAAGGTCGAAATAGCTTTGACCGAAAATGGATTAAAATGGATTCAATTCCTTGACAATTTATCTGAAAACATATTTACCATACTCAAGTATGAGGGAAAAATTGTAAACTATGGCTTAAGAATATTTGAATCTGAGGAATGATATGAAAAAAAAAGCTAAAAGGCATTAGAAGAAGTAGTTTCCAAGAATGAAGTTACTATTATTTAACAAAACCCGTTAGGGGGTTGAAATATGCAGGGCCACCTATGGGCATTGGCTGCATAGTCAAATAAAATAGCATCTTTTGGCTGACAAGTCTGTTATGTGGACTGTTTATGCATGGCCACCTATGGGCACGTGTTGCATAGTCAGGCAAAAGAACTCCCAGAAATTTACTTTCCTAGTGCTAAAAGCCAGTGAAAGTTTATGGAGATTCAAATTTTCTAAAGCATAGAGTTTGTTGTATGGAAAGAGGTACTTGAATACGGAGAAGATATTTCCAAACAAGAATATCGAGGAACTGGATGAATATCACTCCTATGAAGGTCTGACCCAAACGTAGGGAAGAAGAATAAACCATAGACTTGAATAATTTCAGATCATGAAAAAGGATATGGGACAAATATGTTAAGGATGGCTATTTTTGCGGATCCCTACATACTGTCGTTTTAAGACAAATAAGGACAAAAGAGGCATTCTTCCCAAGAATGAAGTTACCATTATTTAACAAACCCGTTAGGGGGTTGAAAACATACAGGGCCACCTATGGGCATTGGCTACATGGTCAAATAAATAGCATCTCTTGGCTGACAAGTCTGTTATGTGGACTGTTTATGCAAGGCCACCTATGGGCACGTGCTGCATAGTCAGGCAAAATAATTCTCAGAAGTTTGACATTTTTGTGACTAGAAGTCATGAAAAGGGTTATGAAGATCTGAAAATATTTAAGGTTAGGATTATAATACATAAAGATGGGTATTGTCCAATGTATATAGAGATACATAGGTCAATGAAAACCATAATCATGTTGTGGCTGGGTCCTAAATTGAAATTTTGGACTTCACTACGTATCTCATAAGAATTAGAATCAAGCCATACGTAGTTCTTGAAATGTAGTTTAACGTCGTGCAGGACGAAAGTATGAGTGATCTTAGTTTAAGGTCATAGAATTCGGACCATAATAATGAATACACAGTGTGTGTTTTCATGAAGACTTTTCAGCCAAGGGACTGAAAGTGAAATTTGGGGTTAGGCCCAAAAGACTTGGGACTGGATTCGAGGGACACTCGAATGTTCCTACGTATCCCATAAGGATGGGAATCAAGTCCACGTAGTTCTAGAACTACCCTTTGTACAAATTTGTTTCGTACATGTGAAGGGTGAAAGGGGACTTTAGTGCAATGATGGTTTTAACCTAAGATAAAAAGTTTAGGTATTAGCATGTATGTACATACTCTTTTGAAAATGAAAACCATGATTGAAAAAGAATCAAATGTTAATAATGGTTCCTTCTCAAATGAGGAAATCAAAGAATATTGTAGTTTATTGTCGTACCGGACAAAAGTGTTGTATAGTTTAACGTCATATAACAAGGACGAAAGTGAATCAATGTAAAGATATTGATTCCAGGGGTAGTTTCACAAATCATCATCATATGAGATGGTGGTGAACCGATGTGAAGAGATTGTTTTTGGGCTTGAACCTTGGGAGGTTGCCTACATACCCAGCCTGGAGGGCAAGGATCAAAGTCCGTGTAGTTAAATTAAAGAATGAATCAATGATCAAGTTGTTCTTGTGGACAATGATCTAATAAAAAATATTGTTGGGACTTACACATGGTTAGTGGCCCAAAGGGAGTGTTATGGTTGATGTTCGCTCTAAGCTCACGTGAGTCATACTCGGTGTGAGAAACAAGAGGTAATAACAACCTTAACGATGTACAGTTTAATGTCATGTAGGTCATAAAAAAGGGGACTATGCAGTTTAAAGTCTTGCAGTTAGGACTATTGGTGCTGCACAGTTTAGTGTCATGTAGCAGGGACAAAATACAGTTTAATGTCATGTAGGACCTATCAAGGATTTTCTGTACAGTTTAGCGTCATGTAGTTAGGACGATGGGGACAATATAGTTTAACGTCATATTGGAAGAAAGGGGGACTGTGCAGTTTAATGTCATGCAGTAAGGACAAAAGAGTGTACCATTTTAACGTCATGTCGGACGAAGGTGCGAATAGTTTAAGTTCATATGCATGGACCGTGAATGGTGCAGTTTAATTTCATACTGGACTTTTGAGATTATATAGTTTAACGTCTTTCCGGATGTGAGGGACTTTTATACAGTTTAGCGTCATGTAATTTAGGACGTCACAGTTTAACGTCTTGCTGGACATAAGGGATTTGAAAATAGTTTATGGTCATATACATGGACCAGGGATGATGCAGTTTAAGGTCATACTGGACGGTTTAGGGAACTTTTTCACAGTTTAATGTTTTGTGGGACGAAGTTGCATTTTAAAGTCATACTGGACCATTTCGGTATAGTTTAACGTCATATAGCAAGGACGAACTGGTGCTGTACAGTTTAAAGTCATGTAGCTAGGACTAAGGTGAACAAATATGAGGATATCAGTTCTGGGGACTTTTTACAGTTTAACGTCATGCTGGACGATGAAAGTGTCATACAGTTTAATGTCATGTTTCTAGGACACAATATAGTTTAATGTCATCTCGGACAAAATATAGTTTAATGTCATCTCGGACATTTGAAGGTGACACAGTTTAACGTCATGTTGGACGAAGTTGCAGTTAAATGTCATACTGGACCATTGCGCAGTTTAAGGTCATACTGGACCGTTGATGATTATATAGTTTAACGTCTTTCCGGACGTGAGGGACTTTTATACAGTTTAGCGTCATGTAATTTAGGACGTCACAGTTTAACGTCTTGCTGGACATAAGGGATTTGCAAATAGTTTATGGTCATATACATGGACCAGGGATGATGCAGTTTGAAGTCATACTGGACCATTGCTGTATAGTTTAACGTCATATAGCAAGGACGAAATGGTGCTGTACAGTTTAAAGTCATGTAGCTTGGACTAAGGTGAACCAATATGAGGATATCAGTTCTGGGGACTTTTTACAGTTTAACGTCATGCTGGACGATGAAAGTGCCACACAGTTTAATGTCATGTTGCTAGGACACAATATAGTTTAATGTCATCTCGGACATTGAAGGTGACACAGTTTAACGTCATGTTGGACGAAGTTGCAGTTTAAGGTCATACAGGACCATTGCGCAGTTTAAGGTCATACTGGACCGTTGTTGTATGAACCAATTGTAAGTCTTGGTTCTGGGGGCCATATTTTGTGTTTATACAAAATATTTCTTCAGAAATCTGGCATTGGTTGGAGTCGTGATGTGTTCTCCATCCATTGAGATCAAACAGAACCAAAGATTAACTCTTCGTCTGATAAAGACTCTGCCTGATTATCCTGTTTAGGCTGTGCCGTTTGATGGGGCGGTGCCCGTTGCTTTGAAGTAAATGGCATGAAATCTGCCAGAGTCAAAGACAATTTAGGCTTTGATGCATACTCATCTTCTCCTGATTCCTCTTTCTTCTTTGAATTGTGCTGCCCTTTTGAGGATTTGTCCTTTGATGGAGGCTTTACTGCAGCTTTTGTAGGAGACACAATTGGCTTCTTCAATTGTGTTCGCAAAATGGAATGGGTCCGATTGATTGTCTTTCTGACCATCCAATCATCATATTTTTTCGCAGTTTTGCTTTTGACTTCCTGCCACTCGCCTCCTTCTTCTGGATCTGTAGCGGTAATACACGCTACATGAGCTGAAGAACCCTTCAATTTGACTTGTCCCAAGTCGACCATCTTTTGCAGGAGGTCTTTAAAGACAAAACACTCCTGGATGGGATGCTCCAACATTTGATGAAAGGGACAATAATTGGGACGGTCTTCATCTCCTTCCTTGTTTGGCCTCTTGGGCACTGGTAATTGAACCAAATTATTTTCCAGAGCTGAAATGAAGTAACCAGGAACTTGCTCACTTCGGAAAGAGTATGTTTTACTCTTCATATCCTCAAATTGTTTTCGTCGTTGATCTTTTTGATCATTTGGACGAAACAGCCTTTGTTGTTGGCGTTCAGGAGGTGGAGCTCTTCGAGAAGATGAAGGTTTTGAAGTAGAAATAGGTACAGGTGCCTGTTTAAGCATAACTGTAGCAGTTTCTGCTTTACCCATTCTTCTTCCTGGAGCTGATGGAATTACACGAGATTTAACCTTAGCCTGTATAAGGGAATCTTCAATCTATTGAGCGATTGAAGTAAGGTCTCGAAACCCTCCTGTGTATTTCACAGGGATCAATGGCGTGCGTAATTCGTCACGCAAATTTGCCACACAGATTGGCAACAATTCCTCCTGAGGGAGTGATAAACTCAAGGAATACGTTAATCCCTTCCAACAAGCAATGAAATCAGAGACTCTTTCATTCTCCATTTGCTTGCAGTTTGTAAGATCGAAAACTGTCGTTTTTGGCAAAGTTGAGCTAAACTGAAGAAGGAATTTTTGACGAAGATCCTCCCATCCGATGACTGACCGGGATTTCAAGCTTGTATACCAGACAAAAGCTGGTCCTTGCAAGGTTCGCACGAAGCATCTGAGTTTCACTGCTTCTTGCTGCTCTGGAGTTCCCATCATAGGATCACAACAAGATACGTAATGCGTCAAATGTTGTTCAGGGTCGCCTGATCCATTGAAAGTAGGGAATATAGGGTTTCCAAAACTGGATGGAGGAGAAATTGAATCTACCCATTCAGGGTAAACTTTCTTTTCAGGTTGAACTTGCGCCCGTTTCCCTTCTATAGTTTCTAACCGATCTATTAATGACTCAATAGTAGTTATTAACTTTTGAGAAACGTCAGGTTGAACTTGGTTTTGGGTAGGTGCAATGAATGGAGCTTGGACAGACGTGGTGGTTGGTGCTGCAACTGATGGTAGTGCTGCCAACCGTTGTTGCATTTGACCCATAGGATTAGACCTCTGTGGGTGTACTGACAAAGGAGGATATTCTTGATCCATCTCAGTAGTTACAACAAATTCCTTCGGCTGTCGGACTTCAGCATTCTTAAGAAGAAGACTATTCTGAAGTAGTTCTGCGTTCAACCTTCTTAATTCTTTCATTTCTTCCTCCTGTTGTGCAAACCTTTGCTCTAATGAGAGCGATTGACCTCCTTCAGAGGAAGGGTGAGAAGTAACCTGATTCTTACCTTTCCCCTTATTGGATCCTTTTCGGAGAGGGGGAAGTGGGTTACTTGAAGGAATACCCAAATTTTGGGTAAGCCTTTGATTACGTGTGCGCACACCTTCTTCATTTAGGTCTGTGTGCACGACTTCTTGAGCAGGAACCTCTTCGTCTGATCCCTCTGATTGAGCCTCATCTGGTGAATCAGCAGCAACGGCATTGATGACATTAATGGATGCATATTTCATGGAATCCTTTCTATCAGCACTTCTGTGATATTGTCTTCTTCCATGTCCATGATGAGACATGGAATTCCGTTGACTTGATCCCTCAGGAATTTCTTGGAGAACCGTCACTTGGAGAGAATCTCCTGACAGCTTGGCTCTTCGTTCCTCTTGAGGCTTATTCCCTAATCGAGAGAAAACTGACTTTCTCTGAGGGAAGGATTGAAGATTTGAAAAAGTCCCCAGTCCGGTGGACTGGGGGTGTTCCTGTTGCTTCTGCTCAACTCCTCGAATCCCATTCGTTGACTCTGAGGGTTGGGTTAGAGAAGTCCCCAGTCTGGCAAGCTGGGGTGTCTCTTGACATGCTATGTCTGAGATCTTTTTGAAATCTCTCTTGATCTTGCGAATCTTAGTTCGGAAATTAGCTGGATGCATTAACCTGTATCCACTTTTATCACCTGGTTCAACAGACCGTTGGATGATTTCCGAAACTTCTGTCATTTGATGACGTGTTTGCTCCAGACAAGAGGCTTGTGCAATATTCTCGCCTGCTTGATGTAGGAGCAATTCAACAACCTGTTCTCTATATACTTGATTTTGAGAGGAACTAGTTGAAGCTTGTTCTCGAGCAATCTTTTGATTATGAACAAAGAACATTGACTGTGGCCGGCCATGGGCAATAACATTGCATGAGACCATTTTCGGCGGGCTTTGCTGACCGGAAAGCACTGTGAAATGTAGTGCTCCGTGAACACCCCATCCTCTGATATGAACATTAGATGGAGCATTGGAAATTAACTGACGCAATCTTCTTAGTGCGCCAAGGCATGAACGTTGAAGGGTTCTCTGTTGCTTTTCAGCCTTCGGATACCGAGAGACTGATAGAGATGCCAGATCAATCTGGCCTTGTAACCCTTCTATTATCTTAAGATGATTTTCATATTCATCATAAGATAATACCTTCTTCTTTAATTGACAAAGAGTTTTCCATATGTTGAGACGAATATCATGGATTCCATCATCCGTCAACATCTTTGGAATGTCGTACTGGGAATCAGCCAAATGCCAAAACATGACTGGTACTTCACCTTTTGCCAGTTTTTTTCTCATGTTTAGCATTTCCTCTTTATCATTAAATGAAGATTCTTCTACCTGTTTGGACCAGAGTTGGTGTTCCCTTGTTGCTTCATCGGATTCAACAAGATTGGTAGAGGAATCACTATTCATGCTGGAAGATGAATGACCCAGGGAAGGTTCGGAGAATAACCTGAACCCCAGGCTATCTTCTGATGGAGAAAGAGTTTCACCTGCCGATAGTAAAGCATCAGACATGACTGGTTTTACGTTTGCAAGTGCCTCGAGATAGGAGGGCTTTCTCGTCACTAAATTGCCTTCTGAAGAATTCTCCAGGCAATGTGAATCACTACTGCGGAGAGGACTTTCGCAGCGAAGTTCATCACCATGAGGAGGACCATCATGATGGGTTACAGCAAAAGATGAGATCTCTTGCTCCTTAGTCTTCTGACCACACAGAGGGTTCCTGTGGCTCTCATCTGAAGAAGAAACTTCAAGATTGACCGAATTTTCATGAAGCAAGTCTTCATGAGGAAGTGTCTGTTGAAGACCTTCAGAATTAATGTTCCTGTTATTGGGAACTGAGGGAGTAGAATCTTGAATTCCGACAGATAAATGTCTGAGGGCTTCAAGAACTCCAGCATCGAGCAAGGCCTTGTTGCAGATTGTCCTTTGATCTCCTGACTGTGCTGGGCGGATCTTTTTCTTAGATGCCTTCTTACTCGCTTTAGAAACCACTTGATGACGAAAGTGATTGCTCTGAGCAGGTGTATGTGCCTGATCAGGAAAGATGGTCAGGTTAGGCTGACGATCATCGCTCAAATCAGGTGTATGTGCCTGACTTGGTTGTCCGTATGATATAGGGGAGTATGCCCCATAACCCTCTTGGACTGGAACAGATGTGTGTGTCTGTTCCGGAGTGAATTGTTGATGTGTCACTCCACTGCTAGGGATAGATTTATGTGTCTGTCCCTGAGATGATGCTGAAGATGTTATGATATCCTGGCAAGCATCCAGAATATGAGCAGGAATTTGCTTCTGCTCTTTCACCATTGACAAAATATGCTTGGTGACTTCAGCCGCCGGAACAGGGATATACGTCCATTCCGGGCTTGGAGTAGGTGTATGTGCCTGCTCCTGTCCTCCTTTTCCTGTCAGTGAATCCTGACAGTACTCAAGTGTGGAGGCAGAGAGTTTAGTCTGCCCCCTGTTTGTCGTCGGGACTTTCCGACTGACTTCTCCGTGCACTACCAAGCAAGACTTTTGGTAGGCCTGATTAGTATTAGCAGGTGTATGTGCCTGCTGATTACACTTCGCCAAACGCGGTTGACGAGATCCATCATATGTAGTCAGACGAGCCTGCTGACTAACTGATGATGTATAAGCAGGTGTATGTTCCTGCCTATGGTACTCCGCCGGAATTGCCTGGCGGGATCGGCTTGATGCTGTCAGACGAGTCTGCTGGACAGCTGAATTAAAACGGGCAGGTGTGTGTGCCTGCTCGTTGTTTGCCACCAAGTTAGGTTGGTGGACTTCTCCGGAGATGGCAGGGATGACAACCTGCCTATTGTTAACCGGATTCCGTCTCTGGCGGTTCATCTTGCCTGCTCGGGTTCGAGGAACCTGAGCTGAATACCTGGAGTCGGTACCCTCATCATGTTGAGGGCGCACTACCGCACGAGTCTGGCGGCCATTGTTGATGGGAGCCCTTGAGAAGGACTCTTGTCTTTTTGAATTAAGTCCCCGAGGGACCTGCTCATTCACTTCCTCAGAGTAAGGGAATGAATGGAAATTGCGTTCCGGGGATAACAACCCGAAACGGTTGGAGACGGTAGTCAGCACCGCCTGCTTCTTGATTGCTGGTCGCCGTTGTCCGGACGACCAGGTAGAATTGTTAACTTGGAGGGCTTGACGAGCGGCCTCCAGAGTTGGGATAGTACCGTTGCGACGGTACTCCTTAACCAGTGCATTAGAAACACAGCGTTGAAGACGCTGAGTTGGTGATGTCATCCTCAGAGCGGATGACATTCCAGCAGGAGTAGCAGCATTGGTTTTCACAGCAGCAGACCTCACAGTAGAGGTGTTTACAGCAGTAGTATTCACAGGGGTGAATTTAAGGAAAGCCATTTTTGTAGAAGATCTTGAAAAAAGAGTGCCTGTTCCATGTAACAGACATAATCAAGATGAATCCGGCTACTGCATCTTTTGGATGAGCATATGTCAATGATTGCTTTGTTGGCCCAAGGGGCCTAACAGATAAGAAGAACATCACTTTAACTTGGTTAAGGATTCACGTCGGGTTCACCATTTTTGTTTCGCACGGAATCCGGGGATGACCTCCTGGATGGGAGATTCAAATGTTCCGATCGGTTTCTAACGGGTTTGTTCGTAGAACCGGAAACATCCAATGATTCCACATCCGTTTGGACCTACTTTCCAAAGGCAGGCGCTCATTAGCTTGTGGGCTAATGAGGCTTGGGAATTTGCATTGGTCGAGAGGATGGGAGGTCGGACTCATCACACCTTTTTGAGGGGAATTATTGTCTACTCCGGGACTCTCTTTATAGATTTAAGTTATGTTCGTGAATCCTTATTACATTACCAAGTATAAAATGTGCTTTCCTTTAGTTTTAACAATCAATGATTAAATATGCAAGAAATTTAGAGAATCTTTTATATGTATTCGAGGTTCTTCATCAATATAGAATCATCTATATTTGTTTAGAGATTCTTGATCAATGGTATCCTTCAAAATATTTATATAAAAGTCTCTTGGTCATTTTGATGACCAGGCTGGTTTTAAAGCCACTCAGTGGGGCACTTGAAGTTTATCGTCATTCAGAAGGACATAGATTATTTCAATGTTGGGATCGAACCCATAAATGGGCTACCTACGTATCCTTTGTTTTGGAAAAGGAATCAGAACCCACGTAGTTCGAGGAATGAGATATGATGTTTATGATTGATGGCTCAAAGATGAATGTCATAATTACTTTTACACTCTAAGCTCACGTGAGTCATGCTCGGTGTGAGAAACAAGAGGTATTGGTAAAATTTAGACAATTGTGCCATAAAAGATGCAATCATAAGAATTTGTTTGGGGCTTATGTATAGATGACTGCCCAGATAGATGAAGGTTTAGGATTTACTTTTAGGGAGAAAATCCATGAACAGGGTCCACAAAGTTATATGTGCTTCATGGAGATTTGAATACTCTAATCTTGGGGCTTACTCCTAAGGAGGATGCCCAAGTTAGGAGGGGACTTATGATTGGATTTTATTCCTGAAAAGGAAACCCAAATCAAAGGTAATTTATGACTGGTTAAGAGAAGTTTAAGGGGACTTGGGGCTTATTCCTGAAAAGGAAGCCCAAGGTTATGACTGAGTCTTATTCCTGAAAAGGAAACCCAGGTTAAGGAACTTGGGGCTTACTCCTGAAAAGGAAGCCCAAGGTTATGACTGAATCTTATTCCTGAAAAGGAGACCAAGGTTAGGGATTAAGGTTTGGGGCTTACTCCTGAGGAGGATGCCCAGATCAAAGGTTTTATAACTGGGGATTATTCCTGAAAAGGAGACCCAGGTTAAGGATTATCTCATCTTAAAGGATGAGGTTGAATGAATGAACTCTCAATCTTTGGTGACATAAAGATGTTTAAATCACTAGACTTTGAGAGATATTTCACAAAATTCCTTTCAGATAAGGATGTCAAATCAAGAAATCATGCCATAAATGGCTTTGAAGAGTATCTTGAAGACTGAATCTTGAATAGGAAAGGTGAAATGGCTTAAGAGGGGAAAAATGGGCAAGATGGGCACCCAAAAAGATAGGGGCGCGCAAGTATTAAAAGTCGCGCAAGTCCTGCGGCGGCGCGCAAGTATTGGTCGCGCAGGTCTACTTGCGCGACATGAGGGATACTTGCGCGATTTTCAACCAGAGTTGAAATACTTGAGCGACTCTTTATTAAACCCTTTATCATCCTCTTGATGTCCTTCCAGAGAAGGGACGCGCAAGTTATATTGAAGGAATTAAGTCGGCGCGCAAGTGTTTGATAAGTTTCAACACTTAGGCCTTCCTTCTTCCCTTTAGATCTTCCATTCTAGGTAAGAAATTACCTTAGAAGTGTTCTGGAAGCTTTGAGAAGAGACTTGGGCGTCGGGAGCTTCAATCCGGGTTTCTGGAAAAAGATCCTCCGAATGGGGGGCCCACAGGGTCTATTTATAGGCAAAAGAAGACCCAAGGCGGTTACCGGGCGGTTACCAATTAGGTCGCGCAAGTCACCTGCGCGACCAAGGTAGCCGCGCAAGTATACTTGCGCGGCAATGGTATCACTTGCGCGGTGGATTTTCTGTTGATCCTTTGTTCATGCCTTTGTCGATTTTTGATGTTTTCTTCAAAGGATGAATCACTTTCAGCGGAGATATTCCCTTTTCCGACATTTAGATTCTGTGACGAAAGGAGCGTCAACATATATCTCATGTAGTTTATGAGGTAGTTGACACATGTGGTGTTAGTCTTCCGAGGTTGTTTACCTCGGTCATACCATGTGTATTTAACAGGGCATAGATTCTATATCAGAGCCCAAGATTATATTCATGTGGGGAATGATCATGTAGGGTTCATGTTTACGCTCTTGTAGGGACTAAATTTGTGCATTTTTAGTTTATTCTAGGGATATGACCAGCACAAGTTTAGTGTCTTGTGAGAAAAGGATGAGCACATGTATATTGTCTGTTAAAAATTATATGGGAACAAGATTAGTGTCTTCTAGGGAAATGTTGGGAAAATGTTCAATGTCATTCATGGACATACTGATCTTAGGTTTAATATATTTTTTGTATAGTATCAGTGGAAATTTCGTTTCTTTTTGGGTGATTATGGGTATATATTTTATGTCTTATAGGGACATATTGGGTGTCGATTTAACATCTTGTGTTGATAGGATGAGTTTAGGTTTAATATCATGTAGGGATAGGATGAGAACATATTTAATAGCTTGTGGATAAAAAATGAGAGCATTTTTACTATTTCACATGGGTAGTATGGGATCATGTTTAACATTTTTTGTGGACAAGATGAGCCAATGATTAACAGCATGTAGAGAAAGCATAAGTTTGCTAAGTGTGTCCCAAGGGGAGAAGACTTTACACATGGATGTAGTTAGGATTGAATATTATGGAGGTGTCCTACATACCATATTTAAGATAAATTGATCAAATTCTGTGTAGTTCCTTACTATAATTTATGGTTATGTGAGAGGACTAGTCCATGATGTTTAACATCATAAAGTATCAATGCATGTTTCATGGAAGGATCATTGATGAGGTATGGTGTAAAGATTATGATTGGAAGATGAACAATGCAAGAGGTTCATCCCTTGTGGATATATAGGAGGATAATCCCTTGGGTAGATATATGTAGATTATCCATTGGGTAGTTGGGGAGAATTTAGAATCACATGATGATCATATGTGGGGAATCTTGTGTTCATTTTATAGGGAAGGACTATAGGATTATGTTAGGTGATAAGGAATTATTTATGTAATTTAATGTTATATGACTAGGATTGGATCTAGGATATTTTACATCATGAATCTCAAATGTGGAAGGGACTAACACCTCGAGGGGGACTAGTATGACCCAAAACACCCTAAGAGGGGAGGGGAGAATCATGGTGTCAACATTTTTTTAATGTGATGAATATTGATCTCACATTGGTAGGAACTCATAAAAACTCTAAAATAGTCTCGTGTAACTATTAATCATTCACATGATGATAGGCAACACATCAATTTTACTTGTTTAACCACTAAGGGGTATTCAAAGGAGAATATTTTGACAGTGTTTCAGTCATACCGAAACAAGTAATCTTCATATGTTATTTTAGGAATGTAGAAGAAGAGAAATAGTCACACTGTACTAGGCTCACTTCCATTATAAGAATTTTATTGATGGAACACTACCTCCCCCAGAATACTTCGGCCGACTCCCCAATCTCAATGACTTTTTTATAGTCTTACATAGATTATCTACATGAAGGTCACATCGTTAGATTTGGAATTTAAGTCATTACCAATAATTAGTATGAGACTTTTCTTGCAACACATTTTTACAATGATGCACTTGTAATAACTGTTCATTGAACCCACATGTTGAACAATTCTACTCGTGAAGATACTAATCTTCGTAAAACCACAATTATGGTATAAATAATTATAATCATTTGGAAACCCTCACACTTCATGAAGCTTCCAGCATTCATAAAGCTATCATCCATGTAAAATAACCCATCCTTAATGAATCAGATAGCCATCCTGGATCTCACAGTCTTTATGAAATCATTAGTATTCACAAAACATAATTTGTTTTATTATAAACAGAATCAATCAGTTCATATCTATTGACTTCGCAAAGCTTAAGCTCAAGGAGGATTCTTATTTGGGAAAATTTTCCTGATTAGGTGGACCATCACAAAATTAGAAAAAATCATTCTATTCATCAATACACTATACCCTAAATGAAGTGGGTGTGGTCACTTATTTATAGGATCATCCATTAATCAAGTTCCTACACTCCAATTGTAATTTTTATGATCCTCTAAACCCATTTTCATGAATCTTTTTATCATCATGAAGCTCGATTGAAGTTTATCACATTCATAAATATTCTCATAGTTTCAACAATTTATCATCATCCCATCACACATTAATGAACCATCTCATAATCATGATGAACACTTTATTTCTATTCAGTGTTTGTGATGATCCTCACCATCGCAAAACCGAATTCCTTCATGAATATCCATAACTTTGTGAAACTTGAGGTCTTCATGAAACCCATGCCTTCAACACATGATAATCCAATTTTTTGGTGAGAACAAACAAACACTAGACTCTATTACAAGCTTTGGAAGGCTTTGGTCCCAACAATATCCCCATTTGGGTTTGATTGTAATCACTAGTAAAATTTAATGAATAAGACTACCATAATCAAAAAGATAATATGCATGAAATAAATCATCCTTTACTTTAGTTATTTGTGATAAAATCTATGTGTACAAAAAAAAAGTGGAAAATGATAATTTCATGAGGCCATAGACTGACGTTGTTGAATTTCAATTATCTCCCACGTTAGAAATAAACCTACAAAATTGTATTTTTACTTAGAGTGATAAACTCCCCTAGATTGTATCTCACCCATAAACATTTATCACTTCCACAAATATATTAAAATAATTAATATAAATGGGAATATGGGATGAACTGTAACATCCTCATTTAATGTGAGGATTTTAAACACCATTTTTCATATGATGATTCACAAAAAATTGGTGTTCCCAAGGGATTAGTCAGGATTCCAGTGACATGGTCCCCAGTTCCAACATTTTCCATTTTAATCACATCTTTTTCATCATTTTCTTGGTTATAGTAATATTTTATCTCAATATGTTTGGTACCAGTGTGATGAATCCTAATCTTGGTAAGATTTATCATGCTTAAGTTTTCTGAGTGAATCACTATCAACAATTACACCTCATCACTATTAAAAGTATGTTGTTTATTCATCTACACTATTTGAGTTCATGATTTCTTATTTAAGATATACTATAAATAATCCCTAATAAGAAAAGTTATTTGCTGTTTTATTCCCAACTAGTCCATACAGTTGTTTCTAATAAATAATTATACAGAACTTATGGACTATCTATCCACCACAGCTCTAGAACAACCAGTATCAGAAAATGAAAATAATCAATTATCTAATTCTACAACAAAGTATAATCCAAAATTGTGAGTACCTTGAATATACAACAGGATTATTTTAATATCTTATTAATCTTATTAATTTTGATCAAATTGAAAGATTTCTTTTAAACATGTTCAAAACATGATTTTTTGATGTGTTTTTAAAAAAAAAATATTCAAATGATTCCCTACTATAGGGTGGGAGCCCCAGATGTTCTATCCTCATAATTTCCAAGAATTTCTCCAACTGAATTCAGAGTTGAAATTGGTTAGAATTCATGCATGTTGAATTTCTTTAGAAGATATCTTGCATATTTTCCTTGAGAAATGAAGGTATAATCCTTCTTTTTTGACCAAATTCATCCCAAAATAGTATGTGACTTCACAAATCATAGACATTTCAAATTCATATTTCATGTGATTAAAACATTGATCCACTGATCCTAACCGGATTTATACTAAAATATTATCATCTACATACATAATCAACAATCATTGATCATTATAAGAATTATTCACATAAATATTATATTCAAGAAATCATATTTTAATTTCATGAATTTTCAGATAAGCATGTAGTCAAGAATACCACGCTCATGGATTCTACATTAGACCCTAGAGATCATTATTTAATCCACAAACCATAGACTCATAATTTCCAATAAAAAAATACCACTTTATGATCAATGCAGACTTTTTATTCAAGAACTCCATTTAAGAATCCTATTTTGGCATCTATATGATAAAATTTGTACACTCATTGAATATCCATTGTATGGAAACACCTGATCAACTCCAATCTAGCTATCAGAGAAAATATTTCTTCAACATCAATGACTTCAATCAGTGCATAACCATTACACACAAATAATGACTTATTTTTTTATCACATTTCAATGCTCATAAATGTTTTTATTAAAAATATACATTGTTCTAGTCAGAGTGTGATTTCTGGGTCTCTTACCAATATCCCATCTCTGGTTCTTGTCAATATGATCTAGTCCTTCATTCATTTATTTAACCAATGATTTATTCTACGACACTTCATCAAATGAGGATAGTTCCACAATTGATATGTAGCAAAAAATTCCTTCATTACTCATTCTACTTGTCTAAATTGGCATGGAAAAATCCCCAGTGATATTGGATTGATGAATTTGTTATCTTATTTTTATCCTATGAGGTTTTTATGGGGTTTATATAGTAATTCTTTCCACCTATGTTTATTCTATTTAATCATCATTATTTTTTGAGCCCTGAATATTTACCAAGACTTCCAATATTCCTGCATTTCAATCTGTCCTATGTAAAATATCTTCTTTATCAACAATAATATTAACATATGAGCTCCACAATGTATTTATGGTTTTATCCTCAATGATTTTAACATCATTTATATCCAAAATAATTCTAAAATGATTATTGTAACATTTTTAGGATTTAATCTTCATTAAATATCCTAGGAATATTCCCTCATCTATAGAATCTGCATAGATACATTTATTGTATTCTTAGTTTCGAATGAAAAACACACTTCCCAAAACATGAAAATACATCAGAGAGGGAATCCTTCAATACCATATCATATATGGTGTCCTAGTTTACCTTGTAATAACCCCTATTCTACTTTGAGTGTACACCAGTATATGAACATAATTTTTCCAATAATTATGAGAGATATGACTCTCAATTAGCATAATTCTATCTATATTGTTGACTTATCCATTTCTATATTCAACAACCCCATTTTGTTGAGGGGTTCTCAATAATGATACCTCATGATATATTCACGTTTTTTTTGAGGTAATTGTCAATATCAATGGTGGTGTACTCTCCTCCATTTTTATATTGTAGAATCTATATTGCATTTCAATTTTATTTATCATAACGTTAACAATAGATCTTTATAAATTCATGATCATTCTGTTTCCTCTACATAATAATTACATAAGGAATTCTACTGTAATCATCAATAAAAATAATGAAGTACCTCTCTCAATATGTTCCATACACATTCATTGAACCAAATACGTATTTGTGGATGAGATCAAGAATATTTGATTCCCTTTTTTTACATTGGACGTTATAAACTCCTTACCATCTCTACTCATATGAATGCTTCACTTGTATTTTCTCGATCAAGGATCAAATTGGAAATTTCGAAATAAATATTAATCTTAGGTATATATTCCATGATCTTTTGATTAATGTGACCCAAAATTTGGTCCCACGAGTTGTTTTATTCTTAGACTAGTATGTAAAATGTGTTTTATTTATTATCAACATGGTATAAATTGACATATTTTTAACATCAACTCGTGTTATAATTACTTGAATTTTCGTTGATAGTCCACACCTTATTATTAAATGTCACTATTAGTCTTAATTCGCAGATTTTTCTTACACTCATAATATTGAGATATAATCCTTCCATATAAATTACTTCATTTTTTCTTAGCTCATCAATTTCCAGTTATGTATTTTCAATTATTTTGATCTTTAAAGATCATTCATTGATGAATCTCACTGCTCCATCGACCCTTTTATTAATATAATTTAGTAAATATTCATTTACTGTCATGTGGGATGAGCATCCATTGTTATGAGTTGAGGGGCTACTATTATTTGTCTCTGTGATAGCTATTTTACATGGTTTTCTTTCAGAATATTCTTCTTTTCCTTTATTGGCATACGTTACTTGGTGGAGGATAAAGACGACCTTTCCAATATATTTTCAATGTTCATGGGTTAATCATAATCATATTGATCATACATATGAAAACACGTATTTTTTATATTATATCTACGTGGTTGATAAGTATTGACTTGATTCTAAGTTCTCTAGGTATTGATCCTACCATTCCTCTACTAGTGATGAATAGTTCATATCCATGGTTATAATAGTGAAAAAAGTATACATAGATACTATATCTTCTATATTATGAGGGATATGGCCTCATTCTCCTTTTTTGACTTTAAGCCACTTCCTATTCAAATATATCCTCTCAACATCTGAGTAAGACATGGTATGACCCAAAAAGCACCAAAATTGAAATTTAATATAAGGAAATTTCTTCTCAAAACCATTCCTCTATATCTTTGCTTATTTTTTAAAGGTTTTTGATTGGATATGCTATAAATATACTTGAGTATTATTTTAAGCTCTATTTTTGGTTTTGTTTGAAGATTTCTTTTTTAGGACAAAAAACTCATTTGTGATATGTTACAATTTCTAATTTTCTTTATTTTGGCTCATTAAATGTCTAGCTGTTGATTTTATAAAAGGGAAAAAAATTCCCCAATTTCCTTTAAATATAGATCATTGGTCATTCAATTCCTGTATTACTCATTTAGAACTACGCTAAGCAGTTTCTAGTTTGTATCTGAAAATTTTCCAAACTATAATTTCGTCTTTATAACCTTTGATTTTGATTTGTTTTATAATTTACTTTATAATATAACAACTTCTTCTTAAAGTATATAAATTATTATATCCTTTTTTTCCTTATAGATGTAAGGTCATTTATAAATTTCCCTTCTCTTAAATCCTGAGTTTCTATTATAAAAAAATCACCCATGATCTAAATAGATAAATCATTTTCCTCTACATCTCCTTTAAATAAATAAATTTCTTATTCAATATGATCAAAAAAATCTTATGAAGTCCATCTATCATCATTCTATTTATCATTAACTGATTATCAATCTCATCAATAGAACTATGACATTCGACCTTGATATCAAAAACACCAATAAACTGATTACATTCATTTTTATTAGGTTCTATCATTCAAACTTTTGCCATAATGGCTTCTATGGGTACATATTTAATATCGCAATCAACATCCTCTTGAAATTCATTTTCATATTCTTCGTTATTATAGACAAATATCTTTCTCATATTTTTATTTCATGATTAGTAGTATCCCTTATTAGAGAACTTCTTCAGAATCTTCAACCGAATTTATTCCTCACAATCAATATCATGAAATTTCCATGTGCATCAATAGGTGGAAACCTTTACATTACCAAACTAAAAATAGCCCAATGAAATCTTTCATTCAAATCCACATTTTCCTCTGTTTAATTTCTTATCAAATAGAGAAATAATTTTCTATTCCTCAGTATCACTAACTTTGGAAATATCATAATTTTTCCATTGCATTGAATTATATTTCCTTTATTACTCAAGTGGATGCATCTTATGGTTTTAGAATCATTTTATAAACTGCAAGGATACACAGAATATCATCAGGAGAATATTTAGAAAAATATCTTTCCTTAAGAGTCAAATTCTATGAACTGTATGGAGGGGGGAATTCATAGTATTTTATTCACAACATAAATATCCTTAATTCCTCACCCATATCATAAAATTGCTCGAAAAACATCAATTATGGGATTAAAGAGGGTATTTATGTTTTCATCCAGTTGCGTTTGTGTATCATCGAACATATTGTGAAAGACTTGATGTTTTCTCCCCTTTACTTTATTGTTTCCATTGTACTTATTTTAGAGTTTCTCCAACATGGACTTATCATAAGTGAGATTCATCACATTAAAATTGATTTGATCATATAATTCTTCTGTAAGAGAATTGTGATCTTTGGTGTCAACATAAAATTTTTTCGTATCTCTTTCAGTCATTGAAAGACCATTCACATCACTAACCAGAATCCCCTAAGCATTGGAATAGTTAACATCCATTCCAAGGGACAACATATGAGATCTCATTATATTCATCCAAATCAACATTTTTCTTCCCTCAAAATGTGTGTCTACCATAAAATTCAATTAATTCACCATAGAAATGGAAGATATATTTAACATAAATAACATATATGCTTTGATACCACTTATAGGACCCCATAACACCATTAGAGTAGAGGGTTTAATTATGATGTAATATTTTTATTTTAAATAGATTGATATTTTTTCCAAATTAGTAGGATCTTGTAAAAACAATCATTTGGAATCATGTTTTTATTAAAAATTAACATTCAAAGAGACAACACATCAGTTTTACTTGGTTCACCACTACGGGATAGTATAGGGAGCATTAAATGACAATGTCTCAGTCATACCTAAATAAAATATGCATAACTAGTTATTTTGGATTACATAATATCAAACATAGTCACACTCTTCCAATCTCACTTTCTTAAAAATAATTTTAAGGATGGTACACTACCTCCATAAGAACACTTCTGTCAACTCCCCTAAGCCCACTTCCATAAGTGTAGTCTTACTCATTTTAACGACAAGAAGTTCCCATCTATATATAGGAAATTTATGTATTTATACCTAATTAACATGAGAACCCAATTTAACTATAATCATTACATTATGAACTTGAAATCACTTTTCACAAAAACTATATTTTCCACACAAATATTCCATAATTTTCTATTCTTATAAAACCCTTTATGTTTCTTTGAAATACAAGCATTTCTAAACCCAATCACATTCAAGAATATTTCAAAAAAATTTATGAAATTATCTTTTTAGATGTAACTAACCTTTGTGAATCTCCAATCCTATGATAGGCTAAAATTTTTATCAATATTAGTCAACTTCATGATACCCACTTTTCTACTATTACATTGCATCATTAAGTTCATATCAATTCTCTTCTCCATGCTTAATATAATGTAGGATTCCCAATTCAGGAATATTTGCTATCTAGGTATACCTTCATGAAATTGTAGAAAGTAAAACTGTTAACCAACTATCTATGTGGTGAATAAAGTGTGTTGGGATTCAAATTTATAGGCTCATCCCTTCACGGATATGTAGTGATCCCATTTCCCTTTATATGAACCTCTAAACCCATGTTCTTAAGGATCCTTGTCGTCGTTAATCTCCATTGAAATTTAAACACCTCTAGAATCTTCTCATAGTCGTGAATATTTTCCTTCATCCCATCATAAATTTGTGAACATTCTTGTTGTCACAATGAACATCATCATTCCAATGCAAGTTCACAACACTCCTCACCATTGTGAAACTGAATGCCTTTGGGAATCTCCATACCTTCACGAATCATCCAATCTTCAAGAAACCCATACCTTCACCATATATATGATGTTTCAGTCTTGGTGAATCAAAATCCACAAATATTTATCTTTCCTCGTGAATGTGAGACAAAAAATTCAGCAAAAAAAACACTCCACCTTCACCATTGAATCCATATATACTATATGATAACATTTTTACGATATCTATGATCAACCCAATGTGGATAAAAAAATACGAACTGGGAAACATTTACAGCTATGAAAGGCCATGGTCCCAATTGGACAATGTCAATGTGGGATGATGATTATTCATAAGGAATCCCCAACAAGATAGGTAAAATATTTCCCTTAAATATGACACCTCTAGAGATTGGGCACCCATTTCTAATGCACATTTGGATAGGGAATGGAATTGGAACAACTATGGATGAGTGAAAATAATGTCTAACAATGTTAGGGTACCGATTCCTAGTAGTAGAAGGAATTAGGATAATGGCTGCACATAAAGCATATGGGACGTTGTGTAAAGAACTAGTATGTTATTGTGCACAACTTTATTGTATTTCATACTTGTGGAGGGGTCAGAGTAAGGAGATATAGCACATGTAAAAAATATTGATTATGAGATCATAGTTTCATATAATATTTGGATTATCATTAAGGTATGGGCTTTGCAAAGGCTTATTATTTTTCATGAGCCTGAAAAACCTTGGGATGTGTTTCAAAAAGATTACTCAACCACATGCTAACTCATGTTGGGGACCATAGAAGGTCTATTACACATTTTCTCTACCATCAAGGATCTGTAGATTTTCATGTTTCACATTTTAAAAAATGGGAGGTTTTCATTATAGAGAGTTATTTTTAATCATCTAGAGAGCATCCTTCAAGGTGGGGTGAGGTTATATACATAGTATATATCTTCGACTAGTGGAGGGAAACATTATTATGGTGTAGAATAGGGTTTCACGCTTCATTTTCCTTTACCACATGGGCTTCCACATGCAGCCTTTATAGTTTTATATTTTATTTCTTATCAAACTAGATGGGTGGATGAAAATATCTTCTTTTGAGCACACATGCCATGGGAATTGAGGGCATGGAAATTCAACCTGTGGGAGTCGTCATCACATTTCCCTCACAAATATTTGGTCATGAAAGTTGCTATCATCTACTGAAACCTCTTTTTTTTGGAAAATGCACCACAAACATTATTTTATACTTGGGTGTATCTATAAAAAATTCTATCTCCATTACCATGCTAACTACATTCACCCAAAACCAATTAATTGTGAAGAAACATTTAGCCTTGCATGAATCATACACCTCATACCCAGAATATTCCATTGGCGTGGTTCGAAAGATTAGTTCATAAAAAACCATCCTTTCAGGGTGTTATACGCATTTTAATCACCAACTGTAATGATGAACCTTAGTTGGAATGGGGATATGGGCTCAGTATATTGGACTTTCAGTATTCCACTATAATTCTTCAACATGAATGTATCCTTGTCCTAAGGCTTGTTCCAAACATAGTTGTTGGGACCATGTAAAAACTAGAACATGTGCTTGGTCTAGTTCCTCATCCTTAAATGGAATATTATGATAAACCTCCTCTTTGGGAGAAATAGTTTGTGATATCTATAGAGTAGACACAAGTTCATTATCATCCTATTGATATGATTTTATGGTTTTTGGGATAAGGATGTGTTTTTATCTTTGTATATTTACCAGTACCATAATATTCTAGGTGAATACCTATAATATTTCTAGAATGTAGTGACACATATGAAATTTTTTCTTAAAAATGTTGGCATGTACATTCATAGTATCCAAGATATAATAGATGATATATATAATTGAATATGGGATATAATCCCACTCATTTATTCCTTGTTCCATAAATATATTCTGACGGGTTTCGTGCCTAAGGGAATATATATCTTCCTCCCCTATGATTGTTATAGGAATATGCATATAGATTATATCAAAATGAAAAGGGATATGATACTACTTGATGTACACCACTAGAATATAATGAAGGTATTTATTAGTGGAATCATGAATATGAGATCACTCTCACTTATCAATACCTTTTCATACCTAGTGTGGCATATGTGGTACCCAATCATGAATTCCCAAGGTGGAAATATATTGGGTAGTCCTCTCATCAAGTAACTATGAAGAACAACTACGATGAAACATTTGACTTTTTGTAATAGGTCAACTTCTAGGAAGTTCTAGAAATAGGATGGAGCCATAATTTACTCCTTGTTCCACAATATTCAGGTAAGGAAGATGTTGATTTCCATGCTCCAGTGATATTATTCAAAAATGGTTGGGGGTGTCGACAGGGGACAACAGTTTCATTTTATCCTTCCTTGAATGTTATCGACTTATCTTATTTAAATTTGGGGGACCATTACATGTGGATATGAGTGTCAATATAGTACAATGTCTGTGGTATTTCTAGATCATCATGTCTTCCACCTGAATGTGAATGTGTTGGGTGGGTGATGTTGTTTTTTGAAACCCATAGAGGCTACTGTAGTATCTAATGTTCCAAAAAATTCTACTGATGTTGAAATGATCATTGGTAAAGGTTATGATTGTGAGAGAACTTTATATAGTAAAAAATACAGTAAGGAACAAGTGCATCCATTAGTGCATCAATTAAATTGTGAAACATGCATAATTAACTAAGAACTACTAACAGAATTATTTATTCTTATTATCGATTCTTCCATTTTCCTAATTTATAAATTAAATTGTGATAATTTCGTATATCTTGGGAAACCAGATATATTATAATAGGATGTCACAAGGGGTGTGTCATTTTTTGTGTAGTATTTAAAAAAAAAGTTCCTCAATTGTGTTCAACCGATCTTTTTTATTATAGGAGATATTCACATTAGATGAAACATTTTTTTGTTTAACTAAGGATTAGAATAATGAATTGATGGAAACTAAGAAAAATATAATTGTTATCCCATTAAAGTGACGATATAGTTAAAGTATTTTATATTTTATTGTTATCAATAGATTCACATCACGTTTACCATATGTTATTGTAATGAAAATTAGGGGTCGGTGTTGGAATGTGGGGTAGGAGAGTATAGTTGAAAGAATCATTAATTCATATTTACTATTTCATCTCTCATGGAAAATCCAAACAGATCCCATGTCTGCAAAAAACATGGGAATTATTTACAAAGGTTGGTGGTGATATAGGATTTTAACACTATGACACATAGAAACTGACATAGGTATAGAGGATTGGAGGTAGATCTCTTCACACCCATTTGGGAGGAATCTTTTCTTATTATGAAAATATCTTATAGATTTAAGATATTTTTTGTAAATCCCTTCTAATTCATGATACAAGATTTATTACCCTAATAAAATTATATAGTGTTAAATCTTTATATATATAAAGGGGTGAAATTATTGTGAACATATTTATATATCAAAGGTTGTACATCTGTTTCTCATTATTGCAGAAAAATGGGTGGTTGATTTTTTTTTCAATCCATTTAACCAGGAACTCTTGAGTTTAATGACGTCCAATATGGTGATTGGTGTTTCTAGTATGGGATTGAACCTATAAGTGGCATCCTATATCTCCTATGAGAATAATAATCAAAAAAATATTGTTCATTTAGGCCCATGTTGTTAAGTTTAACAGCATGGGGAAAGGAAATATGTAAGGTCGCATAAGAATCATGTTTGGATCTTGATCCATAAGAAGGATTCCTACTAATTATTTTTACAATAGGAATTGGATTCATTTTATTTCTATTTTACCACATCCTTATGATGGGAAAGGAAATTTAATTGGTACCCATGAGAGATATTTCACCTAATTTCACAAATATGGGAATGAATTTGGAAATAATACAATGGTGTACTCCCATGTATGGAGTAATTTTCATCGTGTAATTGAATAGGTCATAAAAAAATATGGTTTCTCTGATTAAGAGACTTCTATTAATCTAATTCTATGATCATTGAAAATCCCTAAGCCCATGTGAGTCATTATCAAAATTTAAAATAAGGTATTGAAGATAATTAGACTCAATAAATATAGATACAAGACACATATACTAAGTCAGCCCTAATGGATTGTTTGATACATATCTCATTCCTTAGAATGTCATCCAACATATCCTATATATGGAATGAATCAATGTACTCATAGATAAATAAGCTTCTTGATCTGTTTATGGATGAAATATCTGGGAAAAACACTGAAGTCGACTCCCATGTATGAGCCTATTTAATAACCATTGATTGATAAAGAAGGATAATAGAATCATAGGAGAGTTTGGATCCCATGAGACAGATATTTTGGTTTATGGAGAGGCATATGTCACAACCCGTCCTCGGAGCCCGTGCTGTGATTACCCCAAGCCCGCCTTCTATAGGCCAGGGGCTGGCGACTAGCACCAAGGCGTAATTACCGGTAAAAAGGGAAGGCATTGCCTTTGTAAAGTAAACAAACACCACAGTGCAAGAAAGCAGTAGAAGTAAACACTAAGTGAAAAACGAGTACAACAATAAGTGCGGAAAAGTAAGTGGGCCAGTATACAAACCCAAACTGAAAGTAAAGTACAACTGGAAGGGAAAACAGCAACTGAAAAGTAAAGCCGCAACATCGAGCTGTCCACTGGAAATCCCACCTGAAGGGTGGGTACAAATATCCTCCACTAATCCTCGGGTCTAGCCGACCGCTCCGAGTACGTCCCGCCCAGTGGTCCACCTCCAGGTACCATCCTGCTCCGCAAGCTTCAACCATGATCAGCGATGTCCGTTGTCTGCAACCAACACAACATAGTGCGGGCATAGCCCGTGTAGGGGTGAGTATAAGCTACTCAGTGGGGACCCTGAGACCCCCGAAGGTCTCCCAAAATCCATAAAGGATAATCCACAAAGGAGAGATGAAATCACGAAGTAACATCCGACACTGCTTAGGTATATGCCCAAACATATACCTAAGTCATCAATTCTCATTCGTCTCCAACATCCAAGCCCAAGTACAACCCAGTCCACACAGGAAAGAAAAACGGAAATCCACATAGGATAGCACAACACAACCCGCATAGGAAAGCAAAATATGATTCAGCTCACACAGGTATACTTCTTCGTATGACGATAGAGATGATCAGATATTGCCACTGATTCATCTAAGCTGTCGGACCCACAAAGGATCGATAGTTACTAACCCCCGCAATGACCCACAAAGGATCGATAGGTAACTAACCCCCACAATGACTCACAAAGGATCTGACCCACAAAGGATCGATAGGTAACTAACCCCTGTAAAGACCCACACAGGATATGTAGGCACTGGCTCACACAGAACCGCTGAGCACTGACCCACAC
Organism: Viscum album; assembly: GCA_963277665.1. NCBI lineage: Eukaryota > Viridiplantae > Streptophyta > Magnoliopsida > Santalales > Viscaceae > Viscum > Viscum album. Next base: position 1,751,864,186 of record OY728159.1, on the reverse strand, counting down.
AGGATCAGAACCACACAGGATCATTAGCACTGATCCACGTAGGATCTCTGAGTGTTGTAGTCATCGCCGTCGAATCCACTGAGGATCTCTGTACAGTCTTCGTCGTCGTCACAGTCGCAACGCAGCCAGCTCTAGGGTTCCCGCACACAGCAAGCTCTTTCGGGAGGGTCCTCTCCACGAGCCGAGAGGCTGATACATCAACTGACACATAGTATAGAGTTGATGTATCCAAAAGCTCCATATCGTCAATAGGAACTCAACGTCGTAGACGGCGCGTCAATCAGATGCCCGGTCTGAGAGTTATTGGCCTTTTCGTTCTAGGGGCCCAGTTGGTTTTTAAGGAAAAACCAACCCGACCGTAATCCACCTACATCCAAACATCGGGCGGAATAAGAAAAAAAAGATCTGTCTCACTTAGAGTAATCCATCAAAGTCGACGGTATGTCAATCGGACGTCCGGAGCTCATGATATGAGAGTTTCCTCTCCGAGGGCCCGGTTGGTTTCGTGTACGAACCAACTCGGCCGAACCCAAAGTATTCCAAAACTTGAGTGCAGTATACCGAAACGACCGTCTCGATCCAAGGATCGCATCAACACTGACGGTTCATCGATCGGATGCACGTAACAGATGTTATGGGCGTCCGACCAGAACATATTCGGTATTAAAGGGTTCGGGCTCGGTCCGACCCGGCCCGATACCCCCAGGGTCGGCCCGCACCGGGTCGACCCGAACTGGATCCGGGTCTGGCCCACTTGGTCATGGCCCGGCCTGACGGACCGGCCAGGAAGCCGGCCCGACCTGGGCGCGGCGCGCTGGCCGAGCTGTTTGAAGAGGGGGGGTGACTGCCCCCTGTCTTTGTAACTGCAGCCCCCCATTAAGGGGGGCCATTGAGCTGGCCGCCGGGGGTTCGTAACCCCCGGCCTCTCCCTGACTAGACGGCCCGCTTGGCTGGGCGGCCTCCTCCGCCACGGGACCGGCGACGGCCGGTCCCCCCTGCTCCAACGCCGGCGGCCCGGAACCGGCCGCGGCCTTTGTTCGTCAGGGGCGGCGCGACGGCACCGCGCCCCTCCGTTGTGGCCCTGCTCCGGCCGCGGTGTCTTCGGGTGTCTCCGACGCGGCGCGATAGTGTCGCGTCCCTGTTAGATTTCATGGCATGGCGTGACAGCGCCGCAGATTCCATGCCGCATGATCCCGCGCGGTGCGACGACACCGCACCATTTCCCTTCCAATCCATATTAGAAACAACAACATGGATAAGGGAGGAGGGTCGGCCGTGTTTGTGCGGTCCGACCCCCTCTCGTTAATCGATAGCAATTGGACATATTCCATGAACAACTTCAAGGTAGTAATCACGAACAAAATAAATAAATAAATAAACCCCTACCTCGTCGAACAATTTGGGAGAGGATTCGTCGTGGAGATAACTGTCGCGGGAAGAGGTGTCGCAGAAGGAGACGTCGCGGAATGAGACGTCGACCTCCGAGGAATCCGGAATTCTTTGCATTCTTCGACGAAGAGGATAAAGAAACTCAAGACTCCCTCATCTTTTCTCCCAATGCTCTCAAGGCAACAAGACTCCAGCAAAAATAAAATAAGTCCCTTACTTATTTTATTAACTAAACATAAGGTTTGAAATTCAAAATTTTGAATTAAACCACAAAATTAAATAACACAAGTTGTCAAAATTTATGAAGGGTTATAGAAGGTTAGGGAAGGTGAAGGGGTAGGGTTCGTGTGGGCCCCATCACATTCATATCATCCAAATGGAAGTTAGGTGGTTTTCCCCAACTTCCACCCAAAGATTAATCCACTTAGAGTAAAAATAAAAATTGATGCATAATTTTTATTTTACCTTCCACATAAATTAACAACTTCTCTCGTGAAAATGAAACTCCGAAAATGGTGTTCCTAAGCAATTTCCAGCGCTACGGTTCCATCGGTGCCCTCGGAATTCGATTCCGAGCACCGTTTCAAAAGTTAGAAATTCCCGCTCGTTCGTTCACTGAATGTACCCAAGCTAAACTTCGGATAGGAATTCCGGGCACACCGAGCCTCGGAATCATGTGCCATCAGAAATTGCGTTCTTGTAAAATCCCAAAGAAAATTAATAAAAAAATATCCTTTATTTGTACGGATCGTTACATTACTCGCACCTCAGGGCTTTAAATCCCTGTAAAGATACATCATAAGCTAGGGAAACAAATGTGGGTACTGAGCACACATCTAAGCCTCCCACTCCTAAGTGCTCTCCTGGAGATTCCCGTGCTTCCATATGATGCGCACTAGAGGAATCGACCATCCATGTAGGACCCTCTCTTGTCGATCCTCAATCTCCACTAGGACCTCCGCAAAAGTCGCTCCATCATCAACATCTAGCTCCCCATGGTCAATGATATGCGACAGGTCGTGCACGTATCTCCTCAGCTGAGATACGTGGAAGACGTCGTGCACCTGGTGCAACTGAGGTGGTAGAGCCAAATGATAAGCTACCTCGCCAATCCTGCTGAGGACCTGGAATGGTCCGATGAAGCATGGATACAACTTTACACCTCGGCCAAATCTCCGTAATCCACGTTGAGGTGAGACACGCAAGAAGACGTGGTCTCCATCCTCGAACTCTAGTGTCCTTCGCCTCCTGTCAGCATAAGACTTCTGCCGGCTCTGAGCTGTCCTCATCCACTCCTGGATGACCTGGACCTTCTCTGTCATGGCCTGGACCATCTCCGGTCCCACTAGTGCTGACTCCGCAGGGTCTGTCCAGCACAAAGGAGATCTGCAGGGTCGGTCGTACAACGCCTCGTATGGTTCCATCCCGATGGTGGAGTGGTAGTTGTTGTTGTACGCAAACTCCACCAAGGGTAGGTGGTCCTCCCAGCTGCGACCAAGGTCGAGAACACATGCACGGAGCATGCCCTCGAGTGTCTGAATGGTCCTCTCCGTCTGACCATCCGTCTAAGGGTGAAAGGCAGTGCTCAGACGTAGCTGCGTTTCGAACACCTCCTGCAACCCCTTCCAAAGGCGGGAAGTAAAGTGAGCATCTCGATCGGAGACGATAGATGATGGAACACCGTGAAGCCATACAATCTCCTGAATGTAGAGATACCCCAAGCTATCCCCTGAGCCCTACTCTCTGATGGGTAAGAAGTGTGCCAACTTTGTGAGTCGGTCGACAATAACCCAAATGGAGTTGTGACCTCTGGAAGTGTGTGGAAGTACAGTCACGAAGTCCATAGATATCCCGTCCCACTTCCACTACGGGACCTCCAAGGCCTGTACCAAGCCTGCGGGTACCTGGTGCTATGCTTTCACCTGCTGGTAGGTGAGGCATCGAGAAACGAACTCCACCACAGCCTTCTTCATGCCCAGCCACCAGTGCTGTCATCTGAGATCCTGATACATCTTCGCCACTCCAGGATGTACCTCCAAACGAAAAGTGTGAAACTCTCTCAGCACCTCCTCCCGTAAAGCAACTGGTACCAAGGTACATCCTCTGAAAAGGACGTCGTGCTCTGCTCCAAAAGAGAAGCCATCAGGTACCTGTCCTGAGGATATCTGTGCACGCCACGTCTCACAGTCAGTGTCCCCACGCTGTGCCTCTCTGACCCACTGCAGTAGTGGAGGGGTGACTGTGAGAGACTGAAGGAAGGTTGCTCCATCTCTATCCACGAAGGATATCTGCAAGGTAGCTAGCTGCTCTGTCGCCTTCTCAAGTAGTTGAATGCCCGTCCTCCTGCTGAAGTCATCCTCTACTACGTTCCCCTTCCTAGGAGTATAGACTATCTCAAAGTCATAGTCCTGGAGGAACTCGAGCCATCACTGCTACCTCAGGTTCAGGTCCTTCTGAGAGAAGATGTACCTGAGACTCTGATGGTCCGAAAAGACTATAAAGCGCTCGCCCATCAGATAGTGTCGCCATGTCTTCAGAGCGAAGACCACTGATGCTAACTCCAGGTCATGGGTAGCATAGTTCTTCTCATGCGTCCTCAACTGACGTGATCCATAGGTGATCACTTCCCGCTCCTACATCAGGACACATCTGAGTCTGATCCCTGATGCATCACAGTAGACTACGTACCCTACTCCCTCCTCCGGCAACCTCAAGATAGGTGCGCTGGTCAATCTCTGTCTCAGCTCCTGGAAGCTCTGCTGACATCTGTCTGACCACACAAAGGGTTTCCCCTTCTTTGTAATAGCTGAGAGTGGTGTCGCAACTCTGGAGATGTCTGGCACAAATCTCTAATAGTATCCAGCTAGTCCAAAGAAACTCCCCACCTCCGTCACGCTCCTGGGTGTCTCCTAAGCTAGCACTGCCTCGATCTTCGCAGGATCCATCGCAACTCCCGCCTTATAGATGATATGCCCCAAGGAGTGGACCTCTCGTATCTAGAACTGACACTTCGAGAGCTTACAACCCGCAAGTGGTAGGCCTGCTCCTCCTCAATGGTCGAGTAAATAAAAATGTCGTCGATGAAGACCATGATAAATAGATCGATGTATGGATAAAAGATCCTATTCATGAGGGCCATGAACACTACTGGAGAATTGGTTATGCCGAATGGCATAACCATGAACTCATAGTGGCTATACCGACATCTGAAGTCCGTCTTCTGCACGTCCTCGTCCCAAACTCTGAGCTGATGATAGCCTGACCTGAGGTCTATCTTTGAGAACCATCGTACTCCCTTGAGCTGATCGAAGAGGTTATCAATCCTCGGTAGCGGATACTTGTTCGTCACTGTCACCTGGTTTAGGCAACGATAGTCGACACAAAGTCGCAAGCTCCCGTCCGCCTTCTTGGCGAACACAATCAGGGAAGCCCAGGGTGAAACACTAGGTCGGATGAACCCCTTGCCCTACAAGTCCTCCAACTGTACCCATATCTCTTGAAGATCAGCGGGGGCCATCCGATACGTTGGAGTCGATATTGGGGTTGTCCCGGGGTATAGGGCAATATAAAATTCTTTCTCTCTGCGAGGAGGTAGCCCTGGGACGTCATCGGGGAAAATGTCCACATACTGATCCACCACTGTAGGAAAACCAGGACTCTGCATGTCAACTGCTCCAAGGATGAGGCTAGCCAAATGATGGGTGATGGGTTGTCCTCTCCTCTCCGAGAGTCTATCATGTGCTGCAAAGGCTCCCTTATCTCCGGTGAAGGTGAACCTGCTCTCGTCGGTGTGTACACATCGCACATGGCGCCTAATACAGTCAATCTGAGCATGGACTGTAGATAACCAATCCATGCCAAAGATGACGTCGTAAGGCCTCGACGCCACTACAAGAAAATCCCAGCCGAAGCTCTTGCCTCCTAGAGTAAGATCACACTACCGGCACTAGTGCCTAATCATCGAGTCTACTCCCGTAGGAGTCTCTAGCCATAAGGATCGAGCCAACGGCTCTGTCGGAATCTCGGAGCTCCGAACAAGGGCAGCAGCTATGAAAGAGTGACTCACTCCTGTGTCTATAAGAACTGCAGCAAAGGTGGAATAGACACAGATAGTACCTCGAATCATCTCGGGCGTGCCGTGGTCGTAGGCCTCCTCTGCCAAGAGCTGTGCCTGTCTTTTCCCGCCAGCTCCCTGTGGTCGGGGTGGACCTCCTGGTGGTGGTGGTGGTAGAGCCTCAAAGCGTATCCCACCACCGCTACTCGGCCAGCTCCTCTTCCTCGTCTGCCTGCTCCCTGCGGACTGCCACGGTCGACCCTCTGCCTCTACCTGGGTGGTACCTCAACCGTCTTCTGCTCCTCTGCAGGGCGGGTCGGGCAGTCACGAGCCATGTGGCCTTGCCCGCTGCATGAGTAGCACTGCCTACATCTCAAAAGACTGGATCAGCGTTGTGTGCCCTGCACTGCTGAGTCACTGTCCTGAGGTCTTCTTCCTGAGGGTCTGGTCTGCCTGGACCCATCAGTTATCCGGCAGATGCCTGTTGTAGAAGACTCTGCTACGTGCCGCCCCACGGTAGGTCTCGGTGCGGATGAAGGCTCAGCAAGAAATCTCTCGATCAAAAGGGCTCGCTCCAGTAATCCTGCTTGGGTCAGAATGCTGAGGGAGATCAATGATGCCCTGATCTCATGCCTCAATCCCTGCTCAAAGGTCCAGGCCCAGAAGAATGGGTCACGTACCATGTCCATGGAGTAGCGCGAGAGATCGGTAAATCTCGCCGAGTACTGGGAAACCGTCAATCTACCCTGCCGCAGCTGAAGAAACTCCTGGATGCGCACCGCACGGAGGGTGGCTGGGACAAACTCTGAGTGGAAGAGGACCCCAAAGTCTATCCAGAGAAGAGATGCCTCATCGTGCACCTGGAGCATCAAGCTCCACCATCGGCCCACTGTTGCATGCAGTAGGCTCGCTGCAAGGATCACCATGAGGTCTGCTGGTGTCCTCACTAACCTAAAAACTCATACCACTGCCTCCAGCCAGTCCTCAGCTACCTGGGGGTCCATCTCCCCGCGGAACCTGGGCGGTTGCTGGCGTTGGAACTCATGTAGTGCACTAAGGCAACGTGCATCATCAGCGGCTGTGGCTGGCACCATCGGTGGCTCGGCGGGTAGAGGTACTGTCCGTGCCTCTGCTGTCAAAGGGCCCTGCACTGAGGCCTCGTCGCTCGGTGAGATGTCGTCACACTCAACTCTCTGAACCCTAGCTGGCTGACGTCGTGGGGCCATCCTAAAAAGGATACAGGTGTGCCACCGTCAGAATAGTATACCTGGTGAGCAGACACAAAGTAATCACAATGAAAACATGAAACACACATGCAATCAATGTTTTCATGCATTAAGTCGGAAATTAGAAGTTAGGGTCCTGGTGTACAGATACATCGGCCGCCGCACCAACACTGGACTCCCTGGACTGATTACCACACCCAATACGCGTAACACTATTGCTTCTCATAGAAAAAGATCAGATTCCAAAGTTCTGCGGTAGAACCGAACACCTCTAATACCAATTTGTCACGACCCGTCCTCGGAGCCCTTGCCGTGACTACCCCAAGCCCGCCTTCCATAGGCCAGGTGCTGGCGACTAGCACCAAGGTGTAATTCCCGGTAAAAGGGAAGGCATTTTATTTGTAAAGTAAACAAATACCACAGAGCAAGCAAGCAGTAAAAGTAAACACTATGTAAAAACTGAGTACAACAGTAAGTGCGGAAAAGTAAGTGGGCCAGTATACAAACCCAAAATGAATGTAAAGTACAACTGGAAGGGAAAACAGCACCTAAAAAGTAAATCCGCAACGTCGAGCTGTCCACTGGAAATCCCACATGAAGGGTAGGTACAGATAGCCTCCACTGCTCCTCAGGTCCAGCCGACCGCTCCGAGTACGTCCCGCGCAGTGGTCCACCTCCAGGTACCGTCCTGCTCCGCAAGCCTCAACCACGATCAGCGATGTCCGTCATCTGCAACCAACATAACGTAGTGCGGGCATAGCCCATGCAGGGCTGAGTATAAGATACTCAGTAGGGACCCCGAGACCCCCCGAAGGTCTCCCAAAATCCACAAAGGATAATCCAAAAAGGAGAGATGCAATCACGAAGTAAGATTCGTCCCTGCTTAGGTATATGCTCATACATGTACCTAAGTCATCAATTCTCGTTCGGCTCTAACATCCGAGCCCAAGTACAACCCAGTCCACAAAGGAAATCAAAATGTAAATCCATACAGGATAGCACAACACAATCCACATAGGAAAGGAAGTACAACCCAGTCCACAAAGGAAATCAAAATGTAAATCCATACAGGATAGCACAACACAATCCACATAGGAAAGGAAAATAGGATTCATCTCACACATGTATACTTCTTCGTATTACGATAGAGATGATCGGATATTGCCACTGATTCATCTTAGTCGTCGGACCCATAAAGGATCGATAGGTACTAACCCCCGCAATGACCCACAAAGGATCTGACCCTCAAAGGATCGATAGGTAACTAACCCCCGCAATGACCTACAAAGGATTGAACCACAAAGGATCGATAGGTAAATAACCCCCGGAAAGACCCACATAGGATCGGGCCCACACAGGATATGTAGGCGCTGGCTCACACAGAACCGCTGAGCGCTGACCCACACAGGATTGGAACCACACAGGATCGGTAGTACTGATCCACGTAGGATCGCTGAGTGTTGTAGTCGTCGCCGTCGAATCCACTGAGGATCTCTGTACAGTCGTCGTCATCGTCACAGTCGCAACGCAGCAAGCTATAGGGTTTCCGCACACAGCAAGCTCATTCGGGAGGGTCCGCTCCACGAGCCGAGAGGCTGATACATCAATTGACACATAGTCCAGAGTTGATGTATCCAAAAATTCCGTATCGTCAACAGGAACTCAACGTCGCAGACGGCGCGTCAATCGGACGCCCGGTCTGAGAGTTATTAGCTTTTTTGTCCCAGGGGCCCGGTTGGTTTTTAAGGAAAAACTAACCCGAACGTACTCCACCTACGTTTAAAACTCAGGTGGAGTAAGCCAAAAGATCTGTCTCACTTATAGTAATCCATTAAAGTCGACGGTACGTCAATCGGACATCCGGAGCTCAAGATATGAGCGTTTCCGCTCCGAGGGCCCAGTTGGTTTTGTGTACGAACCAACTCGGCCGAACCGAAAGTATTCTGAAACCTTGAGTGCGATATACCAAAACAACTGTCTCGATCCAAGGATCTCATCTCAACTGACGATGCATCGATCGGAGGCCCGAACCACAAGTAATGGGCGTCCTACCGGAAGATATTTGGTATTAAGGGGTTCGGGCCCGGTCCGACCCGACCCGATAACCCCAGGGTCGGCCTGTACCGGGTCGACCCGAACCGGTTCCAGGTCCGGCCCACTTTGGCGCGTCCTGGCCTGGCCTGGGCGCGGCGTGCTGGCCAAGCGCTTGTCCAAACGGCCGAGCCGTTCGAAGAGGGGGGGGGGGGGGCGCCTGCCCCCTGACTTTGTAATCGCGGCCCCCATTAAGGGGGGGCCGTTGAGCTGGCCGCCGGGGTTCCGTAACCCCCGGCTTCTCCCTAACCGGCTGGCCCGCTTGGACGGTCGGCTTCCCCCACCATGGGACCGGCGACGGCCTGTTCCCCCTGCTCCGACGCCGGCGGCCCGGAACCGGCCGCGACCTTGGTTCGTCCGGCGCGGCGCGACGGCGCCGCACCCCTCCGCCACAGCCCCGCTACGACCGCGGTGTCTTTGGGTTTTTCCGATGCGGCATGACGCCGTGGCGTCCTTGTTCGTTTTCACGGCGCGGTGCGACGGCGCCGCGCATTCCTTTCCGCATGATCCCGCGTGGTGCGACGGAACCGCAACATTTCCGTTCCAATCCATATCAGAAACAACAACATGGATAAGGGAGGAGGGTCGGCCGTGTTTTTGCGGTCCGGTCCCATATCGTTAATCGATAGCAATTGGTCATATTCCATGAAGAACGTCAATGTAGTAATCACGAACAAAATAAATAAATAAATAAACCCCTACATTGTCGAACAAGTTGGGAGAGGATTCTTCGCGGAGATAACTGTCGCGGGAAGAGGCGTCGCGGAAGGAGACGTCGCAGAAGGGGACGTCGACCTTCGAGGAATCCGGCGTTCTTTGCGTTCATCGATGAAGAGGATGAAGAAACTCAAGACTCCCTTATCTTTTCTCCCAATGCTCTCAAGGAAACCAGACTCCAACAAAAATAAAATAAGTCCTTACTTATTTTATTCACTCAACATAAGGTTTGAAATTCAAAAGTTTGAATTAAACCACAAAATTAAATAACACAAGTTTCAAAAATTTATGAAGGGTTATGTAAGGATAGAGAAGGTGAAGGGGTAGGGTTCATGTGGGCCCCACCACCTTCATAACCTCTATATGGATGTTGGGTGGTTTTCTCCAACTTCCACCCAAAGCTTAATCCACTTAGAGTAAAAATAAAAATTGATGCATAATTTTTATTTTACCTTCCACATAAATTAACAACTTCTCTCGTGAAAACGCAACTCCGGAAATGGCATTAATAAGCAATTATCGGCACTACGGTTCCATCGGTGCCCTCCGAATTTGATTCTGAGTACCGGTTCAAAAGTTAGAAATTCTCGCTTGTTCGTTCACTGAATGTTCCCAAGCTAAACTTCGGAAAGGAATTCCGGGCACACCAGGCCTCAGAATCAAGTTCCGTCAGAAACTATGTTCTTGTAAAATCCCAAAGAAAATTAATCAAAAAATTTCCTTGAATTATATGGATCTTTACAGCATACACCATGGTAGATTAACATTGAATGATATCTTAACCTGACCATCTAATAAATAGAGTATGGGGATAGTTAGTGGCATGGGGATATCATAATGAGTGAATATACCTAGTATACTATGGACACTTCCATATAAATGGGTAATTATCAGCCACATACTCATTATTTTGGATTTTTATTGTTCAAGGAAACATACCAATGTATTCTTGTTTGATATGTCTAACATGTCTATGGGTGTCATCCTAACTTTCACATGGAGTCTTCCTGACATGTCACATTTTTTTTTCATGAAATTTTATATGTTTTTATGTTATATAAGATAAAATGTATGAATTATATCATGATAAAAAATAATATCTCTGGAAGAATATTCATGTACCGACTTCGTTTTCATATGTACATTTCATGGTCATCCCGACATGTTTAGAGGACTTCTAATGATCTTTATGAAATGTCCAAAATGCTTCATACAGTCTCACTAATATTCTTTATGGTGTCGTATAAAATGGATGAAATTTCCACAGGCCATCATTTGATCTGGATAAAATATCTGGAGGTTTTCGGGTGATCCAGATGACATGTCTAGAGGACCCTTCACGAACTAGCTCACATTATTGGTGGACATTGCATGAACTAGTTAACATGTACGTGAGGCTTATATATGATTACCCTAACATGTTTGGGATCAATTGAGTGACTAATTAATTTGTCAAATAATTTATGTGACCCCCTACAAATGAAAATAAGTGTATCCATTTTTTCTTAAGGATTCCCTCTCGTTCACCTTTTTCACATTAATCCCTTAATGTTCGTTAGTTGACAGCCTAATGATGCCTAATGAGACCAAGTAATATGTGAAAACACCTTTTTTGGATATATTTAATATGTTGTAATCCCATCACTTGATTGATGGAGAGAACATGTGATGAGAAAAAACTACCAAGTAATCCCTTATGCTGTTAATGGGGTTTAACTAGTCTAATACTCTCACAATAGTATTTTTATCTTATACGATAAGTCCTCTCTTGACTCTACGATCCCATGTGTGTTTTATACATTATTGGTGGAGATTATAAGCATAATTACTCCAAATCTACATTACTTCATGGAATAATTAAATAATATATATGGTTTTGAGTTAGTGGAGGGATCACTGTATCGCGCGTTTTGCATAAACCATCCACCAGTCGTACATGATGTTATACTCATGTCACATGGTAAATATTTTCCTTTATATCACTCTATCATTTCCAAATTTATGGAAACTACATGTTATCAAGGGGATTTATCAATTTCAACTTGAAACATTAAAGGTGATTTAAAATATCAGGTCAATTTTATTGTGAGTATTCATGTGATCCAATCACTTGATGATGAGGCTTTTCATGATAATGGAATAATTTTCTATGGACTATCATGAGATCAATATGGAATATCAAGGGGCCTTCAAGTGATCGAGGATTGATTTTTGGATTCCTTATAGGCATTAATCTATTATTTTGTAGGGAATTTAGGGGATAAGTAAACTGATCATGCGAGGTGTATAACTCCTTCACATGAAAAATGTAATTTCTCTACTTCACATAAAGGTATCATATTTTATAGAATATATTTTATAAATTCCCTGGAATTCACTCATAAATTTTCCATCATTGAATTAAATTATCGAATATAAATGTCTGATGTCCTTTTCATGATGATTGTTTTATGTACACTAGCATTTTATTGATAAATATGACGTATATCCCAGGTTTTTTCATAATCAATGATGAAACTCATGAACTGCATAAGAATGCCTCATTAAAATGAACTTAACTACCTTTCTCATGAATCTACCTCATTTGTAAAATTTTATTATTTAATGGTCTTGGGTGATTTTTAAGAACCTTCCAATCAATATTTCACATGATTTAGGGAACTCATATTGAATCCTTCACATGAACATCAATGTTTTTATGTAATCCTCTAGGAGATTAGGAGGGCTAGTCGAAGGGGATTCACATGATAATTAATAGATCACATGAAGAACATGACCCATTCACATGAATTACATAGGGTCATGAGATTCGAATGAACTTGGTTATGAAGCCCCATTTATCTACTCTACTCCTTTCTTCTTTCCCATTATGGTGATGAAATATCTATGATTTAGGCATTTCATCGATCCTCAAATTTTTGATGCTCATTTGGAGGGAATCAACACCAAGTCAAAGTAACAATGATTTACCCAATAATGATATATGTTAAAATAAGTGTGATATAAATGGAACTGAGTATAATACTATTCAATATTTATGAAAATTTGGATAAAAGTTTTGTAATTAGATATGTCATGTGGTTAAATATTCATGTGGTTATTTATGATAGTGATCATCACCCAAATTAACTGAAACAGTTTTAGTAATGGTTGTAACTAGAAGGAACGATGGGAGAAATGGAAAATGATGAGATTAACTCAATAGGAAACCCATAATAATGGGTTCTATAGTGGTAAATCACACTATTATTCCAATCTAGATTTCATGAAATATGAATTATAATTAGAACATAGTTAAAATCTCAAACTCACCAAAGAATATATAGATGGAGTGACATGACATATCCATGGAATAACATTAATGTTTTGAGAAGATTAAATTAATTACATATATTTTTCTTGAATACGTATGGGGGATATTTCTTCAAAAGGTTAGGTTAAATCCATAGTTTTAGAGATAAAGTATATAAAACTCATAATCTATAGGGAAATAGAGAAGCTAAAAAATTAATTTTTTCACTTCCAAGTGAGTTGAAAATTATTCATACTAATGTCTCAATCAATGTGATATGAAGGTAAATAATACCCAAAAAACCCTAAATAAACAGAAAATAAAATGAAACTACTACTAATTAAATGGATACTCAATTTTCACTACTGATTTTTTAGTTTCCAATGTTAGGTATGTTTTCACCAATTACATTATATTGAGTTATAAATGTAAAACTCATAGTGGTATAATTATAGTTTATAATATATTAAAAAAATTTGGGAAGTTAATCCTTTGTGATATATATCTCTATTATTACGTATAATTCTATGAGAAATAAGTAATTTTTAATATCTCTTTATAGACATCATAAAATATTTTTTCGTATAGATTTTTTTTTCAAATGGTAAATAAACCCTTGATCATTTTGTGGTGTTTAGTAAATTATGTGTTCTCTCAATTAATTAATATAATCTTATGAGTCAAATTATGAGAATGTAATTTATTTACTTGGGGATAGGGAAAATATGATACTTATAAATTATATTATATTATTATGTTTAAATAATCCAATGTGTTTGATAGCTTTCTAAACATGCAACATTGAACTAAAATTACACCGTGATATCTTTTGATAAGAATATGAATATTTTTTTGATCAATAAAATGTAGTATTTCAACAATCGTGAATAATTAAGAGTAAAAAAATTATGATATATATATATATGTATATAATAATGGATACATTTAAAATGAATAAAATTTATTTTTTATAGCTAACAAAACAATGATAATTATTTTATGCTTATAAATATATTTTTCAAAAATTAGAGTTTTATTTTAAGAAACTATGTATATTATGATTGGAGAATAAAAAATATGTATTTATAATATTAATATTATGTTATGAAAGAATTAATTATTAATTTATTGGAATTTTTAATAAAAAATAATTAACATTATTAAAAATATATCTTCTAATATGATCATTTTCCCACTATTTAATGGGGTTTTATTAAAATATAGAATTATAAAATTTTATATATTTAATTTATAAAAAATAAATTTAATTTTTGGATTAATAATAATAATATATTCTTAAGATGATTTTTTGGGATTAAATAAATGATTTTTTTGGAGTAGTGAAAAATATTATTTTTACAAATAGCATATATTTTGTGACATTATTAATATGTATGTGTATTCATTAAATTCAGTAAACATTTTTCTAATGAAAAATATTAAATTTATATTTAAATTTATAATTTTATAAAATAATTATGTAATTTAGAAAATAATATTTTTTAATTTAGAACATGAGTAATATTTTCCATAAAATAGTTTTTAGTACATTATTTTTTTCATATTTTAAAATTAGATTTAATACCATTTATAAATTCAAACATATGAAATGGAATTAAAATTTATAATAATTGGATAAAAAATATACAAAAATAACCATATTAAATTTATATTAACAGATTATATTACCTTATATTAAAACTATTACTGTGGTGAATGTTAATTGGGTAAAAGTAATATGTTAAGGTGTAATGGGATTGAATTATGATAAAACATTGTCTATAATTGAGTGTATGAAAATTTTATTGATATTATACACTCCCTAATAGATTATTTCTCAATTTTGTATCCATATGACATGTATAATATGATCTCCACTCATATAATGTTGAAATATATAGAAAAATTTCATTCTCCCAAATTATATATAGAACCTCTCACCACCCCATCAGGGCACTCCTAATAATTAGGTTTCCTCTTAAACCCAACCCTTTTACCTACCGCTAAATTACTCAGTCACTCTCTAGATATTATACCCATAAATTATTTGCTTATTCATTCCATTTCTAATGTATATTCTAAGGAAATCTAAATTTTCTCAATCCGAGTAATCAAAATTGATGAACTTATATATTTTATATTTTTCATTCCTAGTTATAATTTTTTATTACCTATGTAATTAAAAAAAAATTATGTCTATACTTAATTTTAATATACTATGTGAATGATCATTAATCTCCATTTTACCTTTTATATCAAGATTAATTAAATTATAATTTCTTTGTTGTGAAGAGTACCACCACCACGATGCATCTTGTTTTGTAATTCCATTACCACCATAAAAGGATGGTATGAAATAGGAATGCAATAAATAATTATTATAATTAGATTTTATTTAATATTATTAAAAAAGTTATCTAAATTCTCATTATAGGGAAAATGAAATTATCACTCATGTGAACATTTGGACTACCACCCCAATATAATGAATGACCTCCGTTTTTCATTTCATCGCTTCCTTTCATGGACGGTCATGAGAATGGGACTAAAGGATAGAAATAATGATTACAAAATAATTATGTTTTTTATTAAAATGTTTAGAACCTATTAATTATATAATCAATAAATTGTTATCATTAATTAAGTAATTGAAAATAAGTTAATTAAAAGGAAAATGATCATTTCATTCAATCTAATTACCATATATAAAGTATATTTCCTTTATAATTCAATAAAATTATGATATATCACACTAATACTAATACAATTATATAATTATTTTTATGGGATGATGATTTTACATTCAAACAACCTCAAAGTCCACCATTAATCGTGGAAGGTTAATGTTTTAATTGGTTTGTTGCATACATTCACAATGCAATGAAATTATATCATGGATGAATATGATATCTTATTTATTTGTATAAATTTTTTT
The DNA here is from genome assembly GCA_963277665.1 of Viscum album. Lineage (NCBI taxonomy): Eukaryota > Viridiplantae > Streptophyta > Magnoliopsida > Santalales > Viscaceae > Viscum > Viscum album. The sequence goes on along the minus strand of OY728159.1, from coordinate 1,751,848,482 downwards.
GAATATATTTTTTTTGGGTTTTATATGGAAATAATAATATTTTACTCAATAATAATGTAAAACGATTCATTCATTAAGAATCCCTAAAACACGATCATCATCAATTTCATATTTATAGTTTGTATAAAAAATAACCATATAATGAAATAATAACAAATTATAATAGATTGTATCATATATAAATGTATATTATATGATCTTATAGTGATAAATTTTTTTAAAATAATCGATACCAAAATGATTTTTATGATACCATTTCAAAGATAAAGTTATTACATTTACCTCATGTGAAAATATGTAAAAATGAATTATATATATAATGATTATAAATGATGACTATAAATGTTAATTTTTATGAGATAGGAAATTATTTATATATATAATTATCATTATTTAAATATTTTGGATATATTTTGAACAAAGATAATAAATAAGGTCAGAGTTAACTGTTTCCATCTCAAATTTATTAATTTGAGTCATGTTTGTTATTATTCACAGAATTTTATTTTTATGGCTTATATAATAAATATTTGATACGCAATAAAATTAATTTTCTTTTAATCATGTAAACTTATGTCTAATTACAAGTGCACTATTTCAATTGGTTTTTATTAAACTATTACTCAATCCTATAAGATTTTCTTGTTCTCGGTTATGATACATTGAGACATGAAACATGGTATGCCTAATGTTTCCCCTGTATTATGTTCTATTGATTTAAAATGCCCTAAATTTTTGATATTTTATTTCCTTCAATTTTTTTTTAAAATTTGGGTCTGAAGCCTCATTTTTATTATTAAATCAAAGCAAAGAACTCTTTTAACTAGGAAGAGGGAAACCCATTACATAGCCTGAAGGCCTAGTGGGCTTGTAGGCCATTACATAGCCCGTAGGCTCAAATATTTGGCCCGATTCACATTCTATGAATAGTAACCCACCTACTACAATACCGCACAGTATCGCCGCCGTTATAGTACCCACTGATGAACAATGTCGCCGCTGCTACAGTGCCACTACAGTACTACTACAGTGCCTACGCCCAGTCGGTTTTGAACCCCCATTTATTTCCTTTAATCACTGTGATAAACTAATCCATATAAATTCATTTTCATTAAATTTATTATTACTCAATTGTTACCCCATTCGTAAGAGTTTTTAGGAATCCCAAATTTAATTCATTTAGGAATGATTTTTCAATTAACATTTTTTCATATAAACTTAGTATTTTCTAAAATATTGTAAAATTATGTTTTATTCTATTACTGTAAAAAAAATTTAAAAATATATATTTTTTCATTTATTTCATGCTAGATGGAGTTATTTTCCTATAAGAGAAATTGATAACACAAATCTCTATTAATTAAATTTAAATGTTCTGCCTTGAGAATTTCCTTTTAATTTTTGGGTTCTCTAACCTAACTATTTAATTGTAATATAATTTATCTTTAAATATTTAAAAAATATTTTTTTATATAAAATATTTTTTGTTAATCATTTTGAAATGTGGGTTTAGGTAAAGGGATTTTCAAAATAATAAAAGGTTTTTTCACCTTCACATATCCTTTCATCCCATGTTATTTTCTCCAATATAGTATTTCTGAATATTAACGTCCCCATTATTATAGATAAGTTTTCATATTAGTTTTTTTATAAATAAATATAATCACCTTTTAAAAATTAAACTTTAAATGAAATATGTTTATTCATATTTTAAATCATTGTTAAAAATGTTTTCTAAATGAACTTTTGTATTTTTACAAAATATTACCATTCAATTGTAAAATTGATTTTCCATAATTGGAGTTATGTTTCATTATTTATCCTATAATATATGTATATAGATACATATATATACATATATATTCTCATTTAGGGGAATGAAATCAAATTATCAAATAAATAAATATTTGATTCATTTTTTGTATATTGTTCAATACAATATTTTTTTGTCGGTGTTTTTCATTTAATTAAACACACTCCTAAGATTCAATTATTTCAATGGTGATATTTTCTTTTGTAAATATTTTCAATTTCATTGTTGTGATAAATTATTTTAATTTAATTCTATTATCGACATATCTGTATACTCATTAACCTATAATGTGTGAAAATCTCATTTTACAAATTTAGATTGGAGGATGTTCACCTAGGGAAAATGTTTATTTATTATCATCTGGAAAAGATGTTATTGTTTTTTATATTTTTTTCCCACTATAAATGATTATTTTTTGGTAGACAATATATTGTTTTAACTTTCACCTTATTTATCTAGATGCATTATAATCATGTTATTTCATTTATTGATAGAGTGAAATGTATTGGTATTCATGATGATTATTGACAACTAAAATATGTTGATTATGTATTGAAATTATTTATCTTTCATTATATAGATAACAATATATTTATATTATTACATTTTCAAGGAATTTTATGAATGGTATTGTTGACACTAATGGGGAATTAAATGTTCATAATCATGGATTAGTGGGGGCCAAAATTATAAAAATAATTTCAGTATCGATAGGTCTCTTAAAACATACATTGGGTTTTTTGTGAATACAGAATCCCATAATAGGATAGAGTACTAAAAATGGAATCTATAACAAGTTTTTAATTTCTAAATTATTCATTACATAATTATGAGATCGTTATTATTGATATCCATGTTTTTATTTTTTTCATTGATATACCATGCTATGAGTTTTAGTTGATTATTCCAATATTGATATTATTTAGTGTATACATATTTTTTATATTGTGATTATATTTTTGTTATATTTTTTTAGATTTATCCATTAGATAGAATTTAATCTCACCCCTCATTATGTCTAAATTTCATTAATTTGATAACTACACATGATATTATTAACATGATTTTTTATGCGGTGAATCTATATTAGATGTTTTAGAATACATATTAATTAAGTATTTTAAAATATAATGGAATAAAATATCAGGATGTTGAAAACAATTTGGGGTTTTATGATATATTTTTTATCCTTGTGTTTTGAATCTCTAAACCTATATGTTTGGGGGAATGTACGTAACATATATTTTTCATTAATTATATTTATTATGGGATATTTATGACTAGAATTTATAGTTATTATCAAATATATTATGTAAAATATGTGTTTGTTAAATTAGATTAGGGAGTGTGGGTTTGAAAAATTTGATTAGATCACCCTAAACATAATTATTGGCTTCTTTCAGATGATTTTATAGTTTAATAATTCCATCAAATATTTAAAGAAGTAACTGGTATTTAAAAAAGATTAATATTCTCATTTATAAACTATGATTAGATCCACCACATTTATCCTCCAATTAAAAAGTGTTACATATACCAAACTGAACATTTTTCTCAGGAAAATCCTCTTAGAACATCCAAGATTATATTGTATTTCTATATGACATCTCCACGGATCCTTATTGTGTTACCGTGGGGAGAATATCTAAAGGGGTATTCAATGTTCTAAATTAGATATCATATTTCATTACTTTATATAACCCCAAAAAAATTATATTCCATGAATGTATGGAACATCAGTACTATTAATATTCATAAATGTTGATATAATAATGGAATTTCACTTTTTTAACATCATGAAAACCAATTTGAAAGATGAAGAAGTTGTCATTCATTTGTGTGGACAATGCCCTCCAGGATTGATGTGTTATATTTTTCCAATTCGTAAAATCATAACAAAGATAAAAATTTTCTTTTAAAAATAAAAAATATATTTATTTCACTATTTATATTTTTTTAATGATAATATTTTTCATTCTACATGGGATATTATTAATACATGTCTCTAGAAATCCTAATATCTAAAATATACATATTAAGGAACCTTTTATAATTTGGGTCAATTTTGGAAAAACATATAAAACTATGTAATGTTATTTATTTTAGAATAATTAAATAGATACCCCTCTATAATTTTAGATATTATGAAGCTATATTATATTTAACATTTGACAAAAATCAATAAACAGATGATGTTTTAGAAAATTCAACTGAACCACCTCAAGTAACAACCAAAAGAGAAAACTAATTATTAAATAAATATCATATCCTAATAAAAATACCTTATTGAATGAAATATTGATATTAATGGTTATTAATAATGTTTTAATAAACTTATTTTTGTTATTTATGACAATAGGTTCACACATAGAATGAATCGAGACATAAGGTATGGGTTTTTACATATCAACATTGCTTTATTGAGATATGAAAAATATTCACCATGTGGTACCTATATGTTTTTTATATGTCTGAAATAGGTTATATATATTATAATAATAATTAAATATAATTTATTTACTAATATATATCAAATTTTATGTTTCAATAGATTATGGTTCAGAAAAAACCAATGTTTTATAAGTTGTTATTAACTCAAATCCATCCCATGTGTTAAAATTATCCTTCATAAGCATTTATATTGAAATATTTGATTCTTACAACATTAAAATTTATGTCACGGTAAATAATTTTACTATAAATAGTAAAATAAAATTTTATATTCATTTATTTAAACTCCATGCATTTAGTTCCCAATAATTATATCATTATCGAATATAAATAAAATCTTCTTTAATGATGGTTCCCCTCTTTACCCATTTCATACTCGTGCACAAATTATTACATTATATATGGATGTTTGAATATGGGTTGTCTCAAGATTACCTTCACATTTTCCTTTAACACTTTTCAAAAAAAATATTTTGGTTCCTCTTATCACAATGGTGGTATTCAAAAAAGTTTATTCTAAATATTAAATTAGTTTTTCATCCTTTGAATATAAAATATTTTATCTTATTCTCTACATTATTTTTGAATGAATTTATAAAATTTCAATGATATATTATTAAATAAGTTATTTCTAATTTTGTTCACTTCACTAATAAAAAAATTATGTAGGAATGTTATTTGTTACACTTTATTTTAATAAAATGATAAAAACGTTATATAATATATATATTTCGAGTTCCCAGCCATTCTTCTCAATATATTTAAATTTTATATTTCATTAGAAACTATTATTCATGAATTAGCCAATTCTTTATATACTATGTCAAGGTAATTTAATTTTTTACATAACCCATTTACATTCATCAATTAATTTTTTTGAAATGATTTGAAAATGATAGAAGTCTCATTATTATTTCCATGTATTTATAAGGTAATGAATGATTATTTTTGAGTGTCACAAATTTTACATGACTATTGATGGTTTGGGTCCTATATATCACTTGGATTCATTATATATATCTTTAAATATCATGAGATATTATAGCATATAAATAATTGGATTTTTTCACACAATAATGCGAGGACTTATTTATATTCGATCAAAATATAAAGAGTGAAATTTTTAAAATTTTTAACTACATTATTTCTTGTCATATTTTGATTTGGTGACAAGATAATGAGTGGACGCACATTTATTTTCATACAATATGACATTTTTGGTTTCTTATTCTTATTCCAAATTCCTTTTTCATTCATTTTTCAATGGTATGTGACATTAACATTTCCAATATAAATAATTATTATCCATGGATCGTGTTTATTTTCACCTAACCTTACACTATTTGTTTTAGTGAATATGTTTTTTATTTGAGAAAAAATTCATTTAACAATGAATTTTGGAGAACTCTTATAATTCCATGTTTTATAGTATGGTATATCCCCTAATTATTATTTATAATATCCTTATTGTATAAACCTCAATGATATGTTGAAAACTTTACCATTATTGAGAGTTTTAGATCATCCCTTTTTTATATATCCATTCCCCATGTTATGAATCTTGATATAATTATGACATGTCTAGATGTGGGTCTTGTGTGATTCAGTTATGGTTTAATTTTCACAAGTATCATAATATATGATCCTTATGTACATGATCCTAAAAGACACTATACCGTCCATTCATTGGATTATTATTTTGAGATGTAATGTTAAAATTATTGAAATGATGTAAAATAGTAATATGTCTTTCTTGGGTTTTATCATTTTTTTAATAAGGATATGGTATAATGAAAGATTTCTTAGCTTCTGAGCTAGCAGTAAATCTTTGGAAAAGGTATATTTACATAGGTTATGTTTATAAAATCTCATTATATGGAATTTCACCAATTTATTTAAATAATTTTAAATGTTTGTTTTACATTTAATGTTAATAAAATTCATGGATATACATTTAAGTCCAAATCAAAATACATATGAATTTTAAAGTAATCAATTCATATTTGGTTTTGTGTATATTTACATATTATTTTCTGTAATTTAAGTTAGGTGATGACAATATTCATTGTATTATATTTAACATAACTCTACAAATGTGTAAATAAAGGTATGTTGTGGTTGGTTCCAAATAGACATTAGATATTTTTAAAATTATTTAAGATATCCATATAAAACAATTTGTGTCATTTCCAATTATATTCATGTTATTAATTATTATTCATTGCATCATTCAGTTTTAGTTGATATTTTTTTGTTAAAAATTGTTCAAAAAAATGAAGCATGTATTGCATGTTCGATATTTCACTACTTTTGAGGAAAAATAATGGACCAATTATTTTAATTATAATTAAATATTAGTTTTTAGACATTAGAGATTGAATAATGTTGCGGAGGCCTTGTGGTGATCTGGTATGGACCAAAAGATTGAGGAATTCATATTTGATCATTTCATAAATTTATAATTCTTAGAAATAGTTTTAAGTGAGAAATAATGATAAATAAAATCTATTATTTATAGTTATCCTTATAATTACTAATAATATCTATTTAGATAAACAAATAGAAATATTGGAATAAAATATAAAATATTACTTGTTAGTAAATAAATAATTTATAATAATAAAATGATTGAATGATTAATTTTTTTGGAATTCTAATGATAAACTTTTATTAGAATTTATATGTGCAACATAGTTTTTACATGATATCTAGAAAGGGTTGATGTTATTAATGGGATGATCTTTATCTCATAAGAATAAATAACAATAATTTTTCTACTAGAAATAATTGATAGCAAATATAAATAATATATTTTAATTAGTACAAAAATAATAATTTTTATATAAATAATAATTTCAAAATATGTTTAATACCAACAATTTTTTATCCTTATAACAAAAAATAAATTGTTTAATGCTCAAATTTTCTGTATTTTAATTTAAATTTATATGGGAATATATTTAAATTTATAATAACATCATGAATTTTTATATTAATTTCATTATGTTTGGTATTCCGGATATTTTCAAAATTTCAAAAATAATAAAATACATGTGAGAGTAGTAAAATATTTAATTCTTATAATATATTTTATATTAGTAAATATTATTATAAACAAAATTTAAATATTGAATATATATCATAAAGAAAAATATATAGATATATATATTAATAATTAAAAGAATTTGAAAACATTAAATTCATAACAGAAAACCGAACAACATAACTTCAAGAACTGAAAAAATAAATTATAAAAATAAATTTATTTTATAATGTATATAATTCATATTGTGACTGAATGTATTTTAGTGATATATTTAGGTTACATGTATTAATAATAAACCACAAAGGTCTAAAATAATGGAATAATTATGTTAAAATAGGGAGTTCATGATATATGATTCTATTTATTATATCAGTAAATATAAAAAATAACCCAAAAATTGTTAGTATTACTCCCCTCCCTACACATTTCTCTCAATTAGTAAATTTATATCACTCGCTGAATCAATTCTATCCTTATTAATTCTCACATTATATTTGTAAATTTTTTTAAGAAATTTTCATATTTTCCAGTAATAAATAATTTAATAATAAGAAGTGAACTTGTTTAAGTGTTTTATTTTCTTTATCTCATTAATTATTTAGTTTAAATTTCATTAATTTTAATTATTTTTATATTCATTCAATTTTTTTTGACAATATTATCCAATTTATGAAAATTATGTATGTGTTAATGTACATATAATACTGTGTCAGTACATAGGGTGATAAATTCTAAGATGAGTGTTTATTTAAGGTGCCCTAATTTTTCTTCACTTTTTAAACCATTAACCTAATTTATGAACTATAAAATTAAGGAAATTGATTCCACAAATTAAATTCAATCCTTTTAAAATCAAAGAGTTTATAATTTTATTTTATTATTAAAATGATTGTGTATTATATTATATTATAAAATAGTTTACTCAAACAATTAATATTGAAACAAAAAATGTATTCCTTAATTAATTTTAATCATTACATTTGAATATTAAAAAACCCATTAAAATAAAAATTGTTACAAGGGGACAAAACATAAAATAAGTAAACTACAATGGGAAAGAATTCATCACCCAAATCATCTTGAATCATCCCCCCAAAAACATCACTAAAGAAAAGAAAGAAATTATTAAACTAATAAACATTATAGAGAATGGGAATGCAGAACCTTGAAATGAATTTAATTGAATATTGATTGTATAAATTATGTGGCATTTATAAGATGTAATGTGAATATTGTATTAGTAATCGGACCGTCAGAATAGTAACATGACCATCAAGAATTATATCATGACTGTTGGAAACGAATCATAACTATTGGAATAGTAATTTACCTGAAATTAATAAATTATGATTTAAAAAATATTTAACATAATTAATAATAGTAAACACAAATATTATAATTCCTAAAAATATAATGATTAAAAAACCCCAAAAAATAGAAGCACATTTTTAATAAACTGTATTTTAATATATTTAATAAAATTAAGAATTCTTATATTAAAAATTAAAATTTAATTTTATTAATTTTTATAAAAATATTTATATCATTTTTTAAAATCTTCTAGTCAAAATAATTCAAGGATTTTTTTAATAATTTTATAAAATAAGTCAATTTTCCGGTGAATAGTAAAAATGCAGTTCTCTCGTAACTAAGTTATCTTAAATTAAATCATTCCTGATGTTAAAATGGAAAAATACTTTATAGAATGTGAGTTTTATAAAAAACAAATTTAATTTCATAAATAAGTCATTATCATAAAATAAATGTATTTTTAAACCATAAAATCATTTTTCCAAAAACTAAAGTCAAAAGTGATCCTTTAAAATAATTTTTTTTAAATTTTTCTTTTTAATAGTATAGTGAATTCGAATTATAAATCTTTTAAAAATATCTAGAAATATTAAATTTTATTTATATATGAATTAAATTTTTTTTAAAAATTACAATTTACATGTTTTACCATTTATTTATTATTTTATTTAATATTTTTTCTCTAAAAATACCCTCTCCTCAATTATAAATAACCCATCTCTCTGCCCTTGGGAATCCACTCAACGTTCACATTAGAAATCCAAATTTCATCCAAAATATTCACTTTAAAGACCCATATAATTCCCAGGGATGTTATGCAGTAATCTAAATCAAATCATCAAGGGAGATTTAGTTTCGTACAAGAGAAGCTAAACTGGGGATTAATTAAGCATCGATCATCTCATCCCTTTTTTTCTTATTCTCATTATTTTTCTCCATCCCATTAAAAAAATTGATATAATATTAATATTTTATAATGTTATCAGTATATAAATTATTTTTACCTGTTATAAGTATTATATTTACAATATATATAAATTTCAAACATTCTTTCCCAACTATCTCGGTAATGTCTTGTCAACGGTCTATTAACCACCTAAACAGATATTTCAATGTCAACACTTATAACCATCATATTAGATATATATTATAAATTTTATATAATATATAAACATTTAATTAATTATATTATATTATTCTAGAATTATTACTACTCATGTATAACGAAATGATACAATATTAGAGAAATAGAAAAAATAGGAAATTTTATTGAAATCATTATATGAAAAAAATCCACATTTAACAAACAGAGTTAAAAAATATAATAATATATTTAAAATATATTTATAGTGAAAAATGAACATAAATCACTTATATAACTATATTTTAATAATTTTATGTTTATTATTTAAGAGTTGAAAAAGTTAAAAAATAAACTGGGAATTAATTATGGGGATTATAGAACCCATATTCTTTTCCTTTGGTAATCATTATTTCACGTATTTATCTTTATAGATATTCCTCTAATGTTCCTTTCATATTATATCACTATTCATCCCTTCTCTTTTTAGGATTTCACATGTTTCCTCCTTGATTTTTAAGACACATATGATGAATTTTCCAAAAAAATTATTTCAAAAAAAATAATTTGCTTCTCATATTTTTATTATTATCCAAAATAAACTGATCTTTTATCTAATAGTGTGATCTCCCGTATTCATTTTGGAACCCTAATATTAATTCATAAATGTATTCATTATAAAATAATTTTGAATCTGATTTTATTCCCAAGGTTATTTCATGTCTATGATTGTTATATGTTCTATATATAATGTTTTATTACGTGAATATTATTAAGTCGCATGTGGACCCAATATTATATATCTCTCCAATTCATTGGGTTGTGAGATGTATGTCCTGAGATAATTTTTATTAATAATGAACATGATGTATAAATTTTTCAAAATGATTTTTTATGATTTTACCTAGATGTTATGCTTGGACATGATGATGGATTTATTCACAACTATGATTGGTATTTGATCACTATGACATGATGTATCATTTTTATGAATTGCCACGTTTCACTCTGTTAGTAAATGTTTCCCTCATGATAACAGTTATAAACCTATGCTAATGTTTTTATAGTGATGTGTATGCTCACCCGTGTTATATTAATTCATGTCCCTTATTCCTCCATTTACTAGGATTTTACCTCACCCTTTTTTTATGCATGTACTTAGGTGAGCCCATGTAATAAAGAGGTAATGATGTATTTTATGTGAATAAAGAGCACATATTTTGATTATGTCTATATTTTGTTATATATAAGAAATATATGTTACAAATTTCACAAGATATAGAACCTTTAGATCCTTGAATGATGAACTATAATGTTATTTATCTTTAAAATTGATGTAATAGACTTGTAAGAAAAACTTGGATTCCTATAATTAATACCTTTTTGTTTGTTTATATAACACTACATATGCATTAATTAGAATATTCAAAACTAGAAAACGATTTTTTATAAATATTACTAATATTTTTGGAGAAATGTCTCTGTGGGAGAATGTATCATCCAAAAAATATATATTATTAATTTCTAAATTATGATTGTCAGAATTAGTAAGAGGATAATATCTTCTATGGCTTGTTTTATTTTTATTTTACTTTGTTAATAATGTCTTATTGATTTTTTATAAGCTATTTGTACACACGTGATTGAGAAATCTAATTTTTATGTCACCTTATATATATAAAAATATATATAATTTAATATTATATATTTTTTATTAAAAATAATTTAATATAGAATTATCAATATAATAATCAAACTTATCTTCTAACATTCATTTCATGAAATGAAAATCATAATTATATCTATAAAAGATAATAGACTTATAATAGAAATTAAAAAAAATATTGAATCATTTTCATCATCATGTTTCTCAAATTTTCTCATATTTATTTCTTATTTATCATCTTTTTAAATTAAATAATTTTACAAGTGTATTTTCCCTATATTTCTTAATTTATTTAGTTTTTCATCCTTGTATGAAATAGAAATGTAATTAAAAATCCATGATACTTCCTTGTCGATATAATACCTTTATAAATGTGTTATTTCAAAACATATGTCTTATTATATAGGAATTAAACATACGATTCAAAAATATCTATAGATATTTTGTTATATTTAAAATGAATATTGTAATTAATAATAATAAAAGATTTAAATTCCTCCAAAATAAGATCTTTACTGAATCAAAATATATAAGCATATTTTCCTTATTTTATATCTAAAAATATTTTTAAAATTAATCATTTCCTTCATTATAGATATATGGTCTTTTAAAATAGACCTTCTAATTTCAATTATAAAATCATATAACACTTTAAAATAAATACTAAAACATAAAAACATGTTATGGATTGTAATTTATATAAATGAATAAAATATTTTCCAATAAGTAAAATTTTATTGAAATCTTATTTTCACTCAAAATTATATTCTATTTATTCACTACAAAATTTTTATATGTAACTAGAAGAATTCAAAAAATATGTTTTAAAATATAATAATCTTAACTAAAATATTTTTCAGTAGTTATTCATCCAATGAATATTTAATACATAAAATATTATATGGCTAGATCATTGTGTATTAGTTTGTAACTCCTTGATGTGAAAATATGTTTTCCTTAATACAAAGCACTGTTTCATGAGGTGTGGTAATGGGAATGTGATATTTACGAGTGTTAGGGATGGGGTCTGAAGAGGGTATCTAGTTGCTCGGGGTGGAGCTTAGGGCTCATGTGAAATGGGTGTTTCTTGTTCTTAGTCTCAGTCTACAGCCCGAAAAAACCCCAAACCCATGTAAATAGGGATATAGGGTGGTGGTGTAATGCATGTTTTCAGGAACCCAATTAAATTTGAAGGATCACATTTGTTTCATTTATCTAATTAAAAATTTGTTCATTTGAAATATAAAAAGATAATTGATTCCAAATTATATTGACAAATAAATGTTTTTGACTCCTCATTGGAAAAATCATGAATTGTAATATGAAATATATCATTAAAAATATTCATTTCTACAATAAAATCATCATGTAACTATTTATATGAATTCTATACATATTTCATATAAATATAAAGTACCACTTCGAACTAAGTGAAAAAATAATTTCGATAGACTATACATTTTTTTTCATCATTATATCATTAACTAGAATATTTTTTTTTGACTCATTGTAATAAAGACTTTAATGGGAAAATATTTTATTTATTATTAGTACATAACTAAAAATATATTCAGTTTATTTAACATAAATATGTATATCTAAAATCAATTTATTTATCTTATTAATAAAACATTATCCTTATGGTTTATAATTTCAATCATTGTTTCACAAAACAATAATTTCATATAAAATAATTGACTTTGGATTTATTCAAGAATAATTATATATTTATATATAATGACTTATATAACCTTTTCGATCAATAATTAATCAGGAATCACTATATACACTGATATGTTTTTATATATTATAAGAACTATTATGTTATCTAAATTACACTTCTCCTTTACTAATAAAGATTATTTAAATAATTTTACCTGAATTGAATTTACTTAATATTATTATATATATCACAAAAAATAAATATAAATAGAAAAATGAATATATATATATATATATTGAAATTACACATACATATTTAGAATATATAAATTTTCATGCCTAACCATTAAATTCTTTAATTAATGAATTTAAAATGGTGGGGGTATATTTGTAAATACATGATGATTTATAAATGAAAATTTCTTTTCAAATGAATAAATTTCTTATTAACTAATTAATTAATAGAAAAAACATACATTACATTGGTTATTTTAAACCATTATAAGTAATATCTTTTCATGTTTAAATAAATGTTAAACAACATAATTTTTAATAATATACTCATTATATAGAAATTATTATGATTAGTATATATTAATGGTTTTGATAAAATCCAATTGAAATAGGAAAAAGACGCACCGACCTTAAATAGTAAGATCATACCCTACGAATTCCATTTATCATAGCATTGAACGAAGATGAAATCATAGTAATTATCACATGACTAATCCCATTATGAGAGTCAAACACTAAATCATAAAGAAAATCATTCACATGAGAATTTCAATCTTATCTAGATCTCATGTTAAACAACATTCACTGGGCCACCCCCAAAATGTATCACTATCGCACATCATACACTTCGTTCAGACACTGGTGTAATAATGACTTATCTATCTAGACATAAACAATGTGATTTTTTATATTTTTTTAAATAAAATAATTATTATATATGTACATTATTAATATTACTTTACAAATGTTTCAATTATGAGTTTGACAAAAATTTCATTTTGATAAAATGAAAATCAATTGTGGGAAATATATAGTTCTAATCATGAAACACTTTCTGATGACTTCATGAATTTTATAAATAAATGTTATTTTAATAAAATATTCTAATTAAATAATATATTTTAAAATATAAATGATAATATAATTTTATCATGTCAAATATAATTTTTATAATTTTTAGAAAATTTTTATCATAAAAAATACATATTTTTCAGTAAATAAGTATTTTTATTTCAATATAAAATTTTTTATATGTATATATTAAAATTTATAATATAAATGTTATCTTATAAATCTTCATGTAGAAATTATCCAAAGGGTAACTATTTATATTTTTCTATGACAATGATATTTTAGTTTAAAAATTAAGTATGATATAAATATATGGTATATATTATGATATCATATGTATCATCCCATAAGACACTCATTTTTAGGTATAATGAAATTTTATTATTTAGTTTATGTATATAAATTGATTGGGTGAATAATCAAGAATATCAGAGGATCATTGAAATGTTTTTGAGGATTTTCTTAAGGTTCATCGTATAATCAGTATTACTGAAAACCATTCAACACCTCCAAGTAACCATTTAATTGAAACAGAGGGAACTTGGGAGGTGAACGGTTATATGCAATGAATTACCAAACAATATGGATTCCCATTATAAAACCACATAATAATGAATAGGGGTGAATAGTATGGTTGGTGAATGGATTGTGTAATCGGGTGACAAACTGTGTGGGGTGTGGTTTGAGGTAGTGTCTCATGCATTGTTAGTGCATGGTTTGCCAATCCAAGTACCCTAACCATACACCCTGAAAATTAGATATAAAAATCATGGATAAAATATCATTTTCCTTTGAAACAACTAGTTTTCACTTAATACTCAGTAGAAACGAATTTATTTTTATTCATAATACTAGAGAGACCATTCCATTAATTTTGTGAGTGATTATCATGTAAATCAAATTCTGTTGGAGGATGAAATTTATCCAGAAAAACGCATTCACTACTGATTCCCTTAGGTCACATCATTTTAAACCCATCAAAATCATGTATCATGTCTATTAGTGGTATATCTATTATTTATTATTTAAATCTTGATGCGATAGGATTTATTTTCTGGAATGGAACACGAACTGTTGATTTTTTTTAGGATTTTCATGATTGGTGTTTCATTTTTCTGGATCGTTCATTGTTTTTTCCTATGTTTGAGAGGTATGTGAATTCTATCATGACTCCTATTTTAAATAATATGAAGTATTTATTTCAAATTCATTTATTTCAGGAAATATTTTTAAAAATGATAGTTTTACTTAATGAAACTTGTTTTTTAAAATATAATTTTTTAAAATCATGGGAGCTAGATTAATTTTAGGATAACCAAATTTTTATAATATTAAAATGGTGATTTTGAAATTAGCCTTGGTTTTATTCCAGTAAAGTATATATTTATATTATTTAAAAGATGATGAAATGATTTGATTTATACTAGTCGATAGGATTTGGTCATAACTATGGGAATGAATTGAATGGGATTGATAATGGTTGTGATGTACAACCTTAAAAGTGGAAAAGCATTGATGTAAAGTTCCACCATCATTATTAAAAACAATCTTATGTGTGTCTGGGTTATGGTTGTCTATGGACATGGAAATGCATATTCCAAATCACAATTGATGAAAAAGAACATTAAGAAAATTTCTTTTTTATGGCATTTTAACCCACCACAATGTGTTTCTATTATTGTTTCAAAAAATCACTGCTAAAGATTTTTTTGGAAAGAAAACATGGAGGTTCTTTCAATTATGTGACAGTTTCTACTCAGCATCATTGAAAGTATATTTAGTGGAGGTTTTTTTTCATTTTAGCGGCTGTTTCCTAGCCAAAAATATGGAAATGTTTAGTGTTTGTTTAAACCTCTTGTAAATCCTAATGCTTTTTTGACTTGAAAATTGCCACAAAAACAAAAACCACTGTAAATAATAGTATGTCATATTATGTGGTGGTTATAGCTTCCATAAAAAACCTCAATATATAGAATCAGTTTAAACTGCCACCAAAAAATAATATTTTATATTTAGTACAAGTTTAAACTACTACTAAATGAATATTAAAAAAAATAATGTTGCAGAATCTATAGCCCCAGAACAAACTAGAAAAAAAACTAATAATATATAGAACAGTTCATACAATGGCATAAAATATATTTACCCTTCTTATTTTACATGAACTAGAAAATTATATACAAATGTGTAGATAAATTATATCCAAACTATAATCTATAGTATATTAAATATTTAAAATATTATTTTGGTTAAGCCATATAAAAAGAAAAACTTGTTATTTTGTAAAAACGTTTTTACCAATAACATAAACCAAATGTTTTTTATTTCTGATTCATAGTCAAATAATATGTAATTTAGAAATTATTTTGAAAGGTAGTTTTTTTATATTGGTCCAATATATCAAAGTGACCAATAATTACTACTTGATGATGAACACTACTAATCACCCACTCCAACTCCATCTCTACTTCTTACTACAAGAACCTGAAAGACAATTATAATGATAATTAAATAATGATGTATATTGATATTTGAAGTTAAAAACAATAAATGTTTTTTAAATAAATGGTTTTGATGTATTGTGATTTAATTTTGCACTACCAGTTATCAATTCAATATATCCAGATATAGATCTGGTCAGCTACTGATAAAAAATCGACCAACACTTTCTTAAAAGCAGATATCTGAGAACCTTCTTGAAGAATGGTGCTTTTACTAAAAAAACTTTATCTAATCATTTTGTGGTATAGATTTACTACAACCAAAATTATATGAAGCTTCAATCCCTGATGGAAATCCAAAAGCCTCATATTGTAATGGCCCCAAACCCAACCCATTCACTCGACCAGGATGCTCCCTCCCAATGACTTTACCAACAGGGTCATCCTAGGGAACTGAGACGTACTTTTCGAGATTAGAACCCCATAGTTCATTATCATTTACCTATAAATAAAATTTATGTATTATTTTAGGAAATATATATTAACATAGTGACAAATGAATCAAATTTATTATAATGAAAAATGAATTGATGCCCCAAACTCATTGACATTCTCATTAACATACCTACCATCAAATTTTTTATAAATACCTAATCACAGTTATCTTTGAGAGACTTGGTGCCCAAAATTATGTGACTACATTAAAAAAAGATAAATAAATAACATAATATATTAAAGAGATAAAGTTTACTTATAAATATTTAAACTAATTATAATATTATGAGAGTGGATTGGTTTCTGGGAAAACTATAAGACCCGACTGTGTGAGTGATCATTTTCTTAGCTCAACTCGATGCATTATTCCTCGCAACATCTTGAAATAAATAACATGTAATTTAATTATAATATATGAAATTTCATATCCTTTACATATTCATGTATATATGTAAAATGAGATTAATATAATAGTATATATTTAAATACTTTATTTTTCTCATCACGATTGCTTTTAAATTAAAATTTTTATTACACTCTAAGTACAACATTTGGTACCCAATAATACTGTTACTAGGTGCTCAATGATGTATTATTGAATTCCTTTCATAATATCTATTTAATATCCATCCACTTCATACCTATAGTTTTCAATGTCCACTTCGAGTTATATGATCAACAATAGGAAAGTGAAAAAACATATATACAAAGAGATTCAGTTTTGAAATATTAGAATTTAATAACATATTGAATTTCAATTACACAATAATATAAAAATTACATTTATATTTGATTAAAAAACTTCATTATTTCAGGATGAAGGAATATTCCTCCAATCAGTATACATAATTAAATGGGTAACTATCTCCGCACCCAAATAGCATCGATTGTGGCCAAATACTCCTACAACTTCATCCGTAGGGACCCCATAAGAGTAAAATGGGACAAATGTATATAGTCTGTTTAGATTCTAAACATAAAAACCTTTCATATTTCTGTTGGTAGTAGCATTGTTTCCATATTTTATGAATAAAATTTATTAGTACAAAAAAAATGCAGCAATAATATTCATATTAAAATTTATATCTATAATGGTCACCCTCCAATATCACCACAATGAAATAGGAGTGGCGACGTACTCCATCGCTGTTGAGGCTACTGAATGGGGAGGCATTGGCTGAGCTACTGATGGGAAGCTGATAGAGGGTGTGCCAAAAGATGACAGAAAAGTGGTTGTGAGTAACAGTGTAGGGGGAAAGAGGATGGTGTATTGAATGTTATATGGAGAGAGACTGATAGATCATCATCTATCGGTATAGTCGATTGAACGTCAACTGAGATTCTAATGGGATTATTAAAATGATTCCTCCTTGTCATTATTGTATTTTAATAAAATAAAATAAACATCCAAACATATATTTTAAAAAATCATGTAGAAGAAAAAAATTAAAAATGATGAAAAATGAACAATATTGACCAACAAAATATTCATATTTATGATAATTATTGAATAGAAAAATATAATATGTGGTTGATAAATGAATGCATGATTTCACTTAAAATCATTTTTTCCTTTGATCATGTTTTTTTTGTACCCCCTCATTACTTTATCTACTTCATCCCTCCTTGCCAGACTAATATTTTAAATATCATGATGGACAAATAAGTTCACTTCTTATTGTTGATGGGATTCAATGTCAGTGGTAATGTCTTCCAATTCATCAACCATATCATATAATTATCTTTTTTACATGACAAACTACACTCCACCCTTCATCCACAACATATTCCCCATAATATTCCATTTTATTTTGTAATTACAGGATATAAAAATCATGTAATTCACAATCATGGACATTCATCATGTGAGAGAAGTTCGCAAAAGTAAATTATAAGGAATCTTTTTATCACCCCTGATAAAATTGACCAAATTACATTAGAATAAAATAAATTAAAAAAACCCATGGTAAATGAATTTGATAATATCAGTCAACTTTCTATAGTATCCCACTTCAGAAAATGTAAATATACCACTATTCAATGTTTTCAAAACCTTTTTCTGATTTTCTAAAAAAAAATCAATACCATTCACATTGTAAGCGTGATACATTATTGCTATTTTTAGAGGACCTCAAGCAACAATCATTAAATATTCTATCCCATATAGACTATCAATATTTAGTATTTATAAAAAATTTATACATTATTAAATTTACAATGAATATGTGTCAACCTTATATCTGTTTTCATTGAAATATTTTTCAACTTTCATTTCATGCAAACCATTATACGACATATTTATTAACATATATTGTTATATATTTCTCATTTGAGGTTTAAAAATTCATTCAAATAATTGTTTGTATACCAAAAATTTTAATAAATGGATATTCAATATCACTATTTAGCATCACATATCTTGTTTTCTGTAATAATTCCATTTCTGTAAGTGTAACATTTGAGCTCCTCCAAACTAATCATCCAATAACAAGAAATATTTTTGGTTTTTATGTAGTTGAGATTGTGTAGATGTGTCATAAATAGGTCAAAATTGATTTAATCATGTCAAAATATCACCCATGTATCTTAAACAAAAGATTAGTCACTCTAATTCCAAATATCATTCAAAAATAGAGCCTTCATATTGAGCATTATTTTTTACGTATGATTTCAAATTCCCAAGATATTTGTGAATTAAAATAATAAAAATATAATTTTTCATTTAATAATGTTCTAATAATTGTTTACATTAATAAAAAACATATAAAAATTGTTACCCTGAATTGGTTAAATCCATCAATACTATATGGCCCCTCATAATTTAGCTTTCTCGATCAAATAAACAGTTAAATTCATCAAAAAATAAATAAAACGATTTCTGATATATGATATATATTTCATAAATTTTAAATATAAATCTCTCCAAAAGTTTTTCAAGCATAAATGGTTGTATATTTTTCTCACATAGTATTCTAAAGAATTTGAAAAATCGTATTACAAAAGTAGTAAACTTTTTATGTAATAATGTACACAATTCCAATGGTAGTAACTATTATAACCAAATATGAGAATCTTGAAATTTCAATCCATGTATCCTAAAATAATTTAAGCCAACACACCAAGATATGTTACATGAATACCATTCAAAAACTATCACATGTTTTAAAATTTGAAGGAATGTATCTTTATCCCTTTTTTTCATTGACAAAATTTCCAGGTCAAATTTTCTATCTACATCTGGATAGGGATCACACTTTATGAACATTGTTTGTAAGTATTTCAGATCATTTAAATGGTACTTCAATTTTTTATTCTCACTAAGAAATGTGAGGATCAAATTGTCAGAAACATTATTATCCATATTTAAAACCTCAATATTATTCCAGCACAAATTAAATTCCCAGTATATATTTTTTAAAGAATATTGTTCTACACTTCCATTATTTCAATCCATATTAACTAGGTGATGCACATCGAACTCATTACCCACTATCTTTCAAATCATGCACCTTCCCAAATTCTATTTCCACATTTCCATGTTTTACAAATATTTTAGATCCTATCAAAAACATTAGAGGTGTTCAATGATCAATAAATCTATTGAATTTTGACTTATTGAATCAAAATTTATGAGATGCATTGAGAAATATTCTTTGATGCAAGAAAAACATTTTTTAATCTGAGGTAGTTATTCGAGCTCAAAATAATAGTTACAAATAGGAAAATCCAAACATGTATATGTTTTCTAACCAGCTAAATTCCCATTTATAGGGAAGTCACTAATGATCCACAATATAGTACCTTTCTTTTTGAATATTTTTCTAGAAGATGCATCAAATTTATCAACACTATTCCTCCATAACTCCTATAATTTTTCAATCAGAAGCTTAATGTATACATTGATATAAATTCAAGACATTTTTTCAATAGTAATCATGGAAATAATAAAAGACATTTGTTTCATACACATCTACAGAGGTAGATTTTATGGGATCAAAACTATCATCCAAATGATATAATTGGTGCTCAATGTCACAAATGGGTTACATGCATCATCATCCAATCACAATCAAACATTCCTTGGATTAGATGAGAAATTTGGATGTAATGAATCAAATGTATTACATGCTTTTTATTCTCTAGGATGTCACATTAACCTATCATTTTTATTATCTATATAATTCCACATCGTGTGCTCTGTGATTTTTGTTTACATGAATTATCTTTACAGTAATGGAATTAATGTAATGTAATGAAAAACCACTGTAACTGTGTTCCTTTTCTTCTTCTTCATAGTAGTATATTGATTTAGACTTCCAACATCACTCGTTAAATACCATCAATAATAAGAACATATTTTTCAATCATGTCTGCTTGAATCATCTCCCCAATAAAGAATATAATCATTTGGACACACAGGTATTTTTATGCAATTTAGAACAATATTGTTATCAATTTTTTTGCATTTCATTAGAAGTATTAGGGATGTTTACTTTAAGAAATGAATCATGAAAAAATACTAATAACATTAAGAGAGCCGTATTCGTAATTCTACAAAGGAATTTGATATGGTCCAACTTCAGTAGAAAAGAATGTTTTGAATATTTCTGACATCCCCTATAAAAATCATAATTTCCATCATCGGCTAAACCATGAAATGAGTTTATCTAGTCAATGATTTTTTCCTATACATTAGAATCTATATAATCAAGACGGGTATCCAATGATATGTTATAATATTGATTTGATTGTCCTATAGTCTCAAAAACAACACACATCGTCTTTATATTTGTAGCACACTCAACATGTTGTTCTGATATGTTTTGATATTGGTATTGGTGTCTTGAAACACCAAATGCATCACTTATAAGGATTTTCATTTCCTTGTTCATTTTTGATGAATTTGGGAGATCATTCTATCAATTGACATCAGTTATAAAACATTATGTAACATTCAATTATTCATGCCAAATCCAACACAAATATTGAGGAGGGGATTGATTCAATATAAATTGTTCATAAACCACATCTCTTTTCAAACATATTCTACATTTACATTTATAAAATGAACATCTTTTTCTACCATCAACAGAATAATTGTAAATTGAAAAATCAAAAAAAAAATCCATACAATTTTCATACTATGGTGTGTTCCTTGATAATGTGATCCAAATTTTATCTACATATATCAAATATTTCTTACGCTCAGTGGATCAAGGAGTGGAAAGTCTGTAGTTGACATGAACGCCTACTTATATACTTTATTATATTTTTTATGTTCAATGTCTAGATCATTACTAAAAGTAATTGTAATAGTTTACACTATAATGTTAAAGAATTATGGCATTCCAAGTTCAATATTAAGGGAAATTGAGACATGATAAAATTTTGGTAGATTCAATAAATAAACAAATAAATACATTTAAATTATTAAATCTCAATTATTTAGTAAATAAATAATAGACTAATAATTTTTTGTTTTAAATTTAAGAATAAAATGAAATATTTTTTCATCCACGATATCCCTAAAATCAATATTAGAGAATGGTAACCTAATAAATGGAAGTATCTTATAGGAGTGGTTTAGGTGCCTTTGGTTTGTGCTATGCATTGAATAGAAATCTAACATACTAGAATCCTCAATGGTTGATCCACATGCTAAAGAGGTGGGTGATGAAGAGTCCCTTGTCTATGAAGAACATTTGAGAAGCACAATATACATTCAATGTTTTTTTCTTTCATCTATGTATAGTGAACAAATGACGTCTTAGAAATACATGAATGCATATCACATGCTTGAGCACCTTTATGGTCTTTACAATGGGAGAGATATACAATAGTGATTTGATATTTCCAAGGCTCTCTTTCAAAAAAATCAGGGAGATGGTTCCCTAGCTACTCCTCTTGTAGTCAAGGAATTTGGATTCATTAAGATCTTAGAGGTTGTAGGGTTTAAACTCACTAACTAAAGAGGCACCAAACTCATTAAAGAATCATTTCCTCTCATCATCTCTAGCTTTGTTGTGAATATTAATATGAACAAAATTGATAAGTCTCTAATAGAAATTTATACTCTTATTCACCATGTCGATACATATACAAATCAAAAAAACCCTTATATACATATGGTGAACAAATAGAAAGGGAAAGCAATGATCTTTAAGCCCCAAAATTCTTCACACCTTTCAATGAATATGATTTTCAAATGGAAAGTAAGAAAACTTGATGTGGTCTATTTATCATGTGGAATGAAGGGCCACTTGATGACAAAAATCCCTCATCCAAAGAAGTAGGCGGAAGCTTCCGTTGTGTTTTTTTGTATAATTTATCTGTTTCAACATATTGGGTATTAGATAAACTTGTGATTCTCACATATGTATTAAAACATTGGAACCATGTACATACAGAATGATTAAACAAGGAGAGGTAGGTCGTTGAGATGAAAAATGACCTAAACTTGATGTTGTATCTATAGGGACTACCACCTCTCGTTGCCAAATGGAATTTTATTAGTTTTAAAGGGTTGTAATTCTGTGAGTTCGGTTACCAAGAACATTATTTCTGTATCCATACTTGATACAAATGGATTTATTTTCAAATTTTGGAATATTTTTTGATTCTTTTATAAAGATAACGTTTTTTATTGTAAGAAAAATATTAATAATGGTCTTTATGTGTTGGATTACATAAACTAAATATTGGAAATTGATAATAGAGTAACATTACATGACTCATACCACACCCACAATTGGAATTAATGGCATAGATATGTAATTGAATTGATCTTGACTAAATTAATTCAATATGAAAATTTAGATTATTTTTAACTAAAATCACTTAGTGTATGACACAAATGTTTACAAGGAATAATGACCAGATCCCCATTTAGTGGGAAATGAGAAAGGGATATTGATATTCTTGAATTATTTCATACTGATATGTGGGGACCATTTCTTATAGAAGAAGGGTGTGGGTAATCATACATAATAACTTTTAATAATGATTTTAGTGGACATGGATATATCTACATAATGTGGTATAAGTTAATGTGTTTTAAAAAATTCAACAAATAAAAAAATGAAGTCAAAAACCAGATGGGTATGAATATTAAGAAACATCAATCAACCTTGGTGTAGAATATTTTAATCATGAATTTATTGATTATATATTGGAGTTTTTGATTTTATCTCAACTCGCTCCTTCTTATACACCTATGTGCAATGGATTGTGGGAGAAGAGGGACCAATCCTTGTTGGAAATGGTTAGATCAATGATGATTCATGAATGTCTTATATTATCCTTTTGGAGATACGTGTTACAAATCGTAGAATACATACTAAACTGGGTTCCATCTAAAGAAAAAGACGTTAAATTATAACAATTATGGAAAAGAAAGATACTTTTTTTGTTTTACATACATGTGTGGGGTTATGAATCATTTGTTAAGGCCACTTTAGGAAACAAGCTTTCACTCGAAGGCACATTGTGTATCTTTATAAGATACACCAAATAAAAAAAGTTATACTACCAACGCAATAATTTAGACATAAAGGTTATTATTGATATACATTCTGAATTTCATGAGGAGGATATTATCTCTAAAAGAGATAGTGTGAGAAAGATAGGATTTGATGAAGTCCAAGATAAAGATAAATATGAGTTAGCACAAGAAATAGAATTCCAAAATGACCCATGGAAGGTGAAGTTGTTCCAGAGACACAATTACTATGTAGGAGTAATATGGAGGTTAGAGAAATAGAATAGAATGGTTTTCATGTCATTGAGGATGGGGACTCATTATATTTTGATCATAATGATCCCATAACATAAATAGATGTTTTAGGTGGAATATATGTTTCGATGTGGAAAGAATCCATGAATTAGGAAATGTATTCCATGTACTAAAACAATTTCTAGATTTTGGTAGACCCTCTATTAGATGTGATGCACATTGGTTGTAAATGGGTAATATGGAGAAACTAGACATCGATGGAAAAGTCTGTACATATAAGGTGTGATTGATTTCAAACAGGTTTAAATACCATCAACGCATTTACTATGATCAATCCTTTTCCCTAGATAAAATTTTGAAGTCCATCAAAATTATACTTGCAATTTTATCATTCCATGATTATGAGATTGGGAAAATGGATGTCAAACTAGCCTTCCATAATGTGAACCTTCATGAAGATGACTATATAATATAAACTAAGGGGTTTGTGACTCCAAAATATATCAACAAAGTATCAAGTCGAAATGACCCATTTATCTATTAAGCTAATAATCATGGTAATGAACATTCATTTTGATGATGATATAACAGAATTTGGTTTCATAAAGAACGAATGTGAGTCATTTGTCTTTAAACAGTTTAGAGGGAGTTTAGTCATTTTCATAACACTATATGTTGATGAAATATTACAAATTGGAAATGAAATACAAGTCTTATAGTCTGTGAAGGTGCAGTTGAATAAATGATTCTCTGTGAGGTAATTTGGTGAGAAAGTATATATTCATAGGATCGTGATACATCATGATATATCCAAGAGGTTTCTTATCCTAAAACAATGTACATACACTGACAAGATACTGAATAGATTTAGTATGGAACAATCCAAGAGTTTATTGTTTCCAAAATCACATGGAATTCATATTTCTAGAAAAAATTGTCCTTAGACACATTAGGAAAGAAATGGAACGACAAGGATTACATAGGCATCAGTGATTTGGTCATTCATGTATGTTATGCTATGTACTAAGTTAAATATCACCTATGCATTAAGTGTGGTAAGAACATATCAAGTTGATCCAGGTGACCTACATTGCATGTTATTCAAGACTATAATTAAGTATATGAGGCCTACTAAGGATATGTCCCTAGTTTATGTAGACGATGAGGAACTAGTCATCAGAGGGTATGCAGATTCTAGTTTCCAAACTGATCCAGATTACACGAAGTCACAAACGGGATACATATTCACATTGAATGGAGCTGTTGTGAGATGGATGAGGTCAAAAAAGGTCGTGGTTATAGATTCTACATCACAGTCTATGTATATTGTAGATTATGTGGTAGATTAAGAAGTTGTATGGATAAATAATGTTGTCCAAGATCATGATGTGGTTGCTAGAAATATGGATCCCATCACACCCTATTGTGATAATACAGTAGCAGTGGCTCCTATAAAATATCTAAGGTTACATAATAGGATGAAATACATATATCATCAGAGTAATATGTTGGGGAATTTTTATCCGAGTGGTGATTTTCAAGTGAGAAATATTTCCACAGAAGACACATTGAGGACCCCTTTAATAAATCCTTGACTAAGTATAAACATGATTATAATGTGAGGTCTATTGAACAAAATGTCACACCCATGACATTTTTTTAAATTCATTATTCATTTAATTTTCATTCCTGATTTGTTTTGGGGGTTTTCCGCTCATTTTGGTGAAAATGGTGGGTTTTGAAAATTTCGGCCAAACCGTGAGCCTAATTCCAGATTTAAAAACAAATTTCGTTTCATCTATAACTCCTTCAATTTTTACTATTTTATATCCATTACACTTCCCAATTGGAATAACTTGATATATTAAAATCACCATATCCCTTTGGGACACATAGAAATCCAAAATTATGATGGATTTGGGTTTTTGATTAAGGTAATGGGCCTGCCCATAAGATCATTTCCTTCTTTAATTTTTTTTTAAAATTTTCAATATCTCATTCGTTTTTTACTGTTTCCATGATTCAACATCCCACTCGAAGAAAAACACCTCAGGATCACCCCTTTATATCTTTTTCCTCTTTGGAGCTCATATACCTTGTGGATTAGGGCGATATTTCTCAATATTTCACAAATCGACCAGATTTGATGAGGTAAAATTAATAATTCATAAATCCTTCATTTTTCATAAATTTTCCCCCTTTGTAGTCCCCACATGACCTAATTTGACTCCTTAGAACCTCCATACCATTTTTGGGTACTTGTAGATTCATATATTGGTAGATTGAGGCTGATTTATTCAAGATATTTCAAGTGAGGGAATTCCTTCATGGTTCATTCCATCCTCTTTTAGTTTTATTTCCTCTTTATTGAAGTTCCTCATATACAGAAGCTAGGGATGTATCCTAAGGTCTGATTTCGTGTCTTTTGGGTCAATTATTGTGGCTTAGGTCTGTATTTATATTCCTTGTGGTGTAGCGGTGGTGCGCTTAAGGTTTTATACCAGGTTTTGAGGGTTTCGACTCAAAAGGTTAGGTGATTCCATGTGTAACCATTTTATGATGAGTTATCATGCTTGATTTATTAATTTAGTATGTGTATAATCTGTTTTTTGTGGGGTGAAAACTGTTTTTGATGGATTTGGTTGAACATTTAATTTTTAGTTGTATTTTAGCTAGGAATTGGGTACTTTTCATGTGTGACTCTTGGGGTAATGTTTGGGTTTAGTTTATAACATATGAAAGTGATATATTAGTCTTTTAAGGGAATTCAAATTCTGGTTTGGTAATTCCTTATTGTCATGTGGTCCTTGAAAAGAGGGTTTTTAATGAGTTTAAGGTGTAAAACCGTGTTGTACATCTTGTAGGTGATTTATGAAAATGTGTGTTTTTCATGTGTATCTTTGTGGTATTATTTGATGTATTTTCATAACACTTGTGGGCGGATTAATAATTGTTTTAGGGATGAAAATTCTGTTTTGGATTGTTATTGGTATGATTTTGGTTTTGAATGAAGGTTTTGAAATGGGTTTAGTGTGCAAACAATGGTTATGCCTCTGGGGTTTGTTTTATAGAAATTGAAAATGTTTTATTTGGTTAAAAGAAGTCTGGAAAGGGTGTATATGTACTGGTTGGGTGAGTTTGTTCACCTAATGAGGTGTTTTTAATGTAAAAGTGGTGATTTGAGATTTCAAATATTTTTATAATGTTTTATAAATAGACGAAATTTTTTACTAAATTGTGTTTTGTTTGCGAAACACGGGTGTGGGATGTTTCATGTGAGTTTATTGATAAAATAAATTGTAAAGGTGAGAAGGGTATTATGTGACATGTGTGTGGGTTTTTATGTGAGTTGAATATCTTGTAATGGTTTTATAAAATTATTTAAAGGATTTGTGGAAGTGTTAATGAAATATGAAAAGTGCTGTAGGCAATTTTGGTGTGAGTTTGATTTCAAAATGCATTTGAATGAAAAGTGGAATTTGTGAGTTGTGTGATGTACATGGGTATTTTTGGTTAATGTGTAATGTGGAAGTGATATTTTCATGTGAAAACTATATTACTTGGATTTTTGAAGTTGATTGAGCACAACGAGAAAACCCGGGTATCTATGTGGGTGGACGTGTATTAGTATGCTAGTGAATCTGTGGGGTTTGGCCTCAATTTCACTTAGCAAGATTGAGACTTACATATCTAAATAAACTATGATGATTATTATTGGGTACCACTAGGTTATGGGAATGATCCCTACTAGTGGCCCATGCATGAGAACATATATTTTTTTGTGGTTACTCTCACCGAGATACGAGGTACCTGGGACCCACAACTAGCTAGTGCCTAGGGGTTATTTCCTATTACTTGTGCTCATTATATCCTTTGTACTTACCATCGGTATATGGTATTGTTGGCTAGAAAAATTGTTAGCTTTGTTATTTATTTAAAAATTGTTGGCCCTTTAAAATTTTCCCTCATGAAAACTGTTTTCATTTATTATTTCATCCTTTAAACAATTGTTACAAGCATTTCTTATTTAAAAAACATGCGATGCTTTTTGTCATGAAATGTTTATCACATGGAATCTCCTAGTGGTGGTATCCTACTAGGCTTTATCTCACACCCAACATACACCTTTGGGTGTATGTATATTTTCTTATTTTATGTCACAAGTTTGGTTACAGGTTTTATGTCTTTGGTTCAGGGTTTTAGACATCCATTGTGATGCAGTATCGTGGAGATGGATTGAGGGTGGTGCCTCTTTAAATGTGGAGCTTCTTGGGATGTCATTTCATGGGTTTGTACCTTTGTAATGGTCTTCAAACATTGTTTAAAATTGTGTAATTCAGTTCTGAATTTTAGTAAAAGATGTTTTGGTTTGAAAAATCCAGATTTGATTTCATGGATTCGTTTGTTGTTTTATGTATAAAAACTCATGTAAATCGTTCCCAATTTTAAGTTTTTGATACCCGAGCACTTGTTCCAGCCTGTGGGGATTGAGAACGCCCTTAGGGACTTTCCACGGGTCGGGTCAGGTGCCGGTTTTGGTGGCGACCAGATGCGGTTCATGACAAAATGGTATCAGATGAGGTTCGCTCTATTTGAGTCACGTTATTTGGGAAATAGTCGGGATTGGTTGGAGTTAGGATTTTCAGGACATGAAATTCCGATTATGGGTAGTGTTCTTGATCACCACACCTCATGTCAGGATTCAAGTCGCCAGGGGAATTTGGGATTTTATCTATGTCTTTTGGTTTTCTTGGTCTGATGATGATTAGAGGAAATGAAAAGAGAGTTGGGATAATGGTCTCAGTGAGCTTGCAGGATATGGCATGCCATGTGGAGCTGGGGATAATCCCTAAAACAATCTCTTTGATGGTTAAGTGATTCAAATATGGCTTCCAACCATATGTCCAAGTCACCCACTGAAACTAGTTTCCACTCGCATTGTTTTGGGCTTTAGTTTTTGAAATCATGGAACTTTGGTTATATAGTGACGTGGTTTTACGAAGTGTAACGTTTTTGTGAAGTGATTTTAAAATAAAGAGGGAATGGTTTGATTTATGAAATGGTGGAACTGAATTTTCAGAATTTTTTTCAAATGGAAAATAGTGTGCTTACAACTCTTTTGAAATCAGGAACCATATTGAAGTTGGTTTTCAAAAGTGTTTCCAATATAGTTTTCTAAACAATTAAGAGGTTTTTAATGGGATGATATGTTTTGAAATTTATGATAATAACTCGAAAGTGAGTTCTTTTATAAATGGTTGCTTACTTATGAAAAGTTTTGTAAGATGTGAATTGGGATTTTGATCTCATTGTTAGGAGTTTTGAGAAAAAGGATGGGTTGGTTGACCATTCTGTTTTTGATAAGTAGAAAGAATTATAGTTTTATCCTTTGGTATTTAAATGAGAGACCACATGCATGGGGTTATATGGGATTATGGATGGTTGATGGCATGACTGGATGAGTGTCGGGACAAATATGGGTAGGGTGCCTGGTGTGGCACAAAAACAGGCATGTGTGAGGCCCATGGGGTACCATTGGTGGATACGCTAACCGTTGAACCATTGGTTTTCAAAGAAATGTTTTTAAAGAAAAACATGATGTCTTCATGAATTGTTTGGGATGGTGTATATTGCGTGTTTTTGGAAAAATGTTGATGTTGTGGGATGTTTTGAGTCCAAGAACCTCTCATGTTCAAACTATGTTTTGGGTTTGTGTTTGGTTGGTAAGTTGGGTATAAGGTCTAGTTAGTAGTCTCCTATGATATATGTTTCAGGACACCATTACGGTGGTTCCATTAATGTGTTTGGATCTATTTTGTGGAATTTTTTTCCAATGGACCAACTTGGTTGGGTCCTTAGGTTCTCCCGTCTGATAGGGTATGCCCCCATTAAGGGTTAGTGCACAACTGAAGTGCAACCCAGATTGTTTCGCCATTGGAAAATATTTCAGTTGATCAATGTAAGGAATATTTTCGTGAGATTTGTAGAATGAGACTACACAATTTACATTATTGGTTTTTTCGGATCCTCTTATTGCGAAAGAGTGCTCATGGATGGTTGAAAGGGACCTTAGTTTCTTAATCTACCTGATTCGTCAAAGGTGGAAGTTTTCTGGGGTTGTCATTATAGATATTTTCTAAGAGGACCTATTATTCCTTTGTAGTCTCTTTAAGGAAGGGGTTTTTGTTAGACCACCCGTGTGGGAAATCTGGCCACGAGAGGCTATTATGGACACTTTCTGGAATGCTGTGATATTTGGGGATATTGTATAAGTCCCCCTCCTTGTATTGTTTATATGAGTCTCTTTGGTCATGTTCGATGATGCGTTGTAATGTTGCGTGCGCATTTGATTTTAAAGGTGAAATTGTACAATATTTTTTTAGTCTTTTTTTCAGAAGTGTTTCTCCTTTTGGGAGATATCGATATCCTTTGTTTTAGAGGAAGGTGTTTATATGTGTCCTTTATTTCTATTGTTTCTCACCCGAAGAAATAACGTTTGATGTGAGTGCATCCTCTAAACCCTTACTTCTATGAAATTCCATGTTAGGGTAAAGTGAGATCTGGAGTGTGTTTTGTCTTGGTGAACCCATCTGGGATTTCATGTTGTTTTTTGTTGCATCAAAAGATGAAATTCTATTTGGGGGTTTTCAAATCCTAACTGCAAGGCTGAAGATGCTTCAATCATTCCAGCTCCATCCATAGGTCCCGGAGAGAAGCTGGCACGTAGTTAGAGGAAATCCTAGTATAGTTTTTAACCTTATACAAAGAACTATTCTCAGTATGAGATATGGGAATATTTTAAACATTTTGTGTTGTCATCTTGAATCTTTTGTTCTCGTTCGGTGGAAAGAGGTGGAGGGCCTCAACCCCATGTTATCTCCCAATGAATTTATTTTCCCCTTTTATTTCCATTGGGTTTGGGGGAAATGTTTTATATTTGTCTAGACATATTGAGTGAACATTTAGTAGTAACCATTCCCCAAAAAACCATGTAGGTATAAGGATCCATAGGGTTAGCGCACAGTTTCCCAAACTGTGCGGGCTAACCGTGCGGTCATCCCAAGTCTTTAAGTTTTGGGGTTTTTCTATGCCGGCCCATATTGGTCAGTTAAGATAGTTGGTTCTTGTGGTGGGGATACCCACTATGAGTCTCATGTATATTATTTTGAAAATTCGTAATGGGATTCTACGCCTTGTACCGGGGAGTTTGTTCAGGGCTCCCCTGTTAGTGTCTTGGTTCTGTCTCGGAAAAAAAAATTAGTTGTCTCTTATGGTTGGGGAGCCCATTTGTGTATCTTTGTACTAGTAAATCACTTTTGTACTTGGTCTTGGCTTGGATGTGGGTAGTCTCATTCAGAGATATATAAGCACATACATCTTCCTTAGGTAAATGTTGGGATTGGAGAGTTCCCAATGGTTTAGTTATATCAAGGTAAGTGTAACCTTGTTCGATGTTCTTGTTTGTTTGTGTAAATTTCTTGAGCCTTGTCCATATAGTGTTTGAGGAGTTTTCTTTTAGGATAAATCCTGAATGTTCTTGATCATTTTAGTAAAGAGTTTTATGTTTTGGTTGTGATGTATTATTTCCTTAATTGATCAATGGAGGTTTTTTGTCCTTTGGGGGCGAAGCTTAGCAAAGGAGTCCATTTCTACCTTTCGGTTGGGTTTGGTTTTTTCTTTCTCCTTGATGTGGCTTTCCGAGGACGGAAAGTTTTATGGTGGGGTAAAGTTTCACACTCATGACCTTTTTTTAGTTCATTATTCATTTAATTTCGATTCTGATTTGTTTTGGGGGTTTACCACTCATTTTGGTGAAAATTGTCGGTTTTGGAAATTTGGGCCAAACCGTGAGCCCAATTCCAGATTTAAAAACAAATTTCATTTCTTCTATAACTCCTTAAATTTTTACTATTTTATACCCATTACACTTCCCAATTGGCATACCCTGATATATTAAAATCACCATATCCCATTAGACCACATAGAAATCCAAAATTGTGATGGATTTGGGTTTTTGATTAAGGTAATGGGCCTACACGTAAGCTCATTTCCTACTTTAAGTTATTTTTTTAAAATTTCAATATATCATTCATTGTTTAGTTATTCTTGGTGATTCAACCTACCACTCGAAGCCAAACACCTCAGACTCACCCCCTTTATCGTGTTTTCCTCTTTAGAGCTCATATACTCTGCGGTGATCTTTCTCAATCTTTCTCAAATCGACCATATTTGACGAGGTAAAATGAATCTTTCATAAATCCTTCAATTTTAATAATTTTCCCCCAATCTAGTCCCCCAAATGACCTAATTTGACTCCTTAGAACCTCCATACAAGTTTTGGGTACTTGGAGATTCATATATTGGTGGATTGTGGCTGATTTATTCAAGATATTTCAAGTAAGGGAATTCCTTCTTGGTTCCTTCCATCCTCATTTTGTTTTATTTCCTATTTCTTGAAGTTCCTCATATCCCGAAGCTGGGGTTCGATCCTAAGGTCTGATTTGGTGTCATTTGGGTCAATTATTGTGCTTTAGTTCTGGATTTATATTCCTTGTGGTGCAGCGGTGGTGCGCTTAATGGTTTGCACCAAGTTTTGAGGGTTTTGACTCAAAAGGGTAGGTGATTCAATATGTAACCATTTTATGATGTGTTAGCATGCTTGGATTATTAATTTAGTATGTTTATAATCTGTTTTGTGTGGTTTGAAAACTGTTTTTGATGGATTTGGTTAAACATTTAATTTTTAGTTGTATTTTAGCTTGAAATTGGGTACTTTTCAGGTGTGACACGTGGGGTAATGTTTGGGTTTAGTTTATAACATATGAAAGTGATTTATTAGTCTTGAAAAGGACTGAAAACTCTGGTTTTTTAATTCCTTATTGTCATGTGGCCCTTGAAAAGAGAGGTTTTAATGTGTTTAAGGTGTAAAACCGTGTTGTACTTCTTAAAGGTGATTTATAAAAACGTGTGTTTTTCATGTGTTATCTTTGTGGTATTATTTGATGTATTTTTATAACACTTGGGGTGGTTTAATAACTGTTTTAGGGCATAAAATTATGTTTTGGATTTGTATTGGTATGATTTTGGTTTTGAATGAGGGTTTTGAAATGTGTTTAGTGTGCAAACAATGGTTGTACCTCTTTGGTTTGTTTTATAAAAATTGCAGATGTTTTATTTGGTTAAACAAAGTTGGGAAAGGGTGTATATGTACTGTTTGGGTGAGTTTGTTCACCTAATGTAGGTTTTTGAATTGTAAAGTGGTGATTTGAGATGTCAAACATTTTTAGAATGTTTTATAAATTGCTGACATGTTTTACTAAAATGTGATTTGTGTGCAAAACACGGGTGTGGGATGTTTCGTGTGAGTTTATTGATAAAATGAATTGTGAAGGTGAGAAGGGTATTATGTGACATGTGTGTTGGCTGTTATGTGAGTTGAATATCTTGTAATGGTTTTATAAAATTATTTAAAGGTTTTTTGGAAGTGGTAAAGAAATGTGAAAAGTGTTGTAGGCAATTTTGGTGTGAGTTTTATTTCAAAATGCAATTGAATGAAAAGTAAAATTTGTGACTTGTGTGATGTACATGGGGATGTTTGGTTAATGTGTGATGTGGAAGTGATGTTTTCATGTGAAAACTATATTTCTTATATTGTTGAACGTGTTTGAGCACAATGGGAAAACACAGGTATCTAGGTGGGTGGATGTGTACTAGTATGCTAGTGAATCCCTGTGGTTTGGCCTCAATTTCATGTAGAAATATTCACACTTAAAACTGTAACTAAACAATGATTATGATGATTGGGGACCACTAGGTTATGGGTATGATCCCTACTAGTGGCTCGTGCACGAGAACTGATATTTTTTGTGGTTACTCTCACCGAGATACGAGGTACATGGGACCCACAGCTAGCTAGTGCCTAGGGGTTATTTCCTATTACTTGTCCTCATTAGATCCTTTTGTACTTACCATTGGTATATGGTATTGTTGGCTGGAAAATTCAGTATCTTTGTTATTTATTTTAAAAAATTTGGTCCTTTAAAATTTTCCCACATAAAAATGGTTTTCATTTATTATTGCATCCTTTAGAAAATTGTAAAAAGCATTTCTTATTTTCAAAACGTGCAATGATTTTTGTCATGAAATGTTTATGACACGAAATCTCATAGTGGTGGTATCCTACTGGGGTTTCTCTCACACCCTACTTACACCTTTGGGTTAATTAGACTTTCTTATTTTATGTCACAGGTTTGGGTACAGGTTTTATGCCTTTGGTTTAGGGTTTTAGTGGTCCATCGTAATGCAGTATCGTTGAGATGGCTTGAGGGCGGTGCCTCTTTCCATGTGGAGGTTCATGGGATATCATTTCATGGGTTTTTACCTTTGTAATGGTCTTAAAACATTGTTTAAAATTGTGTAATTCATTTCTGAATTTTAGTAAAAGATGTTTTGGTTGGAAAAATACAGATTTCATTTCTTGGATTCATTTGTTGTTTTAAGTATAAAAACCCAGGTAAATCATTCCCAATTTTCCGTTTTTGATACCCTGGCACTTATGGCAGCCCGTGGGGATCGGGAACGCCCTTCGGGACATTCTACGGGTCAGGTCGGGTGCCAGTTTTGGTGGCGACCAGATTCGGTTCGTGACACTGAAGGTCATAGGCACTTGGCTATAGTCCAAGTGGGAGTTTGTTGGAGTTGGTTTCCTAATACAGACTTTTTTACTTTGATTACATAATTAATATATGTATTGTATATTAATAAATATTCTTTTTACATATTGTTTTTTCTTCCCTATGACTCTAATGTAATAATGTCCTAGAGTATACAACGCATTGATATGGTCATTGTAGTTCCCCAAAATGATGAGAACCTTGATTTTCTATGACAATATTCCCAAAAATAATGTTTTGTGGTTGGATAATTTACTATGATGGGACATGTAGTACCTAGACTATCATGTGTGATTATTCATAATTAGATGCTCATTATTCTCATAAAGTCCTCACTTGCTAATCTCCATGATGGGATATTACGAGAACAAACCCGCCATTACGAACTCCGCGTGTTTTAGTGTCATCAAATATTCTTATCTATGAGCATGTGTGATTGTCCTTAGAATTTAAAATTATTATTCTTTCATGTTACAACTCGCATATATAGATTTATTTCATAAACCATAATGATAATCGTTTATGGGGAAGTTTGAAATGTTTGATGTGTGACGAGTGACATGTCATTAATGAAAAATTCAATGAAGTATTTGCCTCTTCTATATTTATGGAAGATGATATCTTTGACCTTTGGTTAGAATATAAACATTGCATTAAATTATATGTCCATGGTTTAATGATGTGTTTATTTTAGATAGTCAAAGAAAGACATATCAAGCCAATAGATTTGTGACAAAAATGTGAATCCTTCTTGATGAGATATTTTCATAAAGTTGTTAAATTATACAGTGAGAATCCTTATGTGGTTGTCGATGTTGCAACATTAATTCCTTTTCCATTGGTACATTGACCCATTACTAGATAGTAATCTTGGAAATTATGTAACCCTGCATAATTATAATAAGAAAGAATCAAAGAGGGTCACACACTATGTGTTTCTGTTCTTCTCTATTAAATTCAATTTGAGTTTACATAATTGAATAAATACTATTCTAAAGTAAAATGAATATTTCTATTCCAGCTATATTGATTGTGTAAATTAAATAAATATTTATTTGCTGACTTGTGAATAAAATATTTATTTTAGTTAATGAAATTTTTAATAAATATTTGGTCTCTTGTTTGTGAATAAAATATTAATTTATGAATAAAAAATTTATTCAATTATTTAATAAATGTTGGAGGAGTATTAATGGACAAAGAAACATTCCATTGGAAAATATTAATGAACAAGGCCATTATATTATATTTTTTAATGAAAAATTTTTCATGCACCACAAAATAGTAATATGTGGAATGGGGTTCATTAAAGGAAATAAATATTATTTAATGGATGGTAGAAAATTAATTAATATTTTTTCATAAATTATAACTCTGTAAATATATAGTTATTTATATTGTGTAGGCGATCCAAAATTTATAATATAGAATTTTTCCACACAATGAATTCTATTTCAACTCCTCCTTCTCTATCCATATCAATAATGAGAAGTTTAAGAGATATTTATTCAAAAATGACAAACACATGATCAAGAATTATTAATGAAAGAAATTCAACATGATGTGAATGCACCCAGAGATCGAGTGGTGTTACTCAGAGATCATAGGAGCACATGTGGATCACCACTAGAGCAATTTTATACTTGGATCCTCACAAGTTCAATGAAGGTAATACGAATGGGCCTTTTTGGACAATATATATTCACCAATTAAAAATGTTCATAATACCATGAATTTATTTCTTAAAATATTTAATATATAAAATATAAATTTTACATGCATGATCCTCACTCCTGGTTTAGGGATATGATTATTAACATAAATTTTTATATATTTCCCACCTCCGAATGCTTCTTCTACACCCTGAACCATCATATTGATCTTAAGAAAAAACAAATGGATGGATTACAAGATGAGGTGTATTGAAAAATTTATATCTTAATGTTTGGTATGCTAATAAGTAAAGGCTAAATTATATAATTATTTTAATATTATATATCCTTTTCCCATAACCTTATGGTCATGGAAAAATAAAAATTGATTTCATTGTAGTTCTCCCCAATAATTCTGAAGGAAGTAATGAAAACTGGGTGATATTTGATCGCTATACAAAGATAGGAAATTTCATTTCTAAAAATTAATATTTCACTCTTGAAAAATAGACTGTGATATATATAATATAAGGGTTAATAAATAATGAAATTCAACTTTATATTATTTTCTATCAAGATATGAGGATTACCTTGATGTTCTATTGAAGATATCAATAAAAATTTGATACAGAGTTGAGTTTCATTACTATTTAGCACCCTTAATTTAATGGTTAATATTATAGAACCATTAAAAATATATATGGTATTCTAATATCATATTTAATAGATTTCCAAGGATGTTGGGATCGACACCTTAGCCTTGTGGGGTTATCATATAACAATAGTTTACATACTTGAATTCAAATGAAACATTCTGAGTATCAATATGGGAAGATATGGAAGACTCCTGCATTCTAGGATAAATTTGGAGAGAAGAATATAGAAGGCTCTGATCTTTTCTAAGAGATTAAAAATATGGTTCAAACCATTTAACATAATATGAAATTCAATCATTGTTCATAGAAAATATTTTCAAAAAAATCTTCAACATGTTCTAGAGATTGAGGTCAATGATAAAGTGCTCATTTATATATCACTATGGAATAAACTCAGGAGGTTTTCAGAAAATGGAAATCAATGTCCATGATACATCGGTCCCTTGGGGATCCTTGGTTTCATCATATATATATATATATATATACTATTGAGTAGATCATCCTCCTATGTTATCTCAAGTAAATGATGTGTTCCATTTATCCCACTTGATGAAGTACCTAGTAGACCACTCTAATGTAATTAATCCATAGGTTGCACCATTCGAGAATGATGTTTCATAAGTATATAATTTGGTGATTATCTTATATCATAGGGACACGGTTTTGTTAAAAAAGATAACTCACCTATTCGATGTTTTTTGTTTAAACCAAATGTTAGCGGAAGCAACTTGGAAACTAGAAGAGGTGATGAAACTGAAGTAACCTCATCTGTTTTAGTCTACAAAATGAAATTTTGATGATTAGATTTCACAAGGGGTATGAATTTAAATAAATGATATTTTATAATTGATGTTCCCTTTTAATATGAATATATTGTTTATTGTGTAATGAATTTATCAAAATTTCATTCATAACATTTCTTTTTTAGAACTATTGTAATTTAAATACATTTAGATTTAAAATATAATTATGTATCATAAAAATTTATAATATATCCATTATAAAATTATGATCTTGACTAGTACATATTAATGGTTCTGCTAAAATCAAATTGACAAAGTTAAAAGAAGTGATAGCCTTGACCAGCAGGATCATACCCAATGAAGCGCATTTATGAGATCTCCCATGGGAGATTCAAGCACTTTTCATTTTCATTTACCAAGTAACATAAAATAATAAATAAATAAATCATGATGGAAACTATTTATAGGGGAAGTTAAAGCTTATAGAGATCATGGAAAAAACCCTGTTTTCCAAAATAACCCATGAATGCTCCGCAATCTCACACATTACCCTAAAGGGATACACATTTGTAATAATGGGGTATGTATCTAAATCCTAAAAATATGATTTTTTTATATTTTATTTTTTATAAAATAATAATGATATATATCATTTTTTATTATCAAATTGTAAATGGTTAAAATTGAGTTGATTAAAATTAGATTTTTATATGATGAAAAACAAATTGTAATTTTGGGAAATATATAGTTTCATTTAAGAAAAACTGATTTGATTAATTTAAGAATTTTTTAAATAACGATTATTTAAATAAATATTATTATTAATGAATATCTATTTAAATATAAATTTTAATATAATTTTATGCAGTCAAATTTTAATTTTAAAGGGGACAAAAAATTGTTATCATCAAAAAAAAATTTATGAAATATTTATTTTTATTTAAAAATGAATTTCTTCTTTCAACAAAAAATAAATATTATGTTAAAATAAATATTATTTTTGAAATAAGAACATTCAAATTATCCAAAAGTTATTTTTTTATAAATAAATGAGACATTCGATTTTTTGGGGAAAAATTAAATATGATAAAAATATCATATATGTATTATCAAATCATAAAATAAAAAAAAGAGATGTAATAAAAATGATCAACAATATCCACGATCAAAATTTCATTTTAACTTTAATTTTTTTGTGTTATTTTATATTTTTATAAACTCTTAATAAATACTCTAAAACCTATTTTATATTTTTATGTTTTAAAATAAATTATATATGAATGTTACTAAGAATTAATTTTGTAGGGTCTACTCCCAATATGGGGTGGCATTTTTCAGCGGAAGATGTTGCAGCAAAAGAAGTCTCCTTTGTCGGCAAGGAGACCTCTCCTTTGGTGGGCGTCAAGGTTGACAGCAGGCAGCGGGAGGATGTTCAAGGGTAGATGAGCTACCCTCCAACAATCGGGAGAAAGATGTTTTTCATTCCTCTATTTAAATGGGATTTGAATCCCATAAACGATATAGAAGGTATTTGTGTAATCTCTGTGTTGTGATACCTCTGGCGAGATTTAGAGAAAGTGAATAGAGAACGACCCGTTCTCCCGTGGAAGTAAGTCATACAGCCAAACCACGTAAAACTTGCATTGATCCGTTTTGATCCTTGTTTTGTGTGTTTGAGGTACCACACCCCTCCGTTGTTCCCCATCAAGTGGTATCATAGGGGAGTCGGAGCGAACAGATGTGAGACGGTGAGGCGGAGACAAATATTCTGGTGGCCGGAAAATTGAATGTGTTCGGAAAATTTTTTTGAGGCCAGATCCGTGAAGAGGGCGGCGAGATGATTCGAACGGCACAAACGGTAATAAAAACGAAGTTGAAACGAGCCCGGTAGGCTCAGTCAATGTTCGGTCAAACCCGCGGGTGATTTGTACAACCGTCCCGGAGAAGACGACATTGTTCACGCTGCCGATGAAAAATCCGGTGAGATTCCGGTGGGAATTCAGGCTTGCCACGTCATCAGCACGTCAACGCCACATCAGTGGGGGATCTGGACCGTTGAACGTGTTTTGACCATATCTCGGTCAATTGGTGTTCGATTTCGGTGATCCAGGATTCAATTCCCACTTTTTTGATTGTTCCATATGCATCCATACGGTTAGTTTTTGAAAATTCTCACTCTATAAGGTGGTGATTAAGAGGTGTGACGTCAACGATGGTGATCGCATTTTGCGACAACGATGATGACAGGTGGTGTAGCGCTACCAAGATTTGATATAGAGAAGTTTGATGGTCGAAATAATTTTGGCTTGTGGCAAAGCACAGTGAAGGATATTTTGGTGCAGCAGGGCATGATCAGACCGTTGATCGGAGAAAATCCCGAGACAACTAGTGCTGATGATTGGGAAGAGCTCGAGATGCGGGTCGTCAGCACAATTCAGCTATGTCTGGCGAATGAGGTAAAGTACTCGGTGTTGGACGAGACATCACCGAAGGAGATCTGGAATAATTTGGAACAGTGGTATATGGCGAAGCCTCTCACCAAAAAATTACTCCGGAAGAAGAAATTGTACCAATTGCGCATGGACGAGGGAACAAATTTGTTGGATCACACCAACGAATTCAACAAAATCTTGATGCGGTTATTGGGGCTCGGTGTGAAGGTTGGAGAAGAAGATAAATCTGTTTTGCTTTTGTCATCACTACCAAGATCATTTGATGGGCTTGTGACTGCATTGCTCGTGGAGAAGGAGACATTGATGCTAGACGATGTGATGGCATCACTTCAAGATTCAGAGGCATTCCGATGAACTGTGGTGCATTCAGGCGAGCAAATCATGGCGATACGAGATGATCAGCGTGGGAGGAGCCGACATCCACAGTCATGAGGTAAATAATGGAGGCCAAAATCCAGATGACGTGATCCTAGAGAAATAACGTGTTTCTGGTGCGAGAAGAAGGGTCACAATAAATGTGATTGGGGAGAACGCAAAAGGTACATTACTGGGAAGAAGAAATTTGAAGAGGAGGATGTAAACATCACAGGATTATATACAGATGATGAAATCTGTGTGATAATGGGAAGCATGCACTCAGATGACCGAGTCGAACGGAGAGAAGTGTTGTTTCATTACTGCAAAAGATACGGGCACATGAAGTAGGAATGTAATTTTCTGAGAAGGAAGAACCAGAGGGCTCAAAATCCAAAGGAAGACAGATGGGTTATGGATTCAGGGAGCTCAGCACACATATGTATGAATAGAGGTACATTTGGTACTTTTTAGCAGGTGCGAGACTCGGTGCGACTTGGTGATGGGTCAACATGAGAGGTTCGAGGAGTCGGGACCGTGAAATTGAAGACACCCGATGGAGGAATTCGTAAACTGGCTGACGTGAAATTCGTTCAGAGGATGAGGCGGAACTTTATATCATTCAGAAAGCTCGATGCGGGAGGGTTCAAGATTTCCATAGAAGGTGGGGTGTTGAAAGTCTCAAGCGGGGATGAAACGAAGCTTACTGGGAAGAAGTATCAAGGGTTGTATCATTTGATGGAGACTGCAGTCAGCCCGAGATCGAGTGAATATGGTGAAAGTGCCACGTCAGCCGGCGTGAAGAAGCATGTTCGATTTATTGATGATGTTTTCAGCACCTGCAAGGAGACTACAGGTCAAGATTCTACCCCAAATTGGTCGTGAGGGGGAGATTTGTAGGGTCCACTCCCAATATGGGGTGGCATTTTTTAGTGGGAGATGTTGCAGCAGAAGAAGTCTCCTTTTTCGGCAAGGAGACCTCTCCTTTGGTTGGCGTCATGGTTGACAGAAGGCGGCGAGAGGATGTTCAAGGGTAGATGATCTACCCTCCAAAAACCAGGAGAAAGATGTTTTTCATTCCTCTATTAAAACTGGATTTGAATCCCATAAATGATAGAGAAGGTATTTGTGTAATCTGTGTGTTGTGATACCTCCGGCGAGATTCGGAGAGAGTGAATAGAGAACATCCCCTTCTCCCGTTGACATAGGTCATACGACTGAACCACATAAATCATTCATTGATCTGTTTTGATCCTTGTATTGTGTGTTTGAGGTAAAACGCACCTCTGTTGTGCCCCATCACATTCTAGTTGATTTTTATGGTGCAGAACTCCCTAGGAGTTCAGCGGCCTTATGGTTCTGCAAGCTGCAGCAGCCTCAACCGAGAGTCGATCCTGTCCGACCTCAGCATCTCGGACTGGGTTCTCATTCCCTCATTGGCTTTGTGATTCTATTATACTCTCTTTCCAACACCTTAAGGTCCTGTTATACCCAACGACCCCCTTTTTCACTGCACGATCCCTCCAATCAGATCTATCCAGATCAGGTTTCCCTACGCGGTCACTGTTCATTCGAGCAGTGATGGGTGTGTGCGACTTTGACAGCCTCGACTTCTTCAGAGGCGGTTTGTATCAGTCTTGCGAGGAGATGGATTAGACAATGATGGCATGATACTTCGTTTTGGGATCATGCGTTGGTGTCTGGTAGGTTTAAGGTGATGTTGGATTCTCGGGTGGACGATGATGGGCTGTTCGTGGCGGAGTTGATCCCCCTCGATTTCATCGGGTGTGGGTTTTCCTTGACTTTGTCGGGTGACACTCATCCTCATCCTTATTTCCAACACTCTCTCCCTTCTCGATCCCCTCTTCTTGGATCTGTTCTCAGATCCTGGCTACCTCGATAATGATTGGTGTTCGTATCTATGACGGTGATCTGGTTTTCAAATGTTGGTGGCAAGGTGTCTCTTGATCGATGACTTTCAATGTTATGTGAGTGTGTGATTCTTTAGTGGAAGTTCATCAGACATGATCCTTGTTTATCTCGAATGACAGCCATGGGTAATTTGATAGGTGATGTGTTGGATTTGCTGATGGTGATGGAGGACCTGTCTTTTGGTGGAGCATGTGTTTTTCTAATGCTGGTGTCGTGAATTTCCTGCAGTTACAATGTTCTCCTGTATGGTCCGATCATGGCATGGCTCGATCTGGTTGCATATCTGAGCCTCCATGGCACAACTCAATGTCTCTCTGGTGACGGTGTCCTGTGTTGGATGACCTCTATTAGGCCCCTAACCTGGATGTCATTTTTTGAAGAGTCTCTTTTTCTTTTTGCCACCTCAATTTCGGTGATTTTACGAGTTGGAGGCACATATTGAAGATGATTGATCATACTCTTGTCAATAAGTGTCATGTGGTAGTGGTTCATCCTCTTTTTTGACTTCTTGTGGTGTTAAGGGATGCAAGGATTAAATCCAAGTGTTTTTGTGTCTGCACATGAAATTGTAGATTGAAATGAAATTTGTAAGCAGTTTTTAGATGCCTTGATTGTTTGAAAGAACCTTTTGGGGGAATGAAGGGAGTTTGGAGAACTGATTTGAAAAAGTTTCTCATGATGAGGATCTTTGGATGGTGGAGTTTGGTGTTGAGGTTTCGAGTGATGGCCGAGGGAAGTGTGGAGCTTGTTGCGGTGTGATTGATGACTTTGGTTCTTCATTCTTCTTCTTATTTCGACTCGTTCAGGGGGAGAAAATTTATTCGTGGTCTTTGTTATTTATTGTCACATTTGGAAGTGGAGCTACAATTTTTGGTGTTGTTGGGTGGTCGTCCTTGAAAGAGGGAAGGGCGTGATGACACACTTCATTCAGCCATGCGTCATTGTACAGATGGGTAACTTGCTATGCCATTTTCATTATCTGTTTCATATTTATAATGTGTTTCATTAGGTTGACGTTGTCGAAGTTCTCTTCAATCTTTTTTGTGTCGGTGGCTCAAAAGAGAGAAAGGCATGCTGACACCTTTCGACTGGCTCTCTTCCACTCTTTGTTGGTTGAGAAGGTGATCTGACACGTTGCGCTGTAAGTACAATGAATCTTATTGG
The DNA here is from genome assembly GCA_963277665.1 of Viscum album. Taxonomy (NCBI): domain Eukaryota; kingdom Viridiplantae; phylum Streptophyta; class Magnoliopsida; order Santalales; family Viscaceae; genus Viscum; species Viscum album. The sequence continues at coordinate 1,751,804,071 of OY728159.1, read as the reverse complement.
TAGATGGGTGATGCTTTATTCCAATGGATCTCACTGTTGCGGTTCCTGGAAGGGGGGCGATGCGGCTTTCTGATGTCTCTTTGAATGTCTATTTTTTGGTCTTGTTGTTTCTTTTTGACCTTTTTTTTTTGCCTTTTTAAGGCTTTTCCCCTTCTTATAGTGGGTTCCCTCTCTCCCATTTCTAAAAGAGGTTCTTCCTTTATTTTTATGTTCAATAAAAGGGATTTGACCCTCAACCTTTTTAAAAAAATAAACTGGAAGCACTCGAATGGTAAATGAGTTATTGATTTAAGAATGTGACTCATTTCCATATTGGTAAGGGTATTATTTTAATTTTTTTCATATCCTAATAAAATATTGAAAACCACTCTCATTTTGAAAAAAATCATGTGAAAACCTGTTTTAAGGTATGTGCTTATGGTTATATTTTTTATTTAGAGTCCAAAAAATTTGTTCTAAAATAAATAAAAAATTTCCCTTTCCCTTTCTATAAAAACCCACCCATCCACCCATTCATTACACTCAAAACCCATGGATCGAGAATTAAATCTTTCATTCCCTTACTAGGTCCCCCCCATGGTTCCCATATATTATAAATAAGCAGATTCAATGATTTTAGAAGTACACTATGAAGATAAGGGATCCTCTCCTTCTGTATGTTATTCAACTACATTCATTGTATAATGTATTTTGATTGGTAATTTATCATGTCATTATAAGTATTTTTATATGTTCATATTAAAATCATTATGATACTCAAGTGATGAGAGACCCATTTTACATTTATTAAACCCTTCCATGAATCTTTATGTACCCCTGGATTTTCATTTATTCTGAAAGGGAGGATGAGCCCGTAAGGGGCGCGCTCCACTATGGTTTCCTCACCATTCGCTACCTCCTTCCCTGCCTCAGGTCGACTTCAGCTCCTTCCCTGTGCTTCTTCGCAGCGATTTCAGGGTGGTTTCTCCTTCAGTGGAAGCATTCCTATTGTGACCTCGGCTGTCGCGGCTTCTCCACCGTTTGCTGGCCTGTTCCACGTCCTTTTCCTCCTTCATTGGGTAGGGTTTCTTTGGCGGCGCGTTGAGATCCAGTGGTCGAGCTCCATCTGCTGTCCAAGGGTTGTTGTCTCGTGTGCTAGATGGGAGTGCGTGGGGTGGTCCACGATGGTCTCCGCGGTGGATGTGAAGGCGGCAATGGGTTGCATTCATGACTTACAATGTTCCTTCTTCCGGCACGGAGTGGCGTTCGGTGTTTTGTGTCGTTTCTTCATTGATGCGTTCGAATTTATGAGTCGATGTTAGATTTGATGAGCTCGTTGATGCTGGATAGATGTGTTTTGGTCGATTTGTTTCGGCCTGTGATCCGAATTTTCTTTGAATCTTCTATGATGATGCCTGAGGAGTTCTCGCCGGTGATGAAGGATGAAGGCGCGGTCAGGAGCTCAGCTCGATGGCAGGTGCGCGACTCGAGGGCATCTGTCTCGTTGATTTTTTTTTTTTGGAAATTTGAATTTGAATTTAATCTGGTATGAATCTGTGGATGCAGTTGAATTTTCTGTGTGGTTAATTAGTGTTTTCATGAGTTTTTGTGGTTCTGGAATGGTGAAATCCAGATGTTGTGTTGTGGTGAATTGGATGTGTTGAAGTCATGTATTGGGTACCGGCAACCCTTGAACCGGCCTTTTGAAAATGGGAAAAAATGATTTGCATAATCTTTATGTACCCCGTTATTCTACAGAAATTAACTTTTGATTTTCCATCAAAACATTTGTGTACCGAATACCCATCCCCATTTTGACTCAAGGGTATTCACCTAGATGTATCTTTCCTCCATTGATCAGTGAAATCCATGTAATTAAACAAAAATCCATACTTCATGGGATTAATATTCTAGAAAGACAACCTTATTCTAAATGATATATATAGCACACTTATATATGTACATGATATGAATGTGATTGGTGGGCCTAGAATTACATATCCCTCCAATGCTCTGGGTTTTCTTTTATATCATGATATATAATGTATGTTGAATTGGGGGATATCCTAAGAACACTATGGTATGTTGACTATGTGGTTAGCCTTGAAATATGTTTATGATTTCATGTTTTATGTTTTCTCTACATTCCCATGTTTCTTAAATGCTACCATTTTTTATCATGCTTGAATGTACATGTTTTCGATTGTCATCACTTCCATGTCACCTTGATTTACCTATTTACTAACATGTATTACTTTAATCATGTTATTGTTTTGATTATTACCTTATTGGGATTTAGAGATCACCCTTTCATATGTATGTCCCTAGGTTTACCCTTGACACATTGAAATATTGATGGAATACAGTGGAGTATTTAGGAGTATTTAAATATTGTTGTTATTCCCATTTTTCATGTTAATGTTCTATGTAACTAATTTCCCAATGACACTAGGCCTCATGATCTTTTGGGATTGTATAATGTGTGTCTTTAGGTGATAAATCATAAATTATGATGTATTAATGATATGGGATACCATATTATATCTCTCCCCTCATATAAGTAATATTTTATTTTGATATATTTTTATAATATTACTTATTGATATAAATATTATCTAATATGTTGTAATTTTTTTTAATTATAATGAGAACCCCCATTATAGTAAAATGTCATATACTCTTACTCTATCCCTTATCAAAAAATTTCAAAGTACACATTAAATTATTAAGAAATAAATATTCAATAATAAAATAGTAATTCTAGGAAAATATTATTAATATAATATATATATATACATATGTATCAATTTTAATATATATAAAAATACATTTACAAATTATACATTTTTATTTTTATTTCTATATTAAAAACCATTATATAATTCATTAAAAATGTTTATTTTTTTGGGTAACTTCCATTATGTACCCTATATTATGAATTACCTATTCTACATAATATTTTTGCTTATTCATATATATATATATATATATCCAAAAAACATCCATTGATAAGGGAAACTGTTATATACTTTATATATTTTATAATTCAAAATAGGTTCTCTCAAAGAAAATACTTTTTTATAGAGTTCTCTATGATACTAAGGAAATCATTATGGATTAACATAAACATTATTTATAATCCATTTTTTCTAGTGATAATTTCTGAATATAATATGTCATATATGAGTTAGAAAACAATGTATCCCATTAATACAATGGTATGATTAATGATAAAATTATGATAGATTATCCATATTGTCATTACATTGGAATATGTTCATGATTATATGTTTTTTTATCCAATATATTACATACAATCATTTTTCAACACACTATTTCTGTCGTATATTGATATATGTTTATTATTTATTCCATCCATATTAGGTATCATATTAATATGTTTTTATGTTTCCAATAATTACTTTATATAGTAACCATTATTATTCATTTTATGTCACATATTTTAATATGTTATTTATATACAAAAGAGCTAATGACATATGTTTTTAATGGTCTAAACCATCCCGGCCTTTCCCTTGGTGTTTCACAAGTCTTGGTGGTTTTGAGTATGTGTTTTGGGTTGTATTGAAGGCTATGTGATTCCCACGGTCCATTTTGGAAATCACTATGACCTTGTGTTAGTTGTGGGGAAGGATGTTTTTGCCAAGAGGGTTCCCTATGTAAAACATGATCCTTAGAAATGTCTAGTGAGGGATAATGAATTGGTAATTACTTCTTGGTTCACCTTATATAAGAAATGATGAAGTGAATCTCACTACATTGTGGCCTTAGGCATGGTGTAATAAAAATATATTGTTAATTGACCCTATGACATAGTGTATGTCTGTGGAAGATGATGGAAGAACCATATTTAATTATACTAGATTATCGTAAATGTCACAGTGGTAGTCAAATACCTATTTTTAAATATAATATAAAAGGATTAAATGAACATGGAATATTAAAATCCTTCATTGATCAATTCCACAATGGAAATTTTGGATCTTCACCACACCTTGGTGGATTCAAGAAGACTGCACATATAAATAGAAGGATTGGTTTACTTTGTTTAATTCCTCTTTTATTCCTTCATGATTTAGTAGACATATATATATCTATATTATTATTGACTCATTCATTTTCTATTATGGTAGCTTTGAATAATTGTATAAATTCTTATGGGTTGAGGTACGATCTCTCGTCTACTCTCTTCCACCTATATTTACATTTCATTATCCAAATTGGATCATAACAATGGGAATCCCAGTTTATGTTTTTGTTTGAACGTCGTATGATGATTACCTAGCATGGGTCAGTTTTGGTGAGTTCTTTTTCAATCATGTTGATATTTGGTATCATGTTTCGTCATTATGAGTAGTGTTTTTCTTTGCTGATTCAATCCATGTAGTAGAACATTAATGTATTTTTATTTAGGTGTTCCTTTGGGAATATCATTCTTTTTCTTCATTTGGGTAGATGGTATGTAACATCATAATAATGATAATTAACCATCATAAATGATATATAAGTGGATGGGAAAAACTATATGAATTTTACTTATTATTTTCATTTTTACCTATATAGTTTTGATTACATTATATTTTACAAATACTGATTTCTATTGATTTGTTGTTATGGTTGTTGAAATTGGTGAATTTAATTGTGATTTTTTTTATTATTTACACCCCTTAAAAGAATGTCTAATAACATATATTGGGTCAATAAATTGGTTTCCTAGGGAATCTCATATTCTTGTGAAAATAACATTGAAAATAATAATATAATTATGATGAAATCCATTTTTAATGAATATATGAGATGTGTGGTGGTTGTGATGTGAGGTGGTTGTGATATGAGGTTGTTTTAAAATTTGGTCTTTCTGATGTGTGGTTCATTGGAAAGTGATTAATGTGATATTTTTTATTATTATGTATATTTTCATAGTAGGTATGAAATTTACATGAAATGATTATTTCAGAATGACTATGGTTGGGATATAGTTTTTAGTAAATAATGAAATATATTGATGTTATACTGAATTATATAGATCAAAATTTTAAATTAATAGGCTTTAAAAATAAATATTTTCTGTAATTATAAAATATATAATTGGGATTTTATGAAAGTAAATGAATAATGTTTCTTGGGATTGTGGATAAATTTTGTTTTGTAGTTATTTATAGGTGTAAATGATAATAGAATCGGTTGTAAGCCCTTATAATGATATGGTGATATATATTAGTTCTTTTATTCAGAACACCTAGGTAGGGCTTGTGTATAACTTAAATATATTTTACATTTATGCTCATTCTATATGCACACCACCAATTTCATTTTATTATACCTAAACCTAATTCATTTCAGTTATGGGTGTTTTCACAATCATCCATGATGGAGAGGATGGATGGACAGATACCCCCTTTTTTGTGCTATTCTTCCATGTAATATAGATAAAGGCAGGCAATGATGGCCAGGAGTCCGAAGTACACTAGAGGTGTTGAATGAAAACAACATGAGGTTTATCATTATGGCGTTTTTGGATGGAAGGAGGATGGAATTTGGATTATGTCCTTCATGAAGATGGTACTCAATTATTTGGATTATTTGGAAGTGGTTATTGAAGGATACTAATTTCATGACATTTTTCACATGGTTTATAATATGAAAAGGGTTTCCATGTATATTTGGAATGGATGTGATTTTAATTCACTTGTTTTATTATGTGCAACTACTGCAGAAGGGATGATAGTTCTGTTATGTATGAATTCAGGTAATTAAAGAGAAAAATTGGTGGGAGAGTGGTGTATGGTACACATTATCAATATGAATTTTAATGATATTACAATTTTATTAGGTATTTGGTGATAGTGTCATGTTTATGATGAGATTGGATAATTGAATTTTTCAGGTGCATGGTGGCTCAACTGTTTACTCACATGCATATTAGTAAGCTCTTTATAAATATGTATGAGAGAATTTTGGTATGTTCATATTGAATTTTTATGTTATGATCTCCCTACATATATAAAAACAATATTATAGGGTTTCTATGAGACTTTTTGTACCATGATGGAGATTATTAAACATTATATTGTCGTTTCTACTGAGTCACTACCTTGGGATTCATTTGAAGACTCTATTTGAAATTTTTATACATTATACATGCATCATTAGAGGAGTTTTTCATTTTCTATTTATTTAAAGAGATCGAGTTTTGTGGTTGTTTGGATTATATTTATTTTTTCGTATTAATTAATTTAGGGAAATTACATATATATGTTATATTTTTATACCTTCCATTATAGTCACCAAGTCAGGGTCTACTCAAGGCAAGGCTCAATAGTCATTATATATCTTCCTTCACTGATGGCCTACAAGGGGAACCTTTAGATGGAGGGGTCATGAAGAGTGGTATCTGATCAACTGGTTGAGTGATAATATAGAGTTTGGAGTAAGGAACTAGGAAAATTTAATGGTTTGGACAGGAAACAGTTATAGATAATCTTGATGTGTTGCATTTTCCAAGGGTAAGGTAAGGATGATGTGATTTTAGGGGCTCCCATGATCCAATTGAAGGACCTTGAGCTGAAACAATGACCAAGTGAGGTGGTTACTCTAATAGGGTAGAGACTAGGGACATATACATGTATAATGATTCCTTGTTTTCATGTTCTAATTGGGTGGTATTTTAAAAAAATTGAATTTATTTTATGTAACGTAATAAAATTATTGACTTGAGGTTTAAGGAATCTCGTTTTTCCCTTGAATATATATTTGTAATATATCATTTAAAACACATGTATTAGTTTCTTTCTAGCTAATATAGATGATAGTCATTGTATAAAACTGGAAGAGGAGCATGATGAATGATAGAAAGTGATTTCTTATTTTCAATGGTAGGGATATGATAATTATGAGGGGATTGTATAATTTCATTTTATAAAGCACCAATTGGAGGTTATTAAGATGACATCAAGACTAAAATTTGTTTGAGCTGTGTTTTGGGATCTGTTTGATGTCAGTCAAATGATTGTTATTATGTGTTAGTGGTGTATGATATATCTTTGTGATCAGAAGGGGGCGGATGTTTCTTGGGTAGATATCCAAAAGGAGTTCCGAGTGGGGTTCTTATCATCGTCAATCAAGAAAAAAAAATAAGTGGGAGATTCATTCCCTTCAGTGGAGGTTTATTTCTATGAGAGAGTTTGAGATCAAGACTATTGATATTTTATGTTTTCCAGTAGATATTTTTTCCTATGAGGATTTTTGTTAGCAGCATCTTAAGGATGCACTCCACCCATCTAGCTTGTATGTGTTTACTCCATTTTAATTTATAAAAAATTTTATGCATTTAAGTAGGGTGTGGTGATTGAGTATTTTCACTCTCTAAAAAGGATAGCATGGTAGGGGATCCAATATGGTTCCTCATAGAGAAATGATATTAGTATTAGGAGTCAGATAATTTGTTCTTCAGAGTATCAAATTGTACGAAATTTTTCATATCCCTTTTTACCTCATTATTATGGGTTTAATGTTTTATGAGCATATGTTAGGGGATTCCCATTCTTTTTCTATCCATGTGTGGGTTATATTAACCCTTATGCTTAGTTATTGAAATTTCAAGGAGGATATTTTGTTTATTGTGGTTAATCCTATCCTTATAAACAAAAGTGGATACCATAATTTGTTTAAAATCCAAGGGGAGGAGGATATGTTAATAATTAACCCCAAGACAGCCTTTTCTCTTAGTTAAATAGGGCTGTTCATAGTGTTAGAGTTTGTAATTTGAAGTGTGGTAGAGGAGAACTATGGGGATAGTTAAATTATATGAATGTTCTAGTCCAGTGGATCTAGATATCATTAGAGTCATGATTAGGATATCACCTACCCTTGTTTATAAAATGTTAAATTCGAAATATTTTCATTCCATGATTTAAAAACGTATCAGTTCATGTGTTGGGACATGAAATGTAGAGGATTCTCATGACCCTTGTTTTAGATACATCTTTTAGAGGATATGACTTCATTTTTGATGTGTATATGGGGTGTAGGTTGATTATGTAACAAAATAATTCAAATATGGATCTCATCTTGCTATAGATATAGATATATTATGGCATCCTCAACATTTATTTTTATATTCAAAACCCAAAATTATCAATTTATTCTAGAGGATAGTCTCATCTTCCAGTATGGATGGTTTTAATGATATTTTTTCATAAAATTATAAATTTGGATGGGATGTAAGCATGTGGATCCCCTTATTTTCCTAATTTTGGAAATTTCAATAATATTAGTGAGAAATAGTATGGTAGAAACTACGATATTTTTCAAAGGGTTTATAGATGTATTTCTCATGGCAATCTTGAAACAATTCCATCATTATAATGTAACATTTGGGAGTGATTTAAGGATGGGTGATTCTATAATTGAAATGGATCTATATCAGATACATCCCTCTATGTTTCAAGGGAAAAATATTATGACATATGAAATAAAGGAGAAAATTTTCATTCCACATTGTGTATTGTCTTTGGAATCTTTAGTGTTATTCATCAATATTTTTTATGGTAGTATAAGGAAGATTATTGAATAAGAAAGGATGAATCAAGTAAAGAACATGAATTTTTAGCCACTTCTAACGATTGATGATCATTTAGAACAATTGATGGGATGTATCTAGTCTAATAATATTTATTTTTATTCTGTTTATCCATAGCTAATGTGGAATGAGTAAGATATCATGAATATTACGTTATGGTTTAAATAGGGGAATATTATGTTCTTGATCATGTCATTTAGTGTCATGAATATACTATATGTGTTCATAAATATCATAAATTTCATGTTCCCTATTTTTTTCTAGTCGTTTTCATCAATAAAATATTCAACATCATAAAGACTGAATAGAATCTCACTGATTATCTCAGTGTTATAGTGTATGTCTATTTGATAACACCAACTACAGGGAATTTTTTCCATTTTCATGTTCTAGATGTGGGAGGCTCATGTTTATGGGCATGTGTTGTCTCTGTAATGTGTAGAAATTATCCTATAAATTATCATCAATGTTGATTCTTATAAATCACATAGTAATGGGTAATAGGTTCACAATTTCTTTGGTAACACATGCTATTTTTAGGGGTTCTTTTTTGATTTATAATATATTTCAGCCCCACTGAAATATATTATCATGAAGGAGAAGGTTTTCATCGGGATTAATTAGTTCCTGAAATCATTTCTATATATAAATGGGAGATTAAATAGTTCCCAAGTGCATTAGTTTCCAATATAATGGGTGATGTTTGAGGATATTTGTGATTTATTCTATCTAGTAATGGGATGCATAATGATACAAATAATGAAGTGATATCTTATGGGTCTTGAAAATTATATGATAATAAAAAAACAATCTTAACCATTATATAGAGAGATTGGATAATGTGTTCTCACTAATCCCATAGTGACATTACCCCATCGGTGAACTATTTATTGTCGTTATACATACCAAGGTACGGGGTTATATTTTATCTCTGTATGACATAAATTGGTAAAAATAGAGGTGGATAAAGATTCTTTAGGACCATGATATTTTGATTCCCTACACACCAGGAAAGGGGAATGTTGTGGTTGTCATAATAAGAAGGAATTTATGAAGGTATTTTCTTAAAAAATTTGTTGATACATGGATGATGATGGCAGTGTAAGGATCCATGCAAGAAAATAAGGGGTCGTTGATACCAGATAATTGTTTTTTCAGATGAAAGTAAAATATAATATGATATATTATATAGAGGAGATTCAATGGGGAGAAAAATAGGATAAGGTTATTAATAAAAATATTGTCTATGGTGATGAAACATAAGGATGGTTGGCATATTTTATAACCTGATATTGGTTTAGTGGTAGCTGTTCATCCATATGTAAATGTGAAACTAAGTCCTTGTTCGGTTTCATAGTTCACCATTGGTGGTGATCCAAGGATTATCAATGATGAGATATGGGTTGAGGATGTAGTTTTGGTGGTCATAGGTTAAATGGAAGGTGTAATAGTTTATCACATGGTGGCTTGGTTTACAACAGGATATGGAAGGTCATTTTTTCTATAACGACCCAAACTTTTATTAATGAAAAATACTCATCATCTAATTAAATGTCTTATTATATAAAATGGGTTTATAAAACATATTCATTTCCTTTGTTATATTATTTTGTATACCATTAATAAAATTTTCCATTTCTAATATAGTTGTTGAACAGTGATCACATGATTAGTATTAATATAGGGAATTAATAAATCCAATTTACTGAGAAAAAGGAAGTGATGGCCTCATCTGGTAGAATTTATCCATTATAATCCAATTTGTTGGAGCTCAGAAATGATGTATCGTCACTAGGATTGGCTATGGACCAATCCCAAGCCGATCATTAACATGTTAATCTTGAACAGAATCACTTACGGGAGAAGTGGTAGATAATAGAGATTACCACCCAAGTGATGTTATCCGTGCCACCCCAAGACTCTGTCACCATTGCACACCTTACCCTTAGTTCATATGTGGGTTTTATATGGGGTTATCTAACAATACCCTAGAACTATAACTATGTGCATTATTTTGGTATAGAATAATTAATATACAGTCATTTTATTATTGTTACTTTGTAAATGGTCTTTAAATCCCAAATAGTATTTCTAGTAAGTATTCAATTAAAAAAATCTATTTTTATGAATTGATGGATTTTTTAATTAAATAATATTTTAAGAAAATATTATTAGTAAATTATTATTTTTTAAATATAAATGGACATATAATTTGTAGACAATTGCTAATTTTATTAAGGTTTGAAAGCTGTTTTTGTCAAAAATCATGAATTTTAAATAAATGTCGATTTTTATTTTAAAATTGAAAATCCACATATTTTGAAAATTATTCAGATAAAATGAATATTGTTTTTTGTATCAGGACATTGATGTAATCTAATGTTGAATTTTTCATAATTTTTTTGAGACAGTTGAATTGTTGGGTAAAATTTAAATTCCATTTTAATATATAATGTGTTTTATGACATCGTAATGACCCAATAGTGATGTAATAAAATACTATAAAAGATATATTAGTCAAATATATGTATTACCATTTAAAATAATGTGATTTTATATTTTTTTTATTAATTTTAAAATGCCTTAGTGGACCCTCCAAAACATATAAAATAATTTATCATTTTAAAATGATTTTTTGAGAGCGTGACTCACATAAACATAATAATGCCTAATATTTTAATAAGTTAGGCCATTGGACTTATAAAATAATGTTTTACACACCCCTTTGGCCAAAACCATGGGCAAAAACCATTGTATGGTTGGTGGTTTTGAATATTTAATTATATAGATACCAAAACCTAAGTTTGTGAAATATTAATGAATTACCCTCTCTTTTCCTATATAAACCCAACCAAGATCCCACTTATCTTCAATAAAAACCTTTTAGTCATGTTCCTACTCTACCCTCCTCTATCTAGAATCCTCTCAAGGAAATCCAATCTCTCAAAAGGCCCCTCCTCAAGTTATTCAAGTCAGACACTCAAGTAAGATATCCTCACATTCCATTCTTCCTTATATCTGTCCAAATTTCATTATGTTGTTATGCCATTTTTTTAATTAAAAATGTCGAGGTATTATTTAAAACCTCCCTTATACTTCTATACATATGTTTTAATGATGACACTCCCATTTATTTCTCATTGATGACTCCCATGTACACTTGTTACCATAAGGAAATTCTATACGGGATTTATGTCTCCTCATTTACATTCAAGAAATTATTTTACATTTTGCATCAAAATTCCATTCAATATGTTGGGATATTATTTTAAATTAAATAATTTGTATAAATTTATTTTAAAAATTAACATATACCCCTTTCTATCACATCAACCCATTTAACAATTTCTATTTTACATCGTTATGCTGCTGAAGATACACCATAATTTCCCATGCCAAAATCATCATGTAAGTGAATTCCAAACCCATTTCTCTATCAATGGTATTCACCTTTATGAACATTTATATATTTATTGAGGACTTAAATTTATGTATTCCATATATCTTATTAATTTAATACTGTTGACCTCACCTGTTTTGATAATCTCAATCATGTATTCATTTGTGTTGAAAATCCCAATTATGTTTTCATTCTATGTGATATTTTTAAGTATCATTGATCTATACTTTAATTCTTTCAAATCTATGATCAAACCAAAAATAATCTTTAAAATAGTCTTTGAAATATGTTAATCCTCATTTATTCATGTTTATACAAGTTATAAATTGATTCTAACACAATCGGATGTGTTCTGCATAAAACAGATAAGTAATCTGTCTATAGCTACTGATAAAGAGCTACCGGTAACCAGTCTACCGATAGACTTAGTCTACCGATAGACAGCTACCGATAGACTTAACACAGAGCTACTGATGTACTTATAAATATAATCTACTGACTTACAGACAGCTACCGATACAAACGTAGAGCTACCGGTGTAAGTATAAATAGATACCGATGGAATAAGAGTCACCGATGGACGAAGCTACCGATACAGACTCATAGCTACCGACGCATGGAGCTACCGATGCATAGGAGCTACCGATGCATGTACCTACCGACGCATTGAGCTACCGATAAACAAAGTCACTGATACAAGCATGTACCAACCGACGCATAGAGCCACCGATAGAGTCTAAGCAACTAATGACATCGAGCTACCGATGTTCAAGCTACCGATGTTCAAGCTACCGATGTTGATTACCTACCGATCGCTCGACTCACTGTTTGAATTTCTTTATTTACTATATTTAATCTATCTAACGGTCATATCATACATTTTAATGATTTGTCAAATATCTGAAAAAGTTTGTCGGATGTCAGGAACCCGTACCTCGTACCTGCTGAAAAGAAATCTTTTCTGTCCCCTGATGGGACATAAATACGAGAAGACTACGCTGCCCACAGTAGTGATGCAAAAAGTGAAGCGTGTGAAGGAAAAACGAACAACAACAAGAAGCGAACCAGAAAAGTGAGGTGCATCCAATATACCAAAAACGACACAAGCACAAGAAGAACACAGAGAAGCTCATAGACAATCAAGCATACTCGAGAAGTGTTCTGTGCATACAAGAAGAACTTCATCGACTACATTCTCACTACCTGTGAACCTGGAGCATACGACACTCTGTTTCTCAAACAGAAACGAGAAGAGGACTCAGACTCACTTCTAGTCGAATCCAAAGGAGTCCAGAGCCATACTGAAATCACCAGAACCATCTCTAAACTCTACATCTCTTGTTCTGTGATTTATTAACATTCATTTCGAGCAGTGTGTGTTATCTGCTGTATCTAACACATACACTGTCTCCTGTACTCAAACTGAAGGATTTGTAAATCCTTACCAAACTCTTTCATTCTTTCTTTCCCATGGATAACAGTGGTAGAGGTCGTGTGTGACCTGGACAGCTGGTTGCTGTTGTACTGTTTCCCACGAAGAACAGTGGTAGAGGTCTTGGACCTGGACAGTTGTAAACTGTTGAACCCCGATCCAGGGTGTGGATCATTTTTTATATAAACTTTTGAGAGGACTAAGTCTCGGCTTGAGAATGAACCTCTTGGTTACATTGTTGTGCCATCTCTTTCAAAGTTTTATTCTGCTGCTAATCACTTTAAAAACAATACTGTTTTTAAAGTTACTTTGATAATTAAATTAGAAAGTGTTTATGTTAAGTGTGGATTAGTAAGTTAGTTTCAAAAGATAATCACACACTCCTGTGTTGATTAACTGGGAATTAATCAATCCCTTGAGAATCTGACAGAACCTCTACTTTAATATAAATTCACTACAGTTTAATTTATTATTTTATTTGGGGGTCTTTAAGACACTGTTTTTAATTACAGAAATTTTAATTGGTACTCAATTCACCCCCCTCTTGAGTAAACCACTCCGACCAACACTTGGTATCAGAGGTTGAAAATACTTTCTAAAAGTACTCTGCTTTTGAACTGTGATTTTAGTTGTATTTTAAAGTTCTTAAAATTTCTGTTATTTCTAAATTTTTATCTCTTTAAAATTTTCTCATCATGGACAATAGACTTGAGGGTGCTGCTACTAACCGGCCACCTTTCTTCAATGGAACTAATTATGCTCAGTGGAAACTGAAAATGAAAATCCATCTAGAAAGCATAGGTTTTGATATTTGGACTGCTATTGAATCAGAATACAAAATGCCTACTACTGCTAGATCTACTTGGGATGAACCTACAAAGACTGCTTATAATAACAACTGTAAAGCTATGAATGCCTTGTACTGTGCTCTAGGAGATGAAGAGTTTAATAGAATTTCTGCATGTAAAACTGCATATGAAATTTGGGATACCTTAGCTGTTTCTCATGAAGGAACAACTAATGTTAAAGAAATGAGATTTAACACTTATTCTATCAAGTATGATAATAGTAAAATGAAGCATGACGAACCCATTTCTGACATGTATCTCAGGTTCAATGAAATTGTCAATACAATGATCTCGCTGGGAAAGGATGTCTCATCGAAGGAACAAATTATGAGAATTTTGAGGTGTCTACCTGATAGATGGAGAGGCACATCTGTATCAATCAGAGAATCATGTGACATTACTGCTCTACCTGTCAAGGAACTAATTGGCAAGCTGATGATGTATGAAGAAGAGCTTAAAGTGAACAAAGAGGAAGAAAATGAACCTGCAAGAAAGTCTGTTGCTTTCAAATCCTCAACTTCAAAGAATAAGGACAAAGAAAAGCTTCAAGCTATAGTTGAAAGTTCAAGATGTGAAGACAGTGGAAGTGATTCTGACAGTGATGCTGAGATGGCTCACATTGCTAGAAGATTTAAGAAATTTTATAGGAAAAAGAAGTTCTTCAGAAAAAAAAACTATAAGGGTAAGTATGATCACCAAGGCAAATGGAAAAAGGATTGGAAAAAGGCTGACAGAACTGATGATGTTGTCTACTATGAGTGCAAGAGAAAAGGACACATTAAAGCCGACTGTCCAAAGCTGAAGTATAAAAAGAAATATGAATATAAGTACAATAAGTTTAAGAAAGCCATGAAGGCTACTTGGAGTGCTTAAGAAGACAGCACAAGTGAAGCTGAATCTTCAGACTCTGAAAGGAATCGAGCCAACATGTGTTTTATGACAAACACTTCTGAGGTAACTGCTGAAACTCCTGCTTCAAATTCATATTATTCTGGAGATGATTCTGAAGGTGATAACATGTCTAAATCTGAACTGTTTGAATACTGTGATATGCTGGAAGAGACATGTAATGAACTTAAGGATAAATACAAGTCATTAAAGAAACAGCATGCTCTCACCACTACGGTTAAAACCGAACTCACTATTGAAAAAGAGAAAAATGCTCAACTGTTAAAAGAAAATACAGAACTGAAACTGTCAAATGAGCAACTTAGAAAGGACTTAGAAAAATTCACAAATGGAAAGGATGCTTTAACTCAGATGCTAGGAAAGCAAGTAGCACCTAAATATACTACTGGTATAGGATACCAACCTGGACAAAGGAAAATTGCCAAGACTAGATTCATTTCTAAATCTGGACAGAATGAAGGTAATTTTGGAACTTCATATTCTTCAACCAGTTATATACATAGCTATGGATCTAATAAAGTTTATCTTTCAAATCATGTCAATTCTACAAATTATATGAGACCCATTAGACAAATATGGGTACCTAAAGTGTTATTGGCTAACCTGTCTGGACCCAAGAAAATCTGGGTACCAAAATCATCTCCCATCTAAATCTGTTTTGTAGGGAACTTACTTAAAGAGCTCCTGTAAAGAGACGTGGTATTTGGACAGTGGATGTTCAAGACATATGTCAGGAGACTTGTCTTGTTTCAAGAGTTTAATAAAAGTTGATGGAGGCTTTGTCACCTTTGGTGATAACTCAAAAGGGAAAATCATCGGCCTAGGCCAGATTGGTAACACTGATTCAATTTTGATTTCTAAAGTTTTATTTGTTGATGGCCTTAAATACAATCTATTAAGTATTTCTCAGTTATGTGATGATGGTTTTCATGTTAAATTTGAAAATGATTCTTGCAAAGTTTTTGATTCTAAGAATGTTTTGGTATTTTCTGCCTTAAGAAATGAGAATGTGTATGCTGTTAATCTGAATTCTTTAGCTAAGCAGAATATCACTTGTTTGAATGCTTTTCATAAAGAATCTTGGCTATGGCACAGAAGATTAGGACATTGCAACATTCAGTCACTTAGAAAACTTTCTAGGAAAAACCTAGTTAGAGACCTACCTAAGTTAGAATTCCCAAATGATAGAGTGTGTAACCCCTTCCAAAAGGGAAAACAACACAAAGTTTCTTTTAAATCAAAGAAAGAAGTTTCAACTTCTCAACCACTTGAATTGGTTCACATGGATTTGTTTGGACCATCAAGAGTTTCTAGTTTAAATGGGAAGCACTATTTTTATGTTCTTGTAGATGACTTTTCTAGATATACTTGGGTATATTTTCTAGCTCACAAAAGTGAAGCTTGTTCTTACTTTGTCAAATACTCCAAGTCTGTAGAGAACCTTAGTGGACTTAAGATTAAAACCCTGAGAAGTGATCATGGTCGTGAGTTTGAAAATCAAGATTTTGAATCTTATTGCTCACACAATGGCTATACTCATAATTTCTCTGCCCCTAGAACACCCCAACAGAATGGTGTGGTAGAAAGAAGAAAACGAACCCTGCAAGAAATTGCTAGAACCATGCTCAATGAATATGATCTACCTATTTATTTTTGGGCTGAAGCTGTAAATACAGCTTGTTATGTCATTAATAGAGTCTTAATAAGACCTGTTATTAAGAAAACCCCTTATGAATTGTGGAACAATAGAAAGCCTAAGGTTAATTAATTTAAAGTTTTTGGTTGCAAAGTATTTATTCTGAATACCAAAGATAATCTGGATAAGTTTGCTTCCAAAAGTGATGAAGGAATTTTTCTGGGTTACTCTATTTCAAGTAAAGCCTATAGAGTATTCAATAAGAAAACCAAATGTGTGGAAGAATCTGTTCACATCAAGTTTGATGAAACTGATCCACATGAGCCTATAACCTCTCTTGAGAATCTTGAAGAAGACTTATCTATTCTGGACCTTAATGATAAATCTAAAGAACCTGTTATAAAAGTATCCAGTTCTGGACTTTCTCCAGAATCTGCTTCTGATGAACCCGAACCAATAGATGAACCTGAAATTTCTAGTCCAACCTTTACCAGATCAACAAGGATTCTAAAGAATCATCCTTTAGAAGCTGTTGTTGGTAATCTTGATAGAGGAACACAAACTAGCACTTCTCTAAGAAACCGGGTTGAACATCAAGCCTTTCTTTCACAGCTGGAACCCAAAAATATCAATGATGCTATCAATGATGAATTCTGGGTAATAGCTATGCAGGAAGAATTAAATCAATTTGAAAGAAACAAAGTCTGGGAATTAGTTGACAGACCTAAGGACACTTTGACAATAGGCACAAAATGGGTTTTTAGAAATAAAGTAGATGAATCTGGAAATATAGTTAGAAACAAAGCTAGACTAGTTGCACAAGGATATAGTCAAGAAGAAGGTATAGACTATGAGGAAACTTTTGCACCTGTAGCTAGACTGGAAGCCATTAGGATCTTACTGGCATATGCTGCACATCTGGATTTCAAGTTATATCAAATCGATGTGAAAAGTGCATTTCTAAATGGTTTTATAATTGAAGATGTTTTGTAGAACAACCACCTGGATTTACTAATCCCCATTTTTCAAATCAAGTTTTTAAACTTTCTAAAGCTTTGTATGGTTTGAAACAAGCTCCAAGAGCTTGGTATGATAGACTTAGAAATTTCCTTATTTCAAAAGGTTTTACTAAAGGGATTGCTGATCCAACTCTTTTCATTAAAAGAATTTCTAAAGATGTTTTAGTTGTACAAATATATGTTGATGATATTATTTTTGGATCTTCTAAACACTCTTTATGTACTGATTTTTCAAAAAAAGTATGCAAAATGAATTTGAAATGAGCTTAATGGGAGAGCTTAAGTACTTTCTTGGATTTCAAGTATTTCAAAATGAAAATGGTATTGTTTTGAATCAAAGTAAATATACAAAGGATCTTTTAAAACGTTTTGGTCTGGATAGTATCAAGGAAAGTGAAACTCCTATGAGTACTACCTGTAAATTGGATGCAGATGAAACTGGGAAACCAGTTGATCAAACAAATTACAGAGGTATGATTGGTAGTTTACTTTATCTTACTGCTAGTTGACCTGATATTATGTTTAGTGTGTGTATGTGTGCTAGAATATAATGGTGAAAATCCACATATTTGGAAAATTATTTAGATAAAATGAATATTTTTTTTTGGATCAGGACATTGATGTAATATAATGGTGAATTTTTGATAATTATTTGAGACAGTTGAATTGATGGGTAAAAATTAAATTCCATTTTAATATATAATGTATTTTATGAAATCCTAATGACCCAATAGTGATGTAATGAAATACTATAAAAGATATATTCGTCAAATATATGTATTTCCTTTAAAATAATGTGATTTTATATTTTTTTTATTAATTTTAAAATTCCTTAGTGGACCCTCTAAGACTTATAAATTATTTTAACATTTTAAAATGATTTTTTGAGAGCGTGACTCACAGAAACATAAGAAAGCCTATTATTTCAATAAGTTAGGCCATTGGACTTATAAAATAAATATTTACACACCCCTTTGGCCAAAACCATGGGAAAAAACCGTTGGACGTTTAGGGGTTTTGAATATTTAATTATATAGATACCAAAACCTATGTTTGTGAAATATTAAAGAATTGCCCTCTGTTTTCCGATATAAAGCCAACCAAGATCCCATTTATCTTCAATAAAACCCTTTTTTGCAAGTTCCTACTCTACCCTCATCTATATAAAATCCTCCCAAGGAAATCCAAGCTATCAAAAAGCCCCTCCTCAAGTTCTTCAAGTCAGACACTCAAGTAAGAGATCCTCACATTCCTTTCTTCCTTATATCTGTCCAAATTTCATTATACTGTTAGGCCATTTTTTAATTAAAAATATCGGGGTATGATTTACAACCTCTCCTATACTTCTCTACATATGTCTTAATGATGACACACCCATTTATCTCTCATTAATGACTCCCATGTACACTCGTTACCAGACCGAAATTCTATACAGGATTTATGTCTCCTCATTTACATTCAATAAATTATTTTACATTATGCATCTAAATTCCATTAAATATTTTGGGATATTATTTTAAATGAAATCCTTAGTATAAATTTATTATAAAAATTAACAGATACCCATTTCTATCACATCAACCCATTTTACAATTTCTATTTGACATTATTATGCTGCCGAAGATACACCATAATTTCCCATGCCAAAATCATCATGTAAGTGAATTCCAAACCCATTTCTCTATCAATGGTATTCACCTTTATGAACATTTATATATTGATAGAGGACATAAATTTATGTATTCCATATATCTTATTCATTTAATACATTATGATGTTTAGTGAATTCATGTTGTATGATCTATGTGTCACATTTATGCATGAAATGAAATGATTAAGAAGGGTGATCCATGATAGCGCTCCAATGCATTTCGTAAGGAATAGTATAATGATATTCCATGTGAAATGAGTGTTTACTCAAGGTAATTCATGTGAAATGAGGGTTTACTCATTCTAATTCATGTTCAACGATGGTTTACTCATGCTCCATGTGCAATGATCCTTGGCTCATGATAATATCGTGTTAAATGTTGTTGAAACGTCTCCATGTTATGATAATCATGCTATATCATGCCTTTATGATAATGTTTCTCTTATTCTCTATTGATATTCCTATTGCCTAACATGTCATTTATTCTTCATGTTATGCCTTGTTTAATCCCTTAATAGGCTCTATATCTCACCCTTTTGTTATGTATGTCCTCAAGTTATCCCATGCAATGCTAAGTATGAAAGAATATTGTTGTCACACAAAAGAGGTTTTCAATAATGATGTAGTATTTTATATCTTATGTTTTCATGTAATGTTTCTAATTTCCAATAACACTATATATATCGATCCTCATATTTGTCTTATGTGAATGATTATATAATAAATCATGTTAACGTGTGTAATAAAGAGCAGGGTTCTTATATTTTTCAAGTGTTTTATTATAGCCCATTTATGTACCTTAGTGTTTTTTGGATGGAATATTGATGGAATGTTTACCCGATTACCCTATAATATTGGGGTTGTGATTATATATCTGTAATCATGAAATGGTTGATGATTTTCTCTCACCTTTTACCAATCAATGAGTTTAGTGCCCTAAATCTTTTTTAAAAGAGTTATGTGGATGAGGTAACATGGAAATACATAATTTTGAGGTATATTTTATCATATTGGGAGTCTTGTTTTACCTATTATGGATGGGGGATAAAAACACTATTTTATATGTTAGTTATACCATAAGACTACTTTCCATCTTTATAAAGACAGATAGACAGATCTGACTATCTAGGTATTGGAAGAAATGATGCAAGATTTCATCCTGGGTTTTATTATATCTTGGGGAAAAACATTAATTTTGATAAGATCTATTATAAAAACAGTTACCCCTCATCCATCATCATGGATATATTTGAGTCATTATGTGGGATTGTGTTTCAATCCCAATTGCACTGAAACATGGTTGAAGGTGGATGTGTTATCGATCCTGTTGTGTTGAAAATCATGATAGAGAATGTTTTGGTAGTTCATGTGAAGTTTAAGGAAACATAGTATTGAAATAAATTTCAGGAAGATATAATAGGTGACTCATAGTGTTTTATTTTGGGGTCCATGTGTTCTTAATGTATTACCATTATTAAGAGAGATGGAGGTTTTCTGAGAGAGTAAGCTTTCTACATTATTTTTTCATCCCTTTATGTTGTTGACCTATGTTATTATGATGAAATATTATTTTTCACTTCATACATGGCTGGTTAGGTTCCATGAATCCTTCAATGGGTCCCAAATCCCTTGGCACCTTTATGATTAGTCCCATGTATTTGAATAGGGAGAGTTAGATATCATGGATGACACAATATTCATTGAACGGGTGGTATAGATATATGATCATAAAGAGAAGGTATTGTGAGGTACATGAGCCTCAACCTAGTTGGTGAGGACTCTTTAAGTGCATCCACGAGACCCAGGTTCGAGACCAGGTGGAGGCATAATTCTGGGCACTGTAGCAGTACTGTGTGGTACTGTAGCAGTTACTGTAGCAAGTATTATAGAAGGTACTATTCGATACTATAGCAGCAAGAACTATTCACCTTGGGCCACCAGTTTGCGCTTGGACTCCATAAGGCCTTCGGGCCACCCATGCCCTCAGGCCAGTAAGGATTTCAGGACACCATTATGTCCTTTGGTCCACCTCAAGGTATTCGGGCCACATGATCAATTTAGTTTCCCTAGATAGACTCTATAGGAAAGGAGCAGCCCTAGAGGAGGATTCAGAGCAAGTTCACTCACTAGAGCAGAACCAAATGGATTTGTCAGAATGAGAGGGTATGACTATGCCATCGGGACCAGCCTGTGTAACTTCCCGGATCCGGGTGCCCTGAACCCGTTTGGTCACATGACCTCAAGCACATTTCCCCAAACACCAGTGGTTGCTGACTACCAGTGAGGGCCCAGTTCTAATAGTGGGGAAACTATGCCCTCATTTATCAAAGTGTAGCACATCGGAATAAAATAAAAAGCATACAACAACAGCGGAAGCAGTAAACCATGCATATTTAAAATAAACAACTGCAGTAAAAAACCCAACAATCATATAAATATAGAGATGATGCAACATGCCTCAAGTTCTAATAAAACATCCAGAACATGTTTCAAAGTAGTGCACCGTGATACAGAGTACAGCAAAACAAAACATAACATCCGGAAGCATTGCGATCCTATGACCAGTCCCATGCTCCCCTACTCCTCAGCAGCAATCAAGTACTTGTATAAGGGCTCTAGCCCTTATCTACACCTGCAAAAACATAATCAGTTTGGGCCGAATAGAATGACCCAAACAGGGTGTGAGAATAAATCCTAGTAGGCACCCACCAAAGAACCGTGCCCAACTGTGTGAAATCATGAAACAATAGTGTGCAGCAGTAAAATGAAATAAAGTAAGCAGTACTAAAAAGAAACTAACATAACCAGTTATATTATCATTTTAATATCCATTTAATCATTTAATTTAAAATCTCACCACAGTGAATATTCTATGTAAACAGCCAATGTCTTCAGAAACGTAAACCCCTACCCTCAGATAAAGATAATCCAAACACAAGATTCTTCCCACAGGCATATAGATATTGACCACAAGAATAGAATCAACTGCCAACAGGCATGGAAGATGTTGCCCATAGGCTAAATAGTACAGTGCCCACAGGCTAATCACAACACTGCCCTCAGGTCAAATAGGTAACTGGGCCATGCCCAACATGTAAAAAAGCATTAGACAAGAAATTCTTCTCAAGGAAATTCTACAATCATTACTTTAATGTCATACCCTCGGGTATCCTGGCCAAACGGCTAAACAGAGGAACGCACCCCCGGGGAGGTCCTGGATCCAGGCAATGATCCCAAACAATAGTTTATTATTACAATTAATTACCTATTCAATTATAGGTATCTAAAATAGCCATGGCCTCAGCCACACGACACCCCAACATGGGTTCGTGGCACAACGGTACACAAAAACGCATAACAGTTGTAATATAACACCAAGCCACCTACCTAAAACACCCCTGAGCAGTATACTCAAATGACATTCCATGAATCATCCTAGAATGAGGTAGATCTGAAGTGAAATTAAACTCACTTAAACGCAAATAACTTCCATTAGAGGAAGAACTGGAAAGAACTAGGCAAGGATATGATAGGGAAACCCATGCGATTACAAAGAGATCAATGGTGCAGAAAATGGATTCCCGGCGTGCGCTCACCAGATCTCCAAAGTTCCAACCTCCTCTCCCAATCCTTCCTTCGGTTCTAATCCTTCCCTTTGAATAGGGGAGGCTACTATCCATTTTAAACGAAAAAAGTACATGACGTGTATTTCCAAGTACACGGCGTGTACTTCCATCATTTAACTATTCCTCTGGCAGCACCGCCAAACTGTTTATCCATCAACATGAGTACATGGAGAACATTCCCGACTACACGGCGTGTACTATCGCCCCGCTGGCGGCTTCTTCCACCACCTTACTATTTTCCTATCGACTGACTACATGGAATGTAAATACCACTACACGGCGTGTAGTCATTTTTTTAAACCCTTCGTCACCGACATGGCTATACACCCTATGTTCTCATCCCACACGGTCAAAAGTACACGACATGTGGAATAGTACACAGCGTGTCATCCTAAATTTTTGGATTTTTTCCATTTTCCCTTATTTTTCAAAAACACTTAAGGAAAAGTGAAAATAAGAAACCTTTACCTCAAAAATAAGAACCAGGTTCTTACAAACATCCCCCTTAAATAAATTTTTCCCCAAGTTGCCCTTCTAAGGGTAGTGAAGATAAAGCTCAGAACAACTCTAGCCACTGAGCACGTAGGTCAGTCTCCCGCTCCCAGGTTTCGTCCTGCACTCGGCCATGCTGCCATACCACCCGTACGAGAGGAACTAACCGGCCTCGGAGAACCATCATGCTCTTATCAATGATATTAATCAGATTCTCCTCAAAGGATGCATCTATCTCAAGCTCAACCTTTTCAGGATGAAAAATGTGAGACGAGTCTGAATGATAGTGGTGCAACAGAGATACATCGATGATTTGTGCATGGCCCGATACCTCTGTGGTAACTACAACCGATAGGCAGCCGTCCCGACTCTCTCCAGAATCTCAAATGGCCCCACATACCTCAGTGAATGTTTACCATATATCCAGATCCTCATGTGTCCCAACCTCGGCGAAACACGCAAGAAGACCTTATCCCTAAACACGAACTGCAAAGGTCATCTGCGGCGATTAGCATAAGATTTCTGACAAGCCTATGCGGTAACCACCTGTTTCCGAATCAACTGGACCTGATCAGAAGTATCCTGCACAAGACATGGTCCTAGTAATGCTTCCTCATCTATCTCTAACTAGCACAATGGTGATCGGCATGGATTATAATATAAAGTCTCGTATGGTTCCATCTCAATAGTTTCTTGAAAACCGTTATTATAGAAAAACTAGACTAGGGGTTTATGCTTCTCCCAAGAGCCCCCAAAGTCTAGGATGCATGAACACTGCATGTCTTCAAGAACCTGTATCATACGATCTGACTGGCCATCAGTCTGAGGGTGGTAAGCTGTGCTTAGAAGCTCCTGTGTACCCAGTGCCCCCTAAAAACTCTGCCAGAAACGAGATGTAAAATGGCCGTACCTATCTGAAATGATAGAACGAGGGAACCCATGAAGACGTACGATCTATCGGATATACAACATCTTGAGCTCGTCAACTTTGAAGGTCTCATTGATCGGAAAAAAGTGAGCTACCTTCGTGAGTCTGTCCACAACAACCCGAACGACATCATTGCCTCGATGTGACCTCAGAAACCCAGTCACGAAATCCATCGCGACATCATCCCATTTACACTCTGGGAAGGGTGACTACTGTAACAGTCTGGCTGGCCTCTGATGCTCCTCCTTCACCTGCTGAAAGGTGGAACATCTCATAACAAAACCAACTATCTCTCTCTTCATACCCGAAAACCAGTACTGATGTCTCAAGTCTTAGTACATCTTGGTAACCCTGGGAAAAACTGACCAAGCTGAAGAATGAAACTCTAGAATAAACTCCTCGCGTATATCCTATGGTACCCATACTCGTCCATGGAAATGCAGTACCTCATCATTTCCTATTGTCCAACCAGGTGGAGGGTCCTCACTAACCACCGACTCCCGTTGAACTAGGCCTTCTGAGTCAGATAGATATCTCATCCTCACTCTATCCAAAAGGGTAGAAGTCACAGCTAAAGATAAAAGATAGGCTTTCACATGACTGTCGTGCACCTCCAAATGCATTTCAGAGAACAAATCCATAAGCTTCCACTCCCCACTGGCCTCCTGCACAGCCTGTATCTGAGTATTCCTGCTCAGTACATCAGCTACTGCATTACCTTAACAGGTGTGTAGGCAAGCTCAAAATCAAAGGACTATAGGTATTAGACCCACCTTCACTGCCTCAGATTCAAGTCACGCTGAGTAAAGATATACTTGAGACTTTTGAGGTCAGTGAAAACCAAAAAACGTTCCCCCAATAGATAATGTCTCCAACAACGCAATGCATGAACAACTGCAGCCAACTTGAGATCATGCATCGGGAAATTCCTCTCATGTGGTCTGAACTACCGAGACTCGTACACAAAAACATGATCGCCACGCATTAACACTACTCCCAGCTCAATACATGATGCATCACTGTAAACTGTATAGCTCATCCCTTGCTCTGGGAGCATCAGGACTGGTGCTGATGTCAACCTTCCCTTTAGGTCCTGAAAAGATGTCTCGCAAGCTTCCATCAAAACGAACATAACTCCCTTCTTAGTCAAAACCGTCAACGGCGCTGCTAAGTGGGAGAAGTCTTGTATGAAGCGTCTATAGTAACCAGCAAGCCCTACGAAACTCCGTATCTCAAACACATTCTTACGTTGCTCCTAGGAAACTACTTCTCTCACCTTCTCAGGGTCTACTGCAACTCCTTCCTCTGAGATGATATGACCTAGGAAGTGAATCTGGTCCATCAAAATGTGGCATCTTGAGGGCTTATCATATAGCTGATGCTTTCTCAGTGTACTCAATACAATCTCAAGATGGGTGGCTTGGTCGTGCCAAGTGTGAGAGTACACCAGGATATCATCCACGAATACTACCACGAATGAATCCAAATATGGATGGAACATGCGATTCATCAGATCCATGAAAACTACTGGCGTGTTCGTGAGTCCGAATGTCAAAACCAAGTACTCGTACAGACCATATATTCTTCTAAAAGCTGTAAGCGGTATATCCGATGGTCTCATGCGCAACTGATGATATTCTGATCTAAAGTCAATATTAGAGAACACTCCTGCTCCAAGAAGTTGATCAAAAAGATCACCAATCCTCATCAAGGGATATTAGTTCTTAACCATCAACTGGTTTAGCTTTCGATAATCCACGCTAAGTCTGAGGGTACCGTATGCCTTCTTCGCAAAGAGGACCGAAGAACCCCAAGGAGATGTACTGGGTTTCATGAATCCCTTTGCCTGTAACTCCTATAACTGCCTCTTGATCTCCTGAAACACTGGTGTAGCCATCTTGTAAGGAGGAATGGACACTGTTGTTGCTCCTGGCATAAGATCAATAGATAAATACACCTCACGCTCTGGAGGTAGACCTGAAAATGTCATCTGGGAAGACATCCCTGAAACGATCAATGATTGGTGGGAAATCCTTCTGATAAGTCCCCTGATCATCTAGATATAAACTCGCAATCTGGGCTGTGACTCCACCCCGCCCATGATGATCTGGTCCAGTTCAGCTCGCCTGAACATCCCATTCGCCTTTGTATCGAAACTCTCCACCCTCTGGTGATGTGAAACTCACCCAGTGAACCAAGCAGTCCATATTGATAATAACATGATAGCTTGTCATCTCCAAGACATAGAGGTCCCATAGAAAGTGACACCCTCCAACCTCAAGGGGGAACTCCTTGCTTTGACGCACATATGTCGTTCTAGTTCCCAATGGAGTGTCTAGCATCATGATTTCAGAAGAAGTAGAAACATAGAGCCCAATGATCTTCACAATGGGCACAGATATGAAACTATCTGTAACACCCGTATCAAAAAGTACTGAAGATAAGTCAAACGCTAATAGAATAGTACCTCTGACTGTAGTAGGTCTGGGATCCTACTCTTGCTGGGTCTGTTGCACTGCATCTGCCTGTCCAGTGCTGCAACCCTACGGCACAGCCTGGCTACCCTGAGCTGTCCTGCCACTCTGCCTCTGAGATCCTGGTGTTTAGATACCATGGCCATGACCACCATATCTACCTACATGCCATGACATATTCCATTTTCCCGACTGGTAAGAATCCACGGGTCCTGCTCCCGCACGCAGAGTCTGAACAGAACCCCTCTAACTATCCACTGGTGGAAACACCCTACAAAATCATTGTAGATGACCCATCTTGCTGCAAGATCGGCACACCACTCGGTCTCATGGACACTGCAGTCTCCTGTGCCCCTCTTTACCACACTGGTAGCAGAAGACCGGGCCTCCTGAAGAATCTGCTTGGCTAGTACTGCTACCGTGCGAGAAACTCATCTGTCGCTTCCTATTCCCGGTAGAAATAGTACCAAAAACCGATGTTGAACCACCATGGCCCACACCACTAGCTTCCCGCAGGTTCCTCCCTATAATCAGTTCATAATTTTCAATCACATTTACTAAAGGCAACCTGAAAAGATTCACCAGTTCTCGGATGTCATAACAAATACCATCCTCAAAGCATCTGGCTCTCAACATCTCATCACCCGCCAGAATGGTGAAAAACACTGAAGCTCGGTGAAACGAGAAGAATAATCCATCACCGACATTGTGCCCTGCTGCAGATTCATGAACTCTCAAGCTCTATATGCTCTTAGTGTCTCTGGATAGAAGAAGTCATAGAAGACTGCCTGAAAATCATCCCGCACCATGTTCCTGTGATGCTCTGACTGGGTGGTAACATCCCACCACCTATTGGTGGAATCATGCAGCATATAAGTCGTGAGCTTGACCCTTCACCCTGGAGGCGTCTCAGGATGCTCGAAAATAGTCTGCATAGACCCCTGCCAAGATTCCGCAGCATGTGGTCCGCTATCCCCTGAGAACATAGGTGGATGCTTCTACTGGAAGATATGAGTCAGCTCAGCCATAGATGTGGAATCCGGCTGTGCTCCCTGAAAGGTCTGCATGAACCGCATAAAGCCTTCACGGAACTACGCATCCACGCCTGTGTCCAGTATAACGGCTGGCGCCGCATCTGGCTTTACTGGAGGATCTAATGGTAGCCCATGACCCACCATCTCTGGAGTATAATTGTTGCCGCTCTCCTGGCGAACAACGCGTGGTCGTCTTAGCGGCATGACTCTACAAGGTCAAACGCACACCTTAGTTACACATTATTAAAGATTGGGAACGAAGGGACCAAAAAGGGAACATGAAGAAGAATGGATTTTATGATTTAAAAAACAAGACTACACGGCGTGTATACTGCCTACACGGTGTGTACTTGACTTCTCTTCCCCTGCCCGGGTCCTTCTACACGGCTTAGCCACACGAATCCTGTTGAACAAAACTACATGGTGTGTATATAATCTTCACGGTGTGTATCGTGAAAATTTTCAACTGCCCATGTCATTTGTGACATGAACGACTACTCAGCTTGATACTACACGACGTGTTACACCCACACACGTTGTGTACACCACCCCGTTTCCCTAGCCACACGGTTAACCCCACACGGTCTGTCCTCGGAAGAGACTACATGGCAAGTCTCACAGGTACACGATGTTTACTAGATGAGCTATACCGACCCATGTTGTTAGTTACACGGCCGGGTCCCCAGGTCCGACTACACGGCGTGTTCCATAGTAGACATGGCGTGTATGTATTAAGGTCTCCTATGTCCGTGTTGTTAGTTACACGGGTGGAATCCGGGTCAACACTACACGGCGTGTACATCAGGTACACAACGTGTTCGCCCCATGCTCTTCCCTTCCCCGTGCCACCTCTCACACAGTTTGTGACACGGGAAGAGACTACACAGCGTGTACTGTGGGTACATGGAATGTACTCAAAATGTTTATTTTTGTTCCTGTACAAAAGACCATACACGACATGTTTATAGAACTACACGGTGTGTATACTAGGTTTTCCAGATAGTATGCCTCAGAAACATCCCCATAACCCATAAAATACTGGAAAACAATACCTAAGTGTCAAATTCTAACCCATGAGGGCCCATACTCCCCACGAATGAAAGTTTGATATCTTATCTATGTTATAAAAAAATAAACAGCTAATGACCCACCAAATTCCAGTCAATGTTGTCCCATACTCCCCAAAAACCAATGTTTTGTGTCCATTATTTCAACAAGCTCACACAAAAAAACCCTATCACATAGCAGGTATTTACCAAAGAAGCTCTTACAACAGCATGCTTTTCTAGCACAACAACTATCACAACAACATGAAATTTCTATTGCACCTACATGGCTTGGAACTATGCCTGACATGTGATTTCTAGCATGTGACTAAATGATGCATGAGATGCCATTCTATCATCTCATCAGGTTGTAACTAAATAGAACCCATAGACAAATTATAGACAACCTAGTCACAAGTGTGTCCCCCAACGGTGAAATCAAATCAACAATAAAATTTAAAAAATCAAAATAATTGCAACAATACGGGGTAGACTAGGTTTTCCCTGTACACAGGTTAGCTACGCCCAGACATAACTTATTACCAACTACCGTTCCCATCCTATCCCTGACTACAAATCCAAATAGTAAGTCAAAGAAAAGAACCCCCTTTGATACCATTGTGTAAGGTCCCGGATCCAGGTTCCACTCAACGGGTCCCCCGAACCTGTTTGGTCACATGACCTCAAGCGCATTTCCCCAAATGCGAGAGGCTGCCGACTAGCAGCGAGGGCCCAAGTCTAGTAGTTGGGAAACTATGCCCTCATTTGTTAA
Organism: Viscum album; assembly: GCA_963277665.1. Classification (NCBI taxonomy): domain Eukaryota; kingdom Viridiplantae; phylum Streptophyta; class Magnoliopsida; order Santalales; family Viscaceae; genus Viscum; species Viscum album. The sequence goes on along the minus strand of OY728159.1, from coordinate 1,751,774,223 downwards.
ACTGTAGCGTAGTGGAATAAAATAAAAAGCATACAACAACAGCAGAAGCAGTAAACCATGCAAATTTAAAATAAACAACTGCAATAAAAACAACGAAGAGTCATATAATTACAGAGATGATGCAACACGCGTCAAGTTCTACGAAAATAGCCAGAACATGTTACAAAGCAGTTCAACACGATACAGAGTACAGAAAAAAAACATAACAACTGGTAGAATCACGAGCCTAAGACAGGTCCCATGATCCCCTACTCCTCAGCAACAATCAAGTATCTGTATAAGGGCCCTTGCCCTTATCTACACCTGTAGAAACACAATTTGTTTGGGCTGAAAATCATGACCCAAATAGGGTGTGAGATTAAATCACAGTAGGCACCCACCAAAGGCCTCTTCCCAACTGTGTGAAATCATGCAACAATAGTGTGTAGTAGTAAAATGTAATAAAGTAAGCAGTACTGAAAAGTAACTAACTTAACCTGTTATATTGTCATTTTAATATCCATTTAATCATTTAATTTAAAATATCACCACAGTGAGTATTCTATGTAAACAGCTAATGTCCCCAGACATGTAAACCCCTACCCTCAGGTAAAGAGAATCCAAATGCATGATTCTTGCCACATGTATATAGATATTCCCCATGGGTATAAGTAGTGTCACCCACATGCACGGAATCAACTGCCAACAGGCATGGAAGAATTTTTCCATGGGCTAAATAGTACAGTGTCCACAGGATAATCACAACACTGCCCTCAGGCCAAACAGGTAACCAGGCCATGCCCAACATGTAAACAAGAAGTACACAAGAAATTCCTCTCAAGGCAATTCTATAATCATTAATTTAAAGGCATACCCTTGGGTATCCTGGACAAATGGCTAAACAAAGGAATGCACCCCCGGGGTGGTCCTCGATCCAGGCAACGATCCCAAATAGTAGTTTATTATTACAATTAATTACCTATTAAATTTTAGGTATCTAAAATATCCATGGCCTCAGCCACATGACACCCCAACATGGGTTCGTGGAACAATGGTACAAAAAAACGCACAACAGTTGGAATATAACACCAAGCCACCTACCTTAAACACCCCTAATCACTATACTCAAACGAAGCTCCACGAATCGTCCTAGAATGAGGTACATCTAAGGTGAAAGAAAACTCGCTTAAATTCAAATAACTTCCCTTAGAGGAAGAATTTTCAAGAACTAGGCAAGATGATGAGAGGGCTTACCTGTGCGGTTCCAGCAAGATTGACGGTGCAGAAAACAGATTCCTGACATGCGCTCGGTGGATCTCCAAAGCTCCGGCCTCCTATCCCGCTCCTTCTTCTAGTTCTAAGCCTTCCCTATGAAAATGGGTGGCTACTATCCATTTTATGCGATAAAAACAAAGTACACTGCGTGTATTTCCAATTACACAACGTGTAATTCCTTCATTTAACTGTTCCTCTAGCGGCACCACCAAAATGTTCATCCGTCGACATGAGTACACGGTGTGTATTCCTAACTACACGGCGTGTACTGTTGCCCAGCTGGCGACTAATTCCACCACATTACTATTTTTATGCCGACTAACTACACGGATTTTAAATACCACTACACGGTGTGTAGTCGATTTTATTACACCCTTTATCGTTGACATGGCTACACACGCTGTGTACTCATCCCACACGGCCAAAAGTACATGGCGGGTGGAATCGTAAATGACATGTAGTCCCAAATTTTAGGAATTTTCCAATTTTCACCTATTTCTCAAAAAAACTTAAGGAAAAAAGAAGAGAAGAAACCCATACCTCAAAAATATGAACTAGGTTCTTATAGCCTGTTCTTGCATGGGAAGCTTAGCCAGATGGCAATGTGAAGGTGGAGAGCTACTATCACGATGTAGATGTTGGGTAGTAGCAGTTCCTTGTAGATAGTCTGATTGAATTCACTAATACCTTCGGGTCATGTAATCTTTTAAGACTGTGGGCCATTTAATATCTACGATTATGGGCCCTTTAAGAGTTCCCTCTCATCCCTTGAAAGAGGGTTTTCAAAAATTCCTAAAAATGTAGGCCTTCAGGCCATTCGGACTAAGGTGTTGTGAGGATGAACCATTCCATTGATTTATCTATTGTTGTGGCATGGTGGTTTGTATATTCTTACAATGAAGTGTGATATATATATTTGTGTTGAGTACCATGGGTTGTTTTTAGTTTTGAAATATTATTGGTTAATCTTTGATGATATGATCCTTGAATATCGATGATGAATAAAATGTGAATTTTTTTATTATTTATGATTTGTGTTTTTGATTCCATCATATAATGTGGGGATATCCCCATCATATTAAGTATTTTTTTAGTTTATAACATTTTTTAAAATAGTTTGGATGATTAAAATTTTCCTAATGTCGAAAAATCTAAATATAGTGGGTGGGATTCCTTGATTTTCTTTATTGTCCAAGTGTTGTACAATTGTTATAGTAGCCCTGGGCTTGGGTAATATATATATATTGAAATGGTTGTGAAGAAATTTTTTTAGAAAATTATTTTCTTGAGGCTGGTGTGATATGGTGGTAGTTTTTCTGTTGTTATGAGATCCCATAGTGGTATCTCATATTGTGGTTTTTAAGACCAACATTACTTTCTATGATCTGGGTTTGGATTTGATTATCAAATAAGTGAATTATTCATGAGGTATCTAAAGTAATGTGAAGGAACATCCCAGACAATCAATTTTTTATTTTTTTTTTATTTTTGTTTTTGATGTGGGGTTTGGGGTGTTCTTAATGTCATGGGTCCCCACACATAGGTATTGGGCATGGTTAAGGTCAATTTGATTGAGGGAATTCACTGCATAAAATGTTTAAATAAGAAATACCAAGTGATTGTTGTGGTACTGTTCAGGGTGTCTTAGTGTAACCCCTATTCAAAATGGGGTAGAGGAACTCCCACACACTATGGACTTGGGTGTGGTGACGGAAAAATGGGAAGTCTTTTAGTACTAGGTTGTAGTGTATGTCCATTGAAGACAATAGAAGATCTACCAAAAAAGAACCATAATGTCTTCTAGGACATAGTGGTGGTGAAATATAGTATATTAAAACACTCAATTAGTGGGAAAACATCATATGAGATTCAAATATCATATTGACCAGATCCATCATGGGAATTGTGGCTCTTCACTACATCATTGTACAATACATCTTAATTCACTTATAAAAGGGTTACTCTTTCGCAATTGTTTTGATTACTTTATTATTCCTAGATTATCTAGATGAAATATAGACCGACCTATCACTATTCAGCTTTCCCATTTTAATGCTTAACCCCAAGGATTTCTTGGTTAATTCATATGAATTAGAGTATGAATTAAATTTTTATCTATACCATTTTCATAACTTATTATTTTCCTAGGAGGATCCCAACAATATTAATCCTTGATTTAGGTATTTATTAAATCCAGATTAAGGATATAATTCCATGGGTATGTTTTGTAATGTTCTCCTTTGATATTGGGATTTTCTGATCTCTTGTTTATTTTTTACGATTGTAGGTTCTGTTTGAATGTTAAATCATGGTAGGGGATCAATTATCTCCCCTTTTCTTGTACATGTCTGAATATCATGAATTTTTATTTTGATGGGTCAATGAATATATAAATCTACTAATGACAACTTACCAGCTTAAATGAATTTGAAAAGGAGGGAAAAATTCACATGAGTTTTACTTTTTCCTGAATTTATGTATATTTGGTTGTGAATTTTTATTGTTGTACTATCTTTGAATTATGTTGATGTGTTTTAATGGTTATTGAATTAGTGAACATTTTTTGATGGTTTGATTAAAATTACTTAACATGAAAAAGGAATATAATTATAAATCAACTAATAAATTACTTCTCCATGTAATTACTAATTTTTGTGAGAATAATTTTCCAAATAATGAATAAAATATGATGAAATTCCTCTATTAAAATAAATATAAGATATGTGGTGGTTATTTTTGAGACAGTTTTGATGTTTGGTTGTTGTTATGTGGGGTGGTTAGGTAGTAGGAGTTTATTGGAATCTAGTATACAGGATTTTTTGTTATGTTAGGTAGTATCACAGTAGATATATAATTAACATGAAATGTTGACATGATAATGAACATGGTTGGAAATTAATATTTGGTAACTGATGAAATTTATGAAATTGAAAATAAATGTGATATATCTAAACATGAAATGAACTTATTGATAAATTAATATGGTTAGAAATTAAAAAAATTTGAAATGTTTTTTTCTTAAAGGAATGATTTAATGTGGCTTGTCTGTGTGGATTACTTGTTTATGGTGGTGCACTAAGAGGTGAAAATGATAGTGGAAGATGTTGTGAGTCCTTGAAGTGATATAGTGTGACATTTTGGTTCTATTATTATTAACCCCTTATTTTGGATTCTTTGTTGCCTATCTATCACAAAATTTTATATTATTTATATATTCTACTCTCCCTAATTGTGGTTTTACACTAAATCACAATGGTTTTGGGTTCTGGGTGATTTTACAAAACATCAATGATTGTGAAGACATATGGATGATAGCCACAACATACCAAATCTATATATTGAATGAGACTGATATTCGTTGTCTCTGATGAATGTATAGAAAAAGAGAACTATATGTGGTAATTAATGTGAGGATAAGTTAGTTCATAGTGGGGGCATGCATGTCAAGAAGAGGGTTGAAGATTGAATTCCATAATTTTCAAGAAATTTCACCATTTAATTTTTATGGTATTTTTTATTGGAGGATGTGGATGTGATGAAATGTTTCACATGGTTCATGGTATTTTGTGGTTTCATATGCTTATTCAGGTTGGATTTGATGTGATTTCCTAGGTGTCTTTTTTTATGACTATTATGGAAGTGATTAGAGAACTATGACATATGATATTGGGGTGTGAGAGGGTAGAATCAATGGGAATGTGGTGGAGGGTAACCTTAATCAATGTTCTTTTTAATACTATTTTTAACTATGATGTGTCATTTTGGAGCACGCCATATTGAGGATGTGATTAGTTAGTTGAGCTATTTAGGTGTTTGTTGGTTCTGGATTTTTCTCATTGGTGTAGTATTATTTTTTTTCCAATGTTCATGAAAGACCATTAGTTTGAACCCAATTAGTATATAGGATATTCTTACCCTACACATATAAATTCTATATTTTAGGATTTTAGAGGAATTTGGGGAAAATCATTGGCATTACTAGAGAATACATTTTAACTGTTGATAATTAGTTTTGATAGTATTTTTTGGAAACTATTTTGATATTATATATATATATATATGTTTTATGTTATATAAGAATCATTAGATAGTTTTTGGATTTCAATTTTAATTTTTAGATATTTTTCATTGTGGTTTCAATTCAATCTCAGGATCCTTATTAGTAAATTAAGTGTAATTCCTTATCTATGTGATATTTTTATACCCATGGTGATAGTAACCATACCAAGATTTAGTAATGGAAGAACATGAGGTATATTAAATATATTCATTCATTGTTATCCAAGGAGGGTCACTTTTGGAGGGATGATGATGATGATGACATATATTTTTTATTTCAAAATAAGGGATCAGAAAAAAAAGACAACCCATCAAGGAGGGCGGAAGTGGTGTAATCCAAGATCATCCCCTTACACAATACTCGAACACTCCATAGGAAAAGAATGGAGACTATCAAAAATCCTCAGAGACTCTCCCTGCCTGCCCAAACGAGCAAGAGAATCAGCCGCAAAATTAGTCTCCCTCCTACTATGGTGGATCAACCTTCCATGATGTGTGCCCGTCCTACATCTTCGGATAAGATAAATCATCTCCCACGGAACCCCTTGATTTCCATGTAAGGCCTTCACAAGGACCTCATAATCAGATTCAATCTCAGACACCTCCTAGCCTCTTCTCCTACAAACCATCAAACCAGAGTTGAGGGCCCGATCCTCCACACCCAGGGAGCTCCCCAGACCATAGTAAGCGCTGAAGGCAATATGGACAGAGCCCCAGCAATCCCGAAGCACACCACCGCCCCTCATAACCCCATCCATCTAAGATCCATCAATATTCAATTTCAATCCGCTGTCTGGAGGTTTCCATCTCACCCAACAACGGCTTCCCCTTTTCATCAAGCAGACTTTTGGAGGGAGGGGTATGTAGAATAGTTCATTTAAAATGTATTCAAAATTTGATAAGTGATAAAAATATCTATTTACATGTATTGATAAACAATATACTCTACCATTTTATGAAAATAATATTTTCTATTTATTATATTTAAATATACTATTATATTTATATTTTGATTGATCTTATGTCAAATTTCATTAAATAATTAAGGAGAATAGAATATGGGAAATTGGATTATGTGAAGTAATAGTTGGAAAAATTGAGAGATTTTTAGAAAAAATAGGCAAAATATTTTGAATAACAAGGATATCTACTAATGTCTACATAATTAACCCTTTATATATTTTATTAATTTTTTTATTGATATTAAAAAATTAAAAGAATTTAAGTGAGATGAATAATGACCTGTTATAATAAAACACCAAGTTCATTGCATGATTTATATTATTTTGGTTCACATAATAAATATTATCTTGTATCATCTTGATAGAAAATATAACAGTTATAATGAAATATAAAACACACTGCAATCAAGGATAGTGCTGGGATTGTTTGAATGACGAAGCTAATTATGTAAAATTTGGGTCATATAAAACTTTTATAATTATGTGTTAGTTATCATAATTAATGAAAAAATGATTTCAAATATTTTGTAATCACAATTACCTCAATGTTTTCAATATATGTCATTCCACTTCCATACTACTTATAGTGACATTGGATAACACTTCCCACAATATTTTTATTATGAAAACATAATATATTTAGGTCAAACTATGATTAGTGGAATAGAATGGAAAAATATTATTTATGAAAACTAATGTATAGACATTCAATTTTCATTCTCATACTAGAGACCCCCTCCCATTGACTTCCATCAATATCTTTCATCATTCTATCAACACCAAATATCTCTATATTCAATGGATTTTTGGAACCCCTATTGCAGTTTATATGAGGCATTGAGGATAAGATAAAAATGTATTTTTACATTTTTTATTTCTCGGTTGTAAAATAAAATATCATTAAAATAATTAATAATGTGAATTATAGTTTCATTCACTAAAAAAATTATCATTTAATTATATAAGGATCCATAAATGATATTAAAATCTATGTAATTTGTATAATATAAGACACACTTATCATTCCTATTTCCATTCAAGTTTCACTATAATGTTTCTATAACACTAAAAATGATTTTTTTGTTTTAATTTTGAGTTTCATCATCATTTGGTAGGAAAATATTTATTAATTGTAAGAATTATTATTAATATTATGGAATGTGTCACCTTAATAAAATTTTTATCCAAACTAGAATTAATTTTTTGGTGGGTATATAGTCGTTTAAAAATCATAATGAGAGTTATAAAATTGTTTTTGATTTTTCCAAACAATTATAAATAATTAATGAATCATATTATGATAAATACATATTTTAAAACACTAGGTTTCATGTAAGTAACCCTTAATTTATTTTTTATTAGTATGTACAGTGTTTTTGTAAAATTTGGGAGAGATTGGAAAAATTTTGAAATTTTTTTGGGCCTTTTTAATAGTGTATGGGTAGATAATGGTTAGTAGAAATTGTGAAACTCATGTAGGTTACTGTGAGGAATGAGACAAGGGATAATGGGGAGTCACATGAAAACAAACATGGTTTGGGGAAACAATGCATCCATCCAAGAAAAACTATTAAAAGCGGGACAGAGGGCATTGAAACAGTTGTTGGATGCCTTTTTTAATCATGGGGCCCAACCATGAGAGGTGCTCCTTGAGGCAGAGGCTGTCACATGGTTAGTGCACAGTTTTCCTAACCTTGTGACTACCCATGCATAGTTACAAAACAAGTTCCATAAAAGTGGATTTGGATCAGTTTTAACTGTTAAACCCTAATACTTTTTCATTTCAACCCTAACTCAAAATCTATTCCTCAAAAAGTTTGTGGATGTTTTCCCTGTAGATTCATAGGCAATCTAAAGGCTCTTCATGGGGAGTTGAAGCCCGATTCCCTTGGTAAGTCTTATTTGAGGTAGTTTTCATAGTTTATCTTATATAAAATTTTTCCCTAAGGTGTTTTCCTAGATCTAGTTCACTACAGAGAGATCGAATATAGTTTACTCTAATAATGGTTATATTTGGCCATTTTCTGTCACGGGAAGAGATCGAAGGGTGGTTTTTGTATATTTAACAAAATTATGATGGATTTTCAATTTTTTCTTCATTTCCTCCTTATTTATTGAGGTACGTGGCTTCACTCTTGACTACTATTTTATGATCATTAAGGATAGAAAAGAAACTTTATGTTTTGATTCCAAACGGATTGTTTTTCTTGAAAATGATTGTGAAATTGTTGTTCATTTCATGATGAAAACCACATTACAAATTTTTTATAAAATTGTGCAAATTGACTTTTTTTAGTGGAAATTGATTTTTGTAACATGATTTTAAAATAATGATTTTAAAATGAATGCTAGGTTTTAATGAATTTAAAATAAATTCAATAAAAGGTTTGATTTATTTAATTTCATTGTTGGAATGGTTTTAAAAATACAGTTTATTGAAATTGATGAAATGGTTGATTTGGAATATTTGTTTGGTATAAACAGTTGGTGTACATTAATGTTTCATACACGGCCTTGTTGAAATATGAATTTGTGATCTGTGAAAAAGATTTAATGTAACATGGGATTTGGTTACCTTGTGATGACTTGGTAGATCAATGATAACCACTCATTAGTATGGAAATCTTACCTAGGCATGCATGTGTGGATATATGGATATGTGGAATGGATTGGGAATTCCAAAATATGATTTTGAGAAATGGTTTTTAGTATTTTTTGGTTCCTTTTCTTGGAAATGGATTTTTCTTAGGAAAACTCTTTCAGTATAGATTTTTTTGAAATTTTGTAATAAACTATTAAAATCTTTTAGGGAGTTTAATAAAAATATATATATAACTGTGATAAAATGTTCTATCCAAGTGGTGTGAGTATAGAAACAATTTGGATAAAACCTATAAATATTCATTACTTAATCCTTGTATGGAACATTAGTCCTTTTGAAGATGTTTTTTATTGATATATAGTTAAATGTAAAGAATCACACTTCATTAGTTGTGCTTCATGATGCTTGGTGTTGGATTTTGTTCTTGGAGTCATGTCTATGGTGCATTTTGGGTTTCTATTTGTTTTTTTTTCTGCTGAATTCTATTAATGTAAGCATTATTATGTTGTGGTATTGGGATTATATTTGTGTTTGATATATTTTTTTTATACACTGAGTTTATACATTTTTATCATGCATCATTTAGTTGTTATTTTGTAATGGAATGTTTTATTGGGTTGTTTTATTTTTAAAGGTAAAATTTCCCCCAACTATTTTGAATCCCTAATAATTTTTACCATATTTTATCACCTTGGGGATGTTTCTTAAGGCCTAGTAGAAATTCTTCGTAAAATCATGTTAATGTGAGGTGTGGGATGTTACAAATGGATTTAGTCTTGGATGGCATCCTTAATTTTGGGATGTGTTATCTGTCTTGGTCGGTCCAAATATTTTGGAAAAAATGGTATCAATTGTTGATCATGGAGTTTAAATTTATTCTAATTGAGTGTTTATGTTTTTTATTAGAAGGTAATATGATTTTCAGGACATGAAATGTATAACATAAAATGACATTTCTAAACATTTTATGCTGATTTTAGTGTTACCACAGAATTGGGTATATAAGTGTTTTGGAGACACTTATAGGACTATAATCTTATTTTTATGGGTACAGTGAATGAGATGAGCCTAGAATGCATTATAGAAATGAATTCCCACTAAGTGTTGATATTTCCTATTGAGAAATGACATATGATTTGTTTCGAATATGATTATTTTTTAATTATATATTTTTTTTAAATTGTTGATTTATAAAAGATCATGGTATTTGTTTTATGAGAACAATTTGATTTTCAAAATAATGGTGTAATTTTCAAAAAGATTTCAAAATCTAAAGTGTTGATTTTTGGAATAATTTTTTTTGATTATTGTGATGTGTTAGAATTTTAAATACGTAAGAATTCAATTTCTGTAGAGAAATAATTACATTATATTTATTTAAAATAAAACTTGTTAGGCATCATAGAAAAAAATCGGTATTGGATGTTGAAAATGTGATTTCACCAAAGCTATAGGTTAAACAATAGCTGGTTAAGATTTTTTTTCTAGTATTTTATTGGGGTATTAATGTTTGAATGAAGTATGTTGATACCAATGAAAAATGGTGGAAACTCTGATTTTGGGAATAATTAGAAGTGGTAAACCTATTATCGAGGCAGAGGAATGACTCAAAATTGAAAAGATGATTCAGTGAATCTCAATCCTTAACTAAAAATTAAATAAGGATGTTTTTAGTGTTTTTAATTAAATCACACCAAATTTGATTGTATGAAACCACCTAAAGAAGTCCACAGTTGACATTATGTGGGAAATTATTAGTGTTATTATCATGATTCTAAAATGTTGGGTGTTCAGGAAACTTCTCATGTGTCATAGACGTCATATGATTCAACATGATGGAGGGCATTAGAAAACCTATCATGAGTAGTGCTGATATAACCATGATGATTCTAGGAATTCCATGATGCCTTAGAAAGGGATATCATAACAGTTAAATAAAAATCAATGTGTAGTGAGTAAGTACTTGTATAATGATGAGAAAGATATTTTTTATGATCAATCGGGACCATCAACAATGAGAGGTATGATTCTTTTGAATTCTAACCTTATGAAATATTTGTTTGATATCGGTACATACCATTCCTTTATTTCTTCTCTTGTTTTTGATTTTATGGGTTTAAATATTGAGATGATGCTTTCTACTTTTAAACATAAAATTCCTCTTGGTCAAAGAGAACGTCAATCCTTTATGGGTTGATAATATTTGATAACTATTTATTGAACTGGGTGTTCATGGGATTTATCTGTTCTTGAAATGTATTACTATGAAATAATCCTTGGTAAGGATTGGTTGAAAATTTTAAAGGACCACATTGATTATTATACCCAATGGTTCAGTATTACGATTGAGGATGTCATCGAGCATCTATGTTAGGAATACTGGAATGAAAATCTAGTTCAATAGTCTAGTTTCCACCGGAATTTGGAATAATATCATACCAATTGGAAGTAATGAATATAGTATCAATTTATTATACTGAGAATAATAGTTTTCAAGAAGTTATCGATCAACTTCCATATGTTTTCACTATTTTTTCTCATTGTTTCCACACATAATGGATGTGTATTTTATAATTGACCACTTTCAAGGGATGATTTCTATATCACTATTGTATTATCGAATAAAACCAATATAATTAATGGAATTTAATGTGAAATTGGTTGATTTGGAAAGAATAGGGTTCCTTCAGCCAAGCACATCTCTCTGGGAGGCACTATTCTTGTTCATGAAAAAAGAAGTTGAAACTATTCAATTCGGTATGAATTACAGTCAGAGAAACCATGTTATGAAAAATAACAGGTGTCAAATACCACATATTAATGATCTATTCAATCAATTGATGAGATATCAGTGGTACTCTAAAATTCAATTTCAACCATGATATCTTCAATTTGAGTGTTTGAAAGAGAATATTCTAAAGACAGCTTGTAGAAGAAGAAATAACTATTATGACTATGCAGTTATGCCTTTTTTTCTTATTAATTCACTATAAGTCCTCATTTAATTTATAAATTAGGTATTTTAGAAATATTTGGGTTCTTTTTTGGGGGTATTCGTGGATAACATGTTGGTGTATTCATGGAAAATAGATGAGCATGAGAAGCACTTATTAACAATATTGGTAATCTTGAGGGATCACCATCTATATTATAAACATTCAATTTGTGATTTTTGGATACAATAGGTATGTTTCATTAGGTCATGTATTATCTAAAATAGGGTTTTCTATGGATCCACAAAATATAGAGGTTGTAATATCTTGGAAATATCCAATGAACACCTTTGAGATATATAGTTTATTTGGTCTATCAGGTTTTTACAGACATTTTGGTCATGATTTATCATGACATGATTTACGAATGACCTCATTGAAAAAAAATGTTCCGCACCAATGGATCAAGGAATATCACAAGTGTTTTAAAAAGCATAATTTTTTCATACATCAACACGGGTCCTGATATTATAGGAATCAAGACAAGAGTACGTGGTGTATTGTGACACATTGGAATGAGGATTGGTATTCATTTTTATATAGGGAGATCATGTTGCTTCTTATGGATCAACGAACTTATGGTTACATGATAATAACTACCCATCAAAGGATTTAAATTTTTATGGTGTTGTCCATGATTTATTGGACATAGCTTCATTACCTCTTTGTTGAGAAATTCATAATGTCTATGGATCATAAGATATTGAAACATATTTTCTCATAAAGTGATTTTAACTGACAACAAAGATGATGGATGCAGTATATCCAAATGTTTGACTTTGAATTAATGTATACATAGGGTAAAGGAAATTCTGTGGTAAATTCATTAAGTATAAAGTCATATGCACAGTTGGCAAAAAATGCATCATATGAATGGCAGTTTATGCCGGTCCTAGTTGAAATTCCCTTGGAATATGAAGACTATGGTGATGTGGTAGTTTTATTTTAAATTTCATTCATTACTGATTTAGTAAATATTATTATAGAGGAACATAATGTCCTATTCCGAATGTTTTTCTATGATGTTAATACTCAACGGTGGGGAGACCATTCAAGAATGAAAAATAGATGTGTATTTAGTGTTTTGGTTTCGTAATCGGGTGTTTTTATCATTATCTTGTCAGAAAAAACATCTTGATTTTTACCCCCATTCCAGATGGGGTTTTCATCCTAGAATATAGAATATGTATAATGAAATGAAAGGAAAATTTTGGTGGGTCGGCATGAAAAGAAATGTGTTTGATCTTGTTTCGAGATACTTAACTGCTCATAAGCTAAGGCATAGATTCAGTGAACTGTAGGTATGTTGTTGTATTTACTAATTCCCATTTGGAAGTTGGAGAAAATAGCCTTGGATTTTTATGAGGTCCCCAAAAATGTTTTCTAAACACGATGTGATATGTGTGCTAGTTTATCAGCTCACAAAGACCACTCATTTCATCCATATTCATGAATCTCATACAGTGTATAACATTCCCAAAATATATTTTTGATAAGTGGTAATGAGGCATGAAATTCTTGTTTCTATAGTGTTAGATAGAGATATGAAGTTTAGGGCTCATTTCTAGAAATCATTACAGAAATACCCTGGAACTCAGTTGACAATGAGTATGGCATATCATCCCCAGAAGGATGGGTAATCTGATAGTATGATTCATACATTGGATGACATGTTATAGGATTGTGTAATGTATTATGGTGGATTGTGGGAAGATAACATACCATTAGTGTATTTCTTATATAATAATAGTTGTCAGGCCTCAATACATATGTCTCATTCTGAATCATTGAATGAGAATCCTTATCGTCCCCACTATATTGGGTGGAAACATGTGACACATCACTTGTTAGACCAAGCCTTGTCCAAGAGACAATAGAGAAGATTCTATTTATTAGGAAGAGAATAGAGATAGATAAGAGTCATTATAAATTTTATGTGGATCACTATTGATGAACATTTTCATTCAAGGTGGGTGATCATGTGTTATTGAGAATATCTCTAAGACTTGTTCATCGTCATTTTGGGATGCAGGTCATGTTATCACCTAGATACACATGCCCTTTTGGGATACTAGAATGAGTCGGTGAGGTGGAATATTGGTTTTCATTACCACTACTGTTCACTGTAGTATATAAAGTGTTTTATGTATCTCAGTTGAGAAAGAGACAGGTTGATCCTGACCATGTGTTTTTATGGGGTCACATTGACCTAGATCTGGAATCTTCATTGGTGCATATGCCAGTGTGGATTGTGTTTCAGAAAGAGAATGTATTGTGTGGGAAAATAAGTGGTCTAGTATGGGATTCATGGAAACATGGTCTGATTCAGGAGGATACTTCAGAACTAGAAAAATAAATTATCAAGCAATGTCCTGAGCTCTATAATTCCAATTATGGATTTATACATTCCAATGATTGAAATTCCAATTATGGGGAGAACATAGAACCCCTATTTTCATGTAAGTAACAATTTTGTTGTTATTTTTAAGTATTTAATATGTTTGTGTGATGTTTTGGATGGTTCTAAAAACATTTTCAATGTTTTGGGGATTTTCTAAAGGAGTAAAATTTGATCTTGGTCAGTGGAAACCATAAAATCCTAGAGGAAATTGTTCGGAGTGAGAAAAGGGTTAATGGGGAGTCACACTATTAGCTACATGATTTCCTAGAGGCGTTCACACAGTTAGCACATGATATGCCTAACTAGATGAAATCCAAAGGCTTTTGTTTGTTATTTGAAGCCCGATTCCCCTAGTAAGTCTCATTTTATAGTATTTTTTCATAGTTTTTCAAAGATATAATTTCTTCCCCACATGAGTTTTATAGATCCAGTAATTTGTGGATATATATAATGTCGTCGATGAAAATAAATGTAATACTTGGACTTGATTATGTTAGGGGAGTAGATCTAAGGTCGATTTTTGGATATTCAACACTATTTTGATGGGGTTTTTCATGAAATTATTCATCTCTTCTATATTTCCGGTGCCAGGTGGCATCAATCTTGACTCCTATTATTAGATATTAAATACTAGACTTCATATTTTTGTTTTTATTTAGAAATGAATGTTTTCCTTGAAATGTATTCTGAAATATTTTTTCAATGCTTTATGTTAGTCCTCTTTAATGACAGTTTTTGAAATTCTAAAAATTGGCTATTTTGGTTGAAAGTTAATTTGGTAACATTATTTGAAAAGTATTGGTTTGAAATGGGTGTTTGGTTATGATGCTGTTTCGGTGCGGATGTGCGTCGGGTTACGCTGTTCCGCCAGGACGCGTTCGCGCGTGCACCCGTCGACCCGAGGGGATGGGCGCGTGGCTTGTGGCCCCGCAGTCCCTCTTTCCAAGGGCGGGCGGCATTCGTCCCTTATTCAGGGGCGTCTGCTCCTTGATCGAAACCGGGATGATGGGACGTCGGATCCTCCTTCCGTGGACGTCTCCTCGGAACTCGTCGCCTAATCCGGGTCTCCCTCATAGATTTAAGAATGTTCGTGAATCTCGTTCCCAGCGCCATGTCTCCATGGACACCGGTTAATTATGCTGCTTCCGCCCGGACGCTCCAAGGAGTCTGGTCGGGGCAGCAACCTGCGGTGAGGAGACCGGGTGGCTCTGGATGTCGGGGGCGTGTCTTAACACTGCGCCTCTGCATGTCTGCCTTCCGTCCCTAATAGGGATTCTCGAAGGCGTGATGGCCTGAGGTATCCCGCACTTGGTGCGGGGAACTGTGTTACCTGAGGTTTTCCTCAGCTTCCCATGTTTAACACGGGGTATGCCGCGAGTTTAACGTCCAGCGGGGACGGCATCGGACTGATCAACACGAGGAGTGGATCAGATGACAGAACCCCTTGCGGGGAACCTCCGACGCTGGGGCCAGCACATGGGCGGCTTCCCGAGTGAAGTGGAGTGGAATGAAATGGCATGACCCCACCGGGATGTGGCGGCCCGGGTAAGGATCAGGGTAGATGATGGAGTGAAGAGTTTGGACCCCGTAGGGGCTTCCTACGTACCGTGCGTTAGCGCGGATCAAAGTCAGCGTAGTTCGGATATACAGTTTAACGTCATGCTGGACGTCGGCAAGCCGACTCACGAAGAGGTTGAGGCCGCCGGGCGGAGGATTGAACCGAACCACCTCGCACAGAGGGGGATGGAACGGCCGGGTGGATCACAGTTTTACGTCATGCTGGACGTTGGCAAGCCGACTCACGAAGAGATCGAGGCGGTGGGGAAGCACAATGGAGATACACACGTGCAGTCCCCCACAGAGGCGGATTCATAGGTGAATCAACGCAAGTGTGAACCCGGGAGGGTTTCACTGATGGACAAACCGACGTAAATACGACCGGGACGACCAGGTGGCGGGCTTGAACCTCGGAGAGGCTTCCTACGTACCCTGTTTAGAAGACAGGGATCAAAGTCCACGTAGTTCGTTCTGTTTGTAACACTCTACCCCCGTGGGTGAAGGCCACTCCAATCCCGACATCCCTGCAGAGACGAGCGGGTGGGGGCCACATCCAAACCGGGAGGACCCTGCGTGTGGGGCACGAGATCAGGTGATGCGGACGGTTTAACGTCTTGCCGGACGAAGTACAGTTTAACGTCGTGTGTTGAGGACGAAGACGCTTGGCAGTTTAACGTCTTGCAGCGCGGACGTGGTGCAGTTTAGCGTCATGCAGGACGAAACACTTGGCAGTTTAACGTCTTGCAGCGCGGACGTGGTACAGTTTAACGTCCTGCAGGACGAATGCTGAACAGTTTAACGTCTTGTAGCTCGGACGATATGCTAGGCAGTTTAACGTCGTGCAGCTTGGACGTGTGCAGTTTAACGTCATGTGGGACGAATGCAGTTTAACATCGTGCGGGACGTATGCAGTTTAACGTCGTGCGGGACGTTGAGGCCGCCGATAGGTCCGTGTCACTTCGCGCAAGCCTAAGGGGGCCGCACGGGAAGACGACGCACGGTGCGGGCACCCGGGATGAGGGTCGTCGGGCGCCACGCAGGCGGGTACCCAAATGGGGTCAAAGGGGGCGACCCTGGCGGTTTGCGCGCAAAAGAGGAGCTTTGCGCGCAATACCGCGGGTCGGCGCGCAAATGGGCGGGCTGGCGCGCAATTGGGCCAGCACTTTGTGCGCGAATGATAGAGATTGCGCACACCGGGCTTCGGATAGCACACGGGGGCAACGGCTCATTCTTTAATGAATGGCCACTTTGAAAATGGGGGGTGCGCGCAATCGGGCTGGATTGCGCGCACCCGGGGGAAATTGCGCGCAAGAGGCTTCTTTTGCGCGCAAATGCCTTTGAGTGAAGGGTTATTCAAAGTAAAGGGGCCAAAGGGATTGCGCGCGAAGGCGAACCCTGCGGCTTTCTTGCGCGAAAGAAAAGAGGTTACCTGAAGATCGGCATTGCGCGCGGAAGGGGTTGGATTGCGCGCACGAGAGGCCGTTCGAATTCTGGAAACCTTCAAAACGTCGGGGGTCGCCTTATATTTATAGGCAACCCCGGGCGCGGAATCCGGTTCTCGGGCGCGGAATTCTCTTCGCGGGCGCGGAATCGGGCCCGGCGCGCAAGGGAGCCGCGCAGGCCACAGGCGCGCAAAATTGCGCGCCGGCTCAGCGCATTGCGCGCATCCCGGGCGGTTTGCGCGCGGCTCATCAACATTGCGCGTGGGGCTCCAATATTCCGCGCAAGGCCTCCGGGCCCTCCGGAACGTGCTTCTGACTCCAAATATGACCTCGTTTTCCGCATCCGGAGCTTCGTTTGGGAACAACGGACTTTTCCGGCGTCTACAAAAGCCCCCCCTCGGAATCTGATCGGCGAGAGGTCGCAACGATCGGGTTCCGAGGGAGACGCCGGAATACCGAAGTCCTGGGCGGCGCGGGACTGTGGCGCGCAAAAAAGGGCGTCGGGCGCGAAATTCACCGCTGCGGTCGCGCAAAGCGCTTTCCGCGCCGCGCGGACCCCGGCCTTGCCTATAAATAGGGGCCATGGGTCCCCCGCACCGTACACTGGCCTTCCGCGCGATAAGCATTCGAGCTCTCGTGCGCGAAATTGCCTTTTCCGGCGCGGAATTCGCCCGCTCGTCGCGCAAACCTGTCCGGAATTCGGCCTGCTTTTGCGCGAACACCCGGGGTTTTACGCGACGGACTTCCCGATTGCGCGCCGTCCACTAAGATTACGCGCCAACTCTCAAACTTCTCTGCCGGCCTCGTCCGATCCCGCACGCTTCATCCCTTTACCCGCACGACTCCCGGAGTTTCTGAGATGGCCGCGAATCAAAAAAATGAGGGGGATGCCGCCACTCGTAGAGCTGAGATGGCGACGAACGAGGAGGTCTACGGAGCCAAGGAGATTGTTTCCAACAATCAATCCCTGTTCGACTTGCTGACGCCGGCCCAGAAGACATATCCACTGTCGGACAACCTGCCGCTCTGGAACTTCGGCATCCTAGATGAGGTTCCGGTGCCAGGGTTCGAGGTTGATGCGCCACGGACCTGGGTGACTCGGGAGGACGAGCTTCCCCGCTATAACATCACCAACAATGGGCATCCTTCCAGGGAGACCAGACACTTAGATGTCTATGTCCTGAACCCGAGGACGCGAACCATTGACGGGGGTGAGCCTACTGCGGAGAATTCTCCAGCCCTCTACTCGAGCACATATCGCCAGAGTGTTACTGACGACACCAAGGGCTGGCTGAAGGACTGGGACTTGCGGTCTGGGGGAAATTTCACCAGTGAATGGGCCTGGGCGTTCTGGGTACGCCACACTTGCGATCACTTCGCAGAGGAGCTGCGATACATCGGCCTGTTTGAGGCGGTGTGGACGTCGCAGTTCCACTTCTACCAGCAGTCCGAGCTCGGGCCGGAGCTGTTCACCCGCTGGTCTCCGAATACCAACACCTTCCATCTTCACCATGGGGAGGTCGGCATTGGTCTCTGGGACATCCACTGCATCGGAGGTGTCCCGCTGGAGGGTTACCAGTACGATGAGTTCCTGCCCCCGAATAACATCTGGGAAGACAGGTCACGGACTCCCATTCTTACATGGCATCTGCTTGACCTGGCTACGCAGCGGCTCCGGATCAAGGACTTCCACAAGGACATAGCCTACAAGGAGTGGTTCGGCCAGTTCTTGGAGCATGACCCGGCGGTCAAGATGCCAGGCAGGGGGAAGCGGTGCCCGACCGCGGCTTAGAGGAGCCGGAACGGGTCGTACTGGCGGGTCCTGGAGACGGGCGACTACCGCTCATGGGGGTACCGCGTCATCGAGGCCCGGGACCCAAATGTCTGGTACGCGGCGTTCCTGGCCGCCTTTCTGAGTGGGTGGCTCCTGCCAGTGCGGGACGCGAGAATGGCCGTTCGCCCGGTGACACTGGCGATGGCGGGCGCCATGGCTGCCAATAAAAGATACAACCTCGGGGTCCCAGTGCTGTCGAAGCTGTATGCCATCCTGGGACGCATCTCGCGAGGGTGGTCGCCACGAAGGATCTGTGGGTCCTTCCAATTCTTCCACGGCTGGGTGGCTGCTCACCTTGGTGGGTACACGTTTCCGAACGCCATCATTCCTCCGGGCAACGGCCTGCGACCCTCCCTGCTGAACATTGCGGGGGTCGCTCCGATGACCCTAAGTGAGGAGGGCATCAGGATTCAGATTGGCAATCATATCAATTTCAACTTCAGCCCGTTCCCCACTCCCGTTGGCCAGATGATCGACAACGGGCAGGGTCCGCTAAAGCAGCACGAGTACTTCCTGAACATGCGGGGCGGGGTGCTCGTGGCTCGGATCGACGGGAAGGTGATCTGCGAGCCCTACGTGCCAACCCGGTTCGCCAGGCAGTTTGGGTGCCTTCAGCGGATGCCGAAGAGGGTATTCACTGCTGTCCGAGAGGAGACGAACCCTTGCGTCCTTCGCCAGATGTGGCTGATGTTTGCCGCTTTCGGCTCTGGCGACGTCATCACTCTTCCTCCTACCGGGGTCGACGCAGGCTTGGCAACCGAGTACGCCGAACACTGGGCCATCGCGTACCCCGAGGGGCTTCTACGGAAGCCAGTTCGGCGGCTCGAGGTCACCCGTGCGGAGACCGGGCGTCAAGGAAGGAGGCGAGGTGCCGCCACACGGGGGAGAACGGAGGCGCGCCAAGCAGAGGAGCCGGCGCGGGCAGGGACTTCGGCGGCGGGCACATCGCAAGCTGCCGCCACGACTTCAGCGCCCAGAGAGGGGGCACATGCGGCGGTCGGGGAGCGGCCCGGGAAGCAGGTAAGGCGTCTGCTCGAACCCTCCCACGATGTAGTCTTCCCGGCGTTGTGGTCGGCCTGGATGACCCTGCGGCAGTCACTGGGGACCGACGCCATCTGGCGAAAGATACTCAGAGAAGGAATCTATCTGCCAGAGGTCGGGCGCCTCCATATCGCCGACAGGGTGGACTTCAACCGGCAGTATGCGTATCTGACGGCCATGGACGAGTACGCGCGCCAACGTGGTCAGCGTGCGGAGCCATCCCTTCTGGTGAAGGTGATGCTCGGTCTAGAGCCCGCTCCAGAACAGATGCCGTCGGGAGAAGATGACAGTAACGACTCCGAGGAATAGGAGGAGACGGGGTAGGATGAAGGCTCCGAGGGAAGATCCCATCAGGGGAGCCCGCGGGAGAGCGGCGAGGTGGCCGGCTCTGACAATGTTGATGTCACTGAGCTCCTCGAGGTCCGCTTCTATCCCTACTCAACCTGCTTCATACATTCTCTTATGCAGCTTCTAACCCATTTCTCCACCTTTCTCAGGAGCACACGGATGTTGGTCAGGCGTCCTCAGCGGGAGTAGGAGAGGCGCCAGCAGGACAAGGCGGGGGCCAGACGCCCATCATTGAACTGACAAGCGCTGAGGGGTCCCCTGCTGCAACTGTTCCTGCGGCGGCCGGGATAGCGGAAGATGACGCTATGAACTCCCGTAAGTCTCCTTACTTTACTGCTGGTGCTTGCTGTTGACGATCCGTGACTAACCACGGCATGCCTTGCGCAGTGATCTCAAGACTGGAGGCCCGTCGGGCTACCGAACCCGGGCCATCTACGAGTGGACCAGTGGCAGACATGCCGCCTGCTCCGGAACAGACTTCCAACACCGAGCCGGCCCCACCAACTGCTGATCAAGGGGCTACGGACGTCGGCGGTGCTGACATCGGAGAGAGGTCGGGGGCTGACGAGGGTGTCAACGCCGCTGGGGAGAGAGAAGAAGGTCGCCCGGATGTTGGGGAACCTATCCCCCATGAGGACATCCCAGGGGCGGACCCTGCAGCAGACCTGCTGGCTGCCTTCACTGCTTACCGGCCTGCCGACCCTGAGGAGATGGACGACTCAGATGCGGAGGCGGTCGAGGAGATCCGGATAACACGCCGCAGGGGGTGGAAGTGCATCCAGCGCTTCCTCAAGCGAGACCCATCGGAGTGGCTGGGGCGCATGGGATCACTCCAAACTTGGTTGCGCTTCCTGTGTGCCGGGGGAGCTGATGCTCAACGCCTCCATCTAACGGTCTGTGATTTCATGTCCGAAAAGATGCGCGAGAGCTGCCGGCGTGCCGACGTCGCACAAAGTCGGGACATGTCGGAGAGCACGCGGGCGCTCCTCGTGGCGGAGCAGGAAGTCCGGCGCCTCGAAGGGCAGGCGGCAGAGAAGGAGGCCTTCGTCGCAGCGTGCACTGAGCTCGTGGAGCAACTAACAGCCCAGCTGATCAACGCCCAAGTACAGCTGACGGAGGCGGGCCAACAGATGGTCACAATTCAAGTCGAGCGGGAGCATGCACAAGCCAGAATCGACGAACTGCGTGCTGCGACCGCCGACGAGGAGAGGGCACGCAGAGAGCGAGAATCAGCTCTGGAGGCCGCCAGCCAAAGGGTAGCGGCGTTAGAAAGACTTATCCAGCACGCTAATCCCTAGGGGCTTTGTTTTTCCATTCCCAAAATATTTTTCTTCTGCTCCTTAATACTTCGATCCATTTGTATGAATCACCATATTTATCTGCATCTTTTGGCTTAACATGCTCGACCACAATTCATTGTCTTGCGGGAGCGTTAACCAAGCTTCAGGCATCCGCAATTGGGCCTGGATTTCTAGAGAAAAGAGGGAGGTCATTCCTAGGAAAGGAGACCTCAAGCCTAATCAATGTATCATCCCCCCAACTTGTTCCGACACACGAGCGGGACAATGCTAGGGGCGTTGAGATTTTATCCGAACATAGGGAAATGAGAAAGGGTGAGTCGCGCGTCCCGAATTCAGAAATCCACAACGGTTGGCCTTCCAGGAAATGCCCAAGACGGCAAGCGGACAATGGATCAATCGACCATACTACTGTGATAGACGGACCGAAGGTCATCATCCATATTGCAGGAGGCGGATCACATGTCATCATCAATGCCGCTTTGGGGGTTCCTTCAGGCACAAGGGTGGAAATCTAGATCAACAGGGCATGCGAAGCGTGGGGCGAAGTGACGATTTGTTCGGATAGAATCCAACGCTCTCAAAATTGCGCCACCGTGGGGAAAGCGTATTAGGCGGATGCACTAATCTGGCCGTGAGTCACCCCAATTCTCAGACAGAACCTCTTTGACGAGGAAACCGTCGCTTCCCATCATTGCGATGGGGCATCCCGAACTGAATCGGGGAGAATATCACAACTGCACCACTCTACCCGAAGTCAGGCCAGACGGCCGGCGACGAGGAGGGGCGGGACTTAGCGATCCCTGAGGCTGGACCCGAGTCGAAATGCCCGGGCGTTCCTACGTACTCCATCAGGCTGGAGATCAAGCCATACGTAGTTCTGTGAGTGCAGTTTAACGTCATGCAGGACGCAGAATCCCATTTGGGGAGATCTTAGTTTAGGGTCGTAGAGCTCGGACCATAGGGGTAGATCTTAGTTTAAGGTCTTAGAGCTCGGACCATAAGGGTAGATCTTAGTTTAAGGTCTTAGAGCTCGGACCATAAGAACCTCAAAGTATGCCGCATCGTGGTCCTATCCCCTGGATATGCGAAGATGCACTGGGAAATAGTGTCAAGAGTGTCGACATTTTTCCTGGTCAGAATGGGGGGTGGAAAAAGTGATGTGAATCATGCGGCCATTCACTCAAGGACTGGGGGCACCGGCGTAACGATATGGGAGTACTGCCGACCGTGGCGGAAAAGCAGCATCAATATCGCACTAACCGTTGATGGAATGAGGCAGCAAACGAGCATCGACCGCTCAATCGCAGGATTCATATCGATTTGCTGCCCGAGGCCATTGGGGGCACCAGCCCGAGTCGGTGGGAGAGCACTGAGGCATTGTGTCCAAACCGTTCACGGGGGCTCCACCCAGGGCGTAGGCGATGGGTCCGAATAAAAGGGAGCACGAAGCCTGAAAATGGAAGGAACCTGACCAAGCTAAACCTGACCCTCCTGGCAATAAACCAGAGTACTCTTGACACCAGTGGACCACTGCAAGGGGTCGAGGGACACGCCTTGAGGGTGGCCTGAAGGCGGCGGATTCCCCAGAGAAGGGGGGAATCTTTAAGAGGTGGGGGGCTGGACCCGAAGTTTCAAACATTCGGGCGTTCCTACGTATCCCATGAGGATGGGAATCAAGCCACACGTAGTTCTTGAAGCGCGGTGCAACACAATCGGGCACCAGCGCGGGGAAGGGTGCGGGTCTGACCCTCGCACACAGAAGAAGCGGTATTTGATATTTCTTGTTTGTCCTTAAAGATGGATGGTTTTTCTTTGTGCAGCGACATGCCTGTGATTAAGGAATCACTGGCGTCGCCACAATAATCAAGCCATGAAAGGCATTGATGAATGGCGTGGTTATTAACCAGTGCCCAACGTGAGTGTCCCCTGAGGGGAACATCACAATGCAGTGCCGTTTCTCGTCGGGCGGCCAAGACGATCACAGTTTACGGTCGTGTGGTAGGACCAGACAACACAGTTTAAGGTCGTGTGGTTCGGACCATGGAGGAATCTGCTTATTGCGGTGCGGCGGACACGGCGGAGGTGGGAACATACCCAGCCCTGCGGTCACGCACGATTCCAGGAGAAGGACCCTGGGATAGGGGCCTGCGTATGTCCATCACCCGAGGGGCAGAGATGCTAGCCTCCAGATATACTGGGCCCAAAACGCGATTGTTCGGGCGACTCCTTCCTCCTTATGGGGACGAGGGTCCAGCTATACACGGCCCTTAGGGAGGACATCAGCATATATCCTTGGTGCTCAGATCGTGGGAGCCTCGACAGACACCATTATCCTGGTTGGCCTGCCTAACGTGTAAAGGTGTACTGAAGGTCAGTATGAAGAGAGTGTCGAGATTCCACTACAACGCACAAAGGCAGAGTGTGATGAGGACCGCGCAACCAATGTTCGGAGCCTAAAAGAGCCGACATGGCGATCAAGGATGTCGCTGACCATATTCGCAACACAACATCTGATCGCGTCAGCCTAGAACTGGGCAAGCAAACGAGCATCAACCGCTTAATCGCAGGATTCATATCGATTTGCGGCCCAGGACCCGCCGGTAAATCGACCCGGAGCGGTAGGAGAGCACTGAGGCATCGTACCCAAACCGCTAACGAGGATCCCTTTGAGTGAAGGCTCGAACAAGAGGAAGCGCGCAGCCCGACAAGCAACACGGGACTTGCCGGGATTGCATCCGACACTACGGGTCATAGACCAAAGTACCCAAAACATGTTAAAAGATCACCGGAAAGGGTCGGAGGACTCTCCCTGAGAGCAACCAAAAGACGGTAGATCCCCGTGATCAACCAAGAGACGGGACTGGACTTGAGACACAAGCGTCCAGGCGGTCCTACGTATCCCATAAGGATGGGAATCAAGCCGCACGTAGTTCTTGAAGTGCAGTTTAACGTCATGCAGGACGATGAGGGGTGTGAGGTAGTCTCACACATGGGGGGAGGCGTACGGCGCGGCCAGTAGACCGACGCGAATGAGGACATAATCCCCCGCTCACGCGATACGCCTCGCACAAAAAGGAGGGGAACTTGGGCCAGAGGCCCAACGCGGGATAGAGATTCCCGGGAAATGGGGCTGGGCCTGAAAAATGAATGGTCAGGCGGTCCTACGTATCCCATAAGGATGGGAATCAAGCCGCACGTAGTTCTTGAAGTGCAGTTTAACGTCATGCAGGACGAAAAGAGAGAAAAAAGGGGGGAGCAGAAGGCATCCCCAAACGTGGGGGGCGTACAGTGTGGCGAGCAAACCGACGTGAATGAGGGCATAGCCCCACGTTCACACCATACGCCACATACCCAGAGGAAACTGGGCCAAGGGCCCGAGGTGGGATGGAAATTCCCGAAGGATGGGGCTGGGCCTGAAACATGAATGTTCAGGAGGTCCTACGTATCCCATAAGGATGGGAATCAAGCCGCACATAGTTCTTGAGAGGCAGTTTAACGTCATGCAGGACGAACGCTGAACAGTTTAACGTCTTGTAGCTCGGACGTGGTACAGTTTAACGTCATGTTGGACGAATGCTAAACAGTTTAACGTCTTGTATCTTGGACGAAGATGCTTGGCAGTTTAACGTCTTGCCGCGCGGACGATGTGCTGGGCAGTTTAACGTCGTGCAGCTTGGACGTATGCAGTTTAACGTCGTGCAGGACGTGGTACACTCAGACAAAGTACTGCTTGAGGAACCTAGCGTTGGTGGGAGGAGTGACACGCTCACCATCCATAGTCGCTAGGGAGTACGCGCCATTGGGATAAACTTTGTGGACGACAAGAGGTCCCTCCCACTTGGGCTCCAACTTGGGTGGCTTCCTGCCGGGGATCATTGGCGCTCTTAGGGCTAGCACTAGGTCACCCTGCAGGAAGGAGTGGAGGCGAACCTTCTTATTGAAAGCTCGAGCCATCCTTCTTTGATGCCTCTCCAAGTTGTGCAAGGCGCGAAGTCTATTCTCATCCAGTGCTTCCAACTCGACTAGACGGGCTTCAGCAGCTCTGTCCGGCGCTTGCTGGTCGTAGACCGCAGTGCGCAAGGATGGTAACTGGATCTCGATGGGCAGGACGGCCTCAGATCCATACACCAGGGAATAAGGGGTCATCTGGGTGGAATTGCAAGTCGTCGTTCGATAAGCCCAGAGGGCGTTGGGGAGCTTGTCCGGCCAACTTTTCTTGTTCTGACCAACCATCTTTTGCAGAATGTTAGAGAGGGTCTTGTTAAACGCCTCGATCTGTCCATTCGCCTGTGCATGATAGCGAGATGTATGGTTCGAGCGAATGTTGTACTTGGCGTACAACTTCTTCAACTCGGCTGCTCGGAAATTGGTTCCGTTATCCGTGAGGATAGCGTGAGGCACTCCAAATCGATGAATGATGTTGGAGGTCACGAAGTCAGCGATCGAACAGGATTTGACCTCTCTGAGCGGGATCGCCTCTGCCCATTTGGAGAAGAAGTCTGTGGCGGTCAGAATGAACCGAAACTGGCGAGCCGTCGCCGGCGGGTAAGGTCCCACAACGTCCATCCCCCAGACTGCAAAGGGCCAAGAATACCTGGTGGTATGGAGAGGCTCCGGCGGCCGATGCACAAAGTTCGCATGAACCTGGCACGCATGGCACCTCCTGGCATACTCGATTCAGTCATGGATCATGGAGGGCCAGAAGTATCCCAACCTCCGAATCTGGTGGGACAGCTTCGGCCTAGTCTGATGGGCGCCGCATGAACCAGCATGAACCTCTTGCATGACTCGCGGGATCTCAACTCCCTGAAGTCAACGGAGGAGAACACCATCAAATCCGCGTCTATAGAGGATCTGCTCCAGGCCGGGACTGCTCGGGAGGACAAACTGCGATGCGCGGCGTCGAACTCGCTTGCGCTCGGCCCGATCCGGCGGGAGAATGCCATGTTGGAGGTACTCAACCAAAGGCGCCCTCCAATCAGGGGCTGGTTCGGCTGCCATATCTGGGGTACTCGGGGCTCCGGGCGTAGGGGCAACCGTGGTGAGATTACTTACCGACGGGCCGCGATCTCCCTCCGGGATAAGGGGAGCGATGAGCCTGCGGTGCGTCACGCGGACGGTCAGGTTATCCTGTTCAGGCTCCGCAAGTGACGCAGAAAGGCTGGCCAAAGCATCTGCTCGACCGTTCTGCGACCGGGGAATATGGACAATCTCTGGCTGAGAAGGGAACCGGGCCATCAGAAGGAGGGTGCACTCCAGCAATGGCGCAAGTTCCGGCTTCCTGACAACATAGTCGTCATTGATCTGCTTAACAACTAGCTCGGAGTCCCCTTTCGCGCACAGATGGGGCACGTCGATCTCGAGAGCTAACTCGAGGCCGGTGATGAGGGCATGGTATTCCGCCTCATTGTTGGTACAGCCCTCTGACAACAGGAAAGAGTATGGCAGTACGGCCTGCTCCGGGGTAATGAAGATGATACCCAAGCCCACTCTGTTGAGCTTAGGATTATCGAGTCTTCTACCGGTGGGGCTCCGGGAGGCACCGTCAAAGTGCATCTGCCAGCATGCACCAGCTCGATCGACCGAGAGGATGGCCTCATCAGGAAAGCCTAGATCCAGCGGCTGATCCGCGGAGGTTGGGTGAGCAGCCAGAAAGTCTGCCAATGCTTGCCCTTTGATGGCCTTCTGAGACACATACCTGATGTCGAACTGCTGGAGAATCACAGCCCACCGCGCTAGACGGCCAGTCAACATAGGCCGGCTCAGGATATATTTCAACGGGTCTACCCGAGAAACCAACTGTACCTCATGGTGCTGCAAGTAGTGCCGTAATTTCTGTACGGCAAATACGAGCGCCAGGCAGCTCTTCTCGATGGGGGAATACCTAACTTCCGCATCTAGGAGCATGCGACTGAGGTAATAGAGGCTATTCTCTGTTCCCTCGTTGTTCTTCTGGGCGATAAGGGCACCCAGGGACCGTTCCAGGGCGGTCACATAAAGGACCAGCGGCTTCCCGGATACAGGCGGCATCAGAACCGGAGGTTGCAGCAGGTACTGCTTGATTCCCTCGAAAGCGGTCTGACACTCTTTATCCCATACATAGGTGGCACCTTTCTTCATGAGCCGAGAAAAGGGCTTACACTTGCCGACCAGATTCGCGATGAATCGGCGTATATAGGCTAAGTGGCCTTGGAACCCTTGCAGTTCCCGGATGTTACCTGGGGGAGGCATCTGGCTAATCGCCCTAATCTTCTCTGGGTCGATCTCAATACCCCAGTATCTTACCACAAATCCAAGGAACTTTCCGGAGGTGACCCCGAAGGCACACTTCAACGGGTTCATCTTCAGGCAGCGAGACCGGAGGAAGCCGAACACTTTCTCAAGATCTTTGAGATGGTCCTGACGCCGGTGCGATTTGACCACCAAGTCGTCGACGTAGCATTCCACCAGTGTGCCGAGGATTGGCTTGAATATGCGGTGCATCGCCCGTTGATAGGTGGCACCTGCATTCTTCAGGCCGAAAGGCATGACCCGGTAACAGAAGGTACCTTGGGGGGCCCTGAAGGCAGTGAACTCCTCATCCTCAGGGGCCATCCGAATTTGGTTGCATCCGGAGTATCCATCCATGAAGGAGAGGGCTTGGAACCCTGCCGTGGCGTCAATCAACAGCTCTGTCACTGGAAGGGGAAAATCATCCTTCGGACAGTGGCGGTTGAGATCGCGGAAGTCGATGCAGACTCTGATCTGCCCGTTCTTCTTCCTGACCGGCACAATGTTGGCCAGCCATTTGTGGTACTGGACTTCCCTCACGAAGCTGGCTTTGATAAGCTTGTCAACTTCGGCCTCAACCATGGCACCATGGAATGGGTGCATCTTCCTGGGA
Source organism: Viscum album (assembly GCA_963277665.1). Taxonomy (NCBI): domain Eukaryota; kingdom Viridiplantae; phylum Streptophyta; class Magnoliopsida; order Santalales; family Viscaceae; genus Viscum; species Viscum album. The sequence continues at coordinate 1,751,745,546 of OY728159.1, read as the reverse complement.
GGCTGCTTGAACCCGTGATGGTTCGCCGGGAGACCAAGGCGGTGGACGGCTACCTGAGGATCTAGCCCCGGCATCTCGTCATAGCCCCAAGCGAACACATCACGGTGCTGCCTAAGAAAATCCACGTACTACTGCCGCTCCTCATAGGGCATGGCGGCACTGACCAATGTGGGTCTTGGATCTGCTTCGGTTCCAAGGTTCACTTGTACTAACTCATCGACCGTGGCAGAGACGCCCTCCTCAAAGGCTGGGGGTGCGTCTTCCACATCCTCTCCACTCGGGGAGGGATCGTCCACGGGAGAGACTGCGTTGGAAACTGCATTGGGGCTACCAGATCCTGCTGGGCCGCTGGTGCTGGCACGGGCAGTCGCGGTCATCTCATCAGGAGACTCACAAGCCGTCGAGACCATGGCTACGTCCAACCGTTGAATCGGGAGGACGTAAGCGTCATCCAAACTTGCCCAGGGATCACTTGCAACAGCGACAGGCTCGACCTCACCTGCCAGGATCTGCTTATCCTTGCTCTTGTAATAGTCCGCGTCCAGATAGCGGGCTTCACATGAGGCAAAAGGAGAGGCATCTCCTTGAATCACGCCTACTCGACCGTTAAGGGAGTATTTGAGGCATTGGTGGTATGACGAGGGAACCGCCGCATGAAGGTGGAGCCATGGCCTGCCCATCAATGCATTGTACGCAGTGTCTTGAGAGACTACCATGAATTCGGTGTTGGCAACCAAGTCACTGAACTGGGTCTTCAAACGTATCTTGCCGACCGGGGTTTGCTCGGTGCGGTCGTACCCCTGGATCCTGAGGTCAGAGGGAATCAAGTCATCCTCAGACAACCCCAATCTCCGGAGCGTCCGAGTGGGGATCAGGTTAATCCCGGACCCCGTGTCGACAAGACAGCGTCGGACTTCAAGGCCATTGAACTGGCCGGTAACATACAGCGGACGAATGTGCCCCTGTATAGTAGGGTCTTCATCCTTACCAGAGAACGAGATAACTGCCTGGCATTTGGCGTCCTCAATCGTTTCGGCGTGAAAGGCCTCTACAGCCGCAACCTCTGTCGCAAACTGGAGGGGGCTCTTCAGGGCTTCAGCGAGTGCCTCGCGCATCTCAGATGACATGCGCAGAGCCTCAAGGATGGAGAGTCTCGCTGGGATGTAGGCCAAGTGCTTCAGGACATCATACTTTTTGGCCAAGCGCGAACCCCTGGTTACAGGAGGTTGCTCTGCGGTTGGAAGCATGACGGGCCTTGCCGGTTGGGCCGGTGGCCGACTGGTGCTTGGCGCATCTCGCTGTTCATTGGTTAAAGCCCGGGAAATGGTCACCGTACTGTGGTCAGGAGGCCGGGATGGACTCGTGGCAGGGCGGAGCTGATCGCAACGCGGCTGAGGCGGTTCTGCCTGATCCCACACCACAAACAGTGGCGGAGGCAAATCCGTCATCCCCGGATGGGGGGGCCGTGCACGCTGAGCTCGGTTTTGAGCCTACTGCCTGGTCTCAGTGGCGTGCACGGCCTGGCTGGAGGTACCAACTGTCGTGCCCCAGCGACTCCTGTTGTTGCGGCTCCTCCGACGGTGGCGACGACCGGGGACACTAGGGAGGTCCACCTGGTGTTCTTCAACGTCGGGAACCGAAAAGGGATTTACCAGCTCGACGGTATTAACCGAAGCGTACCCAACATTGTCATCGGACGAATCATTCACCACTGGGCGGATCGGAGGAGGGATCCCCATCTCCGGGGGCATGAAATCTCCGAGAGTGCGGGATAGTGGCGGAACTGGTGGGGCGCGCTCTTCCTTCTTGCGCCGCCGCCGTTTGCTCTTCCCGGAAGAGGCAGGCTGGGATGACGATGCCGAAGCAGCACCCACAGATTCTGGGGGCTCAGGCTGATTCAAGCGCGCATGGATGATTCCATGGGAGCGAATGATCGTCTTGCGGGCCATCCAGTTTTTGTACTTCTGGGACCTGCGGTCGGAGACCAGCTTCCATTCATCCTCATCACCGCTATCGTCGTCTGATCCCACAAACACACCCGCCACTTGTGCTGGAGCTGGGACCAACCTGATTACATTGTTGTTAATCTGGTCTTGGAGCCAATCCTTAAACATGTAGCACCGCTGGATGGTGTGCCCCAGGGCCCGATGGTAGGGGCAATAGCGGGGGTTATCCGTGAGATGTGCCTCCTCTGGCCTCCAACACTCAGGCAGTCGCACAATCCTCTGCTCCAGGGCGCTCCGGAAGTAACCGGGGACCTGATCCTCATGGAATGAGTAAGTCAGGTATCGCGGGCCCCTGGGAGCGTGGTCTTGACGAGGGGCTGGAGGGGCCTGCCGAGGAGGTGGACCCTGATTATCTCGCCTGGGTTGTGGCGGTACATTACGCGGAGGGGCCGGCCGGTTCTGGGGCTGCCGCTGCTGGTCCGGGAACTGGGCCCGTGGAGGCGGATTCCTGTGAGGCTGTGGAGCTGGCCTCACCGGCAGCAGCTCCAACGGCCTGGGAGCCTCTATCTGGGCAACAGCAGCGGGCTCAGCCCTGCTGGCTCTCCTTGCAGGAATCATAGGAGGCAGCGGGTGTGCCTGACTGGCCTGTTGCAGGGCTTCCTCAAGACGTTGAGCTTTTTCTGAGAAGTCCCTGAACCCTCTGGGGTAATTCTGAGTGATCAGGGAAAGGACCAGCTCGGTCTTGACGTTCCCGACGCACATTGTCAGCAACTGCTCCTGAGTCAATGGCATGTCAAGGGAATACGTGAGACCCTTCCATCGGGCGACGAAGTCCGCGACTCGCTCGTCAGGCCTCTGCTTGCACTTGAAGAGGTCTGCGATACTCGTCTTCCAGGTCGTGGAACTGAACTGGTAGAGGAACTGTCTACGAAGGTCCTCCCAGCTAGTTATCGACCCGACGGGGAGCTGGCTGTACCAGACAAATGCCGGCCCTTCCAGTGTCTGGACAAAGCAGCGAAGCTTAGCGGCCTCTTGCTGCGCCGGAGTCCCCAACATAGGCCCGCACCTCGAGCTGAAATGGGCCAAATGCTGTGGCGGATCTCCGGTTCCGTTGAAGGGGGCAAAAGTGGGATTCCCGAATCCCGGAGGCGCCGGCATGTCATCCACCCATGCCGGGTATGGCTTGCCGTCCGGTGGGATCGCCACTTGCCGAGTCTCCAAGGCCTCCAAGCGGGCGATGAGTGCCGCCATCGGATCGTCCGGACATGGGTTCCAGTCCTGGCGAGGATCTCTAACCACGAGCGCATTGCACGGCCCTTCAATCGGGTCGTCGACCGGGTCGTCGAACTCGGCAGCTCGTGGGATGGCGGGCGGAGCGGCCCTTGGGGCAGTGGGAGGAATCCGAGCGGGGTCTCTCAGGTAGTCACGCCGCTCGGGAGGGTGTGGTGAAACATACTGCGCCCTCTTGCCATAGGCGATGGCCTCTCTCCTGTCGGCGAACACGGCATAATCACGGTTGCCCGGGAGAGCCTCATCGAGGGGTGGTTGTTCCTGTCCCTGCTGTCCTGGTCTAGGATCACCGTAGTCAGGCCGCCGTTCTGCAGCGCGCTCGGCGAGGAGCTGGTCAACCAGCTTCTTCTGCTCGGCGAGCTGTTGACGTAGCGTAGCCTTCTCGGGATCCTCGTCCGCCCTCTGCGTGGAGGCAGATGGGTCGGCGGGCTTTATAGCCTCGCCGTGCTCTTTACCTTTACTGACGTTTCGGCTCAACGTCAGTGCTTCAGTGGGTGTGGGGAGTCCCAGGAGGTTCCTCTGATGATGAGTAACTCTCACCGATGGATCCAACAACGGCTTGTCTTCGGGGGGAGAGCCCCCGTCGAGAAGTTCCAAGTTGTTCCCTTCTCCCGACAGGTCAGCCATATTGACTGTTTCCGTCCCTGGGGATGTACCCTCAGGGCCGCCCAGTGAATTGGGCTGTCGGCGAATCGCACTGAAGCGTAGGGCAGCGTACTGCCCCCATCCACGGATATACACGTGGGGAGTGGCTTCCTCGATAACCTTGCGGAGTACTTGAAAACACTCAACGCATCGTTGTTGGAGGGCCTCGTGGTGCCCAAATGACCCGGGGTGCCGAACCGCGGGGAGCGTGGCCAGGTCAATTTGACGGCACTGCTCACCAATATCCTCCAGGTGCACTTGACTCCCGGGATATGGCATTTGTAAGCGGTGAAGACGGGAGTGAGTCTCTCGGAGAGTTCGGCGGAAGCATTCGAACTCATCCGGGGTGAGCGATTCGGGTGCATCAAAGTCCGGTCCCGCGACTGGCCAAAACTTCTCAGGGAAGTGGCCCTCTGCAAGGACGGTCCAGAAGCTCCACGACTCAAACTCGGGACTCAGGTCTCCTTGGTCCTCTTCAACGACTGGGAATGGACGGGGAACCGGCAGTGGTGCCGAGGCGGGCCGCCGGGCCGACGGGCTAGCCGGCGGTGAATACGGCGAGCAGGCCGATTGGCCTCCATATCCCGGGCCGCCCTCTGAGGGTGGCGGTTCCCTGGCTACCACATCACGATAGGACGGGCCGGCGAGCGAACATCCTGCCATAGCGTCGGTGCTCGCCGAGGGTGCACTAAATCGTGGTTCGACCGTCGGTCCCCAGAAAAGGTCTCCGGCTTCTCCGATCGAGGCAGAAGGCGCTTCCAGAGGGGCCGGTACCAACCGCAAGCTTGATCCTTGGGGGTCTACCAGGCCCTCGCTACTCCGGATATACCTTCGGAGAGAAGCGGGGATCATATCGATCTCGCTCTCGGGAAGTACGAGGCTGACGTGCCGCATTCCTACCCCTGCCCTTGACGGCGGGATTGGGGGAAGGGCTCTGTCGCCGAATCATACTCCGCCTCTTTATCAGAGAAACGAACCGGTCGGATCTCTGTCCGGAATTCCGTAACATTCTTCCCTCGGCGTCGACGCCTCGCCTTCCTGCCCCTGGGTGGTTCTTCGGGGCAGGGCTGATCTCTGTCCTGGCGTCCTCCGGCCGTACTGGTGCTGGGGCCAAGAGGAATAGAAACCAAGGTGCGAGGGGCACCGGGACAGATATCAAAGGGGACGCGGGAAGAGATGATTCCGGGCGGGCCTCCGGGCCGAGATCGGAAGGTGGGATGACCCATGCCTCTTGGATCGGCCACACGGAGTAGCCCCTATTGGCAAATAGCGCTACCGCGAGGTGGTCCGCGGTGGCTATTGTCTGTACCAGCAAACGGGAGAGTCAACCCAACCTGCCTTTGGGGCGGTCGGGGCCTCGATCCGGGTCGGGCATAGAAGTGCCCCTGCTCAGGATGCGCAGGGGCCTGGTGACTGGAGCCAGCATTGGCTTGAGCCAACGCGGCCGCTGTTGCTAGGGCCCCAAGGTGGGCATCCTCTTCCGCTCGTGCCCGACGTTGGCGTCGGGACAGACGAGTCGGGATGAGCGGCGCGGGCAGGTGGAGAGCCCGTTCTTCGACTTGAGAGGCCTGGCGGCGATATCGCCGTGGCCTGACAGGAGCCCTCATCGCGGATCCCTGGAGCGAATCCCGGATAGGGTGGTCCCGAGCATCTTCCACCTCATCCGCATAGGGGAAGGAACTGTCGGAGCGTTCCGGGGATAAACTCCCGAAACGGTTGGACGTCGAGGTAGGCAGCGGTGCCTCCCTGCGCGGCCCTCGGGGGCGGCGTTGGTGGCGAGGTGCAGCTTCCTCGAGGTCTAGGCGAGCCATGTCCCTGGTGGGGATGACTCCCTCTTCCTCATATCTCCGCACCAAGTTGTTGATCACCCTTCTTTGGATGACCTCCGAGGGGGAGAGAGGGCGTGGTTGCCCCGCAGCTGCGGCTGCTAGGACGGCTGTGGAACGGGCGGGACCGCGCGGGGTAGCCGCGTCGGTGTTTCCCCTACCCCTGCGCCAGTGGGCGGGTGGCGATCGGGAACTGGATTGGGCGACCTGATTTCTGAAAGCAGGGAGAAAAACCCATTAACACTGACAGGAAAAGGAATCGACAACCAACCATTAGTGCCACGACGCCTTCCGTGGGGGGACCCAGGCCCTCGACGTCGCGAGACGGAGTGCCCGATTTCCCTTCCCCAGCCCCTGGCGGGTAAAACTGAATGCTCGGTCGAGAAGCATGCTGGTCTTCCAACACCTCTGAAAGCCATCGGTCTTCGTATTGAGGAGAAGAGATTCACGTCGGGTTCACCATTTTTCTGTTTCGGTGCGGATGTGCGTCGGGTTACGCTGTTCCGCCAGGACGCGTTCGCACGTGCACCCGTCGACCCGAGGGGATGGGCGCGCGGCTTGTGGCCCCTCAGTCCCACTTTCCAAGGGCGGGCGGCATTCGTCCCTTATTCAGGGGCGTCTTCTCCTTGATCGAAACCGGGATGATGGGACGTCGGCTCCTCCTTCCGTGGACGTCTCCTCGGAACTCGTCGCCTAATCCGGGTCTCCCTCATAGATTTAAGAATGTTCGTGAATCTCGTTCCCGGCGCCATGTCTCCATGGACACCGGTTAATTACGCTGCTTCCGCCCGGACGCTCCAAGGAGTCTGGTCGGGGCAGCAACCTGCGGTGAGGAGACCGGGTGGCTCTGGATGTCGGGGGCGTGTCTTAACACTGCGCCTCTGCATGTCTGCCTTCCGTCCCTAATAGGGATTCTCGAAGGCGTGATGGCCTGAGGTATCCCGCACTGGGTGCGGGGAACTGTGTTACCTGAGGTTTTCCTCAGCTTCCCATGTTTAACACGGGGTATGCCGCGAGTTTAACGTCCAGCGGGGACGGCATCGGACTGATCAACACGAGGAGTGGATCAGATGACAGAACCCCTTGCGGGGAACCTCCGACGCTGGGGCCAGTACATGGGCGGCTTCTCGAGTGAAGTGGAGTGGAATGAAATGGCATGACCCCACCGGGATGTGGCGGCCCGGGTAAGGATCAGGGTGGATGATGGAGTGAAGAGCTTGGACCCCGTAGGGGCTTCCTACGTACCGTGCGTTAGCGCGGATCAAAGTCAGCGTAGTTCGGATATACAGTTTAACGTCATGATGGACGTCGGCAAGCCGACTCACGAAGAGGTCGAGGCCGCCGGGCGGAGGATTGAACCGAACCACCTCGCACAGAGGGGGATGGAACGGCCGGGTGGATCACAGTTTTACGTCATGCTGGACGTTGGCAAGCCGACTCACGAAGAGATCGAGGCGGTGGGGAAGCACAATGGAGATACACACGTGCAGTCCCCCACAGAGGCGGATTCATAGGTGAATCAACGCAAGTGTGAACCCGGGAGGGGCTCACTGATGGACGAACCGACGTAAATACGACCGGGACGACCAGGTGGCGGGCTTGAACCTCGGAGAGGCTTTCTACGTACCCTGTTTAGAAGACAGGGATCAAAGTCCACGTAGATCGTTCTGTTTGTAACACTCTACCCCCATGGGTGAAGGCCACTCCAATCCCGACATCCCTGCAGAGACGAGCGGGTGGGGGCCACATCCAAACCGGGAGGACCCTGCGTGCGGGGCACGAGATCAGGTGATGCGGACGGTTTAACGTCTTGCCGGACGAAGTACAGTTTAACGTCGTGTGTTGAGGATGAAGACGCTTGGCAGTTTAACGTCTTGCAGCGCGGACGTGGTGCAGTTTAGCGTCATGCAGGACGAAACACTTGGCAGTTTAACGTCTTGCAGTGCGGACGTGGTACAGTTTAACGTCCTGCAGGACGAATGCTGAACAGTTTAACGTCTTGTAGCTCGGACGATATGCTAGGCAGTTTAACGTCGTGCAGCTTGGACGTGTGCAGTTTAACGTCATGTGGGACGAATGCAGTTTAACGTCGTGCGAGACGTATGCAGTTTAACGTCGTGCGGGACGTTGAGGCCGCCGATAGGTCCGTGTCACTTCGCGCAAGCCTAAGGGGGCCGCACGGGAAGACGACGCATGGTGCGGGCACCCGGGATGAGGGTCGTTGGGCGCCACGCAGGCGGGTACCCAAATGGGGTCAAAGGGGGCGACCCTGGCGGTTTGCGCGCAAAAGAGGAGCTTTGCGCGCAATACCGCGGGTCGGCGCGCAAATGGGCGGGCTGGCGCGCAATTGGGCCAGCACTTTGCGCGCGAATGATAGAGATTGCACACACCGGGCTTCGAATAGCGCACGGGGGCAACGGCTCATTCTTTAATGAATGGCCACTTTGAAAATGGGGGGTGCGCGCAATCGGGCTGGATTGCGCGCACCCGGGGGCAATTGCGTGCAAGAGGCTTCTTTTGCGCGCAATTGCCTTTGAGTGAAGGGTTATTCAAAGGAAAGGGGCCAAAGGGATTGCGCGCGAAGGCGAACCCCGCGGCTTTCTTGCGCGAAAGAAAAGAGGTTACCTGAAGATCGGCATTGCGCGCGGAAGGGGTTGGATTGCGCGCACGAGAGGCCGTTCGAATTCTGGCAACCTTCAAAACGTCGGGGGTCGCCTTATATTTATAGGCAACCCCGGGCGCGGAATCCGGTTCTCGGGCGCGGAATTCTCTTCGCGGGCGCGGAATCGGGCCCGGCGCGCAAGGGAGCCGCGCAGGCCACAGGCGCGCAAAATTGCGCGCCGGCTCAGCGCATTGCGCGCATCCCGAGCGGTTTGCGCGCGGCTCATCAACTTTGCGCGCGGGGCTCCAATATTCCGCGCAAGGCCTCCGGGCCCTCCGGAACGTGCTTCTGACTCTAAATATGACCTCGCTTTCCGCATCCGGAGCTTCGTTTGGGAACAATGGACTTTTCCGGCGTCTACAGATGCAATGAAATGTGATTTAAATAAATTGATGGTTTTATTGAATTTCTTTTTTGGAATGGATTTCAAAAAAAGGACGGTTCTATTGAAATGGTTGAAATGGTTGATTTGGAATAGTATTTATGGAATATAAGATTGTCATGTGTTGATATTTCATATATGGAATGATTGAAGTATAACATGGGGCTCAGTTAAAAATGTGTAAGGGACCATTATATATTAGTTAAATTGTGAAGTCTTGGTAGATCGATGAGAGAATTATCATGAGTATAAAACTATCACCCAAGCAAGCCATTGTGGATATTTGGATATGTGTAATGTAATGGGTATGCAAAAACGGATGTTTGAGAATTAGTTTTAAAGTATTATTTTATTTCTTTTCTTAGAAACAAATTTGGATTGGGAAAACAATTTTAATATTTAAATTGTTTTATATTTTGAAATAAATTATAAAATTATTTTAAAGTGTTTTATTTAAATTATTGTATATAACTATTCTAACGTGTTCTATCTCAGTGGCAATAGTAGGAAAGTCATTTGGGAAAAAACTACTGAGTTTCATTACTTATCAATACATTGGAAAACTGGTTCTTTTATAGATGTTTTTTTGAGATACTTATAAAGGTAAAACATCACAGTTATTTAGTGGTTCTTCATGAATCTTAGAGTTGGTGTTGGATCATGGAGTCTTTTTATTGGAGTCTTTTAAGTTTCTCCTAGATTTAATTTTTTTAACTCTATTGATTTTAGTAGAATTATATTTTTTCACTATTACTGTAGTTGAGTTTGATATATAGTTGTTATAAATTTATTTTATAAATTTTTATCATGAACCATTTAGTAATTATTTTGAAAAGGTTTAATGGGTTAGGTGGTCTTATTTTTCATGGTAAAATCATTCCCCATTTATTTTTGAATCACTTTTCATTTATTTCTAGTATTTTGTTCCTTGTCGATGTCTCTTAAGGCCTAGTATAAATTTTTCCATGACTCAAGCCAATGAGGTAGGGAAGGATGTTATAAGTGGAATTAGTCTTGGCAGATCCATTTTTCATTTTTGGAAATAATGACAGTTTTGGTCTGTCCAAATATTTTGGGGAAAATATTATCATTTTTCAATATTTGAATTTTGATTCATTCTAGTTGAGTCCTTGAGTTGTTTTTTTAGTAGGATGTAGGATTTTCAAGACATGAAATGTAGAGAATAAAGAGAAATATATAGCCTTTTTTATGAAAAACTTCAAATTACCATGGAGTTTGGTACATTACTATTTTAGTGAGACTTATAAGAATGTAATCTCATTCTCATGGGTTTAGTCAATGAAAAAAAAATTACATGAATTATAGAGATGACTTCCCAAAAGGGGGTGCAAATTTCATATTGATAAATGATTTATAATTTGATTCAAATAGGTTAATTTTGGAAAGTGTTAAAAAATAAAATGGATGATTAGAAAAAGGACATAGTTTTGGTATTTTGAAAATTTTTAGATTTTTAAAAGCATGGTGGAATTTTCAACATGGTTTGAAAAAGGAAAGTGTTGATTATTATATAGAATTGTTATGATAATTAGAATGTGGTATAATTTGAAAATGTTAGGCCTTTAGTTTCCTGAGAGTGATACTGATAACAATTATTATGTTGATGTAAACTGGAACTCGGTAGGCAACGTACAAACAAACCAATAAAAGCTGCTAATAATGTGGTTTCACTTTATCCACAGGTGATCCAACTACTGCTATATAGTTTTTAATGGCTTTTAAATCTATATTAATGTTTTTAGGATTCATGTTGATACCTATGGGAAATGGTGGGAACTATAATGAATGGAATAAGTGGAAGTGGGACACCTATTTATAAGGTAGAGGAAGGACTCAAAACTGAATGGATGGATCAGTGAATCTTTCTCCTTCACCAAAATGTAATATAGTATGTTTCTAGTTAGGATCATTGAATGAAATCAATAGATATTGTACAACACGACCTAGATCATGCCACAATTGTAATTATATGGGGCATCTTAAGTAATATTGTGATAGTCCTCCATGGTCGGATGTTCATGACACTTCTCATGTGTGTAATACATTATATGAATTGATGATAAGAGGTTTGTAGAATTACACTCTATATTAGAGATGAGATATCCATGGATATTCAAGTAATACCATGACACCTTAGCAATGGAATTCTCAACAAGGAAATAATGATCAACGTGAATCGAGTAAGAAGTTTTATAGAGGTGAGAAAGATATTTTAGATGATCAATCGGGACCATCTTTGGTGATAGGTTCGATTTATTTGAATTATACCTTTATTCAAGATTTTTTTTATATGGGTGAATCCAATTCCATTATTTCTTTTCGTTTTAATTATTTTCTAGTTTCAAATGTTGGGATGATTCCTTCTCTTTTGAAAAGTAAAACTCTTCTTGGTTGAAGATAATGTTGATCCTTTATGTGTTGAGAATGCTCGATAATTGTCGACAGATTTGAGTTCAAATTGGATTTATCTACTCATGATATAGATATTTATGAAATTATCTAGGTTTTCTATTAGATGAAAATGTTTAATGCCCATATTGAATGTTATACATGTGGGGTCATCTTTATGACTGAGGATTGCGTCGATCATTTCTTTAGTGGAGAACATAATTAAAAGGATGATGCAACAAGATTATTGGAAACAATAGTTAGAATGGTGTCATACCATTTGATATTTTTGACTTCTTCATCAGTGTATGAGTTCAGGAATATTAGTTTCCCAGGAGTTTTTGATCAGTGTCCAAATATTTTTCTTGAGTATTTCCCATTTTTTTCACCTATATGAGAAGTTGAGTTTATAATTAATATCTAAGTCACTTTTTTCTTAATTAATGGATCCAAAAAAATAAGGTAATTTAATGTCAATATTTATGATTTGGAAAGAAAAGCGTGCATTCAGCCTTGCACATCTTTGTTGGAAGCAACAACCAAGTTTGTGAAAAAGGTAGATGGAACTCTTCTGTTGTGTGTAGATTATCATATTCTTAACAAAGTTACAATAATGAATAGTGATCCATTTTCATTCATTTATTATCTATTTGATAAATTGAGGGGAGGTCATTTTTGCTCAAAATTTAACTTTTGAGTAGGATATCACCAATTGTAGTTTTGGAAGGAGGGTGTTTCAAAGACATCCTTCAGATGAACAGATAGCCATTATGCATACATGGTTTTTGATTTTATACTTCAAATTAACTAGTAGTTAATATGGAATTTATGAATAAATTTTTTTATAAATATCTTGACTCTTTTGTGGTGGTGTTTTTAGATGATATATTGTTGTATTCAAGGCCAAGGGATGTTCCTGAGCGACAGTTAGCAATAATGTTGGGAATCTTAAGGGATCATTTCATGAATTTCAAATATTAAATGTTTTATATTTTTATACTAGATGTATGTTTACTTAACCATGTAATATCTAAAAGTTCTATTTATGTGTATCAATAATATATAAAGGTTGTAGTTTCATGGGAACCACTTAAGAAAATAATTAATATATGCAGTTTCTTTAGTCAAAGTGGTTATTACTGATTTTTTTTCATTAATTATCATGACTAGTTTCAAAAATAGTATCATTGAAAAGGAATAATTTTCGATTAAAATAGAGAATGAAATGTAATAATTATTTTCAAGAGCTTAATGTACACCTTACATTAACACCAATCATGATATTTTAGAAATAATGAAAGGGTATGTGGTCTATTATGATGCTTTGGGGTCTGCCTTTGGATGTATTCTCATGAAAGGAGATCATATTGTTTCTTATGGATCAAGTATTTTATGGTTTCTTGAGAATAACTAGACAACACACAATTTGGAGTTAGCTACTATAGTCCATGATTTAAATACTTTGTGTCATTACTTATTTGGTGATAAATTTATAGAGTTTACGAATCATAAGAGTTATAAAACATATTTTCCCAAAATGAGATTTGAACTAGAGACAAATAAGATTAATAGTTTATATATAAATGTTTTAATATGACATAATTTATCCACCAGGTAATGGAAAATTGGTGTTAGATTCATTATGCATAAATTCACATACATAGTTAATAAAAGAAGAATCAGATGAGTGGTTGTTAATGTCATCCCTAGATGACATGTATTTTGAATGTGAAGACTAAGGGGAAGATGTTGTTTGATTTCTAGTTCCATCCATTTTTTATTTGGTAAATATTGTTATCGAGTGATAGAAATTTGATTCAGAATGCATTACAATAAGTTCAAAACTCAATGATGGGGATACTATTGAGGGATTGATGATAAATGGTTCTCCAGTTTTGTCATTTTATAATCATATGGTTGTTCTACTGAATTTTGAGGAATAAATTATTCAATATTACCCCAATTCAGGATGGTTTGTTCATCATGGAATAAAAAATATGTATAAGGTGTTGAAAACATAGTTTTGGTTGGTCAATATGAAAAGAAAGGTGGTAGAGTTTCTTTAGATATGATTTACTTGTTAGCATATAAAGGCATGACATCAGTGACCAAGAGGTATGTTGCAGTCATTACCTCTTCTTATTTGGAAAGGAGAGCATATAGCTTTGGATTTTTTAATAGGTCCTCCAAGAATGGATTGGAAACATGATTCCATATGGGTGACAGTACATCGACTCAAAAAGTCTGCCCATTTCATATTTATTTGTGATTCTCATACATTTAAGGACTTGTCCAAAATCAATATCTAAAAGGTGGTAAATGGGAATGACATACCAATTTCAATACATTTTGATAGATATCTGAGGTTTAATTTCTATTTCTGGAAATCCATAGAGAAATAACTTGGTACTCATTTGACAATGAGCATGGTGTATCATCCACCAACATATGGGGAATGAGAAAGTGCAATAAAAAAATGGAAGACATGTTGCGGTATTATGTAATGGATTTTGGTGGCTCATTGGAAGAGAATGTACCGTTGGTGGAGTTGTCATATAATAAAAGTTATTCGGACTTGATACATATGACACATTTTGAAGCATTTTATGGGAATCCTTATCGTTCTCGGCTATGGTTGGTGGAAACATGTGGGACTTCACAAGTTGGTACAATCCTTGTGTAAGAGAGAACATAGAAGATTTAGTTGATTATGAAGAAAATGCAGATGTCTTAGAGTCGACAAAAACCCTATGATGATCACCATTGATGATTGTTGTCATTCGAGGTGTGTGTTCATGTGTTATTTAGGATCATTCCATGGCTTGGGGATCATTGTTATGAATTGTCAAGAATGGTATCACCTAGATACATAGGGCATTTATTGATGCTGGAATGGGTTTGTGATATGGAATATCCGTTTCCATTACCACCATGGTTCAATGTAGTTGATTATGTGCTTCATGAATCTCATTTGAAACAGTGGAATCCTAACCTTACCATGTGATTCGATGAGATTACATTGAGCTAGAGTCGAATAATTCATTGGTTCATGTGCCAATGAGGATTTTGGACTCAAAATAGAAATTATTTCATCAAAAAATCATGAGCCTAGTATGGGATTATTGGAATCATGGAAAGATTCAGAAAGAAAGTTGGGAATGCGAAAAAAATACTTGAGCATTGGCCAGATCTCTTTCAGAACAATGACAGTTTTCTACTTTCTGGGGATGTAAATTCCAATGGTGGGGAGAATATATCACCCCTGATTTCAAGTATGTAACCATTATTTATTCTTTTAATGTATGTAACGTGTTTAGGGGATGTTGGGTAGGGTTTGGAAGACTTATGGATTAATTTTGGGGATTTTCTAAAGGTTAATTATTTGAGAAAGGTTATTGGAAACCGTTAAATTCCTAGACGAAACCTTGCATTGTGAGACAATGGATGATGGGGCGACACAATGTTTTAAAAATAGTTTTTCAAAATTGCGTGGCTACCCCGAATAAACTGTGAATAGTGGGATAGAGGGATTTGTCATGGTTGCCACATGATTTGTCTAACTATGAAAGAAAACCATGTGAGAGATCCATGAGGAAGTGGTTGGTGCATAGTTTTCACATGGTTTCCTAACTATGTAACTGAACATACGAGGTTTAAAAAAAAGATACTTAAAAATTGTATATGGGATGAGATTAACATAAAATGACGTTTTTCTATATTTTTACCATAACATGATATTTTTTTCCTCTCAACATCTATGGAATTTTCCCCCATTGAACCAGAGGCAATACAAATGCTCTTCTTACTGCGTTTAAGCCCAATTCCCCTTGTAGGTCTCCTTTTGTGGTAGCATTTCCATGTTTTTCTTAGATATACTTTCTTCTCTGTCTCACATTTATAGGTCTAGTGTGATTCAGATAGAAATAAGGTGGTTGATTCCAATAAAGGTTTTATTTGTCCTTATTTATCTTAGGGAAAGAGATCAATGGTGGGTTCTTGGAGATTCGGCCATATTTTATTGGTTTTTTGTTACTATTCTTCTCTTATAACATATTTCCAAAGGTAGGTGGAATCACCTTCGACTCCCATCATTTGAAAATTAGGGATAAACCTGAAATTGATTATTTTTATTTCAAATTGAATGTTTTGCTTCAAATTTATTCGGAAAATATTCTGAAATGCTTTATGGGAACCCTCTTTAGTAGTAGTTTTTGAAATTTTGATAATTGGGTGTTTTGGTTGAATGTTATTTTGGTAACATGATTTTAAAATGATGGTTTAAAAATGGGTTTTTTGGTTTTGAATCATTAATATTGTTTTCAATAATAAGTTGGTTTTATTGAATTAGTTTGTGGGATTGGTTTGCAGTAAAAGAATGGTTTTATTGAAATGGTTGAAATGGATCATTTGGCGTAGTTTTTTTCATAAATGGTTAGAATGCATTCATATTACATATAGGGCCTAGTTGAAATATTACTTGGGGATCAGTTCCAAAGGCGTTATGGAATATGGTATATATTTTACATTATAAAGACTTGGTAGGTTAATTAGTGACCACACATGATTATGGAACTTCATCCTAGGAATGATTGTATAGATATGTGGATATGTGGAATTGAATGGGTATTCAGAAATGGATGTTTGATAAATGGTTTTAATGGATTTTTTTTATTTTCATGGAAATGGATTTGGTTTGGGAAAACATTTTTGGATTGGAAATTGTTTTATAATTTGTTTTAAACTATTTAAATTATTGAAATATTTTTATATATATTTTTTTAAATAACATTTCAAACATTTTATATCACAGTGGCATGAGTAGGGAACTCATTTGGGGAAAAACTATTATGTTTCATTAATCACCCACGTATTGTAACATTGGTTCTATTGCAGCGGTTGTTTATTGAGGTACATGTAAAAGTAAATAATCACACTTCTTTCTTGATGCTTCGTGATTCTTGGAGTCGATGTTGGATCTTTGAGATATGTATTTGTAGTCTGTTGAGTTTCAATTGGTTTTTTTCCAATGCACTCTTTGTATGTTAGTAGTCTTCCGATCTGGTACTCTGATTGTAGTTGGGTGTGATATAATGTTTTTATTCTTTGATTTTATACATTTTTATCATGCAAAATTTAGTGGATATTTTTCTTACAGAGTGTTTGGGTGGGGTTTTTTATTTCAAAAGGTAAAAGTATACCCCAACTATTTTGAAGGCCTTGTAATTTTATTCTAACATTTGGCGCATTGGGGTTGTCGATTAATACCCAGAAAAATGCATTGTCGACTCAAGATAATGAGGAGGGAGGGTATGTTACAAAAATTATTTTACTATTATAGAATGAATTTTAATTTTCATATTAATATCATTTCACATTTTTTCTAGTTGATAACTTTTTATGGAATGGTGAAAAAATTGGTTTAAATAAGTCTGAAATTAAATAAATAAATTTATATAACATATTTTTGAAGAGATTGATATTCAACCAAAAAATGAATTTGGTAATAACATGATGAGGAACCCCCTCATTGCCAATAACATGGACAATTATGAACATGGATGAAATGTATTGAATTAGTTTTCAAAAATTGATCAATAATTTCATATTGACTATTATGATAGTGACATATAATTTTTATCACCCAAAATGATTTTTGGATTTATCATAAACATAATAGCAAAATTTTCTCAATTTTTTAATTCTAGAAAATGATTCAATTAAAATGAAATAAAAAAATCATTATTAAATAGACATATAATATACATAATACATATA
Organism: Viscum album; assembly: GCA_963277665.1. NCBI lineage: Eukaryota > Viridiplantae > Streptophyta > Magnoliopsida > Santalales > Viscaceae > Viscum > Viscum album. The sequence goes on along the minus strand of OY728159.1, from coordinate 1,751,728,611 downwards.
ATTTATGATCATTGATTCATTTTTTAAATATCATCTATATATTTCATCGTAAAATTAATTATTATTATAAATTATATTAAAGTTATTGATTGATATACATGAATGGAAATTTATTATATTTAATGTGTGATGATAGCATGAAAAAGAGAAATTTGTTTTTTAATTATTATTTATTCTTAAGACTATATATAACTTCATATATTATTAATTTTATGATATATTTAGGATGTAAAAATTATTTTTAAGTGTAAATAGAATTATAAATTTGATTTAAAATATTATATAGAAATTTACATGAGATAAGTGTGATGAACAATGAAAGACAACCATATGATATATTATTTTGTATTTGAAGTGTTATTTTTAAACAATAATTATTAGTTAATGGCACATTAAATGAATATTTTTGTTGAGATATATTGTATAATAATTGGCCCCTCTTTGAGTTTGAATTTTTTTCCTTATTTTATTAAAATTTCATATTTAATTTAGAGTACCAACATGGTGAAACATTATTTATTGAAAAATTATATGTGGAAAGATTTGGGAAATTTTAGACTCATCCTAATGAGGTGTTTGTTTATTGAATATTGAATATATCTTATTTAACTTATTTGATAAATTTGGTATTCTAAAAAACCCATGGGTTAGTATGTATTCATTTTTTATTTTATATAGTATATATCGAATTTATTTAATTAATCATTTTCATGTGGAGGATTAGGATTAGTGTGACATGATTGATTTGTTTAAATTTCAATAGTATATTAATTATTACTACATGAGATATTTAATTATTATATTTCAATATGAAGGACTATGGAGGCTAAATAGCTATATATATGTGCATTTAAGATGTTGGGGAGAGGAGGGAGAAAATATTTTATATTTTCAAACAAAGTGTCATGGAAATATATCTATCCTTAAGAACCTTCTATAATAGGGTTGATAATTTTTTATGATACGTTAAGGATCATGAATATATGTCACACCCTTATCCTATCAGTTATAGGAGTCTTAATATTTGACATAAGTTCCATCAATAGGGCATGGAAATATGTTTATCCCTTCGAGCTGATACATTAGAGGATGAAAAACTTGTTTTTTCTCATTATTATTCTTGGTCTATGAAAATATATCTATCCTTCTTACCATATTATAAATAAGATATTAAATTATGGGATATTTTTTGGGATATATATACAAAATTCCAAAAGAGTTAGAATTTTTAAACTGAGAATATACATATCACCTGATTTAGAAATTCTATATGTTGTTATTTATCTAAGAGATAAGGTCATACAATATACAATTATGAGTAATGATTGTATGATAGGATATATGTAGAAAATATATATTTGTGAGGTTAAGAACAATTTATTATAACCTATGTATTGATTATTTTCTATAAGTTTTTGTCTTTATGTTATTTGTGATCAATTCATCATGGAATCTTCATCAAATATGATTTATAACTCACATGGAACAATATAACATGCACTTAATATTTAGTTTATTAACCAAAACCAATATTTAATTCTCTATAGTTATGATCATATATATACTTATATCTACACTAATTTAATAATTATATATTCAGTTATTTAAACTATTCATATAAAAATTAAATTGAATACCAATGATAAATTAATAAATCATTGAGACTAATTGAAAACATTTTGTTGTTAAGGAGAAACATTTAACAGTAAATTTGACTCAGGACATATAGTGATTATTTTGATAAAAAAATTTAAAATCACTCATAGACCATGTTTTTTAATGTATTAGTTGGATGGTTAAGGTATTTTCAAAACATGGGATGTTGGATATAAATATTCATATCCCTCATTATTATAATGAAATATCATGTTACATAGATTGTTTGGGATATCATTATATTAGATTCATTTGAATATTTTATTTAATTACATAAGTTAATGTTGATTTATTTTATTATTACACTATCATTAGTACACCATGGGTGAGGATTTGTTGCATATAATGAGTTTTATTACAACATATATAATTTCAATGCAAATTATTCGTAGTTTTCATAAAAATTCCTTGATTTTAGAAATATATGAATTGAAATTGATATATAAATAATTCAAGAACAATTAAAATGATAATTATAGAGGATTAAATTTTTGTTAATTAATATTTTGACGACATATTATTAATCTATAATAACAAGATATTAGATATCTGCATGTATTTATATTGATTTATTTCCTTTTAAATGTGATTATATTTTGATTCTGTTCTTATGTTTTATTTCACTTTGGACTATTTAAATATGTCTGTTTCATAGTAATAGTAATATAAATTTAAATATATTAATATAGTATGAATGCTAGAAATGAATTAATGGAATGTTAGAAATTTTTTTAAGGGTATTGATTCCATACTCTATTTATAAAATTAATTGAATAATTTATATCTCTTACTTGGAATGATGAATTGAATATGTATTTTTAACTTATAGTAAAAAACCTTGAAATAATTAAATATAATATTATGATTTAGGCGTGTTTATATAGAACAATATATGAAGATATATGATTTTTAATTTTTACTAAAAACGTTGTGAGGATAAGAAATATGTTAATTATTATGGAAAATTCAAATTCAAATGTATTTTGAAATGATTTTCATTTTTTGAATTTAGATATATGATTTGTATTAATGATAATAAAAATGTAAAGGAATTATTTTAGTTTTTTTATGATTAATATTCAATGAACATGGTAAAATTTATCAAATGTATTTTTTATACATGTTATGATATCATTTAAATTATTATAAAGAATCATTATGATCGTAACAAAATAGTATTTAATTGATAAGTTTGATGAAACAAAAAAAGTGTCATTGTTAATAGTGTTGTTTTTTCATTATTTTTATATTTTTATAATTAGTGATACTATATTATTAAAAGAGTTTTTATATAATAATTTTAGGCCTACATTATTATGGATTACTGGACTACATTGCATGATGATGATATTAAATCTAAAGAGGTGTTTTCTTGAATTATAGTGTACATTTATTGTATAAATTTAAATTGAAATAAATCATGATTAAATAAAACAGTTCAATATATGGGGTTATTTCATGGAGATCATACTCAGTGGAGTTGAATAGTATGATGTGATTGAATTTATATAATGCCTATAATATTTTTTTTGATTTATGTTCCTTGAAAAGAAAAGTTATCGGGAGATAAAGAATGGTAAATAAAAAAATGTTATCTTTATTCATGTTAGAAAATAGAATGAAAATTCTATATATGAAGAAAAAAATGAAATAAAAATAATATTTAGTATAAACCATATCACTCCATGTATTGGGTATTGATCATTATATATGTAAATTTTTTTACCGAGATGTATTAACTAAAATCATAAAAATTTATAATATAAAACATGAAATGTGATTTCATTTCAATAATTTTATGTGTAATTATGTTAGAACTATAATTGTATTATAACAAAATTTTCTTGATATTTATATGCCAACAAAAAATACAATATATAAATATGATTAATAATTATGTTCATAAAATTTTATGATATGATTATACTACATTAATCTAAAATTTTTTGAATTTATTTTGTGGTATGATATGAATTTAAATATTAAAATTATGATTTGGGGAATTATTTTAATGATTAAGTGATATATGTTATTATGATTCATCTATTAGATAAACAAGATTATTTCCATTGATTAACTAAAAAATGTATATAACTATTAACAAAAAATTGAATAATTACATATTAATGTGTCACTTAATCAAAATAAGGTTAAATACTAAATAAAAAATATAGTTATCAAATTAAAACATACCATTGTGTGTATTTATGATATTGAAATATTGTAATTGAAAATTAAATGGTACATTAAAATATTTTATACATTATTATATGATTTTTTTCATTTAAATGATTGAAATGTAATTTTTTTTATTTTGTAGTATTATTAATAGACTACATTTCATTGATTAAATTCCCTATATTTATTTAATTTCTGTCATTTTTATAATATTATCATGTTCTAAATTGTTATTAAATTGGGATAAAGGTTTTTCAATACTAATTGACATTAAGGATCACGAATTTGATAATAAAATAGAGTAATGATTTTCATTTGGTAAAACGAGGAATATAGGAATTTTCGTCAATCTGTGAGGAAATACATGGATCATTTTGGAAATATGATGTATGATGTTATTTAACACCTGGATAGTTAGATAGTATCACAATATTGAGGGGGAATTCATGAATATGAAGGTAAAATGAGGTCTCACCCATTATAAAGTACAATTAATATTCTTTTAGAAGAATTTCATGGAAAAGAATATCAATAATTGGGATTCTTTAATACTAATATTTTTTTAAATATAAATACATTTTTTCCAATAAATGAAACATTCTAATTAATAATGTTTGTATGAATTTAAGAAAATTAATTTATGAAATGATTTTGATATGTAATTATTGTTCTAAAATTTAAATCAAAAGACATATATAATTATTTCTCCAAGATAATAATATTAATTACTATGTCATATAAATTTAATGTAATTAAATATTCATTATAATTCTTTAATAACAAGTTATAAAATTAATTTTTTAGTATTATAATTTGGGATGGGTGGAAATGAGTTTGTCCGTGAGATAAAACATTTAATAAGATTATGAAATATTTATTTTAGATCCAAGAATAACTACATTTTGGGTATATTATTTGACAAGGTATGTTATTATTTGAATGCTAAATTCTATTTAACAATTTTGTGATAATATCTAAAACTAAAATAATTTTTTTGTTTTTATAATAATAAACATAATGATCTTTTCATTCCCAATATTATTTAATATACACACACCCTCTCAATATTACCAGTCACCCTCTTCCTTCTTCAAGATTCATACAACTAAATTCAAAATATATTTTATATCCTTATGTATTAGTCAGATTTATTTTAAAAATAAACAATAATTCACATAATTTCTTTTCTTGTCTCATTTGTTTATTTTTTATTATATTTGAAAATCTATATTTCGAGACATTTTTTCTATAAATATTTAAAATTTTCATCATGGTATAGAATTATAATCCATTCATGAAAATATAATTCAAGCCCACAAAATAATGTAAAATACCTACATCGTTCACATATCCACAATTTATTCACTTTGATTCAACTAAATCCTTAATTTTTTTTATCATTTTGATTTTTTTACCTTGAGGATATTGAATTAAAATGAATGTTCTTCATAAAATATTCTGATTACGCTTCTTTTATGTTAATACTAATGTCTTATATGATTTTATTTTTTTTAATGTCATTGTGTAAATTATAATAGATAATCCAACACCTAATACCAAAATATAAATCCCAGATGTCCATATATTTATGAATTAATATTTATAGATTATTATTATTGTGATTTATTTCATTCCCATGGAAGAACAATAATTTTTCCCAGTGAGGTAGTCACTCATTATATCTATAGGGTGAATATATTAAGAATGCTTCCCAAAAAGCGATGATGTATTCCTATAATTTATTAAATATATTTTGTTAACCAATTATGATTGACAAGGTCATTTTTACCAATATATAATAATTATAAGATCAAATAAAAACGTACATTCTTGTTCTTTATATTTGGGATATTTCCAATTTATGGGACCAAATAATTAGATGAAGTGTATTAAATTAAAAAAATAAAATCATATACCCAATATGGATTGACACAAATAGTCTTCCAAAATTGTAATGATTTTGGGATTGTATCATAACATAGTGTATTATTTTTCATAGGGGTATAATCATTGATAAATTATATATGGGACATGAAAAAAATAAGAATGTTTAAAATATAGATAATATTTATACAATTAATGTGATTCATGGACACTATAGAAATGGTGATAAATAGTTTATATCATTTTTGGTAAAATAAAGAATATTATATATTATATATACATTATGGATTGATTTTTCTAAATGATATACTATTGATAATGAATAGAAAATTATTAATTAATTTATATAATTATATAATTTAATTTTTATAACCTCATACATTTTTTAAAATTCATATAATATTCAATGGAATTGATGTATTTTTATGGGGATAAAATATTTATTGTGAAATAAAAATAAATAAATATGTTCATATGATAAAGATAATATTATAGAAAAGTGAAATAAATTTCTTTGGTACGTTTTCTAGAGATTCAACATATGATTTTTCATATAATATTTACTTGTTGGGACCTCTTTGATGTTATATTTTTATCCTTAATGATATAGATTGTTTAATTGGGTCATTCCCTTTGATTTTATAAATTGTATTTTTTACTAAAAAATATTTTACTATTATATTTTCTATTATATCTGGGTGATGAATTCACTGATTGAATAACCTATATGTGATAAGATTCAAACAATTTTAAACATAATATGTTCATATATTTGTTTGAGGTAAATATTGGGTTCTCTTCTAAATATGATTTATAATACTATATATTATAGTCTGAGGATGAATACAGATGGAATGAGTATTTTATTAGTCATTAAATATTTTGAAAAAAAGTTTTCTAATTGATTTTTTTATTAATTTTCAATGCTTAGGGACAGGTATGACATGAATTAATTATTAAAATTTTCCATGTAATATGATTTATTTATTTATTATTTATCAAGTAGTAGGGCTTATGTAAATCCACAAATAAAAGAAATATCATCACTACTTCTGAGAGAGAGAAGATAAAAAAAATTTATACGAAAATAAATCATATCCAGGGTTATTTATGTCCTGAAAATCATATGGGAAAATATAGGTAAAATTAGATTGAATATGGTTATTTTATGTCCAAGAATGTATATATCCAACTATCAACTTACAAAAAAGAAGATGATTAATTATTTTTTTATATGATCAATCGATAGAAAAATAAATTATGAATATAAGTAAATACCAAACCTCAGATTCATTGTCCGGGTGGGTAATTTATTTCATGGTAATAATATTACCATAGACCATATTCCCATGATCAAATTTTAGTGGTCCTCAAGATATAAGATACATTTAAATTACATTATAACATAACATTAACATATTCCGAGTACATATATTTATTCCATAATTCTAAAGTTAATTTAGATCATGCATAATGTTCCACATAAATATTTAGGTAAATATAAATTATAGTAAAGTGTGTGATCAAATGACCTATCAGGGGAATTGTAGAAGAAAATCTAACAGGGAATATGAATGGCGTAGGAACTAGATCAATGAATAAATCAATATAAATTTATATATATGATTATAAAAATTCCCTAATGTAAAAATAAATATATTTTCACTAGGATAAAATTAATTATCCATATAATGATGTAAATGATGGAAATCCATAATTTTAGACATCATAAACCTGTCGTCATTACCTTATAATAAGGTAAAATATTAAAATAGATGTCATGGTCCCATTATACAATCCCTGTGGCCTCATGATAATTACTAGTGTATTATGAGGTATATAATTCTATTACCCAGCCATCACATAAATGTATACTGAATTACATAAAAGAAAAAATCTGAATAGTCTTTACTTTTACTAATTTTCAATTATGAACTTCTTAGAAATTTTTGGAACAATTTGATAAGGGAACATAACATATAATATTTTCCCACATAAAAAATGAATTATAGTGATTAACAATAGTTTTCCATACTTATTGAATTAATAATGTTTCATAGGCAAATTACCATTAGTCATATAGTGAAAAATTATTGATTCACAGTATTTATATAGTTAATTTATCAAATAGAGAATATAGATTTTTAGTTAATGGGAACTTAGAAAATAATAATATTATCAATGTGTTTGGGCTGTATAATTATTGAATTTGAAATGTTGGAAGACCAAATATATTATGTATAGATTCCCAGTGAAATATAATAAAATCCTTCATTATGGTTGGTAAAGAACATTAAAATCATCAATAATATATCCTTTGAGATTATAAAAATGTGTGTAGTTAGCTTAGATGTTTTTCACTAAGTAATGATCAAATATAAATAGGGAAGAAATTTTTTATAGTAATTAACAATTATACAATTCATGCTAGATCCTAATTCGACTTGATTTTATATGCACATGGGTATTGTTCCTATGAGAACATCACAATCCGTACCAACATTTATGAGTATTTTTTTGGAAATATGAATGGTTAATCATAGTAATGGAAAATAACCTAGAAATGGTGTGAGTGAGAAAAGTACATAGACAGATTAAATTACATAATGAAAAAAATATAATGATATCAGAAAAATAATTTTTTAATAACATGGAAATTAAAAAGGGAAAAAATGTAAATGTAAATAGAAAATTTGATGATAATGAAACATTACCCTTACCACTCTCGGGTTTCTTATCTTAATGTAAAATGCTAAAAAAAACTAAACACATCATAAATTAAGAGAAAGATATTGTAAAAATTCAGTGAGAGAGATATGATGTGAGATTCATGATTTTTTTGGGGAATGGGAATAATGTATTGGTGTTTAAAGTGGTAGTGAGTGTGATTTAATTGGATAAATTGTTGATTATTTTATTACTACACAATCATAATTTCTCTTCTACCCAACCCCCCTCTAGTTCCCATAACCTACCTTGGAAATCCTCTATAATTTTTATGGGAAAATATAGTTAAATTAAATATCCTTATTCGACTATATTCATGCTTACATATATATGATATCACATTTATTATATTTCACTATATTTTACAATTTACTTATCTTAATAAACTATTTTTGTAAAAAAATTACAAATTTCACAAATTTTTTAATTTAAATGTCCTTATTCCAAATATAAGATTCATTTCCTAAATTAATTATATAAATATGATCATTTTTTTATTTATATAGAGATGAAATAATTAATAATAAAGTGGTATCAGAGTAAAAATCATTTCATATCACAATGAATGTACACATTAATACGGAAAAACCTATTATGAAAAAAAACCCTTATCAAACTAGTGTAATCAATAACTGAAATGTGTTATATTATTGTACTGTTATGGTATGGTCAATAAGAATATAGTCTGGTAGTGACATAAATAAATCAGATCCTCTCGCATATACAATTATTCTCCAACCATAGTGGTTATATTTGTTTTGGGATAGGTTATGTTTGAAACCATGTGGTGCTACCTCATCCCAAATATCTCAAAGATTAAATTCATAATGTATTTTCCTACTAGTCATTGACATGGTTCATTACTTCTACAATTATTAACTATTATCATAACCCTTATGATACTATTGTTGTACCAATCAGTTATCTTTTACTATACTATCAAAATTTTTCATCCCCCAAGGTCATGTTCACCAATGGTCATATTTTCTAAAGCATATAATTCTTAATGGTTATATAGACTACCCATAATATTACATATTATATATACAGAAACATCTTAATTCATTCATATCATTATATATGTTATCATTCCATGCCTATTCTAATATTTATTATTCTCTTCTAAATAATAATTTATGTAATATATATGGTATTATTCATTGAGTATGATCTACCAGAGTACATTATTATCATCCCTCTATGTTTTATTTCATGTACCGTGGTAGTAGTTTTAACTTTATCTATAAATCTATATAAATAATTTCAGTTATTATTACTATTTGTTAATCTATTAGGGTGGAATTATATTATGTTCATTATGTACCAAATTTTAGAAGAATATAATATTTAATGTAGTGGAATCACATATACTAGCTTCTCCCCACCTAATATAATTTCAAATTTGAAATTGAAAATAATATTAAAATAACGTGGATGCAAATTTATCATTTCAACACTTGTATACTATGTGGAATAATCTAATTAATGATTATATTTATCTTATTTTGATATAAAGATAAGGGTGAATTTAAATTTAAAAATTGAAATATTAAAACATGAAATAATTGATTCATAATTAAAAGAGTTAAAAAAACATATATTTCATTTAAACATGTCACTACAATGGAAAAAAGATTAATATAAAAAGTAAAATGTAAATTAAAACTAAAACTTCACATGATATACATTTTATTCAATAGCCAAAAACAAGTACCTAAGTCTCCACCACTGAAGAGGCTTGAGTGGGTTATATTAATATATTGGATTTTACAGTTGAAAAGCTACAAAACAATCCAAGAATAACCTAACATGCCACATGATCGTGCCCTCCACATGACCTTAAGAGAACCTCTTTATATTCTAGAGGATCATAATCAATGGAAATGTTCTAAAAGATATAGTTGGTAGAAAATGCATAAGGATAGAGTGTTACAAGAGTGGAAAAGAAACAAAATCATAAAATTCCATTACCATTATAAAGAAAAAAGAAGAAAATAAAAAAAGAATCTATATTTCATGGAATATGGAATAAAATTATACATACTCGTTGTATTATATTGAAAATAACTTATCACCCACTACACCGACTACACATTAAAAATAAGAAAAACTAAAAATAAATAAATTTTATTATATATAAACTGCAAGAAAAATGACATACACAATATGAATATTGTAAGAACTAATCCTGATCAATATTGATATCCACATAATTGACTATAATCAATAAAGTAACACTAGGCATACTTCCAATCAAATGCACAAACTATTCTCTAGCATGAATAATGATATAGAGTCTGTAGAGAAACCAAGGTAGACATATATGGGTGAGAAATAAAACAATGTAGGACACTCCCCAATAGTGAAGATGTAATCCACTATCATAATAAGTTCATGTAGTGGTGATATTTCCAATATATTAAAAACTAATAAAAATGAAATAACTTTATGAAATAAAGGGGGTATAAACAAATATAAATAAAATAGCTATCCACATCTTCTAGTCTAACATCTAAGGTGAATCTACACCCACTATTAGATATTTGTTTGAGTAATAGTATATGGTACACCAAGAAACATTAAATTTTGCTTGTCCTATAGATATAAAGTTGAGATCTGTGATGTCTAAAATAATATAGTCATAGATGATGGACCGCATTGAATAACTGCATGAATCTAAAAAACATTCCATAACTCTACAAGATATTAGGAAACCCATTTCATGATCCATATTACAAAACAAACTATACTACCACTGTGAGAACCTACCCAACAAATTATAGTCCTACAAAACACAAAATATCTAAAAATAAATTCAAGTTGTATAATCTCCATCCTAGGACCACCAATATTTTGGAACCATAGACACCCAATTATATTCCAGGGTAATACATCCATAGGTGTAAGAGGAGATCCACACCACAATACGGTCGATTTGATCCCAATACCCATATATAAATAACCATATTACATTGGATATAACCAAATAAAACCTCTGGCTGACACTAGGTCTATAATATCCCAACACTCTCATCTAACCTCTAATCATTTTCGAGAATTTCATCAAGATCTAAACCAAAGGACATCATAACATTGGATGATCAAATGTTAAAATTCATCGTCCATACAAAATAAATATAACTACTCTTAATTAATTTCTAACAAATAACATGGCTCTATCATTCCCCTAGATATCATCATTCACACAATAGCCACCACATTATCTCATTGACCCACAGAAGGGGCCAAATTAAGCATGGGCTTCCCACAGTAATCTGGGTCATCTCACAAAAATACACTCAAAAAGGGCTCAAAACACACCCAATATCATAGACCATGAATTTAAAATGTTTCCCAAATGGAAGTAATTGATAAACAATAATTGGAATATCTATTGGGTATTTTCCTATCTTATCAAAAGCACATGAAAAGATCGACAAACAAAACATTCTCAAGGGGATGTTAGTGGCCCACAAAATATCCTCGATAAAAAATGTGACCACATGGTGATAAAAGAAAATAAAAATCATATAAAGTTAATATAATATGTTCCAAATTCTTATATCAAGATTAGTAAACCATATATGGGGCCCCTAATCACAAGAAAAACTAATGGTAAATCCCATCCCGTGATAAACACATCTTACCTCATTAGCTTACAACATATCCTTAGGTATTACCTAACCAATAAGTTCACCCATAATGGGTCCTATAAATCCATATTTTAATTTCCTCAATTGATTATATCCCAAATCCACAACCCTTTCTATTATCAAATCCTGATGGAACCATCACAACTGATCATCAAACAATGAGTCCAATACCATAATAAATCCATGTATAACCATTACCACTCAAACCTGAAGTAATCAAGCTAAAGATACTCATACAATACATAGATGGATTATTCCACTATGTTCCATTTAAAATAATGTTACATCATGCCCCTCCTCATTGTCTTGTGTTGAGGTGGAATTTCAATTTTTGCTTAAGATACATCCTTAAGGTGCCAAAGGATGATAATAAATTCTAAGGGATTCAAAATTGTTAGTGGATAATATTCCATTTGAAAATAAAACAAACCAACCAAAGACACCATAAAAATAACCAAGAAATGGTGCATGATAACAATTTATACAAGTCAATGTATAAAAACTCAATATCAAATCCATCTAAAATAGAGTACCAAAGTGGAAGACTACCAACATCAAAGTAACCAGTGAAAAAAACCAACAGAAATGTAGAAGACTCCAATTATATAACTCCAAGATCTAACTCCAACTCTACTTCAAAGTATAAAAAAGAAAAAATAAATGATTTTGATTCTTTACATTTACACATTTCTTAATAAAGAGAAACTTCAAAATCACCAACATGCCAGAGCAGGGATTAGTAATGAAACTGAGTAGATTTTCTCAAAATAACTTCCTTACCCACGCTACTAGGATGGAACATGTTAGGATATTTATATAGAAATAATTTAATCATTTTAAGAGTTTATATCAAAATATAATACAACTTCCATACCAAAACCATTTTCCTTTATAGAATTACATATCAATAAAATGAAACCAAAAAATAATTTAAACCATTTCACATTCCTTTTTGGCATAAAAATTCTATAATTTATAAAAAACCCACACATGCATTCTCCAGTGAATGTCATTAACTCATGAGTAGTTTCTTTTCCATCTTCCAAGTAATCATTAAGTATCCAATAACATTGTGTCCCCATGTAACACTCCCCTTATCAAAGGTCACATCCATTTGTACCCCATTGGTACACCCTCTGTATTCAATGTCATGTCAAAAGAATGAAATCACACCAACCCATGTATTCAAAAACCATTTCAAGACAACCATTTCAATCCTTTTCAATAAAACTGTTATTTGATTTAAAAACTTTCAAAAAAAATCACATAAATCCAACAATGAAATATTTTAAAATCAAAATTTTTTAAATTATGAAAACAAAACACTTTCCACAACCAATTTCCCGAAATCCAAAAATCCGAAAAACTAAAAACCATAAGGAAAGAAGGTTTATAATATGATTTGAAATTAAATTTAGAAATAAAATTCAATAAATTTAACCAATTTTAATATATTAATTCCTATTTTATTTATATGAGTTGATAGTGAAGCCACCAACCTTGAGAATAATGATGAAAACGAAGAATGGATAGAGAAGTGCCAATAAAAACCATGTTAAATATATAAAACCATGCCTTATATCTCATACTATAAAATAAAAATATCCATATCATATAAATAATGGAAATAAAACCCTTAGATACATCTATAAAATACTAGATCTAATAATCTGAGTGATGAATAATGAGGAGATTTAATTAAACCCACCAAAAATGAAGACTTATCACAAGAACTAGGATTCAATGCACCAAGAAAAGCATTTGTATCACGTTCAGTTCAAAGGGATGATACTTCAAATACATTGGAAGGACAGAATATCTACTTGGGGGCATAAAATAGTGAAAAAATATAGGTTTATAGGTGAAAATGATTGAGATACACTTTGTTAGGATCTCACTTTTAAATAGTGAATGGTTAGGTAAACCGAGTGGAAATCTTTCCCCAACCTCTTCCATTGGAATAACCTAAAATGACTGTCCTTCATGGGTAGTAAAACCATTTTCCAAACATAAAATATTCATTTTCCCACTTCTTATGGTTTCTAGAGGGTATACACATAGTCTAGCCAAGCTGTGTCATTAATAGTGTGCTTTCCCATAAGCCATTGTTTTACTATGCATGGTTTCTAGAAGGGGATTCACAGTTTCCACTAACTGTGAAACTTAAGAAAATCCCCATAATCATTATAAAATCCATAAAAACACTCCAAAACATCACCAAACAATTTTATATCCTTAAAAATATTAATAAAGGGTTTACATAATTGAAACTGGGGGGTGCAACAATCCACCCCATTTATCATTCCATCCTCAGAAAGTAAAAAACTGTCATTGGATAGAAATAGTTCACTATAAAGCTCAACAATTTATTTTTCCCATTCACATATATCTTCTTGTATCATACCATGTTTCCACAAAATCCTCAATAAACTGACAATTTTCCCATACAAGATATTCCAAGGCATATCCATAATTTATACCGGTATATGAACCAACGAAGAATACGAATCTAAGTTAATATGATCCCATAAAATCTCATGGTTAGTAGTGAATTTGTATTTATTTAAATGAGTTACATAAAAAAATTATTCACAAAAATGAACAGTGTTGGAAATTCCAACTGATATTCCACCTCACTGACCTATTTAGGTTACTCAAAAGGGCCTTTGTGTCGAGTAGATAACATGACCTACTTCACAAAACAATGATGTATAAGACTTTAAGAGTTCCTAAAGAACACATGATCACTTGCCATGAATGATAACAGTCGTCAGTGACTATCAGCATATTATTTTTGAAGACTCTAAGCCATCTCCTTCTAAATCTTGATCAACCAAATCTTCTCTATTGTATCTTGAAAAAGGATCATCCCAACGAGTTATGTCTCACCTTTTTACACCCAACAACATTGAGACAGACAAGGATTCTTATAAAATTATTCAAAAAGATTCATATGTATTGAGGCCTAATGACTATTGTTATATGAGAACTCCACCAATGGTATGTGATCCTCCCATGAGCCACCAAAATCCATTAAATAATCCAATAACATTTCCTCTAAATTTTGTATCATCATTATGGATTGTCCATCCATATGAGGATGATACAACATACTCATATTCAAATAAATTATAATGGATTGCTATAAGGATTTACAAAAATGAGACGTCAACCATGGGTCTCAGCCTAATACTATCAAAACAGGTACACCATGCCTCTTTACCACTTCTCATATATAGTTGTTTACTAGTCCTCCACTATATGTGATGCATGAATAAGGATGAAATGGGGTGCCTTTATGAGATGATCCACAATCACCCATATTGAATCTTGGTTCTTAACTATTCTTTGCAATCCTATTACAAATTCATTGGGTATCTATTATCATTTAAAAATAAGAATATGTAAATACTACAACATACCAACTAGTTTTTTATATTCTACCTTAATATGATATCAAGTTAAGAATCTCATAACAAACTCATCCACATTACTTTTATGGCTTACCCACCAAAACTATTCTATAAATTCCCTATACATATTATGTATCCCTATATGAATTTTTCATATATAATTGTGGTATGCATGGAGACTTTTTTCTTGAAAACTATGTTGTATAACCATCCAATTATAAAACAACAACACTAAATTCCCATCAGGTTTCCATCCCTCAATGGTCTCCCCACCATTGAGTTCTGACCTCATTGAAACAAATTCATAATAAAATTTCTAATACTCTTTAACTATTTACACAAAATTAAGAAAAAAACATGAAAAAAAAATAATAACCTCAGCCTTCACCTTCCAAGTTCATTTTGGCTTGGACCAACATCCACTTCCACTCATCTAAAGTTTGTTTTTCCAGATAAGCATACAACTTTCCTCTTAATTAATCTACCATCGAATTTTCGTTAACTATTGTATATATAAAGTCAAAATCCAACATATAAAGGCACTTCATCCATTTTATTTGTAATAGATTAAAATACCTTTGTGAGATGATATGGTTAAATCTCTTAGGATTCATAAACACTGTAAATTTATCACTAATGATGTAATGGCGTGAGTTATTCAAAGCATGGACAATAAGAGTAAACTTTAAATCATGTTTTATGTAGCTCATATCATGAAACCAAAACTATCATTAGAGATAATCAATAAAATTTTCTCCCTATATGAGAACACATCCCAACCCATATCACGAAGCATTAAAATACAATATGCACCATTTTCATGGATTTGAAAATATCAATATTGGTGTTGAAGTAATGTGAAATTTATGCTCTTGAAGATATTTATAACATTCAAAATTCCATTGGACATGAAAATATTTCCTCCTCAAATCTATCATATGTGAATCTAGTTGTGAGGAATATCGAACAAAACATCACTAATAACCAGCTAGACCAAGGAAACTACATGTCTCTAATAAATTCTTTGGAAGCTTCCATGATATAATAGCTTAAAAATTTTGTAGATCAATAGAAACAAAAATTTCATAGATTAAATGTCCAAGGATTTGTACCTCTTGTATACAAAAATCATACTAGGATGGTTCTCAATATAGATAATGATCTCTCAGAATTTACCACACTATTTTCAAGTGAAACTAATGCTCATTCGCCGTCAGTTAATACACCAATATGTCATCCATGATCACCACCATAGAAGAATCCTAATATCTCTGAAATATCTGACTCATCAATGATATAAATACATATGGTGCATTATTAAGGTAATGAGGAATAACCACATATTCATAATGGCCATATCCACTCCTAAAATATTTATTTGGAATATCCTCTTCCAAAACTTGCAATTGGTGGTATATTGATCACAATTCAATCTTATAAAAACACTAAGCCTCCACGAATGAAAGTAATGATCATCAATACATGGATTTGGATACATTTTCATTATCATTACTTGGTTATGCTTATGATAATCCACACACAATTTAATATTTCTATAGGCCTTTTTTACAAATAAGACCGCTGATTCCCCCAGAGGTGTGCTAGTCCAAATGAACCATTTACATTCTAGTTCTTCCCATTACACATTAAATTCCATTAATTATATTTGTTCCATTAGATAAGATGGATGTGAGATATGACTAATCCTCTGAATGAAGATCAATCATAACCTACACATTCCTTATGAGTGGAAAACCTATGAAATTATCAAAAAAAACATTTATAAAATGATTAAAACCCATTGGAAAAATGCTATTCTCAATATTTTCCAGAAATAACATAGTAAAAACTACCAACTAGTAAAATATCATTCCAACAACTAGTTCCAAAAAATCCATTACACCAACCTTTACACTCGGGTATACTTTGTAGAGATTCATGGCACCATCATCAGTTAAGAAACAAACCATCCATGTATAAAAATAGATGTGAGCCACAAAAATTATCAATGAATCAATTCCTAGAATTATTTAATATACATACATCTCATGTACTGGGAAATCTCATATCAAATCAATTCCATCAATAGTTATTGAACATACTCTACAAAAAATGGGGTGACATTTTCATTAACCTATAAGAGTTTGAAGTTTCAACAAAAAAGTTATCATCACAACATTTAAACCATGAAACTCAACAATAAGAGTAGCAATAAAGGAATGAGATGCACCCACATCAGAGAAGGAATGCTTAAGGGTTGAATTAAAAAAGTAACATACCTTGTAACATTGATGGTCCAGATTGATCATACACAATAAGTTTTTAGCTCCATATAACTTTTAACTCACTACACATTGTTCTTTATTTTCCTATTGAGATTTCCCCTGTTGATGAGTCATTGTATTCTTAGAATCACCATGGTAAACTTGGTTGTGCTAATAAGAGGCCTTGTTTTTTCCTTGCCCCATCAAAGTTTATGATGTTTCCAAAACATGAGAGGTGTCTCAGACACCCAACAATGGTGTACTACAACAATAACATTAATGATCACACTTCTGGTTGAAATTGTTGCATGAACATAGTGGTTTCATACATAAACAATTCATGTAGTCAAACGAACCACATCAGAAACCTCTATCTTTGATATTGGGTCTTGGAAGAATATTCATCGTTCCAACAATCCAATTTTGAGTCATACTCCAACTTGTTTACATCACTAGAGTTCCAACCATTCCCAATAGAAAACAACATGATCCATCCACCTGTATATCTTGAGATTTACCTTCTATATATTGTCTCTCTATTAACTATATCTATATTATTCATTATACAAAGCATGAAAGTAATTGAGTGGATGTCATGCCTCATCACCGATTAAAAAAATATGTACATAAAAGGGTGCACTAGGATAAACTTTGGCAGAAAAGAGGGATAAATTCCAAAATTTACGTTCTTAATCTATCACATAGAGATTTTCATTTATCAAGATAAAAAATTCTATCTTTCTTTAAACCCTGAACGTATGAGGATAATATTATCTGTTGAAAAATAATTCAAAACCCATTCAGGAAAGGCCTTGGGAAAATTTATTCCAAACTACTAAATACAACCATTAGCATGTAATATCATCTATAATATATGTCTCTAACAAGACCTTCATCTATACTGGTATTCCTAAGGAATCGAAGATTCGATTCATCCTTTTCGTCCACAACTCTATATATTATGGTTCTAATTCACCCCTAAAGATGGGCAGATTCTTCTTGTGGAACTGGATGGAATGATCCATTTTTTTGGTTCATTACTCCTATTACCACTATCCACCATATACAAATATTGAATTATACTATGAACTAGCTGTTGGTTCACCTTTGCCTTAGGTGCAACCACATTCTCTGTAGCTTCGTCCTGGTGGTTTCTACAATGCATATGAGGTTCCATTTTCTAAACACAACAAACTCTACAAGTATCAATCCCTATAAACTATAGTATTAAGGATTTAAAATTAAACCACACCATATATTACAACATTTTATTCCAAAATTCAAAAAATTTCATCTTTAAAACCATTTTTTTTAAAATTTCACCATACTTTCGAAATCAACCCATTTTCAAAATACCATGACCATGATCTATTTCAAATATTTCATTTGAATTTTTTTAAAATACTTTTCAAATGTCTAAAAGTATGTACCAAATAATAAATCATTACTGAAAATAAAATATGTACACCTAGTGGGAAGTCATTTCGATAATGAATGTCATGATATTCTTTTTGGATAATCCAATGACAATGTTACCACTCTCTTATAAGTTCATTCAATACACATATTGTAACACCCCATGTAAACAAAGAATATGAAATTTTAATATATATTATTATTTTCTAATTAAATATTAATTTTACTTTTAAGGGGATGCTATGTTCTATAGCGTACCCGACATGAAACAATGGGTTTCTTCGAAATCTCATGTTGCACACAAGGCTGAGTTATTCTGAAAAATAAATATATAATATTATTTTAAATGGTAGTAAATGTCTAGCCATTGTATTGGTGAGAATGAACATAACTAACTTAAATATGATTACACAAGTTTGTAAAATGTTTTTACATTTATCCAATAAAATTTAGAGTCTTAGAATTTCAATGAATCTAATTTTAAGCACTAATACTCTAATATTCATTAATAGATTGATTTACAACATTTTGATAGAGAACCATTTTAAATCTATTTATTTTCACTTTAATATGTTGAATTTGAAAAAATATTCTTTTTATCTAAAATAGGGATATCAATATTTAATTTCGGTAAATTTTTGGAATTTTTCTGATAAAGTTCATTTTTTAATGAATAGTGAAAAATACAACATTTTAAGTCAAAATTGCATTTTTTATCTGATTTATTTATATAGTTATATTATCAATTTAATTAGTTTTATAGTATAATTAGATTAAATTTTTATCATTTAATATAATTATGGTCATTTTAAGCCATTAATCCTTGAAATTGGATATAAAAAAGTTTCAATCTTTTGATAGTTATTATTTCATAAAAACACACTTTTTGGTTTTGACAATGAGAATTAATTTTAATTTAATTTCTGCAACTTCTGTGTTTCGAATTTCAAAAAATTGGTTATTTAATTTTAATAAGGTGGTCCAAATTGAGTAAATTGGTAACTTTTATTTTCATACATTATGAATAGTAACATCAGTAAATATTTTATTTACCATGGTCAAAAGGTAAATTTGGAAAATAAGGGTAAAAAAATATTATTATAATAATATTAAATTACCCTAACACGTGTCATGATCCTATTTTTCGATACATTTCCAACCCTGGGATTCCTTGGTTCGATTTTGGGACCCCCTGGAGGTCCTTGTAAGTAAAAATGACGTTTTACAAAAATTAATTTAAAGTTAAGTAAAATGTATATTAACATATATATTTTAGTAAAAAAAATTTATATAGTGTTATATAAGTTATATTTTCAACTATAAATAGTCATTAGAAAGAAATTAAATGCCTACATCATTTTATTTATATGTTTTAGATATCATAAAATTTAATTAATTTATGACACAATGATGATGTAATGATTACCTCATTAATTAATGTTTAAACTAAAATATATTATAAGTATTAAAATAAATTTATTTTGAAACTTTTTATGCCATACAGAAATTTTAGGGATGATTATGACTTGGTATATTTTAATTAATGAGGTTTTTTCGAATTGATCAAGTTGTTATAAATTTTTAAAAAGTCATGATATGAATAGTATAAAAATTGACATAAATGTGTTTTTAATTAAATTAATAATTTATTAAATGATAAAATAGTTCTAAAAATATAAAATTCTTCCAAATGATATATATAGTGTTATAAATTTCATTAAAGATCTATTTTGGGTTGCTTTTAATTTTATAGTAAATATATTAAGCATATAGTATTAATATACAAGAAGACATGGTAAAAGCTAAATAAGTTAAACAAGGGTTAAATAAAAAAGATATGGATTACGAAAATATCCAAAACCTTTCCAATCATCATTGGATGATTTTATTTATACTTATATTCATATCATTTTATAATTTAATGTTTTTTGGACCTTTTGAAACCGAAAATCAATTTATAATAAAATAATAATTTCAAACCTTCCTAAAGAGCCCCTCCTCCCTCTAATAAAAGGACACCACCTCTAACCCGTTACTCACACCTCTGATCCCATTTTAATCATAAAAACTCTTCCCAAATAAGCTCCCAACATCCCTATATTCCACCTAGAAACCATAAATTGGGCATAAGTCCATTCAATAAGGCCTTTTGGTTCAAACCAAATGGAGTTACCCGATTTAAGGGTAACATCTACTCTAAAGTGTTTTATTTTATTTTCATTCCCCGGCCCCCTAAAATCTCATTATTCTATTATTATATAACAACAATAGAATATTTAATATACTAGTATTTTTTTATGAGAATGATTCGAACTAAACTTCCGCACACCTCTATCTAATGGATATGATCATACTGTTTCTCTGGACGACAAACTACTGCCTCACGAAACGATGATTGTTCAAATCTTCAACCACCTCTTAGGGTGGCTATTATGATGGCAATTTATTTATATGTGATATATATTATATTTATATTGTCTCTATTTTTCTGTATTTTTCATTTATATCATATCTTTATGATTTCCATAAGGGATAAATTTGATAATTTCATTTGATGAAGTGCGGACTACCGCCACCTCAAAGTGATATGGATGGTTCATGCCATACGTAGAACACATAAAAGATGGAGTAATGAAATTATATATGATATTATACTAGAATTATAATATACCAATTTATCATTATATTTTAATTCCATTAAATACTAAATAAAAATTAACGTAGCGTTCATGTGTACGTATGGCTTACCATCTCCATGAACGATGCAATTCATTTCTTATCTCCAAATGTTATATACTTTTATAAATACATAAATATATATATACAGGATATATATGTTATATATGATATCTAAATCATGAATACCATTCTGGAGATAATGGGCATTTGACCACATAGACAACCTATAATTATAGGAAGTTCATTTTGGACTCATGTACCAAATATCTACAAAACGACCATTATTAACTTAAATGAGTGTGTATTGTTTATAATGTGGTAATAAGTGATATAAAAGGAATAATATACCTGAATTTTTTTTAAATAAAGTATAATTTAACTTTATATTATTATTTAGGAGATTAAAAGATGAACGAGTATAGCCAGACATGATGTAAGTGACTTCATCTCAATCCCCTTTCATTGATTCAAATTTTGATTTATACATGACTTTATTTTATACAATGTATAAAACCCTTAGACATTCAATTTAATTCAAAGGGATTATCTTTTCTACATATTATTTTATTAAATGTTCGAAATAATGTTTCTTTTAATCTATGCGGTGAGAATGAATTTTCCGCAGCCACGAGCATTATTTGATATTTGGATTCCTTAACAAGCCCTAATGTTTTTAAAAGGAAAAAAATACCATATGATCTTTTTGCGTATTTTGGTATTGAAAATGGTTTTTAGAATGGTTTGACTATGTCAATATATAAAAATGTAATTTTGTGATTTCAATGTGGAAACGGTATCATTACTTTATGCTTGTTGATGTGTTGTGATTATGTTATAGTTATTGGGAATTGTTTATATATACTGGAAGTTCTGTGATAAACCTAGAAAGGGTGAGCCTGAGATAGATCTCCAATGCATTGGGTAACATGAAAGAGGTAAGAATTAATGATTCTCCTAAGATATTTATGGAATATACCGTGATGGATATTGTCAAAGTAGCTTCCTATGTAGCTGTGAAAGAAACAATGTAAGTAAGATAGAAACAAAATAATTTTCCTCTATGACTTATGATTTCTATGTGTTATTCATAAATATTATGATATGATGAGGTATGTTAAAGAGCTTATGTTTTGTATGTATTGATGGAATAATGTTTTCTTTCTTTATTTTATAACCCTTTCTGATATTTTTATACTCATACCATGTTTTTTTAATTTTTTTTAGTGTGTATAGGGCAGGGTAAATGAAAAGGAAGAATTCAAGAATATTTATATCATAAAACAAATTCTTTTTTTATTTTAAGAGTTTTTATTTTATGAAAAAATGGATACTGAGTAGAAGTGTCTACATTGTAATATTTGAGATGTAATGTAATAGTTAAGGCATAATTCTCTAAAACTCTAAGCCTGAAAAGACCCTCAATGTTAATTCTTGATTTAACACCAGATTAAGTAATGTTTTAATGTTGGGGCCCTATAGTAGGTACCATAGTTTGGTTTAGAAAACTTTAAGATTTATGATATTGTTAAATTAATATCCATAAATTAATTTATGGTAAGATTGAAATGATATAGAATTTACAGATTACCATATTGCTTCACCAAAGATATTTATGCATTTAGAAAAATTTACTATTGAGTAAATAAGGCACCTGTACTGGGAAGGCATACATGGAGAAATGAACTCCCAAATCCAAATCCTATGATGGTCAGAATCCAAATTGAATAGTTTTTTGTGGTGATGGATTAGTTGACTGAGGTGATAAATGTTGGTTGTATTTATTGATGATATTTTGGTATATTTTGAAAGTAAAGAGGAAAATAATATTAATTTAAGGGTTGTTTTGAAAACCTTAAAATAAAAGAAACTGTATGGGAAATTTAGAGAGTGTGAGTTTTTGTTATAGAAAATTTCATTCCATGGTCACAATACTAAAAAAAATAGAAGAACTATTAATCTTTCTAAAACAAAAGTTGTTGAAGAATGTCCAAGACAAACAAATATAACTGAGATCTGTAGTTTTATTGGTTTAATAAGCTATTATTAGAGGTTTTTTGATAACATTGAATGATAATCTAGCCTTCTGAATAAGTTAATTCGAAATGGTGTTAAGTTCATTTAAACAAAATAATGTGATGTTTGTTTTCAAGAATTGAAATGAATATTGGCGAATGCTCTAGTTATGGAATTACCTTCAAGAGATTGTGAATTTTTTATCTATAGATATGCTTTGTTGAATGGAATGGGCTGTGTCCTTATGTGGAATGATCAGGAAATTGTTTATGCTTCACGTCAATTGAAACATCATGAGTTAAATTACCCTAAATATGATTTTGAATGAGCTTCATTTGTTTTTTCTTTAAAAATTTAAAGGCATTATTTGCATGGAGTAAAATGTGAAATATATACATATCAAAAAAATTGAAGTATATATTCACTCAGAAATAATTTAAAATTAGATAGAGGAGATGGTTGTAATTAATCATGGAGTATGATTTCGTGATTCATAACCATCTAGGAATGGAAAATAAAGTGATTGACACTTTTAGTCAAAAAAGTAATGCTACATTAACCATGTAACGTTTGGAACAAGATCCTTTGATTAATGATTTTATAAACATTGGCATACAAGTTTTTGGTGTAGGAAATTTCTATGTTTTGTTCCAGGTGTTAGTGAAATAATCTAAATCATACATAATTAAGAAAGCGCAGAAGGAAGACAATGAGTTGCAGAAAAAGGATAGAGTTGGTTCAGAAGTGTAAGTTTCCTGAATTTAACATTTGTAATGATTTTATTTTGAGATTTGGGAAGAGATTATGTGTACCTAGTGATTCACAAATAAATAATGATTTGTTATTTGAAACTCATAGTTCTCTATTCTCAGATCACCCCAATAGTACTAGGATGTACAGAGAACTTCAAAAGTATTACTGGTGGGATGGAATGAAAAGAGATATTTCTAATATTACTATCAAGTGTTTGACTTGTAAACAAGTTAATGAAGAACAAAAGTTATAAAAATGTATGTTTCAGCCTTTTTAGGTGCTAGATTGGAAATGGGAAAATGTTTCCATGGATTTTGTAGTGGGATTACCAAAGACTTCTCATGGTAACAATTCTATCTGGGTTATTGTTGATCTATTGACTAAATCTGGTTATTTCCATCCAATTAGAGATACTCTGTCTCCAAATCAACTTTCTTGAATGTATGTTAAAGAGATTGTTTGGATACATAGAGTTACCCTCTCCATTTTACCTGATCTTAATGTCTGGTTCACTTATATCTTTTGAAAAGGCCATCAGAATTCTTTCAGTACTGAATTTAATTTTAGTATAATTTTTCATCCTCAATCAGATGGGCAATCAGAATGAACAATTTATAATTTAGATGATATGATATGTGCTTCTTCAATGGATTACCCAAGAATATGGAACCAATATATTTATTTTATTCAGTTTTATTATAATAACAGTTTTAATTCCAGTATACATATGGCACCATTTGAGGCATTATATGGAAAGCGGTGTTGAAATCCATAATTTTTGGAAGAATTAGGTGAAATGAAGTTAATAGGAACATAATTGGTAGAAGAGATGGCAGAAAAAGTACAGTTGATTCAGAAGGACATGGGGACATCTCAGAGAAGGAAGAAAAGTTTTGCGGATAACTGGAGGAAGGACCTTCCTGTCGAGGTAGGAGATCACATCTTTCACAAAGTTTCTCCATGGAAAATCGTGATGCATTTTGGTAAGAAGGAAAAGTTTAGTCCAAGGTTCATTGGATCCTATGAGATCCTAGAGAAGTTGGATTAGTTGCCTACAGAGTGGCTTTAATTCCAAGTTTATCATAGGTAGACAATGATTTTCATGATTCAATGTTGAGAAAGTATATGCCAGATCCATCTCATGTTTTGAGTCTAAAGGTAGTTCAGTTAGAAAAAAATATTTCTTATGAGGAACAACCAGTCCAGATTCTTGACTGTAGAGAGAAAGTGTTGCAGAATAAGGTAATCCATTAGGTAAAAGTGTATTGGAAAACCATATGGTTGAAGAGGAAACATGGGAATCTGAGAATGTTGCAAGGGATAAATACCACCATTTATTTGACAAGTGAATAAAATTGCGAGGATGCAATTTCCAAAAGGGGGGAAGGATATAACATCCTTGGTAAATAATGAATATGAAATTTTCATATATTATAATATTTATGAATTTAATATTAATTTTAATTTAAAGGGGATTATATATTCGATGGCGTACTCGATGCAAAACAATGGGTTTATCTGAAATCTCATGTTTCACACAAGGTTGAGTCATACAAGAAAAATAATAATATAATATTATTTTATCTTTTTAGTTAGTGTCTATCCATTGTATAAGAGGAAATGACCAGAAAAAAATAAAATATGATTAAAAATTTCTATTAAATGTTTTTACATTGATGAAATTAATGTTAGAGGCTTAAAATGGGAATGTTCCCAATTTTGAACATAAATACTCATATATTTTTTAAAAGGTCAATTTACCAATTTTTGATGGAGAACCATTTTTAAATATTGATTTTGTCAATTTTATATGTTTCATTTGAAAAAATAATGTTTTTATTTAGAAATGGGATATTCAAATTTACTTTTTTTAAATTTTTTGTGTTTTTCTAATAAAGTTCATTTTTTAATGAATAGTGAAAATTACTGCCATTTATGTTAAAACTATCTTTTACTATGATTTATTTATATAGTTAGATTATTATTTTAATTATTTTTAAAGTATAATTGGATTATACTTTCATAATTTAATTCAATGATCATCATTTGGAGAAATTTCACATTGAAATTGGACATAAACAAGTGTCAATCTTTTGATAGTTATTATTTCTTAAAAACAAGCCTTTTGGTTTTGACAATGGGAATTAATTTTAAATTCATTTCTGTAACTTATGTGTCATGAATTTGGAAAACTATATTCTATATTAGGAATTACGAGGTCCAAATTTGGTAAGTAGGAAGCTTTTATTTTTAGACATTGTGAATAGTAAATTCAGTAAATATTTTATTTACCATAGTTATAAGGTAAATCTGGTAAATAAGGGTAAAAATAATAATACTATAATAATATTAAATTACCCTAACATGTGACATAATAATATTAGCAAATAAATTTTAGATCGTCGACATCCTTCAGTCAATTTTGGAACCCCATGGAGCCACTTGTAAGTGAAAATGACATTTTACAAAAAATAATTTAAAGTTGTGTAAAATGTAACATAAACATATATCTTTTAGTAAAAAAAAATTTATATGGGGTTATATAATTTATATTTTCAACTATAAATAGTCATTAGAAATATATAATGGTTTCCCACATCATGGAATTGTATTTATAATTTTTACACATCATATAAGTAAATATATTTATGACACAATGATGATGTAATGATTACCTCATTAATGAACGTTTTAAATAAATGAGATTATAAATGTTAAAATAAATTAATTTTTAAACTTTTTATGCCATACATGAATTTTAAAGATGATTATGACTTGTTATATTTTAATTAATGAATTTTTTTCTAATTTTCCATGTTGTTATAGATGTTTAAAAAGTGATGATATGAATAGTATAAAAATGGACATAAATGAGTTTTTAAATCAATTAATATTTTATTAAATGATAAAATAGTTCTAAAAATATAATATTCGTCCAAATGACATATATAATGTTAAAAATTCCATTAATGATCTATTTTGGGTTTTTTTTCATTTTATTTTAAATATATTAACTATATAGTTTGAATATACAAGAAGACATGGTAAAAGATAAATAAGTTTACTAAGGGTTAAATAAGAAAGATATGGATTACAAAAATATCAAAAACCTATCCAATTAATATTTTATGATTTTATATCGACTGATATTAATAATAGATATTAATTTAATGAATTTTTCACCTTTTAACACCGATAATAATTTTATAATAAAATTATACTTTCAAATATTCCTAAAGAGCCCCTCCTCCCTATTATAAAAGGACGCCACCTATAACCCATTACTCACACCTCTCAAGCCCCTTGGATATTCCAAAATCATCCCAAATAATCTCCTAACATCCATCTCTTCCACGTAGACACATTACATTGGGTATAATTTAATTCAATAAAGCCTTGTGGTTTAAACCAAAGGGAGTTACCCGATTTATAGGTAACATCTTCTTACACGTTCTTTTCATTAATTTCCATTAGCCAACCCCATAAACTCTTTTTTATTTCATTATTTTATAACAAAAAGAGTATCTTAAATATAATAGGCTATTTTTATGAGATGTAATCAAGCTAAACTTCCACACACATTCATCTAATGGATACGAACATACTATTTCTCTGGACGGTGAACTACTACCTCACGAAATGATGATTGTTCAAATATCTCCTACCACCTATCATGGTGGCCATTATGATGGAACTGTATTTATATGTGATATATATTATATTTATATTGTCTCTATATTTCTTTATATTTCATTTATATCAAACATTATGGTTTCAATTATGGGTAAATATGATAATTTCATTTGAGGAAATGCGGACTACCGCCCCTTCAAAGTGATATGAATCATTAATGCCATATGTGGAATGTATAAAGAATGGAATTAATGAAATTATATATGATATTATACTATAATTATAATATTCCTATTTCGAATTAATTTCTAATTCCATTAATCACGAACTAGAAATGAATGTAGCGTTCATGTGTATGTACGACTTACCATCTCCATGAATGGTGCATTTCATTTCATATCATTAAATGTTATGTACTATTATAAATACACACACACACACATTCACACACACATATATATATACTAGATATATATATGATATATATGATTTGTAAATCATGAATATCAATCTGGAGATAATGGGCTTTTTGTATGTTCTGGGCGTAGTGGAAGAACAGTTAGGCCGACACCCAACATTAATTATTATCATGATCAATGATTAATCTGGGATCAATACGATGATGAACACTAGTATCCACCGAATAGAATCAATGATTTCTATAAAGAAAAAAGAGGCCCAAAACCTTTAGAGGGGATCTTGAACATGAGGTTTATAATTAATTTAATTAATTTCATAATGAAAAGAATACCTGGATCTTTTATATTTTATTCATTGATGATGATGATCAATTATAACTACCATTCCAGATTATATTGTGGTTCTTGTGAGGTTCCAAATGAGAATCCCTCTAGTGGTGATCCACAAGTGCTCTGATGGCCTCTGATCGCCACCACTCATTCTCCATGTGCTAGTGCAGCGAAGCGAGTGTATTGTGTTGGTCGTTCTTCATCACATGTTCTTCATCCATGAAGAAAGTATCTTGTTCTTGAGAGGGGAGGGAATATGATTAGATGGATAAATTGTTTATCTAAGAAATTTTCAATTCACCAAGCATGCGGTGTGTTCTCTATGGAACAATAGACATACTTGTTTATTTATATCCATGGAAGATTAGTTACAATATTTAATATCATAACAACAATTATATACACTCATGAAATTAGAGAAAATCCATGATCAAAATAATAATACCACATCATGTTTATGGTGCCCCAAGTTATGAAAAATTGAATTATGATTAAAATCACACATCACAAAATAATAACAATATCATTATTATTTCAACTTGTCACAACTAATAATTATTGAACATCTTGCATATAATTATTTTTCTACCGGATCGGCCATGGTCCAGTTGGACTCCACTTCCATTTATTGAACACCTGAATAAATAAATAAATAAATTATTTACATAAATTAATATTTTAATTACAAACCAGGAAATAAATAATTATTAAATGTTCAATAAAATAAATAAATAAATTTTATTTAATTTTTGTGATCATCTTAACTTGAATAAAATTATTCCATGACCTTGGGAATAATATTTATTTCATTAATTAAATTCAAATATAATTTAAGCAAGACCAACATAAACACTTAGTGTGTGAAAGTAGAGGATTATTTTCCATTGGCATTCGGTGGGCTTCCCTAAAGTCTGAGAGTACTATCTATAAATAGGTCAAGGAACCCAAGAGAAATAACATAAAGTCATAACAACGACATCCACAAATGAACACTCACTGTGGAATATAATCATTTTGTCTCAATATCTAATCAATAAGGTTTTATGATAGTGTCATAAACCTTTATAAATGATACTTCGTTCTTTATCTACCTAAAATAAACTCATCATTACACAATTGCCATGGAATTTCATGTGAAGATTCTATTTCAATCAGAGGTCCGAGATGTCAACTTCATTAAATGGAATAGACAAATCCTTCCTTGACTTATCCATTAATATCATGTAACTTGTGACACTCCCAACATACACTACATCCCACCAACTATCTATGTAACGGTTTTTGTCAACAAATCAATGTGCGTGAGTCATGAAACATATTAATGATAATCATAATGTCTAAGGATCATTACAGACACTCGCAGATAGAAATATCTGATGGCACAAAAATGTGTGGAATTCCTACAAGCGGGTCTGTTCTCATAATCGTCTATCGTGGAGATTACCATGTGAGAACTTCATGAGAGGAAGTCTCATCTACTTACGAGTACTCACACCTGACGGTATTTATGATATGTGTCCCTTTATAGTATATCAACCAATCGTAGAACATTATTTAAGAATATTTTAATATCATTTCAAGGTTCTCATTATTGCGGGGAACATCCATGCCCATATCAATGCAACAAATTATCTAGAACATTATTACATCATAGTCATTCAGAACAATGAAAAATATGTAATAATATGTTTAATATTTAAATACATTAAATATAAATATAATCAAATTACAACCAATTGGATCTAGGAATCCAACTCTTACAAACTCTCACTTAGACTAGAGCCAACTATCTACGACTTTCAGTCCACTAGACCTCATATGGTGATCATGTTTCTTCTAAATCAAGGCTTTAGTCAAGGGGTCTGGCATGTTATCTTTTGTGGAAATAATTCTCACTACAACATCACCTCTCTGATAAAAATCCCTCAAGAGATGATACTTCCAAAGTATGTGTTTCATCCACTGATGTGACCTTGACACTTTTGCGAGAGCCACTACTGCAGTGTTATCACAGTACAATGTGATGAGATCTTTACTGCTACATATCACATCCAGCTCCTGGACAATGCTTTACCTCCAAACTTATTCTTTAGTTACCTCAAAAGCTACGATATACTCAGACTCTGCTGTAGAATCTATGACCACACACTTCTTTGAGCTCTTACAGCACACATCACCTCCATTCAAAGTGAAGATGTATCCTGTTTTTGAATTCATGTCATCTTGATTAGTCTAGAAACTAGAATATAGATATTCTCTAATAACTAGTTCCTCGCATCATCCATAAACCAAGAACATATCCTTAGAACACCTCAGATACTTTAGGATAGTCTTGACTTCCATCCAATGTCTGTCACCCCGGTCAGCTTGATATCTTCCTACAATACTTAATGCATAGGCGATATCCAGCCTAGTACATAGCCTGGAAAACATGAATGAACCAATCATTGATGTGTATGGATTAATTTCCATTATCATTATTTCCTCATGGGTCTGAGGACACATTTTCATGGAAATATGAATGCCATGTGACGCTGTCAACAATACACTTTTGGAATGTTCCATACTGAATCTCTTCAGTATCTTATCAATGTATGTACTTTTACAAAGGATCAACCATCCGTTGGACTTATCATCATGAATCTTGATTCCAATAATATATTGTGCCTCACCCACGTTCTTCATGGAGAAGCATTAATTCAACCATGCCTTAACAGATTGTAAGACTGGTATCTCATTTCTAATAAGTAATATGTCATCAAAATATATGATTTGAAAAATGACTGCACTCCCACTAAACCTTTTATAGACTCAAGGATCACATTAATTCTTGATAAAACCAATTTTTTTTATGGATTCATCAAAATGAATGTTCCATGACCTGAATGCTTTCTTTATTCCATTAATATATTTATTCAACTTGCATACCTTATTGGCATCCTTTGGAGTCAAAAAACCATCATGTTGTGTCATGGATACATCTTCCTGAAGGATCCCATTAAGGAAGGATTATTTGAAATCCATTTTCCAAAACTCATAGTCAAGGTAAGACGTAATGGCAAGTAGAATTTTGAGAGATTTCAGTGTTGCAACTGGTGATAAGGTTTCAACATAGTCAATTCCTTAACGCTGTTTAAACCCTTTTGCAACCAGTCATGACTTATATGTACTAACATAGCCTTCTATGTCCATTTTCATATTTAATACCCATTTGCAACCAACAGTATTTACATCAACTAGAGGATATAACAAAATCAAGGCTTAGTTTTGATACATGGAATCCATTTTAGAATTCAATGCTTCTTGCCACTTAGCAATGTCTGTGCCACTTACTGCTTCCCTGTAGGTTAGAGGATCATTATTGTCAACTAATAATGAGTCAACATCCTCAGTAACTAGAAAATCATACCATTATGGTTCTCTAACCACTCTTGTACTCATATATAGTACTTGTGTCTCTGGAATAGATTCTTCTTCCATGAGGCTTCGAGGAATCTATTCTTGTACCAACTCTTATGTACCATGAACCTCGACTTCATCGATCTGTATCTTGCTCCCACTATCTCTTTTGTAGATTTTCTCCCTATATTGTAATATGGAATGTATTTCCACTATAAACTTTTTGTATGAGGGGTTGTATAGGTAATATCCCCTTGTTTCCTTGGGGAATCCTATAAAGGTACACTTTGTACCTCAGGGTGTGATTTTGTCACATGAAGAGGCCTTATCAAACGCTTCACTACCCCACACATGTAAATTCGATAACATGTATTTTCTTCCACTCCATAACTCATATGGAATACCATTTATTAATTTAGTTGGTACTTTGTTTAGTATGTGTGCCACTGTTTGTAATGAATAACCCCAAAAGGATAATGGAAGACTCTGATGACTCATCATTGATCTCACCATGTCCAACAGGGTGCAATTCCTCCTTTTTCTCACACCATTCCATTGGGGTGTGTGTGGAGGAGTGAGGTGGGATAGGTTCCCAAACTCCCATAAGTAATCAATAACATATATATTAAGATATTATCCATATCGATCTGAGCATAGTTTCTTAATCTTCATACCAAGATGGTTCTCAACTTCATTCTTGTAATCTTTGAGCTTGTCAAAAGAATAGGATGTATACCTCATAAATAGATATATCCATATCTACTAAAATCATCATTAAAAGTTATGAAATATGAGTATCCTCCCCTTTCTTCAACTGGAAGAAGTCCACACCCATAGGTATGAACCAATTCAAGAAGTTCTTTAACCCTTTAACCTTTCCCGATAAATGGGGTATTGGTTATTTTTCCTTGTAAACATGGATGACGTATGCCAAGAGGTTTTAGTTCGAATGAATCTAAATATCTTTCCTGATGTAACTTTGTCATGCATTTCTCATTTACATGACCTAGATAGTGATTCCAAAGTTGGGTGTGGTATGAGTCATGTGAAGTATCTTTATTATTGATTTTCATTACTTGGTCTGTGTAATAAAACACATAAAGGTTTTTGAATAAATTTTTCCTACAAAAACAAATTTTTTCTTATTAAAAGTATCAAAATTCATTTCTAAATATGAAAACAAATCCATCTGTATCTAATCTGGATATAGAAATAATGTTTTTAGTAACTGGAGGCACATAATAACAACCCTTTAACACCACAATAATCCTAGTTGGCAACGTGATGTGGTAGTCCCCAATAGCTACATCAGAAAGTATGGCTCTATTGGCTGCTCATAGATCTACCTCACCTCATTAAATCTTATTGAATCTACCTGGCTCTTGTATTTGGATACATATGTGAGCACCACAAGCTGTATATAATACCCAATTCATAAAAACAGATAGATTTCATTCGATAACAAACACACCTGAAGCTTCCCCTTGATTTTTAGGCCAGGTGCAGTTCTTCTTCCAGTGTCCCATCTTGCCACATCTCAAACAAGCAACCTCTTGTTCCTTTTCCTCACATTTGATCTTCCTTTTCATGGAAGGAAATGAAGAATATTTCAGCTAAAATCTCTTCACCTTCCCTTTCCTATTATTCACCATAAGGATAGAAGGCTTTTCATGCTTCATATCATTTCCCACTAGGTGAATGAGGATAAAAAGCTCAGATAGAGACTAATTAATGTTGTTCATATAGAAATTGAAAAAAAATTAGAGAAGATCTGTGGGAGTGATGTGAGAATGAGATTGGTGCCTAGTTCTTTGGGAAGTATAAACCCTACAACATTCAGGTGCTCAATGTATCCAATGGGGTTTACTACATGGTGCCCATCTAGGGAACCTTCTCCATGAATACTCTGAATGAGTGCCTTAGAGATATAAATCATTTCCTATATTTCTCCCTCTTGGTAGAGACCATGGAGGTGCTCAATCATTCTATATGCATCCATGTTATCACGAGACTTCATGATCTCAATAAACATTGATGATATCATCAAACATTGAACGTCGACTGCGTCATTCATATGTTTCTCATAGACCAGGAAATCCTCATCACTAGCCTCATTGGTATTCGGATCAGGTAATGATGATTCCAACATAGAAGACTTCCATTCATGGAATATGATAACCTGAAGGCATATAAACCATTCCTAGAAGTTAATTCCAGTGAGGATGTTTCCTTTATCCAGAATTGATCACAGGGATATTGTGGTTGACAAGCTTGTCATTTTTATTCTACAATTAAAAGATATGATCATGAGTTCTTTCATGATTACATTTTATGAGAATTAATAAATTTTTATTATGTATACCACTATTTATCATGTCCCAATGTCCCTCACCATTGAACTAAGAATTTCTAGTTTCCATGAAATTCTAGTGGCAAGGGTCCATATTCCCCATTGCATAACCCCAAAAATGGTTGGGAAAGATATTAAAATGTATTTTGGTAGGCAGGACATTTCCAACTGCAGGCTTGCAGCTCCGTGATGTATTGAGTGGACTCCCCAATCCTGAAATCATGACTTTTGGATTTCCCCAACTCTTGCCTCCAATATTACACCATGTATATAAATGGATACTCCTCTTGATGTAATATGGTTATGTCAACCCAAAACATTTTATAAGGGCTTCTTGTATAAAAGTAAGTGTCCCAAAAAGGTTTTTTCAAACATATTGTTTTATTGAGTTTTTCCATTAATCGTGTAATGGAAGGCTTCATCTAGCATAATATTTTATTTGAGGGATTTTTTTCACTTATGAGAAAATTTCTTATAATCATTATCAGACTATTTTTAATATTAATTGGAACTTACTTAAGTGATTAACCAAGTCTTGATATTATTTATGCATAAGTCTTGTTTATTTTAGTTCTGTCTTGAATGATTGTATAATTCATTAATTATGTCATCATGAGAACACATCCATAATGATAACCCATGTAACAGAATAAAATAAAATAAAGGGCATAATCATGAGATTTTCTAATGGTTAGTTTATCTAGAGGTTGATAAAATAACCCTGAACTAGGAGAGAAACATCTTGATCCTTTTGGGATCATGTTTACAGCTTTCCACCTATCCACCTCTATATCTCCTCAAATTTGTTTCATGTTGGCTTCATCCAAACCCGCTTACACTTTCATGGGGGTTTCATCCATTACATATTCTTTTTTTAAACTCACATGCAGGTGTGGGGTAAAAAATCGGTTTTAAATAAAAAAACATTGGGCACGCAGACCCTATATATTAATGAGGAAATGGCTTGTATGCCAAAAAATTTTAATTTAAATAAATAAATTAACATAAACCATCCACATACAAAGATCGTGGTCCAGGACATTATCATCCATACATGAAACGATATTTACAAATAAATAAATCTATCATTCAATTTTTTAATCGTTCTTGTTTAAGATAAATCTCGCTTGAATCAGTTAATTATCATATTTAATTAATCAATCCTTTTATCTTAAACCCTTTTATTAATTTCCTTGAGATTATAATCCATCATAATTTTAAACAAATAAATTCATTTAAATTTATCTTTGTACGTAACTTGTACCTTGGAGGCAACCCGGTGAATTCCCATTCATAACTACCCAATGAGTAGAAATGAACATTACATAGATGTTATATTAAACAGATATATATAAAACACATATCACATGTTGTTAAATAGCATTACGCCTGCACTATAGTACATGTATCAAGGGTTTGTATAATATAATAATAAATTTTAATAAATATGCGTAATTTGGATGAGTACACAACATTTAGTTCTGACTGAATGATGTGTACGATCGTTCACTGTCCAACAGAAATACACACCCTGGAATATGGCCAGTAGATTTACTTTTGAAATATTCATAGTACACAACTTGTTCAGTGGGCCACATGCTATGTAGTATCTGTGTTACATAGTTTCTAGCCAAGCATGCCGTTTATGGGAAACAAGGTCCAACCCTTGACTGAAGGGACTACACGCCATGTCCAATGGACTACACGGTGTGTAATTCGGAAACTGTGTGACACCTATTCTAGTCCAACACCCAGACTTATTTAAGACTTAGAAATACTCCAACATATGGTGTGGTTTGGTGAACCAGTCTGATGCATTGAATATTGACTACATGATGTGTACTATCAAATACACACCATGTGTTCTGGTGTTGTACGACCAGGAATCTTTGGAACCTCCGAATGAGATCCTATATTTTATTTTAATGAAAATTAAAAGAAAAGATCATTTATATAAGGTGAATGAGAAAAGAAATAGGAGGAATAGATCTCAAGAGTCAGATTTGTAGAAAGATTAACTTGAATTGAAACAACTAAATTATTAAATCCTTAAATCATCAACAAAATATTTAAATAATTATAAACCATGATGTAACCCCTCTGATACAACTACTATATTCTGGGCACAGTGGAAGCATGGTTGGGCTGACACCCAACATTAATTCTTACCATGATCATTGATTATTCTGGGATCAATACGATCATGAATACCAGTCTCCATGGAATAGAATCAAAGATTTAGATAACGAAAGAAGAGGCCTGAAACATTTAGATAGGAACATTCACATTATGTTTATAATTAGTTTAATTAATTTCATAATGAAAAGAATACCTAGATCATTGGTATTTTATTCATTGATGATGTTGACCATTCGGAATAACCCTTCCAGATTATCTCATTGCGCTTGAAAAGATCCAAACTAGAATCCCTCTAGCGGTGATCCACACATGCTCCGATGGCCTCTGATCGACAAAACTCGTTCTCCGGGTGCTAGCGTGGCTATGTGAGTGTCTTGTTTTGGTCGTTCATGATCGTTTGTTCTTCAGCCTTGAAGAACATCTCTCGTTCTTGAGAGGGACAAGAAGATGATTCGAGATAGAAATTGTTTATCTCAACAATTCTCAATTCACCAGGCGTATGGTGTGTTCTCTATGTCACAGTAGATGCGCTTGTATATTTATACGCATAGAACATCAGTTACAATATTTAATTGCATAATACAAATTAAATACATTCTAGAACTTAGAGAAAACCGATGCTCATAATAATAATACCGCTTTATTTTTTATGGTGCGCCAACATTCACAAAATAGAATTATGAATAAAATTACCCATCACAAAATAATAGTAGCGTCATTATTATTCTAACTTGTGCCAACTAATAAATATTTATTATCTTGAAAATAATTCTTTTACTACCAGAACAACCTTGGTCCACTCAACCCCACTTCCATTTATTGAACACTCTAATAAATAAAAAATGATTTATTCTCTTAAATAAATATTTTATTTACAAACTAGTAAATAAATATTTTTTAAATGTTCAATAAAATAAATAAATTTATTTTATTTTATTTATTTGGTCATCTTAACTTAAATAAAATTATTCCTTGGTATTGAGAATAATATTTATTACATTAATTAAATTCAAATAGAATTTAACCAAGAACACCAAAAAAAATTAGTGTGTGACCCTCTAGGATTTTGTTTCATTGGAATTAGGTGAGTTTGCATAAAATACAAGATTACTATCTAGCAATGAGTCAAGGTACCCAAGAGATAGAACATAAATTCAAAACAAAAACATCCACATACGAACTCTCACTGTGTAATATAATCCCTTTGTATCAATATCTCATCCATCAGGTTTCATGATAGTGTCATCAACCTTTATACTTGATACATCATTCTTTGACTACCAGAAATAAACTTGTCATTACACCATGACCACACAATTTTATGTGATGGTTCTATTTCAATAAAAGGGATGACATATCAACTTCTCTAAATGGAAGGAACAAATCCTTCCTCGTCTAATCCATTAATATCATGTCACTTATGACGCACCCAAAGTACCCTACTTCCCACCAACTGTCTGTGTGACGGTTTTCATCAGTAAATCAAAGTGTGAGAGTCATGAAAAGTATGAATGATACTCTTAAAGTCTACGGATAATTAAAAATGCTCTAAGATAGAAATATATAATGACACCAAAACATGCATAATTCCTACTGGTGGGACTATTCTCATAATCTCTTGTCTTAGAGATTACTAAGTGAGAACTTCATGATATGAAGTCTCATATTCTTAGGAGTACTCATTCCCGACAGTCTACATACTATACGTCACTTCATAGTATGACATGCAACTGTAGAACTATATTTAAGAATATTGTTATAACACATAAAGGATCTCATCATAGTGGGGAACAGACATGA
This sequence comes from Viscum album, assembly GCA_963277665.1. Classification (NCBI taxonomy): domain Eukaryota; kingdom Viridiplantae; phylum Streptophyta; class Magnoliopsida; order Santalales; family Viscaceae; genus Viscum; species Viscum album. Next base: position 1,751,689,905 of record OY728159.1, on the reverse strand, counting down.
CCTTATCAGTGCAACAAACAATATATGACATTATTACATCACAATCATGCATAAAATTGAAAAATATGTAATAAGATGTTTAATATTTATATACCTTAATTATAAATGTAATAAATGTACAACCAGTTGGTTATAGGACACCAACTCTTACACTTTTGACTGCATAGACAACTTGTAATTATACGAAGTTCATTTTTGATTCATGTACCAAATATCAAAAAAAATGATCGTTATTAACTTAAATGATTATGTAATGTTTATTACATGGAAATAAGTGATATTAAACCAATAATAAACTCCAAATCAATTCTGAAGAATGTAGAAATTAACTTTAGTTTATTATTCGGGAGATTAATGAACAAATGAGTCAAGTCAGACACGAGGTAAGCGAATTCATCTAAATATCCTTTCATTGAAGCATATTTAGATTTATACATGATATGAATTTATATGTCTTATAAACTTCATTGACTATTAATTTCATTTAAATGAAATATTTCTTCAAAATTTCATTTTAATAAAGGAAAAAATGAATGTTTCCTTTAACGTAAGAAGTGACAATGACCTTTCCGCCACCACGATCATTATTTTATATTTGGATTCCTTAAAAAGTCGTAATGTTTTTAAAATGAAAATAAATACCATATAATATTTTTTGATTATTTTGGTGTTGTAAATGGTTATGAGAATGGATTGATTATGTAAATATATTGAAAGGTTATTTTTTGATTATGATGTGGAAATTTTATCTTTCCTTTATTCTTGTTCATGTGGTATGATTATGTTATGGTTATTGGGAATTGTTTATGCATACAGGTGGTTCTATGATAATCCTAGGGCGGGTGAGCCCAACATATCTCTCTAATGGATTGGGTAACATGACAGAGGTAAACATTAATATTTCTCCTAAGAGATATAGGGAATATACCATGATGGGTATTCAAAATGTAACTCCCTACGTAGCTGTGTAAACTACAATGTAAGTGTGATATGAATGCTACAAGTTACCTTTATGACTTATAATTTCTATGTGTTATTCATAAATCTTATGATTTCATGAGGTATTTTAAAGAGATTATGTCTTTTATGTATTGATGGACTAATGGTTTCTTTATTTATTTTATAACCCTTAATGAGAATTTTATGATCATCCAATTTTTTTGAAATTTTTTTCACATGGAATAAGGCATGGTAAGAGAAAATAAAAATTCAACAAGATTTATACAAAGAAAATAATTCTAATTTTCTTTTAAGAGTTTTTATTTTATGAAAAATGGATACTGAGTAGAAGATTCTACTTTTTAATATTTGGGACAAATGTAATCGTTATGGCCTAATTCTCTAAAACTCTAAACCAGAAAATATCTTCAATTTTAATTCTTTATTTAACTCAATATTATGTAATGTTTTATGGATTGGGCCTTAAAATTACGTACAAAAGACCTAATAACCTAATGTTCAGCATAAAAATATTATTGTATCTCTTTATTCTCTACATTTAAATTTGAGATAATCAGACTTCTTTCTATCATCTGATATCAAGTAATAAAACAGAATGAATTTCAAATCCATAACCAAAAACCAATACCACATGTAGGTTATGAACTAAAAAATATGATCCCACTTGTCAAAAGGAATGAAAAATCAACCATGACTAACACTATTTGTAAGACAATGACTGAACAAGATGATGCAAATTTTTACATCCCGCCCCTCCTCATTGGATTGAGTCGAGGTAGAATTTCTACTTGGTCATAAGCGACCTAACCATAGTGAAAAATCTTACAAATAAATTCCAATGGCTTCAAAAATAATTAGGGGATGATTATAACTTTTAAAATAAAACAACCCAACCAAATACACCATAAAAATAACCACTAAAAGATGAATTATAATAATGTATACTACTAAAACTCTAACAATAGAATATCAAAACAAAATACAATAGAGTTCAACATCAGAAGACTAACAAAATCAAAGTATACAATTAAAAACAAGACCAATAGAAACTCAAAAGACTCCAAAGACATGACTCCATGATCCAACTCCAATTCCATTCCCATGTATCACGAATCACAACTATAAAAGTATGATTCTTTAACATTACCTATGTATTGATAAACAAAATTTGAAAAATCACTATTGTTCCAAATCATGGGGAGAGTAATGAAACTCAGTAGATTTCTCCAAATGACTTTCCTACTCATGCCTCTAGGATAGTTCATGTTACCATGATTATATAAAAGAAGTTATGTAAAATTATTTGAAATATTTTTAATGTTTATATAAAAAATATAACACAATTTCCATATGAAAATACTTTTACAAAACTAAATTGTTTTCCATATAATGAATCCTAACAATACATTATACCATTTCACATGCCTTTTTAGCATACCCATTCCATGATTCACAAATACACCCATACATGAATGCTCCAATGTCAGTTCCATACTCATGAACAGTTAATCATCCATCCACTAAGTCTTCCCTAAGTGGAAAATAACATTCTCCCCCAATGAAAAAAATCTCCTTATCCAAGGTCCTGTCTCTCTACACCCCAATTGTATATGTCCCTTATTTAGGGTCTTGTCTAAAGCATGAACTTGCACCAACCCGCGTATGTAGAAAACATTTCTAAAAAAACCTTTCAAACAATTTCAGTAAAACATTTCTTTTAGTAAAAACAATTCAAACACCTAATTTCATAAATTAAAAAAATCCATATTTTAAAATAATAATTTCAATATCATGATAAAAATCACTTTCCACAATCAATTTCAACAAATCCCAAAATCCCAAATCTATCACTAAAGAAAGTTTCTACCATTCATTTCACTCTAATTTAAGAATCAAATTCAAAAATTTAACTATTATAAAATATAGAAAACATGATCTAATGATGTGAGTTGAGAGTGAATCCACCTACCTTAGAAATTGTGAGGAAAATATAAAATTGTAATAAAATCCCACCAAACCCGGTTTGAATCTCCCAAACCCCAGATTAGATCTCTTCACCTACCATAAAAAAATCCATATATTATAAATATCGTCATTCAAAACCATTTATCCATAAAAAAGGGACTAAATCTATGAATCCAAGAGAGGAATGATGCGAAAACCTAAGGAAAACTATCACAAATGAAGACTTACCCTTAAAATTTAGCTTCAAAGAACCAAGAAACGCCTTTAGATATCTTCTAATTTGAGGGGGAGAGACTACAATGCCTATGAGAGGAAGATATATCATTTTAGGGATGAAAATATTTGAATAATATTTGTTTAGAGGTTGAAAATTTTATATCCAATTTTTAGGATCTCCCTATTAAACCATGTATGGTTTATCACAAGGTCAGGCAAACCATTCATTAACCATGAACCATTATCATCCTCAAGAATCACATTGTATTGTTAGAATACATGGTTAGGAATGCCTTGTACCACCCATGGAAAATCCTTCTATCACATGTTGAACAATTTCTCCTATTTTCCCATGCATTTTGGCCAAACCATGCGCTTAACTGTGCACCTGCCCACAATGCCCTTTTTCATTGTCCACAGTTTCCTGTATGAGTTGAATTATTTCAACTAACATTGCTCAAAACATGCAGCTTAAGAAATGCCCCATAAACATTCCAAAATTCTTCCAGACCCTCCCAAACATCACCCAAAAACTTTAAATCCTTAAAAATAATAATGAAAGGTTACTTACATGAAACCTAGGGTGCTACAATAAAAATCGAAAAATATTTTCATATGAGAATCCATCCAAATTGATCACTTAGATTAAAATCCTTACTCGAGTCTCTCATCACACAACTAAAACCAATGGATGATTCTAAAAAATATCCTTGAATAAAACCTTCATGAAACACATGATAATTTTAAAAAAAATCAATACATCCTCTAAATATAGAAAGTATTCCACTATTATAATCTATGTTGAAAAAATATTTGAATGGACAGATCAAAAGTTAAATTCATACACCTAGGTGAGAAAAATAGAAAAAAAACATCTGGTTAGAGAGTACACCATTTTTACCTCATTTAATAAATATGTTCTTAAAACCCCTTCATGGTCATCTATTCAGAATATAGTGGAGTGTAAAAATCAACGTATAGGTTGTTCCTACCCTATAACTTATGTGTATCATGGATGGTGAATCATCCCATTTCCTTTTGCTTAACTCAACATGTAAACATCCAAACTAAATTTGGTATAATAGATAAACATAACGCGTCTCTCACCTGGTGGTACAAACTTATGTACCTCATATTTGGTCATTATAAGTACACTATATAGTCGTAGTACATTTACTCAATAGGTCCTCTTTCCATGAATCCTAAGGGGCCATGATCGTTGATAAGGTATGACAAGTCATACCCTGAGTCACACCTTGAGGCTCCACACATGTTGTGTCATAAACACACATAAAATGTAACCATAATCATCAAACCTTCATAAAAATTACATAACACATGTAAAAATTTCATAAACTCTATTACATTGTATTTCGGGTTTTCCTAAATAGGAAACCCCTTATAATCTCTTGAAATGTTGTATTAGACCAAAATAATGACAAGTAGACCCACATGGGGTCTCCATAAACTCATATTATGATTTAATACATAAAAAATAACACAATTTAGATCATTAAAATAATATAGAAAATTACATACCAATTATTGAAAAAACCACAGAGTATAAATCTCAATTATATTATCCATTAAAATGTTATCACTAAATGAACATGTGTGAATAAATTAATATTTAATTAACTATATATCACTATATCTTAAAAAATAAATAAATGGATCATATTTTAAGAGAACAATTTTCATTTGGAAAAAAACCTAAACAAATACAAACAAAGCGGAACAAAAAACAATCCAACATTACCTCATCAGAATAATTAAAAAAAATTAATTCAAAATACCCCCAAGAACAAAACATCAAATTTCTTTTGATTTTCTCAACCCAAGATGAAAAAAGTCATTAAAAATCACCTTTACAATGCTTCACTCCTCCAAGAATACATTATGTTAAATAATTATACATTCTCTCACACATGTATTTGGGAACCCAAAACTCTATATATTTTATAATGATGGATATTACATTGCCAAAAGCCCTATCAGAATGAGGGAAATTTATCAGCAACCAATTTGATTCTCCCCAGTAAAGTAGTATCCTTGTCATTTCCCTATAACCGAAAAATAAAACCATACATCCTATAATCCATCCAGCATAAAAAAATTAATAGTAATTATCCAAACTACTCACACGTGATTCAATCATAAAATAAATAAAAAATCATCCCCAACTTAAAAGACCACCTAAAACGTAGTTCACAACCTCTAAACACTGCTCTAGTACTCCAACCTTAATGATTTTCTTTTAATACTCCTCAAGAACCAAAATTAGCCAGTCCACTACTACTAAACTATTCACAATATTTAAGGATTGTAGTAAGTAATATGGGATGCACACATATCCCATTCAAAAAACAATTTACCAACCAATATAGCATAAAATGAATGTGGGAATTCCCCCACATAATGAGGATTTTTTTAAAAAAATCCATGCCAACAAATAATCTCCTCATGGGAGAGTTATTATCTAAGAACTACTAACTATATATCACACTCACATGATCCATGATCCAAAAAACCTAGTTTCATAAACCTAAAACCACTTACTATTCTTCTCACATGATAGTACCATCAATCCAGATCACATATGACACTCCTCTTCCTAATCGAGGAATATCTCTCATTACAATGTACACCATATGGCCACCCTCTACTCAGACATCAATGTAATACCTCAGGAACCTAACCATGCTATTACTACAACTCCTTAAGCATAACTAGAACAAATATGAACACACATCCTATCTCACCAACCATCTTAGGAAAATCATGGGTCCATGTCCACTCATTGAACTCCCCATAAAACACTATATATCCTCAAATATAACCACAAGAGCCAAATATATATATGAACACTAGATTGTAACACACCACTATAGGACCCACCAAAAGGAATATGAACCATGTATATGAAATCCTTGGGTGATAGTTGGAACATGGTCCCCATCGCAAGACATATAATTCAAAATATGTCATTAACAACTACCTCCCAAGAAACTCAGACCTAAGACATCCATGAAACCATGACCTCAAGGAAATTTGTTCCTAATCAAATCATATATAAAGTATATTTACCTTCATTGAGCTACCATCAAGGTACTCATAGCCTTCACGGACCCACAATGGTCTCCATGAATCCCTCCATGAAGGGATTTTATCTTTTTTCACAAGAAAAAATATCACCATTGGATCCACATGGATTTTATTCAGGGGAATATATGTATATATATATGTGGTTCAGTTGAGTAAAGTTTCACCATGGATATATTTATGACACACTATATTGGTCATTATATAAATTCTATACAATTGAATTTTCATGGACATTGAATTCACCCATAATATGGAATATTCAATATGTTTCTAGAATTCACAAATGATTCAAGGACATTGACCTTTTTTCTGTGGTCCAAGATCTAAAAATTTAAATATACAAGAAATCCAAAAACTTAAAAGAATCAAACTACATGAAATCAAACAAGAATAAAATAAGGAAAATAATACCATTAATCCCATTCCCTAGAAAATATGAATTAATATATTCAATTGTGTTTCTAAAACTTCCATCCAATATCCATCACATGTTCCTACACATTCCCATGAATCTATTCTTACAACTCCCCAAATATGGAAAACCACACACTTTGAATTATTTTAAAGAGAACCCGCTAGGGTCAACCTAACATCTCATGCAATATGGATCTCGATATGGTCTCAAGGGTGCCTCGATATAAACATGAGGCTAACACATAGGGGAAAAGCGTTTAAAATGAATATTGAGTGGACTATGAAATCTATTTAAAATGTAATAATGACATAAAATAACCAAACTCATACAGGTCGATAATAGTATGAGTATGAATAATAAATCATCATTAAGGCAAACTATAGTAAATAAATATTATACAAAGTATTAAAAACTCAATGCATTATAAAAAAAAGTGGTCTCCCGCCAGGATGAGTATAGATACAACATAAACTCAAATAAAAATATATACATTAGCTCTACTAAGAATAATAAAATGAACCATATACCATGTCTCCACAATGGAAAATCACACTATCTTGATCTAGAGACTCCACATGAGTAACACTACTCAATAAGGAAACATTTGGCCCCTTCCCTTTTGACATCCCTACATTTACTTCAAACTAAAAGAATATATTTAGTGTCCACAGAAAAAAAATGTTCACATACTGGGGGAGAGAAATAATTATTAGTAGAGAACCCCCATTGGTGAACCTCTAATATAATATCATAAAAGGTTCTTTCATACATTATATGCCAATAATAGTAAATGATCTAATAATAGATTACATAAAAAATAAGTCATGCAATATAGGGTGGGGGTTAAAAAATAGATAAATATCTAGCCTTGGATTCTAGTATGACACCCTCAGTGGATATAGACCCACTTTATACCATTCTATATGATTTATAGTATGTTTCCCAAATTTCGAGATAATATCAATCTTGTAATATAGATTTATGTAGGATCACTAAAAATTATAAAATGCAATAGGTAAAAATACTGAATCATTGGGTGTAAGCATAGAAATATAAGACATCCTCATGAAATTCTATAATGCTTTTGGACTCCAATGATGTGATCTAAACTAGTATCATGAAATCTACTAACACTAATAGAACCTACACAATACATAGTAGACCTACATTACTAAAAAAATCTATAAAATAATGTTATGGTGGACAAACATGAAAACCAGGTCCATTAACTTTTTTAGACAATACACACCCAATCCATAGCTAGGGTAATTTTTTCGCATGACATGAAATAGGATACACTCGTCTATATTTTCCTATAGAATTTTAGAACCATATATTTATAACCATCCAATTATGGAGAGAACCAAATAAAATCCATGAATCTAACACCCAGTCCAAGATATCCACTGTTTCACTTATCATATCCATTTAGGAGTAATAAGTTCCTCAACATATAATTCAAAGGAAATAAAATGTGTTTCAATACAACTCTTGAAGACATCATCAAAATAGCTGAACAATCAATATTGATAACCTCTTGGATAAGAAATCATGGGGATCCATTAGTTTAGTAGATATCATCCTTGATACAATGGCCACCACACTCTCTTATGGACCTAAACCAAGGGTCAAACCATACTCGGGAAACTATGGTACCCTGGGTCACATCACAAACAAACACCCTACTAGGTCTCTCTAGTCAAACATAATATTTCAATCTATCCACATTAAATGATCCTAAAATAGAAATTATGCCATATAAAAAACATCACACATTAATTGGGGTTCTAGTAGTTCATCCAAACCATGAAATAACCATAACATATGAAATATCTAAAAGTGTCAATTAGTGCCCCTCCACTGAACCTATATCAATAATTCATGAAAAAGGAAAACCATGAGCATCCAAATGAAATCATGGTAATTATAAATGTTCATTTCAAAAACCACAATAGATTTAAATTCAACTACTGGATCCCCAATATAAGTGAGACCTTAGGAAACATCATGTCCCAAGAATCCCATAGTCAACCTCCCTTTATAAAGCAATTTTTTTTTTATTACATCGGCCATAAGGGGAACCATAACAGGTTTATCAAGTCCATTTTCTAAATTCCAAGCCCAACTAAACATGGAAACAATAGGCAGACTGGTTAGCACATGGCCTCCACTATGCCTCACTGTATGCGAGAGGCTACCGACAAGAAGTGAAGGTCAAATGGTGTTATGGTGAGGATATTATACCTTCATGATCAGAGTAGAACATCAGCATATAAGGTAAAGATCAATAGACAATAGTGGAAGCATATATAAATGAGATACAATAGTTAAAGACAAATGTAATATTAGCTGAATATAAAAATTTACAACACCAATATACATCAATGAATTTATGTCATATGATTCAATAAATACAAGAAGAAAGAAATAAAATAAATTATTAAATGTAATAAATGGTAAAATCTAAATTGCTATTTCTATGTGAATCCTAAGTACTAGATCAGTCCTCTTCGCCAAAACCATCATAGGAATGTATATCATGAAAAGGAAACAAACTGCTTCCATTTAAGAACCTGTAGACATAATGTATACTCAGGTACCAATGGTTCCATTAAATTGTGTGAGATACAATCTTAGTAGGATGTGACTCATCATGCCAAGATCATTCCAATACATGAAATATAAATAAGTAGTGCTCTTTAGTAAGTAAATGTAAGATATAAATCAATTATTACTTATTCATTTTGCTGGGTTCCACATGGACACTCATCCAATTACCTGCATCAGCCTAAGCCAGTGTGTCTGAGTCGATGAAACTTGGAATGATAAAATGAGTGAAATAAGGAGGTGGATAGACTATCCACATGATTGTGATATTTCTTGGATGAAACATTCCAATGTTTTTATCATGAAAAGGACCATTTCTCATTTTAAAACATTAATTTTTCTTTTATTTAATTCAATTATAAACCACTGTCAAAATATATCAAGAAACCCTATGAGAATCCATGAAATTATGGTAAGAATTTCCATATATCGTTAGTGGGTCTCCACATGTGAAACAATCCAAGGAGCCTATCCATGGTGACCTTGGAATGAAGTCCCATGTGTAACTCCAAGAATTATGTTAGAATTAAATTACTATCCTCTGGCTCCATAACTCATATCAAACATACGGGCCCTGGTCTCACTTGAGACATGGTATAACTATACCTCCTTGGATATCATGTAAGGGGTCTTCTCTAAGGAACTAGTGTCACTCATTTAGAGAAAAAAATAACACTTTGTAACACTCCAAGGATTAAAAAATAAATGGAATGCATGAAAGTTTGTTTTAAGTATATATTTATAAAAAACCTTTAATCCTATTTTTTTATTCTATGTTTTGAATTTCTAAAAATGGCCATCTACAATTTTGTTTAGTAATTTATTTGGAGTCTGATGGAACCAACCTGTTTTTTTGGTGAATAGTAACACACCATTATGAATAGTAATATGAACCTACTGAATAGTAAATTGTATTATTATTTTATTTTCTTAAGGATTTACAATAATGAAATCTTGGTTGATTTTTCAATGTGATATAAAAGTAGTTATAAAATTAAAATTGTTATTTTTTTAATTAAGTATGATTTTATTTAAAAATGAAATTAATAATATTTAGAAAAATATTTTCAAAAAATGGAGTTCATTTTTGAATTCTATATGTAGAAAAATAGTTTGGTTGATTTTTTTGGATTTTTCTAAATTTCATGAATCTTTAGTGAATAGTGAAATACGGTAAAATACCTTATATTCAAATTATCAGTTAAATACAATATTTATGACATTATAAGTGTTGTAAGACCACATGGTTTGAATTCACATACCATTATTACTCTTTGGAGTAACATGAATTGATATTATTTACAGTCTTGAGCAAAAATATTATAATAATGATTTAAATATTGTAAAATACCTCCTCTCCTCCACTATAAATAACATCCTCATACTCTTCTTCCTCACACACCTCTCAAGCCTTGAAAATTGTCTAATTTATTCCAAATTACCTCCCCAATCTCATCTCTATATCCATGACCTACTGTTCTCACCCAAAGGACAAAACAGAAGGCCTTAATAAGGATCTCAAGGAGAATAGATCAAGAGGTATGAAATCCTATTCCTTTTCACGTGTTTTCCTTTTTTCCTTTTCTTTCATATTCTCTTCCCATACTTATCCATGAGGAATAAAACCAGATGAAATATTGTATATTCTATATGTTCTCATTTTCATGGAATATTCATTATCATTCTTCATCTTCTATCCCACCTATTCCAGGAATAAAAACATTGTCTGTGATGTGTCAAATTACCGACATCGAGGACGATGTGATTTCAATTTTCATTAATTGCTTCAATTCTGGTCAAGAAATCATTTTTATGTTTGATCTAGGTTACAATATATGTATTATGTCTCATCCATGGTTCTAGTATTATTATGTACACAAGGTTTTAATTTATAAAACAAAATGAGGTCCTTATAATCAAGGAACAACTAAAATGATCTCAACAAACATCATTAATGTTTTAACATATGAATCATCCTATTTCAGAATTAAAAATGATAAATGGTATAATTTATAGTTCTACAAATATGTAACTACAATTTTTTTATAATTCTGGAGTTTCACTCCCAATTGAACAGAATATCCATCATGAACCAATCATGGAAATCATGTAAATAACACACACAACACATTGTAAATAACAAAATATTACTAATAAATGTGTCGAATGATGTTGTAAAATGATTATATAAATTGGTATAAACATGACTATATTTCATGAATACATTAATAAAACTCTTTTAACCATTATACATGAGGTTTATGCACATTTGAAGTAAGAAAGAACCCAAGGTAAGGGAATTTATATCCCAATTTATATTCTTTGGGTTAACCTTTTTATTTATTCATTATGTAGTAATAATATTATATATGAGTTTTTTATATTATATTTCACTATGTATATTTACAGTTTTTACACATATCCATTAAATTATAATAATTCTCACTCCAATTATATTTTAAGGGACTCTCATTTAAAATTTTTCTAAAACTATCTTTGTAAAATTTCAAATGGATTGTTATATATATATATATAACATTAGTGGTTTCTCATGATTTCAAGATACTTTATTTCAATGATATGTTCCTTGGAAATTATTTATATTGGGATAAGCCCATTATAACTCAGGATATGTTGGTTTGAGCCCATTATAGCTCAAAATATGATAGGTGATCCCCATTATATCTCTCCAATGCATTGGGTTCTTCAAAGATGGAATTTGACCAAAAGGTTATTCCATGTGTAATGGTGAATGTAAGGGTGATATGGTAATTATGTCCCAAATTAACTACATGATGTTTCTATGCATATGAGTTTTTATGATTATGAGTTTTATTGTTTTTTATGTTATCACTTGACTAAAAATTTCATTCTTTGTATCCCTTAATGAGATTTATACTCATCCCATGTTTTTAAAATTTTTCTCACGGGATATAAGGATGGGTAAGATAAAGAAGGGAGTCATGATTTTTGACATGGAGTGTTGTTAAGGAGATCATGTTTTAATTTTAATGTTTTATACTTTGAAAGATGGATACTGTTTTTTTATTATCCTTTTTTATGAAAGTGGTATGACATGTATGAAAGATATCCTAATTCTTTAAAAATCTAAAACAAAAAATATTCTCAATGTATATTAATGCATGGTCTTGTGGAAAATTCAATATTATGTAACTTTTTAAGGCCGGGTCCTAATAGTTGGTATCAGAGGATGTTTTAGATAAATTTAGGGGTTATGATGCAATTAATAGAATACCATAAATGATTTTTACTCTATGATTAATTTGAAATGTTATAGAATTTAATTATTACCATGTTGCTTCAACTATGATATGTTTGTTTAGAATGGTTATTCCCATAAGAAACTAGGAAGCTGAAATAGGAAGGCACCAAGATGCTGATGTCTGTCTGAATCTCCAGCCTGAAATGGTTGGAATCGGAACTAATCAGTTTGTGACAGAAATGGATCAGTTGAATAAAGAAATAAATGGGGGTGGAATCCATGCTATAGAAGAACATTATCTACCATGAAAAAGCATGTATTATTTGGAGCATTTTATGAGGAAACATCCTATAGCATTCAATGGAACATCCAGTGATAGACAAAGGATGGATCAATGCCCTAGAAAAGATATTTGTTGTAATGGGATGTTCAGAACTCCAAAAGGTAATACTATCCATTTCTCATTTGTAATGTGAATATGATTAATGGTGGTATCCGGTTAAGAATATGAGAGAAAGGTATGATCTTGACAGTCTGGAATGGGAAGGTTTTAAGATTCTTTTTTTGGAAATATATTTCCCCAAAATTGTTCGACTCATAATGGAGAAACAATTCCAAGGACTGAAGAATAAAGATAATGATTTTGTGGAAGCAAATGAAGCCAATTGTACTTGACTGTTCATGTATGTACCAGATTTTACTTGGGATTTTTAAAGTAAAATTAATAAATTTTACTCTGGTTTGAAAACATTTTTGAAAATATCATTATCCTTATGAGGATTTAAAAGATATGAGATGCTTGGTTCTTTGTGCTGAAAAAGATGATATGGAGTTTTATTAAACATATGTGCCTCATGATAACAATAATAAAAAGCTGTCAGGTTTGTAAGAAATGTGGAGGAACTTGTCAAATAAGACTGGTGGTAATAAAATGAATTTCCCTTATTGTGAAAAGTTTAGTAAAAGGAATCCTGGTGAATGTCTTGTAATTTTGGGGAAATGATACTGATATGGAAATATTGGAAACATGTCTCATGAGTGCAAGAAAAATGATCCAAAAATTAATGAGAAGGTGATGGTGATATGATTTAACTGTAAGTAATTGGGACTTTTTTTAATGATTGTTAAAAGATAGTTACTCATGCAGGGAATCAACAATATTGGAAGCAGAAGAGTTTGGTAAAATAATTTGAAACCACTTCAATATATTTTGAGCCATTAAATGATGTGGTATTAGGTATATTTCTTGTTTTTACAGATTTCCCAAATGTGTTGTTTGAGTCACGTTCTACACATTCATTCATTTCTGGGAAATAATTAGAAAAATTAGGAATTCAACCTCTTGAAATGAAAACATATCTCACGATAAAAACACCTGGAAGAAATAATGTGGAAAAAAGAAATTATAAGAATATACCGATCCTTATATGTGGGAAAAGTTTACCTTTGAACCTTGTTTTTTTTCCTCTAGTAGAGTTTGATGTTATTCTGGGTATGGATTGGCTTTCTTTTTATCATGCTATGATATATTGTAGGAAAAAATAAGTTTGTTTAGTATGAATTTCAATTTTTGTACAATAATGAACCCATACCATTAATAATATTTTAGGAAGCTAAGAAACCAATAATGGGTAGAAATGAATGTCATATTGCTCATATTTTTTATGATAAGGGATCTATCTAGATTAATGATGTACCAATGGTAAATAAATACCTAGATGTTTTTCTCATGATTTTCCATGTGTTATTCCTAATCGAGAGTTTAATTTTACTATTGACTTAGTTCCTAATGCTAAGCTAATTTATAAACCTCCTTATCGAATGGATCAAATGTAACTTCTGGAATTAAAAAAATATTTGAATGAATTATTAGATAAAGGATTCATCTGACCCAGCACTTCACCTTGGGGAACTCCAATCTTTTTTGTTAAAAAAATATTGTTCAATGAGACTATAATCGATTATAGAGCCTTGAATAACATTATATTTAAAAACAAGTATCCTTTTCCTCATATCGATGATTTGTTTGAACAGTTTCAGGGAGCACAATATTTTTTGAAAGTTAACCTGAGGTCGGGGTACCATCAACTGAAAGAAAAGGATGAATACATCCCGAAGACTGTGTTTTGTACTAGATATGGTTATTATGAATTTGTGGTTATTCATTCTGGGTTAACTAATTCACCTGTTGTATTCAGGGATCTTATTAATAGAATATTTCATGAGTTATTGGATAAAAGTGTGGTTGTGTTTATTGATGACATTCTAGTATATTATAGAAGTAAATAGGAGAATGAAAAAATGTATGGGTTGTTTTACAAACCTTAAAAGAAAAGAAACTATATGGAAAATTCCGCAATTGTGATTTTTGGTTGCAACCATTTTCTATTCCTGGGAACAATGTAAATAAAGAAGAAATAACAGTTGATCCGGCCAAAACAAAAGTCATTGATGAATATAAAAGACCAACAAATGTTATAGAGATTCATAGTTTTCATGGATTAGCAGGTTATTACCGACGATTTTCTAAAATCATTGCACGGTTATCTATCCTGTTAACTATCATGACCCGTCCTCGGGGCCCGTGCCGTGACTACCCCAAGCCCACCTTCCATAGGCCAGGGGCTGGCGACTAGCACCAAAGGCGTAAATACCAATAACTAGGAAGGCATTGCCTTTATAAAAGTAAACAAAACAACAAAGAGTACAAGTGGGAGTAAAACACTAAGTACAAAGAGAAGTGCTGAAAGGAAAAATGGTCGAGAATACAAACCCAAAGTAAAAGTACAACTACAACTGAACAAAGTACAACAGCAAAAAGTCAACAGTTGGAAGAACGGAAGCGGCTCCTGGGTCATCCTCCTCGGATCCTACATGAAGGGTAGGTACAGATGACGCATCTCCTGGATCGTCCACCACGGAACCTACCTGAAGGGTAAGTACAGATAGCCTCCACAATGCTCTCTCCCGTCAACCTCTTCTGAGTGTCGTCTCGCCATGAAGTCCACCTCCGGGTACTGACTCGTCGTGTAGTCCACCTCCGGGTACCGTCCAGTCCTCGAACAGTCGGCCTTCGTCAGCACTGCCGTCGTCTGCAACCAACACAATGAGGTGCGGGCATAGCCCATGCAGGGGTGAGTATAACGATACTCAGTAGGGACCCCGAGACCCTCAAGGTCTCACTAAAACCAACAAGGATAACCACAAAGAAGATCTCAACAGATAACCTCTACTTAGGTATATGCCCATACATATACCTAAGTTATCAAGTAACCCATCTCAATCATGAGGAAACACAAGGATTGTGAAAACAACGGATAACCACTACCCATGTATATTCCCATACATATACCTAAGTTATCAAGTAACCAAACTCAATCATGAGGTAAACACAAAGGTCAAAAGTCTCAGCTCAAACCAGGATTTTCATTATCGAAACTGTAACTGCTGAAGAGCCCCGTCTATGGAGTGTACAGTGGTCCTGTCACGACTACGAGGTACTGCTCACTAACCTAAGACTGTTGAGGTACTCCTCCTGTCGAGTACCGCGGGTCAGCCACCCAGACACAGTAGTGCTTCCCGCCGAGGTATGTCACCCAAACACAATAGTGAACACCCCCTAGTAGCCTGATGAGGTACTCTCCGGACGAGTACGGCGGGTCTGCACTGTCACAGAGGTAGTGCTCCGTCATCCATGGGTCTGCACCTCACAATGTAGTGCTCTGTCCACTGGGCTAGTCGACTCACTCCAAGTCAATTCGGTCAAGCAGTCGTCAGGTCTCAGTCGACTACACGGTCTCCGTACTCCGCACGCTCGTCTCCGGGAGGGTCCGCTCCACGAGCTACAGGTCGATACTCCATGTATCTGAACGTCCCATGAAGAAGTATCTCAAAGTACCGCCTCAACATAGGGGTCTCAACGCAACAGACGCCGCGTCAATCGGACGCCCGGTCTATGAGTTATTAGCCTCTTCGCCCTAGGGGCCCGGTTGGTTTCGTGAGCGAACCAACCTGGCCGTATCTCAACTGTACCCCGAACTCTCATAGGGTATACTCATAGGGACCGTTTCTCAATGAGATTACCAACTCCACTGACGGTTCGTCAAACGGACGTCCGGTCTGAAAGATATCTGCTTTTCCGTTCTAGGGGCTCGGTTGGATTTTGGGTGCAATCCAACCCGGCCACTATCCAACTGTATCCAAATCTAGAGAGAAGTATTCCAAAAGATTCGCCTCACTTAGAGGAATCCAACAAAGTCTACGACACGTCAATCGGACGTCCGGAGCTCAAGATATAAGCGTTTCTGCTCCGAGGGCCCGGTTGGTTTCGTATCCGAACCAAACCGTCCGAACCCAAAGTATTCCGAAACCTTTAGTGTGATATACCAAAACGAACTTCTCGTTCCAAGTATCGCTATGCAACTGACAGTGCATCGATCTAAGGTCCGTAGCCCAAGATATGGGCATTTGACTGAAAGTGGTCCGAAAACGGGGGTTTCGGGCCCGGAACGACCCGGCCCGAGACCCCCCCCCCCCCCCCCCCGGTCGGCACGAACCGGGTCGACCCGCCCCAGTCCAGGTCGGCCCGGCCCGGCGCGGCACGGCCTGGCGGTCCGGCCTGGCGGCCGGCCCGGCTGGGCATAGCGCGCCCAGCGCGCTGCCAGCTCGGCCGAAGGCCGAGCCGTTGTCAAGGGGGGGGGGGGGGGCGTGCCCCCCTTGTGTAACTGCAGCACCCCATTTATGGGGGCCGTTTGAAGTACGGCCGGGGGAATTAATTCCCCCGGCTCCTCCCTGGCCGGCCGGCCCGACCTGGCCGGCCGGTTCCTGCTCAACGGGACCGGCGATGGCCGATCCCCTTCCAGCTCCGCCGTCGGTGGCCCGGTCCGGCCGCCGGACACCTTGCTCCACTACGGCCCAGAACCGGCCGCGACCCTTATCGTCCGGCGCGGCGCGACGACGCCGCGCCCCTCCTCCGCGGCCCCGGAACCGACCGCGGTATTTTTGGGTGTCTCCGATGCGGAGTGATGGCGTCACGTCCTTGGATTAATTCACAGCGCGGCGCGACGGCGTCGCGTCCTTGGTCTTCATTCCACGGCGCGGTGCGACGGCGCCACACATTTTCCTTTCGCTTGATTCCGCGTAGTGCGACGACACCATGCCATCCCGTACCAAATCACAAGGAAATCAATCATGAAATAAGGAGGAGGGTCGGCCGTGTTTGTGTGGTCCGGCCCCCTCGCGGTATTCGATAACAATTGGTTTTAATCCACAAAGATCGTCAAGTTGGTATTCACGAACAAAATAAATAAATAAAACCCCTACCTCGTAATTGTCGTTCTTTGATGATCTCGGAAATAGGGCGGATATTGATTCCTCGATTTCCATGTTCGTCACACACTCCCAATTCTCATGCTCATGCGTCGGAAAGGAAGAAGGGTACTCGTCGTTGGTGGATGAGCGTTCGGAGGTGACGTCATCGTTGACGACGTTCCTCGCGGGTGACGTCTTCTCCTTTGACGTGGATGAAGGTCGTTGGAGATGTCGTGGGCGTCTCTTCCCTTTCCTTGCCTTTGTTGAAGAACGATGAAGAAGATGGCATCGTCGTGCTTCAGTGGCGGATGAGACGTTCTTCGTGTTCTTCGTCGTAGAGAAAGAAGAAACTCAAGACTTCCTAAGCTTTTTCTCCAAAGGCTCCCAATCAACTAAACTCCAACCCAAATAAAATACGTTCTTAACTTGTTTTATTAACACAACAAATCTTATGAATTTCAAGAGATTGAAATTTAAATTAACTCACATAATTAAATATCTCAAGTTGTCAAATTTAATGAGAGGGAGGTGGAGAGACTCATTTAATGAGAGAGAGTTTCATCCACATAAATGGAGAGTTCAAGAGTTAAGGGGGGTTAAGGGGGTTTGATACTCATGTGGGACCCACCTTATAACATCCACCCAAGGGAGGTTATTTGCGGGTGGTCCCCTCCACTAACCTCCCCTTGGAGGTTCTAACTACCACTTCAAATAAAAATATGGTAAACACATATTTTTATTCAGTTTAATTAAAAACCCCTGAAAAATAACTTCCAAACTCTTTAAAACGCAACTGCGGAACAGGTGTTCCTAAGAAATTACCGACGCTATGGTTCCATCTGTTCCCTCAGAATTTGATTCCGATCAACGGTTCAAAAGATAGAAATTCCCGCTCATTTGTTCACTGAACGTACCCAAGCCAAACATCGGAAAATGATTCCGGGCACACCGGGCCTCGGAATCAGGCGCCGTCAGAAACTGCATTCTTGTAAAATCCAAAATAAAATTAAGAAAAGAAATTTTCTTTGAAATTTCTGGGTCTTTACATTACTCTCACCTCAGGGCTTTACGTCCCTGTAATGCTTCAACACAAACTAGGGTCACAAAAACGGTATTGAACACGCACCTGAGCCTTCCGCTCCCATGTGCTTACCTGGAGGTTCCGTACTGCCAAAGAAAGCGCACACAAGGAATCGATCGACCTCGTAGGATCCGCTCCTGTCGATCCTCGATCCCCACTGGAACCTCCGTGAGAAACACCTCATCGCCATCGTCCAGCTCATCATGGTCGACGATATGTGAAGGGTCGAGCACGTATCTCTTCAGTTGAGATACGTGGAAGTCATCGTGCACCTGGTGCAACTGAGGTGGATGGTTCAAGCGGTAAACCACCTCGCCTACCCAGATGTGGACCTAGAAAGTTCCGTTGAACCTCATAGTTAACTTGCCACCTTGGCCACATCTCCGTAAACCTCGTCGAGGTGAGACCCGTATAAGGACGTGATCATCATCATCAAACTCTAGAGGTATCCAATTCCTGTTATTTCTGGAACTCAAAACGATTGCTTCCACGAGGGTAAGGTTGACCTACTCAAGAGTGATCGGTTGCACCCTTCGGTGAAAGATTTTATCCTGTGCTTCCTGGGGTTTCCTTTTCGCCGACCAAGGAAAACCCTTCCCGACGTTTGCCTAAAACCGTCAATTTGAGTATGAACAGTTATAGCCCATTCCATACTCAAACTAACGTCGTAAGGCCTCGACGCTGCCACCAAGAGATTCCAACCGAAACTCTCGCCTCGAGGGTCTGACCACGCCGTCGGCGTAAGTGTGATTATTGAGTCTCCTCCCAAGGTATCTTCAGACATGAGGGTCAAGTCCACGGATTACTGGAAACTCTAGGTCTGGTACAAGATTTGTAAAAGCGAGGAATGATTCATATCGACGTCTGTTACTACAGTAGCTAGTAGTGGACACAGACTGTCCCTTGAATCATTTTTAGAGCCATTGGGTCACACTCCTTGATTGCATGCAGCTGCACTCTTCCTCCGCTCTCCAGCTCCCTGAGCCTGCTGGGGATAACTAATGTGGGTGGTTGTAGCATGTTAAGATGTACACCACCTCATGCTTCCCTCCTAGCTCTTCCTCCACGTCAGCTACTTCGCAGACTCATCTCTCCTTTAAGATTCCTCTTCTTTAACATTTAACACGCTCGAGTCTCTAAGACTGGAGTCGGTTTCCTGTTTCTTACTGCACTGTGCAGTCTTCATCCACTCCTGGATGATCTGTACCTTCTTTGCATAAGATCTGAAAGAGCTGCTAAAACTTCACCTTTGCCGAAAAGAGAAACTCGGTCTCTTCCTCTGGATGAACCACGCCCATTGCCTAATACAGTCAATACTGACATGAATGATGCATTCATGCCATGGATGACGTCGTAAGGCGTCGACGTAACTACTAAGATATCCAACTGTCACTCTCGCCTCTAAGGGTTGAGTCACACTGTCGGCATCAGTGTGAGGTCACTGGGTCTCCTCCAGTAGAAATCTCGAATGTGAGGGTCAAGTCAACAGTTTAACCGGGACCACTCAGTATCAATCAAACAAAAGGACAGGAAAGAAAACAAAGATAAGTGTCTTTTTATTATTGCAACTCATAGTACAAAGACACGAATACAACAACAACATGGAACTAGAAGTACAAGAGATGTATCCACTAGTTCCGCTCTTGTCTACCTGCTCCCGGAGCTCTACTGCCTTGTCCACTGCTCGGCTGTTTCTCAAGCACCCGCCGCTTATTCTACCTTGGTGGCTCCTCCAAAGCCTGCGGATCAACTGTACGAGGAGTCGGACAGTCACGTTCCAGGTGACCCTTCCCGCCGCATGAGTAACACTATCTATTTCTGGCACGCCTGGCTCTGACCCCACCCAGGGTTCCCCGCACCACCGGTCCTAAAACTTGAGATCGTCCAACTGCTGGTCTGGTCCTCCTAGACCTCTACATCATCTATCTACTACTCACAGATGACTCGACTACTGATCAAAAAACACGCGGCAAAGGTAGAAGATCTTGTACACGCTCGGGGTGTAGAGATACTGGAACCAACTCCACCCTGAAGAAGGTCTTGAAGTCTTCCCATGTGAAGGTCATCCCGTCGCAAAACTGAAACAAGTGGCTCCACCACCTGCCTGCTGCTCTCTGAAGAAGGCTGGAAGCAAAGATCACCATGAAGTCTGCTAGCGTCCCCACTAGCCTGAAGACTCTCACCACAGCCTCCAGCTAAACCTCAACCGCATGTGGGTCCGTCTCTCCCCGGAACCTAGGTGGCCTCTGGCACTGGAACTCGTGCAGCACACTCAAGTGGAGTGCATCACCTACTACTGGGGCTGGTGGCATCAGTGGCCCAACGTATGGTAGTACCACTGGTGCCTGCACTGGTGCCTCAAATGTAAGAGGGCCCTATACCGAAGCCTCGTCGCTCGACAGGCTGTCAGTATGCATATCCCTCTGGGCTCTTGCTGGTCGTCCAAGAAAAGGCATCATGAAAGAAACAATGTGACACGGTCAAACGATTATACCTGGTGAGCTGGCCTGGTTTGAGCTGATATTTAAATAAAACTTCTGGAAACACACACGCAATCAGTGTTTTTGTGCACAAAGTCGGACATCATTTGTCAGGGTCCTGGTGTATGGATACGTCGGCCGCCCGCACCAACACTGGACTCCTTAAACTGAAAACCACACTCGGTACTCTTAACACAATTTCTTCACAGAAATAAAATATCAGAGTTATAAGTTCTACGGTAGAACCGACTCCTTTGATACCAATTTGTCATGACCCATCCTCGGGGCACGTGCCATGACTACCCCAAGCCCACCTTCCATAGGCCAAGGGCTGAGGACTAGCACCAAAGGCGTAAATCCCGATAAATGGTAAGGCATTGACTTTATAAAAGTAAACAAAACACCATAGTGTACAAGCGGAAGTAAAACACTAAGTACAAAGAGAAGTGCTGAAAGAAAAATGGGCTAGAATACAAACCCAAAGTAAAAGTACAACTACAACTGAACAATGTACAACAGAAAAATGAAAACAGCTGGAAGAATGGAAGCAGCTCTAGTGTCGTCCTCCTTGGATCCTACCTGAAGGGTAGGTACAGATGGCGCAACTCCTGGATTGTCCACCACGGATCCTACCTGAAGGGTAGGTACAGATAGCCTCCACAACGCTCTCACCCGTCAACCTCCTCTGAGTGTCGTCTCGCTGTGAAGTCCACCTCCGGGTACTGAATCGTCGTGTAGTCCACCTCCGGGTACCGTCCAGTCCTCGAACACTCGGCCTTCATCAGCACTTTCGTCGTCTTCAACCAACACAATGAGGTGTGGGCATAGCCCGTGCATGGGTGAGTATAACGATACTCAGTAGGGACCCCGAGACCCTCAAGGTCTCACTAAAACCAACAAGGATAACCACAAAGAAGATCTCAACAGATAACCTCTACTTAGGTATATTCCCATACATATACCTAAGTTATCAACTAACCCATCTCAATCATGAGGAAACACAAGGATTGTGAAAACAACGGATAACCACTACCCAGGTATTTGCCCATACATATACCTGAGTTATCAAGTAACCCAACTCAATCATGAGGTAAACACAAAGGTCAAAAGTCTCAGCTCAAAGCAGGATTTTCATTATCGAAACCGTAACTGCTGAAGAGCCCCGTCTCTGGAGTGTACAGTGGTCCTGTCACGACTCCGAGGTACTGCTCACTAACCTAAGACTGCTGAGGTACTCCTCCTGTCGAGTACCACGGGTCAGCCACCCAGACACAGTAGTGCTTCCCACCGAGGTATGTCACCGAAACACAGTAGTGCACACCCCCTAGTAGCCTGCTGAGGTACTCTCCGGACGAGTACCGTGGGTCTGCACTATCACACAGGTAGTGCTCCGTCCGCCATGGGTCTGCACCTCACAAAGTAGTGCTCCATCCAGTAGGCTAGTCGACTCACTCCAAGTCGAGTCGGTCAAGCAGTCGTCAGGTCTCAGTCGGCTACACGGTCTCCGTACTCCGCACGCTCATCTCCGGGAGGGTCCGCTCCACGAGCTACAGGTCGATACTCTAAGTATCTCAAAGTCTCACGAAGAAGTATCTCAAAGTACCACCTCTACGTAGGGGTCTCAACGCAACAGATGGTGCGTCAATCGGACGCCCGGTCTGTGAGTTATTAGCCTTTTCGTCCCAGGGGCCCGGTTGGTTTCGTGAGCGAACCAACCCGGCCGTATCTCAACTGTACCTCGAACTCTCATAGGGTATACTCATAGGGACTGTTTCTCAATGAGATCACCAATGTCGCTGACGGTTCGTCAAACGTACGTCTGGTCTGAAAGATATCAGCTCTTCCGGTCCAGGGGCTCGGTTGGATTTCAGGTGCAATCCAACCCGACCACTATCCAACTGTATCCAAATCTCAAGCGAAGTATACAAAAAGTTCCGTCTCACATAGAGGAATCCAACAAAGTCGACGACATGTCAATCGGACGTCCGGAGCTCAAGATATAAGCGTTTCCGCTCCGAGGGCCCGGTTGGTTTCGTATCCGAACCAACCCGGCCAAACCAAAAGTATTCCGAAACCTTGAGTGCGATATACCAAAACGACCGTCTCGTTCCATGTATTGCTGCGCAACTGATGATTCATCGATCGGAGGTCCTTAGTCCAAGGTATGGGCATTTGTCTGAAAGTGGTCTGAAAACGGGGGTTTCGGGCCCAAGACCGACCCGGCCCGAGACCCCCCCGGTCGGCCCGAACCGGGTCGACCCGCCCCGGTCTGGGTCGGCCCGGCCCGGCTGGGCACAGCGTGCCCAGCGCGCTGCCAGCTCGGCCGAAGGCCGAGCCGTTGGCAAGGGGGGGCCTGCCCCCCTTGTGTAACTACGACCCCCCATTTATGGGGACCGTTTGAAGTCCGGCCGAGGGAATTAATTCCCCCGGCTACTCCCTGTCCGACCGGCCCGACCTGGCCGGCCGGTTCCTACTCAACGGGACCGGAGATGGCCGGTCCCCTTCCAGCTCCGACGCCGGCGGCCCGGTCCGGCGGCCGGTCACCTTGCTCCGCCGCGGCCCGGAACCGGCCGCAGCCCTTGTTGTCCGGTGCGGCGCGACGATGCCGCGCCCCTCCGCCGCGACCCCTGAACCGGCCGCGGTATTTTCGGGTGTCTCCGACGCGGCACGATGGCGTCGCGTCCTTGGATTAATTCGCAGCGCGGCGCTATGGAGTCGCGTCCTTGGTCTTCTTTCCACGGCGCGGCGCGACGGCGCCGCACATTTTCCTTTCGCTTGATTCTGCGTGGTGCGACGGCACGACGACTTCCCGTACCAAATCACAAAGGAATCAATCATGAAATAAGGAGGAGGGTCGGCCGTGTTTTTTCGGTTTGGCCCCCTCGCGTTATTTGATAACAATTGGTTTTAATCCACGAAGATCGTCAAGTTGGTATTCACGAACAAAATAAATAAATAAAACCCGTACCTCGTAATTGTCGTTCGTTGACAATGTCAGAAATAGGCGGATAAAGATTCCTCGATTTTTGTGTTCGTCACACACTCCCATTTCTCATGCTCATGCGTCGGAAAAAAATAAGGGTACTCGTCGTTGGTGGATGAGCGTTCGGAGGTGACGTTGTCGTTGACGACGTTCTTCGCCGGTGACGTCTTCTCCTTTGATGCGGATAAAGGTCGTTGGAGATATCGTGGGTGTCGCTTCCCTTTCCTTGCCTTGGTTGAAGAACGATGAAGAAGATGGTGTCGTCATGCTTCAGTGGCGGAAGAGACGTTCTTCGTGTTCTTCGTTGTAGAGAAAGAAGAAACTCAAGACTTCCTAACCTTTTTCTCCAAAGGCTCCCAATCAACTAAACTCCAACCCAAATAAAATAAGTTCTTAAGTTGTTTTATTAACACAACAAAGCTTGTGAATTTCAAGAGTTTGAAATTTAAATTATGTCACATAATTAAATATCTCAAGTTGTAAAATTTAATGAGAGGGAGGTGGAGAGACTCATTTAATGAGAGAGAGTTTCATCCACATAAATGGAGAGTTCAAGAGTTAAGGGGGGTTAAGGGGGTTAAGGGGGTTTGATACTCATGTGGGCCCCACCTTATAACATCCACCCAAGGGAGGTTATGTGTGGGTGGGCCCCTCCACTAACCTATCCTTGGAGGTTCTAACTACCACTTAAAATAAAAATATGGCAAACACATGTTTTTATTCAGTTTAATTAAAAACCCCCGAAAACTTACTTCCAAACTCGTTAAATCGCAACTGTGGAACAGCTGTTCCTAAGAAATTACCGGTGCTACGGTTCCATCGGTGCCCTCAGAATTTGATTCCGAGCACTGGTTTAAAAGATAGAAATTCCCGCTCGTTCGTTCACTGAACGTACCCGAGCCAAACTTCGGAAAATGATTCCGGGCACACCGGGCCTTGGAATCAGGTGCCGTCAGAAACTGCGTTCTTGTAAAATCTCAAAGAAAATTAAGAAAATAAATTTTCCTTGAACTTTCTGGGTCTTTACACTAACTAAGATAACACGAAAAGGGGTAGAATTTGGTTGGAAAAAATAATGTGATGTTTTTATTCAATAACTGAAGAAGATAATGGTGAATTCTATAGTATTGTTCATGCCTTTAAAAAATGGTGTGTTTTTCATCTATAGTGATGCTTCATTGAAGGGACTTGGTTGTGTTCTGGTGCAGAATGATTAGGTAATTTCTTATGCTTCAATATAACTAAAAACACATGAGTTAAATTATTCCACACAATATTTGGAATTGGAAACTGTGTTTTTTTCATTGAAAATTTGGAGGCACCATTTATACGATGCCAAATGTAAAATATATACTTACCATAAATGTCTGAAGTATATATTCACTCTGAAGGAATTAAACATGAGGCATTGTAGATGGATTGAACTGATAAAGGATTATGACTGCAAGATCAATTACCATCCAGAAAAAGTAAAAAAATTGGCGGATGCCTTGATTCGAAAACATCATGCATCATTCACTCATGAAAAAATGACCTATACCCATAGTTCAGAACCATGGGTATAGCCCCCAAAACCATTAGTATAGCCTATACCCATAGTTTTAGTTACCGTGGGAAATCGAGGATTCGAGATAGGTCCCCAACCTATTCCAACGGTTTGTAAAACCATTGGTATATCCATTTTACCATCATGTCAAAGGCTTCTATCCAATTTCCATGATGTCAAAACCTTATACCGATGGTTTTATAACATAGGAAATAATTTTGTTTTACAAAAAATTGTGCGGCATGTGTTGAACCCGCGACCTAGAATTATAATTCTGGGTGCTTCACCAATCATCCTACATCACATTCATGTATATATATATATTTTTTGTTTTATATATTAAATAAAAGTCCGAATTAGAAATAAAACAGCTCAGGGGTTTCATACCCATTTCAAAACATTCATGAACCCAACGCCTAACCAACCATGTAGGCCGACTTTTATATCAGTATATCTTCATTTGTTTTAATATATTAATTTATCTCTAGGTTTTAGAAAAAAAAATATCCCAATGAGTATCAATCATGTGACCTTAGAGAAGAATACACAGTGCCACCACCAACTCAGCTACAATAATTATGTGTTTTTTTATTTGTATCTACCTAAATATATTAATCGGAATCATGGGTATAGGAAGGAAAACCAAGGAGATAGGTTTTCCTGACAACTATTTTTTTGTGTCCTGCATATTTTTTCCAACCATAATGCAAGAAATCTATACCCACGATTTTATAAAACCATGGAAATAGGTCTTCAAAAAAATTATATACCAATGTTTTTTCGAAAACCATGGGTATAGGTCTTCAAAACAATTCCTATACCCATAGTTTTTGTCAAAACTATGGGTATAGATTTCTTTTTCCCCATAGTTTTCCAAAACCGTGGGAATAAGTCTTCAGATAAAATATTCTACTCATGGTTTGGCCCACAACTGCGGGGATAGGGATATTTTTAAATAGTGATTAACAATTCAACATTTAAAACATGATCTTTTTATTAATGATTTGATAAATTTTGGCTATGAAAGTGTCAGTGCAGGGAATACATCTATTATATTTCATGTTTCAGGATAGTCATCGTTATCAGACAGAATTAAAAAATCATAGAAGGAAGACTGAGAGCTACAGAAAATGTAGATTTAGATAAAATGGGTAAGTTACGTGAATTTATCCTTTATAAATATTGTGTTTTATGATTTGGAAAAAAGTTGTGTGTTCCTTGTGATTCCCATTTAAAGAACGATTTTTGTGTGAAGCTCATAGTTTTCCATTTTCAGTTCACCCTGGAACTACTAAGATGTATAGAGACCGTTGAGAGTTTTACTATTGGTATGGAATATAAAGGGATATTGCATAATTTACTATAAAATGTTTGACATGTCAACATGTTAATGCAGATCGAGAGTTACCGAAGGGGGTGCTTCAGCCTTTTCCAGTGCTAGAGTGGAAATGGGAGAAAATATCCATAGACATCTGGGTGGGACCACCTATGACTTCTTGAGGTAACAATGAGATTTGGGTTATTGTTGATCGGATGAAAAAATCGGCACATTTACTTTCTATTTGAGATACAATGTCATCAGATCATATTCTTCTACAATACCTCAAAGAGATTGTTAGGTTACAAGGAGTTCCTATTTCCATTGTATCTGATCGGGATCCCAGGTTCACATCTAACTTTTGAAAGGGGATTTAGAAGTCATTGGACATAGAATTAAATTTCAGAAAAAAATTTCATTCTCAATAATGTGGTCAGTCAGAACAAACGATTCAGACCTTGGATGATATGCTTCAAGCTTGTTCAATAGAATCCATGGAAGTTGGTATCATCATATTTCTTTAACTGAGTTTTCTTATAATAATAGTTTTCATTCTAGTATACATATTGAACCTTTTATGGCATTGTATGGGAAGTGGTTTCGAAAATTAGCTTTTTGGGATGAAGATGGTGAAAGGAAATTGATGAAACCAAAATTAGTAGAGGATGTGGCTGAGAAAGTGAGGATGATATAACAACACATAAGAATAGCTCAGAGTAGTGATAAAAGTAATGCAGATAATATAAGAAAATACCTCTCTTTCAAGGTAGGTGACCATGATTTCTTTAAAATGTCTCATTGGAAATGTGTGATGTGTTTTGGTAAGAAATGAAAGAAAATTCCACGATTCAATGGTACTTTTTAAGTCCTAGAGAATTTTGTACTAGTGTCAGAATGAGTAGCATTGCCTATGAGTTTATCTCAGCTACATAATGTTTTTTATTTTTTGATGATAAGAAAGTATATGACAGATTCATTACATATCTTGGGCCTAAAATTTGTTCACCTAGAAGAGAACCTTTCTTATGAAGAGAAATAAGTTCATATTATTGATCAAGGGGAACATGTATTGTGGAATATAGTAATCCACTGGGTAAAGGTTTTGTAGAGGAACCACATTGTTGAAGAAAAAACATGGTAATCTGAAAATTCTATGAGGGAAAGGTGCCCTCACTTTTTTAACAAGTAAATAAAATTGCGAGGATACAATTTCTAGAAGGTGGGGATAATGAAACAACCTAAGGAATAAAAAAATAATTGAAAATTATGATGCTTTGTTATAAGTAGATATTTTAAACTAGCCATTAATTCTATTTTTTCTGATTCTATGTTTTGAATTTCAAAAAATGGCCATCTACAATTGTGTTCAGTAAGTTATTTGGAGTCTGATGGAACCAACTTGTTTTTTAGTGAATAGGAATATACCCTTATGAATAGTAATATGAATAGTAATATGACCATAAGGAATTTTAAATTGTATAATTATTTGATTTTGTTAAGGCTTTAAGATATGACATCACGGTTATTTTTTCAATGTGATATAAATGCAGTTATAGAATTAAAATTGTTAATTTTTGAATTAAGTATGATTCTCTTGAAAAATTAAATTAATAATTTTTAGAAAGATATTTTAAAAATATGGAGTCCATATTTTTCTTCTAGACATCGAAAAATGGTTAGGGTGAATTTTTCAGATTTTTCTAAAATTATTGAATTTTTAATGAGTATTGAAATAGGGTAAAATACAGTATATTCAAATTATCCATTAAATACACAATTTATGACATAATAAGTGATTTAATACTTATTAGTTTGAACTATCATGCCATTATTACTATTTGGGGCCACATGAATTGATATTATCCATATTCGTGAGAAAAAATTTAGAATAATGATTTAAATAATGTAAAATACCTCTTATCCTCCACTATAAATATTAATATCATTCTCCTCTTCCTACCACACCTTTCAAGCCTTGATAATTGTTTAATTTATTCCAAATCCACCCACCAATTTTCTTCCCATGCCCAAGACCTTCTCATCTCACCCAAAGTCCAAAACCAAATTCTTTATGATTGAGCTCAAGGATAAGAGATCAAGAGGTAAGAAATCCTCTTTCTTTTCATGGGTTTTCCATTCCTTTACTTTTATTTTAATGCATCTTATACTCATCTTATCCAAGAGGAATGAAAAATACATAAATTGTTTTATGTTCTATATGTTCTCATGTTCAGGGAAAATTCATCATCATTCTTCTTCTTCTTTCCCACTTATTCAAGGAATAAAAACATTGTTTGTGATGCGCCGAATTACCGACATCATGGATGATATGATTTCAATTTTATTTAATTACTGAAAGTATGGTCATGAAACCATTTTTATGGTTGAAGCAGGTTATAATATATGTTCTATTTCTCATTTATTGTTCTGGAATTACTTTTTACACATGGGTCTAATTTATAAAATAAAATGTTGTTGTTATTATCAAAGAAACCCTAAAATGATCTAAACTAACATCATTAATGTTTTATCTTTTGAATCATACTCATTTAAAAATTAAAAAGGATAAATGGTATAATTTATTGTTCTAGAAATATATAATATCAATTCCATTCCAATTCTGGAGTTTCACTCTCAATCGATGTAACGCCCCGACTATAGTTATCCAAAGTGGGAGCATTATTACATAACATTGTCATGATCACAAAAGATCAAATCTCGAAATACCGGTTAGTTTAGTAGCCTTGTAAATATAAGATATATTCAGAAGTTTTACATTACATTATAAAATAAAAAACTACAACAAAAAAGTCTCTATAGGCCACACTCATATCCCTTATACTATCCCTATAGGTCAGTCATAATATACTTTTCGCATCCTGGAAAAAATAAAACATAGAAAGGGGTGAGCTCAGATTCTCAGTAAGGATAAAAATATAGCAGAACCGTTTATGAATAAGAATAAAAATTTTAGGCAATGTAAGACTAAAATAAATACCTTTTAAATTTGAACTTCAACATAATATTGAAAAGATAAAATCTAATAATTCTATTTACTTAATCACATGGATATTCAACTAGTCGAATAATAACATGAAATATCAATATCTACTTTCATAATGATGGAATGCATAATTCCATACTTCATAACCACACAGTCAAGGCCTTGTGCCAAGACTACAAATAAGATTTTGTAAAGGCCTTGTTCCAAGACACTATTTTGTCTCATGAGACCTACCAATTCATCAAGGAGCTATAGTGGGCTCCACCCATCACTTACTAAGTCCAATGCATTCCTCATATGAAAAGATTTAAAATAACATAAAAAATCATATTAAAACTAACACACAAAATGTCAATACTTTATCCATAAACCATGAATGGTATAAATATAATACATACATAGTCAAACATATCAAAAAACCTTCAATACAATATGAAAGATCTGTATCATAATAAATCAACTTCAAATAATCTTAAAATCCTTCAAAGGATGTCGGCATAGATGAAATCAAAACTTTTTTTCAAGGAATATCTCTTTTATTTTCAAATCATTTAAAAGTAATATAATTATAAAAGAAAACATTTATTTTGAAAATATTCTTATAATATTGTAAGGTAATATTCGAAGATGTTATAACGGCAGAAAATAGGTGCACCCGCCATATAAGTTAAAAAACATTCTTACCTTCATTTTGTCAAAAGGTCATAAAGTACCTTGTTTGGGAAATAATGAAAACAGTCCATTAAAATGATTTTATAAAAATACAAACAAGGTTATAATGACTTTATTCAATAGTCTATTAAATATTAAAAATGTTTTGGAATAAATTTTTACGAAACATGGATGTGGATGATAAAGAGGTCCCAGTAGATACATACGTAAAAACAACCTCAGAAAATAATGAGATTGTGAAATTAACCCTTACCTTGTATATTTCCTTGGTCGACTATAGGATAAGATTATGTATAATGGTGAAATAATTGTTATTAAATTATACAATAACCATGCACATTAATATGATATCATATATGATCTTCTAATATTGCTTTGTTAATGATATTTTCGTAGTATCATCGTTTCAGGTGTTAACTAATTCGTTTTCCTTTATATGATTGGTTACATAATCCATGTTTTATATGGATAGGATGTATTTAATTAATATATAGAATGATATTATGTTAATTAACATTATTTTTATTCATAAAATGAAAATTATTCTTGAATGATTACGATGGGGAATGAATCTCCTTGCTTTCATGGAGATGGTAATCCGTACGTACGCACGAGCGACAATATCATTCTTTTGATATTAAAATAATATATAATTGGATGGTATATCATATATAAAGAATAATTATCATGTTATATTTATTATTTTCATTATTTATACTTTTTATTATACCCATCAAAATGATGAAGTGTTTGAAGAACAAACTACACCACGGCGTGGTGACGGTAATCCGTATGTACGCATGTATGGTGACTTTGTCATTTATAGGATGGATATAATAATGAATCTGGTTTTAAAATTTTTATATTAAAATCATAGTATATATAATATACTAGATTTATTATTTTATAATGTAAACAACAAAGAAAGGGGATGTGGACGATGAAAATAACTTGAAAGAGGTGATGAAATATTTACCTTTTCTTCGAGTTCCTCCTTTTGATATGATCAAAAGGGCTCCATAGGTTGTCTTTCTGACTAATGGAAGACCACTAGGATGAAGGGTGGACAGTTGATAGGATATTTGGGCAGGGGACGGCCGAGCCAAATGACTTTGATGGTGTGACGTTGAGAGAAGGGGAGGTTCCCTTTTATAAGAGAGGCGAGGGTCACTTTAAGAAAATCCTGAAATATTATTTTATAATAAAAGAATTTTAGGTTTCTAATGTATCATAAATAAATTATTTAAATGATAAGGTGGTTATGGGTCTAAAACCTTTCAAAAAATAGGTTTTAGATAGGTTTAGGTCATCATATTAACCTTATCTTTTGTATTTAACTCTTAGTTAAATAGATTGACATTTACCATGTCTCCTTGTATTTTTATATTATATGGTTAATAAACATATTATAAACTCTCAAGAGAACCTCAAGTGGTTCATTAATGACATATATAATATTATTTAATCCCTTTATTTGGACCTTTGATTTCTAGGAATAGAATACAAATTAATAATATAATATTTGTTTTAAAAATTATTTTATGTCAATTTTAACACTATTTGGTATTTTGTTTTTGTTAAATTAATAAGAACATTATTAATCCGAAAAAAATTCATTTAAACAACCCTAACATGTAACATTAACCTAGAAAATTAATTTAATTCCTTCAATGTATAAAATTATATTTATTTGGATATTTATAATATCAATTATTTTAATCTTTCATTAATAAGGTAATTACGGCATCATTATTATGTCATAAATAAATTTAATTATTTAATGTCTAAAAATTATAAATAATATACAAATATTTAGGAAATAATTTTATATTTCTAATTAATATTTATAGTCGAATTTATCTTCTGTATAACCCCATATTAAGAATGGTTTAGTTATTAAACATAGATTTTAACTCTTTTAACTCTTCTTTAAATAAAATGACAATAAATGTCCTAATCTAATACAAGTGGACCAAATAGTATCATATTTTATTCATAAGGTTTTTTTGTCTAATTACACTTATCCAATATAATTAGGACATGTGTTAGAGTAATTATGATATCATTTTTACAGTTAACTACCCTATTTACCTTTAACCGTGGTAAATAAAATAAAAAAGATAATTTTCACCAAAAACTATTTTCATCTTATTAAACCAAATTTTACCTACTGATATTAACCGTTTCTTTAGGAATTTGGAAATTCAACTCACAGAAGTTGTAAAATTATGTTTTATTCAAATTTGCAAATGCTCCTAGGAGGTGGGTAAAAGACGGTAAATAGTTCAATAAAATTTTATATATAAAAATTTATTAAAAAATAACTCCAATGATTTACATTGAACATATATATGTATTACGTATCAATTTTGACATAAATTAAATTAAATTAAAATAAATAATTATTTAAAATTTTTTGGATTTAACCAATAATGTAGTGTTTTTTCACTATTCATAAAAAATTTGAAGTTTTAGGAAAAATACCAAAAATTCACCCTTTGCTAATTTCGATATTCCATATCAAAAAATGAAGTCCATTTTCATAGATAAAATTTATAAAATTTCAAAATGTTGTTATTACTATTCATAATGGCTCGTTTGATTGGTTGTCGTGTGTTAGAATCTTGAAGTTTCATACAATGCAAGATATTGCATTATTCAAAGGAAAACATACCATGGAAGCTTGGGGAGTTGCAATCAACAAGAATATTCATCATGAACCAATCCTAGAGACCATGTAAAGAACGCACCCGACACAATGTAAATAAAAAAACATATTACTAATAAATGTGTCGAATGATGTTGTAAAATGATTATATGAGGTGTTATTAACATGAATACGATTCATTAAGATATTAATGACACTCTTTTAACCATTATACATAAGTTTTAAACACATTTGATGTATGAAGAACCCGAGGTAAGGGAATTCTTATCCCTATTTCCAATCTTTGTCTTAACCTTCTTCATTATTCATTATGTGGTAATAATATTAATGGTGTAATAAATTTTTGTTTATATTATGTTTAAATATGTGTATTTATAATGTATACACATATTCATTCGATTCTATTAATTACCACTCCAATTATATTTTATGGGACATTCCTTTTAAAATCCTTTTAAAACTATCTTTAATAAATTTCAAAAGGATTTTTTTTATATTTGTATTTGGCATGAGTGGTTTCTCATGATTTAAAGATACTATATTACCATGATATGTTCCTTGGAGATTATTTATGTTGGTTTTATCCCATTATATCTCAAGAAATTTTTGTTAGAGCCCATTATAGCTCAAGATATGATGGGTGAGCCCCATTATAGCTCTCTAATGAATTAGGTACTCCGGAGATCAAAGTTGACCAAAAGGTTATTCCATTTGTAAAGATTAATATAAGGTTGATATGGTTAATATGTCCCAAGGAAAATAAATGATGTTTCTATGCATAATAATTTTTATGATTATGGATTTTATTGGTTTTTATGTTATCAATTGACTAACACTTTCTTTCTTTATATCCCTTATTGACTTTTATTCTCATCCCATGTTTTTTAAAAAAAATTCATAGGATATAAGAATGGGTAAGAGAAAGAATAGAGTCATGATGTTAGACAAGGATTGTTGTTAAAGAAATCATGTTTTATGTTTTAATGTTTTATATTTTTTTAAAAATGGATAATGTTTTAATATTATCCTCTTGTATGAAAGTTGTATGACATGTATGTAAGATATTCTTGTTATTTAAAACTCTATACCCTAAAAGATCCTAAATGTGTATTAATGTATGGTCTTCTGTAAAATTCAATATTAAGTAATGTTTTAAGGCCAGGTCCTTATACAGATGGGGAGACCGTCCCAGCCATATCTCATCTCACCGCTGATGTGTTTACAAAACATTAATAATTTCAACAAGAAGGCACGAGAGTACATCTAAGGAATCCATAAGTCGAACCCCTTATATCATGCCAAAAATAATATAAATTCATTACATAATAAATTAAATTCCAATAAACCAAGTAAGTGGATATATTTCACACATTCATGCATTTAAAATTGGAAAGTCATTTTAGTGATGAAATTACCATTTTAATGGTTCAGCCATAGAATGACGTGTAAGTATTAAGAACTTGGCCGATTGGTTTAATTCATACATATCATCTATGGAATGTGTAGAGGTTTTAACACATGGTTCATAACCCAATTTAAATCACAATCAGTCAAGGTATAATGTTGGTGAAAATAACCAATTAGGTAAATTGAAACAAACAACATTTTGGATTCTAAGGTGAACAACCAAGCATATAAAATTAAATTATAAACTATGAGGCCTGATTCTAAAGGGCCAATTTCATGTCAATCAATTTATTTTAATTAAGTTTAAAATATTAAGAGATTTAGAAAAGTAGAAACTCATAGAAGGTAAGTTAATCATTTAAGGAATCTAAAATGACCATTAATGGGGGGAACACCCAAAGGGGTGTATAACGACCAAGTGAAAAACCCAAAAATTTGTTTTTATAAAGAATTATCCAAAAACATTACATTAACTTGTAAATTACTTTATAATTCACATTATTACATTACCAAATATATTTATGGTTTTGTGTTTTAGAAAGATATGACATAATTCATACATATGAACCTCTATGCATACAAATTGTATACATGTAAAACAATATCAACTTTTACATAATACAATTTTTTTTAATAATACATGAAATATATTCAAGAAATTTATTATCAACATTCATCCTGGAATGTATTTTTCTCATAACCATCCATAAATTCTATGATTTTTTATTAAAACACTAGATAAGAACAAAAATCATAGATTGGGATATCAAAAAAAAAACTATAAGTACATGAATACATAAAATCATATGAAATCATTTTTACTGATACATACTTCTCAAACAATAATTATCTTATAGTTACATTGTGGGAACATTTGATTTCCATAAATCATAGGAAAACATAAAAAACCATATAGGTTACTTGGGGAATTAAGTACTTAAAATTGTAACCATCACGGAATCCATGTAATTTGTAACATGAAAGGCTACCCTATAATTTAACCCTCATGGATACCTTACAATGTAACCGACACAACTACCTTATGGTGTATCTATCACAGTTATACATGAAGTAACCATACAAATGACCTCCAACATAAATATTCCCAATGAATTGGATGGAGACATAGGTCCCAAATTTCATCATTAAAAATTCCTAATAGCCATAAAATAATCCTAAAGCATTAACACTTACATAAAATTTTTCCTTTTTAATTTTGTAATAATGAAATTTAAAAGAGGTTTATAAAAGAAAAGTTCCTTACAAATACCATTTTATTGAAGAGATATTTGGTCAAATGAAAGGAATATGTATATTCATTGAAAATAAACATCATTAATCCTAATATATTCAAATTTATTTTCACAAATAATCATACCATGAAAAAATCATTGATGTTGATGGTTAACCCAAGGAATGGAAAATGGGTTAAGAATTCCCTTACCTTGGGTTTGACTTACTTAATATGTGTTTAAACCTCCAGTATAATGGTAAAAATTGTATTATTAATATTTTAAAATAATATATTTTATTTATAAATCCTTATATGATCATTTTATAAAATCATTCCACACATTTATTAATAATATTTTTTCTTTACATTATTTTGGGTGTGTTCATAACATGGTTCCCATGGTTGGTTCGTAATGGTTTTTCTAATCAAATGGAAGTGAAACTAAAAAAGTAGAATGAAATTTTATTAATATGTTTCTATAAAATTATATCATACCATAAATCCTTTAGTTTTCTGATATTACGAAAAGTCATTAGATAAAAAATTAATGATATTCATTTAGATCATTTTTTTTGATAATCACAAACTAGTTTCGTAATATAACATAATATAATTTATATATGTTAATTCCAAAAAATAATGTTGGTTTATATAATAAAATATAAAATCTTTTTAAATCGTTAAAATTTTTTCATGACCATCCATGAAGGTGGTAATATAAATTGAAAACACATCATCGATGATGTCGGTAAATTAACACATCACTGACATTGTTTTTATTTTTAGAATAAGAGTTAGAAGAGAAGAATTATGTTGCTGAATTTTTCCATAAACATGATAATATTATAGTATATATATATATATATGATACCGGGGATTCCATTCCTATTGGATTAGGGGAGGTGAAGAGAGTACAAGAAAAAAAATAATTAAAAATAAATAAGAGAAAATGAACCATGATTTTTACCTCTTGAATTATCCTCCTTGAGAACATCCTTATGGACATTGGTTTTGGGCTTTTGGTGATACCAAAAGGCCTTGGGCATGTGGAAGAGGCATGGGATGTGGATTGGGAATAAATTTGATGAGGTTAAAATCTTGAGAGGTGTGAGGAGAAGAGTGGGTGAGGGTGGTATTTATAGTGGATGAAAGGGGGGTTTTCCATTATGTTAATCATTATTTTATTATATTAATCAAGATAACAAATATTATTGGTTATTGAGACTAAATAATGTGATTAGTTTATGTGATTTATAAATATGGGTGATTACAAAATCAAAACACCATCCATGACTCAGAAATTCATGTATTTAGGTTATTTCCTAAATTATCATATTTCACTTTTCACCAGAAATTAGTGTATTTCAGAAAAATCCCACAAAATCTCCCAAACCATTTTTTTGATGTGTAGAATTTAAAAATTAACTCCTTTTTTTTAAAATATATTTATAAATATGTTAAATCTATTATTTAACTAAATTCTAAATTTATTTAAAAATAACAATTTTAAAATTATAACTAATTTTAAAATGATTTGTAAAATTAATTAAAGTCTCATAAAATTATAGTGTAAGAATAAGACAAAAAAATAAAAATTTATGAAATATTTTATGAAAGTAAATTTTCTTTTAAATAATTCAATAAAAAATAAAATTGTAATTAAAATTTATGACTTATAAAAATACCAACACTTAATTTATCAGTTCGAAAACATTTGTTTAATTATTCTATGCTATAAATATATAAATATTGCATTTATAAGATTAAAAAATAATTTATACCCTCATAGGTGAGGTTACTGTTCATTTGGAAAAATTACTATTTCTAATGCTCAGGTCACTATTCCAAAGGTCAAGTTACTATTCCATCAGTATAAATTTCTTAATTTAAATAAATACCACTTATTTAATTATAAATTTATAATGAATTTAACTATATAATACTGAAATTAATAGAAGTTATTTTATAAGTACCTCGGTTTTTATATTCTCCCCACCTTATGGAAATTTTATCCTCACAATTTTTATTCACTTATTAAATAGGGGGGATATCATTCCTTCATATAAATTTTAGATTATTATGTTTCTTATTAAACCATGTGGTTTCTATAAATAACCTTAACATGGTAGATTACCTTATTCATCAATACTTTCTCTCTAAGATCAAGAATCTGAATAGTTTTCTCTTAATAAGAGAGGTTCTCTTACAAGTGAACTATTTTTTGGGTTCAAAACATTATATGAATCTAGAACATACTTTCTCAACATTGAAACATGAAAAACATTATGTACCAATTATAAACATAGAGGAAAAGATACATAATAAAAAACATGTCCAACATTATCTAGGATTTCGTAAAGTCCAATGAACTATAGAATTAACATTCTTTTCTTACCGAAAAGCATAACACTTTTCCATAGTGAGTTTTTAAGAAAAAAATGATCACCTACCTCGAAGAAAAAAATATTTCAACATGTTATTTTCATAACTTTTCTACCTAGTCTTGTTTGTCCTCATGTGTTGCTGAACCATCTTCACTTTTTCATCCACTTTACTTACTAATTCTGATCCCATAAACATCTATTCCCTAACTTTATCCCAAAAAGATTTAGTTTAACATGTATTTTCATATAATTATTTAAATGGTTCCATCTCTATAATTAAATGAAAAATATTATTAAAAGAAAACTCAACTATTGAAATATGTTGATCCCAACTTCCATAGTGGTTCATTGAACAATCTGAAAGCATATCCTCTAATGTCTGAATTGTTCGCTCGGTATATCTAATAGATTGAGGATGAAAAGTAGTGATGAAATTTAATTATGTTCTCAATTAATTATTAATTACATTAAAAAATTTAGATGTGAACCTAGGATCATGGCCAGATACAAAAGAAAATAGGAACTCTATGTAAACTAAAAATCACTTTGAGGAATAACTGAGAAAGATGATCCAAATACATAGTGTCTCTAATATAAGGGAAACATGATTATTTGGTCAATTGGACAATAATAAACCAAATCGAATTGTTACCTTTAGAAGTCTTTGGAATTCCCACCACGATGTCCACAGATATATTTTTCCATTTCCACTCTAGTACTGAAAAATGTTGAAGAATACCCTTTGGTAGTTGTCTCTCTTCATTAAAATGTTCATATTCCAATCATTTCACATTAAAATAATAAATATCTCTTTTCATTCCATCCCATCAGTAATACTCCGGATGGTATTTGTACATTTTAGTACTACCCTTATGATTTGAAAACAATCGATTTGAGCTTCACATAAATTTTTTTTATCTTGGAATCAAAATGTGAACATAATATATTTCTAAATCATAAAACAAAATATTTATAAATGTTAAATTCTAGATACATACCATTTTCACCAATACCACCTTTTTATGGAACTCTTCATCTTTATTCTATGTTTTCTTAATTCTAGCAGAGAGAGACCTGTGCACTAAAACCTGAAACAAAACAAAAAATATTTGTTGCGCTGATAAAATTCAAGCCAAAATTCATAAAATCATTAATCAAGGGTTCTTGTTCTAAACATAACATGGTTAATGATTCATGATGTTATCAACTCAAGGAATCTTTCACTTTTTTACTTCTCTAGGATGGTAATTTATAATTAAATCATAATACGTTTTTAGTTCAAGCCTTCTTCTCTACCTCATATTCAATTCATTCTGAGTTAATATCTACTTTAGAATTTTATGGTCAATATATATTTCACATTTGGATCCATATAAATGATGCCTCTAAATTTTAAATGAAAAAACCATTACTGCTAATTCCAAATCATGTGTGGGATAATTTAACTCATGAGATTTCAGTTTTCTTGGAGAATAAGCAATAACCTGATCATTCGACATCAGAACACAACCCAGCCCCTTCAATGAAGCATCACTATAGATGAAAAATTCATCATTTCTAGAAGGTATGTATAAAGTAGGATCATTCAACAACATCTTCATTAGTTCCAAAAAACAAACAACACATTCTTCTATCTAAGTAAATTTAACCACTTTTCATGTTAACTTACTTAGAGGGCTAGATAACTGTTCAATGTTTTTAATAAATCATCTGTAATAACAGGCTACTATAATAAAACAACGAATATATGTAACCTTTTTAGGTCTTCTCCATTCATAAAACACTTTTTTTGGTGGGATCATCTATTATTCCATCCTAACTTGCAGTATTCACATGAAAAGAAACTTTTTAGAACAAAAAATAAAATTTTCCAAATTTTATGTAAAACTTATTTTATTTTAGAGTTTCAAGACCACACTTAAATGATTTTCGTGATCATTATTACATTTTTAAAATACCAAAATATAATTAATAAAATCAAAAACAAAAATATCCAAATATTCATGGAATATTCTATTCAAAACAACCATGAATACAGGAGAGGGATTTTTCAAGCCAAAGGGAATAACAAAAAACTCATAAAGCCCATATCTTGTATGAAAAGATATTTTTAAGATGTCATTATCCTTCACCATCAACTGGTGGTATCCATATCTTAATTCAATATTATAAAAATATTGAGCTCCCTGGATCTGATCAAAAAATTGATCGCTACGACGCCATAGATACTTATTTTTAATAGTAATTATATTCAATTATCTATAATCAATGAAATTAATAATGTATCTGTATTTATTTGTAACAAACAAAATAGGGGCACCCCATGGTGATGTTCTATGATGAATGAAGTCTTTAAAAAGATAATTCAACAACT
Organism: Viscum album; assembly: GCA_963277665.1. Lineage (NCBI taxonomy): Eukaryota > Viridiplantae > Streptophyta > Magnoliopsida > Santalales > Viscaceae > Viscum > Viscum album. The sequence continues at coordinate 1,751,648,953 of OY728159.1, read as the reverse complement.
TATTATTCAATTCAAGAAGTATCACTTGAGCCATTCGATATAGGGGGTTTAAAATTGGATTAGTATCTAGAAGTATGTAAATAGTAAATTCAACTTATTGATTAGGTATAAAAGCTAATAAATCATCAGGAAATACATCCAGATATTCAGCTACCACTGGCATATAATTAATCCAAACTATTCCTTCATTTTCAACAATGTGAGCATGATAACCTTAATTTCCATATTTTAATAGTTTCTAAACTTCTTGATATGTTATCAATTGTATGGTTTCATTTTTGTATAATAACTGCAAATATTTTCGAAAAAAATAATCTTTAGCTCTAAAATCAATATTAGCATGATATACCAAAAGACAATCCATACCCAAAATGAAATCAAACTCAACCAAGTGAAAAATAACAATTTTTTCAGGTAATTTCATTCCATATAAAACAATATAACGATTATTATAATGTTTTTTTACTGTAATATTACCCCACTGTGTTTTAACCATATGATGTGATCTCATTTATTGAGGTGAAATTTATAATTTACCAAAAAAATTATAAAAAATAAAGGAATGTGTAGGCCTCATATCAAACAGGACAAAAGAAAAATTAGAGTAAGCAAACAAAGTACATGATACCACTTCATTGAATGGAATGATATCTACTGACATAGTTTCAAAGGATATCACTACACCTTTTTTCTTATAATATATATATTTTTTTAATTTTGAAATCTCTTGGGGATGGTATTTTCATAATGAGCCATCTCACCACATTTAAAAAACCAAATGGTTTTTTTATAAAAATTCATCAAAAGTTTATTTTCATTATATCTTGGGACATATTCTTAAACATACCACCTTCAAAGCACTTACTTATTTTATTAGGTCATTCCTGAAGCTTCTTTTTACCACACTTTTCACAAACTATAAACTATAATTTCTTACCCTCATATTTATTTGATTGATTATTACCCATTTCTTTCCATCAATACCTCTTATTCAGCTTCTTGTCAATGTAAACACGATCATCATCAATATCTATTTTCACCCTCATGGAACATCATACATGTTTACCATAACATTTGAAATCTCATGAGGTCAATTCCCTTTGGTATATTGGCTTTAATCCTAAGTAAAAAATGAATGATTTCACTATGAAGATCCTGAATAAGATTTAGAGTGTACCTTTCCAATCAGGTGAATTTTTCTTCATATAGGGCCACTAAATCATACTCCTTTATTTTTTCAATTCAAGTAATTTATTTTCCATCCTAGGTCGATCAAACATAGGAAAATATTTTTCAGTTAAAATATTATTAAATTCATCCCATTCCATGGAATCAATCTCCTCGCTATCCCTGGTATTCTTGACCATTAACCAACACTAGTTAGCTTCACCACTAAAAAAATAAATTGAAACACTAACCTTTGGATTATCTAAACACCCCATGAAATCCATAATATTTTCAAGGGATTTAATCCACCCTTCATCCACCATTGGGTTAGAATATCAACTGAATGAAGTAGTGTGTTGCCTAAAAAAAATGTTCAACTATCATCACGTTCCTTTTCGATAGTTCTGGTTGTTCTCTAGCTTGGATGTCACCAAATTTTATTGCCTATGTCAGATGAGCCATTACTATCACAAACCTCTCAATTCCAATCCAAAATATTCCAGTCTGTGAATTCAAATTGATATCTCCCTCTCAGTTCCTTCTTACTTCAGCATCTATATTTCTTCTACGGAAAACCATTCTGAACAGATATATCTTAGATAAAGAAACATGTTAATATTAAAATGCTATATCATTTTGATATTAACATAAGGTAATAACCATTTATGGTATTCTATTAACATCATCCTATCTCCCATAGTTATCTAAATCATGCATAAATACCGACTATAAAGACATATCATTAAACATGACATTATCTAGTAAATTCCGTTAGAATTCACATTCATACATTCTTATTGATGTTTTTGGTTTAGTGTTTTATAATGTAAGGACTCAATTCATACATATCAACCCAAAATCTTAAAAATTGGATAATGCTGAAATAATATCAACTTTTTTCATAGTAAACTTTAAAAAAACATTAAATCAGTTCAAGAAAATTCTTCTCAACACTCATATGGGATTCTAATTTTCTCTTATCCATCCCTAAACCAAGTGGAACACATTTTTAAAAATATGGATGACCTCAAAAATATAATTAAGGGATATAAAAAAGAGATAAAATGTTGGTAAATGAATAATTATAAATATATGAAATCATTTTCAAAAAGGCATACTTCTCACCCAACAAGTATCATATAGTTACTTTGTTAGAACAAGAGATTTCTCTAAAACATAAAAAAATAAATAAATAAACCATATAGATTTCATGGGTAATTAATTAATTGATCTTTTAACCATTTTTTCTAGAATATTATTTGAAACCCCCATGATTACCTTATAATATAACCCCCATGGCTACCATACAATGTAACACTCACATATACCATACAGTGTAACCATCATAGTTATATGTGGTGTAACCATACGAAAGCCCTCCAACATAAACGTACCCAATAAATTGGATGGATATTTTTTTTCCAAAAATTCATCATAAAAATTTTCCATGATCCGTAACATAATAATAAAATAATAAAAAATTCACAAAAACATTCCTTTTTAATTTTGTAACAAAAATTAAAAGCGGGTTTTTAATGAAATGTTCCTTACAAACTCCATATCATTGAACTGAGAATTTATTAAAAGAAATTATTATTTATATTGACTATAAACACACATAATACATAAAAATATAATTATATTTAATTTAAAAAGTATTCTCAACATGAATAAATCATTGAAGTTGAAGGTTAACTGAAAGAATTGAAATTGGGTTAATATTTATCTTACCTTGAGTTTGTATTACATCAAATGTGTTTCAAACTCATGTATAACTATTAAAAGAGTGTTATTAATATTTTATAGAAAACAATTTATTTTTATAACACATTATAATATCATTTTATAACATCATTCCACCAATTTATTAATAATATTTTGTTATTTTCATTATTTTGGGTGCGTTCTTTACATGGTTTCCATGGTGGGTTCGTAACGGATTTTCTTGTTGAATGGAAGTGAAACTCCAGAAGTGGAATGAAATTGTATTAATATGTTTCTAGAATATATAATGATTCCATAAATAATTTTTTTATATATAATGATGAATCATTAGAAAAAACATTAATGATATTCATTTAGGTCATTTGGATGTTCTTTAATAATCACAAAATAGTTTCGTTATATAATTTAATATAATGTAAATACATTAATTATAGAAAATAAAATTGGTTATACCATAAACATTAAAACATTTTTCAACTATCAAATTGGTTTAATGAACATCCATGAAAGCAGAAATGGAAATTGAAAACACATCATCCCTGATGTTGGTAAATCAACACATCCAAGATGGTGTGTTTATTTTTAGAATAAGAGGTATAAGAGATGAAGTATAATGATTAATATTTCCATAAACATGATAACATTATAATATATATAAGATACTATATTTTTTATCCCTATTGGATGAGTTTTGGTTAAGAGAGTATAAGAAATGTAAAATATTTAAAAATGAAATAAAAGAAAACTAAAGAGGATTTTTACCTCTTAAATTATCCTCCTTGAAAAACTCTTTAAGGTGTTTACTTTTGTATTTTCAGTGAGACCAGTATGTCTTGGACGTTGGGATGAGGATGGGGAATTTGATTGGGTAGAAATTGATTGATCCAAAAATATTTATAGGTGTGAGGAGATGAGGGGGTGGCGTGGTATTTACAGTGGAGGAGAGCGGGGTGGGGGTTGGGGTGGGTTTCCATTATTTTAATATTTGGATATAGACATGAAATAGTTTTGGTTATTGTGATTAAATACATTAATTAGTGCATGTGAGTTAAAAACAAGGGTGTTTACCTCAGTATAACATCATCTATGAATCAATAATTCATGTATTAAGAAAACATTTTAAATTATCATATTTCACTATTCAAAAACAATTCTAGTATTTCAGAAAAATACCATAAATTCACCCCAACAAATTTTGATGTTTATAATTCAAATATGAACTCCATTTTTTGAAATTATTTTCTATATATGAGAAATCTAATTTTTAATTAAAATCACAATCTATTCAAAAAATACCAATTTTAGTATTATATCTTATTTTATAACATTTTGGAAAATTTATTAAATCCTCTTAAAAGTATCTTATCATAATAGGAAAAAAATAATTTCATAATATATTTTATGAAAATAAATTTTCTTTTAAATAATTAAAATAATTATAAATTGTAATTAAATATTTACGAAATAAAAAAAAATACCAACCCATAATTTATAATTTCTGAAACCCTTATTTATTATTCCATGATATAAATATATCAAGATTATAATTATAAGATAATATTTTTATTTATACTCTCATAGGTGAGGATATTTTCATTTTGGAAAAATTAATATTCCTAATAGTTATGTAACTATTCCTAATGTCATTTTACTATTTTATCCTTATAAATTTATTAATCTCTATAAATAAAACATATTTAATTATAAATTTATAAAGAATTTAACTATTTAATTATAGAATGAAATAACGTTATTTTATAAGTATATGGGTTGTTATAGTTTCACCCTAAGGATAGGTCACATAAGACATGGAAACCCTTTTTTATTAATTTATTATGCATGAATGAGGCATTGTCGGATGTGTCTGGTTCATGACAAAACAAAAAATCAATTAAAATATGAAAAATGAGGATAAAGATCCTAGACCTCCTACCTCGATGTAGTAGGGCTCCAGTTATCCATTATCATGGATTGATTTGACCTAGAACCAAATAAATTAAGTGATTCCTCAAACTTCCCAAAAATACGGTAAACTTTATCACACCAAAATAGTTCAATGGATGGAAGAGGAACATAAAAATATAAGAGCGTGGATTAAAGATCTTATTGAGGGATTTCTATTTCTTATGATAGTGAAGGATTCTGATTATGAACAGAAGATAAGTCAAGATCCTTATCTCTTGAAGGAGGATAGCTCACACATGGGAGGAGGAGAATCATGCTAGAGGATATGAGGAAAAAGAAAATATGTTTAATGATTTAATAAAAGAGAATTGGTAATGTCACCCTTAAAAGTGGGTCACATGTTTTGGCCACATGGTTTGTCCAAACCATGCGCCAACCATGTGATGAACAATGTGAGGTTACTACATATGTGGAACTAACCATGTGGGTTTGGTTTCTATTTTTTGAAAACCATGCACTACCAATGAACATAACTCTAGGTCACCAACTATAGACCTATGATTTTTTGTTAGGGGCTGCATGGTTTCTTCAAAATAGTACACGCTATATAGACCTTCCAAAAATTTTATTTATGGGGATAGACTCAACCAAAACATAACAAAACCACCGGCAGACCTATCACTCACTTAACCAAGTCTATAAATAATAAATTTATTTGTTCAAACTATTATAATTACATTATGAATCACTATTAAAAGTATGTCACAACCACTGAATGCTAAAAAAATCATATTTCCTTGGTACTTCATCTGGTCTAATAGTACAAGATGCTACAATATCCCACCATAGAACTTCTCATACCTAACAATACTTTGGGGAAGAAGAGGACATCACTCAACCTACTAGGATTGAGAGGTCTTATTCAAATAGCTACATTTCATTTCCAAATTCCCAAATCACCTCTGAGTGTCACCTTAACACACGAGACACTAGCCATATAAGATCTATCTAATACACGTCTTTTAGAACCAAAACACAAAGACAGTGCTCACCTGAGCCCATCGTACCCAAGGCATGACAACATCATCATCCATTACTACAATGTTATATAAGTAAAACCTATTTCTAAGTTATCATTTATTTACCATTAGAATTTCTTTTCATGATGTGTCCATACAGAAACAACAAACACTCACGATATGTGACATCATTCCATCAAAGAGTTTATTCCCAAACTGACCTCATTTAAACTAGTTGTGTTATCTCTTCCAAGAAATGATGATGCATAATCTTAAATTTCATCTTTATTACCCGACAATGTGTTGTGAAATGGTTCCTCACCAATAAAACATGGTAAGAGTGAGGAATATCACATTTTACTATTACAGGTCAACTACCCTAGTGGCATCAATCATAGAAGTCTGGTCCATTTCAAATGATTAACTCAATACCACTAGATGAAGGTGCAGGATGACATTATCGATCATGCTCAAGAAATCATATAACTGATTTCTAGTGATGTCTCTAGCCAAAAACCCCTCAAAAATGTCATTCCTCGACATGAACATAGAATCACACCTCGATTTGACACATTTTGATCACCATTATAAAACACCTATTCCAAGATGGACTAATACAATGTAACCTAGGATTAATAAACTACTATAAACAAATAAAATCCAACAAAACCCATATCAGTTGTTTACAAGAGGTACAATAGTACAAGGCTGGAATCATGTATCAAGAACATTGATTGAAAACAAAGTAGTTACCATCTGACATTCAGGTCAAGAGAAAAATAGCTGGTGTCCATGAGTCCATCCAAAGCCGTCCTAACTGTTAACCATGGTATCACTAGTGACAAACCATTCCTTAATAAAAACCATTCTTTTATAGTGAAATAATGATCAAACCACCAAAAACAACCTAAAAACATTCAAACCATTAATGTGGTGTAAGAAAAATACCCTCCCAGTGTACCTAGATGATATTATGATAGGGTAAAAGGTCCCTCTTATGCCAAGACTACACTAATAGGATTACAAAGATCCTTAAAATAATATTAGAACATTATAAATAAGATATTATAGTGTTAAAAACGTTTTCAAAACAACTTTTCCCATATAAAATGGAAATATTTTCTATCCATTACATGATAAATTCCATAGATGATCTTAGTTACATCTTCCGACATATTGCCATTACCCAACCATGATTACTTTTCCAAAAAAGTAATATCTTCATGAATAAGAACTACCACATTAGCCTATAGATGATGAATGATGTTCCCAAAGGTTTCATACTGAACCAACCAATCATTATTATGGTACCTCACAACAACCACATCATTTGAAACTCACCAGACCCAAAGGGACTTCAAAATTAAGACTGAACATCAAAAAATTATTTCTTGGTTGTGTGTTTCCCACATAGAAGGAAACATTTAACATGAATTGGTGTGACAGTCCCCACCTTAATACATTTATTTTCATCATATATGATGAGAAAGAAAATCATCCAATGAAACATGCTTCATTAACCACAAATGCAATAATGGATTTGAACGACATGCTATTCAAGGTATAAACTAAAGAAAAAAAGATAACCAACCACTGAATATTGACATATTGGATACATATTAATATGTAAAAAAGATAAACCTATGAGTAAATTTCCCATATGTTGAGGCATTAAGTATAAAATCCAAATAACTAACCAGCATGGTAAACACCCGATCCTTCTTCGAAGCATCATCTTACAATTGGGATGAGTTCAAGACCTTGCTAATGCATATGTAACTATTCTATAGATATGACTGACAATGAAATTTTAATACCTCATGGTTTTAGTGAAAACCACAGAACATGAATGGTGCATGGAATGATTAAAAAAGGGCAGGTATCATGTACATCGATGCATAGTACCCTGAGACTTCATGACCCATCATAACATCCTCAATAGCATCAATCCTCTTAACAACCATATGCATTAAAGTATTAAATTACCTAAAACTATTATAAAATTAATATATATTTCCCCATATGACTATTAACCTGATTTACATTGTACCAACTTTTCATCATTGAAGAGGTAGAAAAAGGGAGGGTCATATGACTTACCTATGTGGTAAACCATACCATTGGCATGTCTAGCCAGATAGAACTGGGTATTTCATAAATCTCACACATGGAAAAAATTCCAAACAACACATGACCACAATAAATCAAAGGGTCTCTCTTTGAAAACTAAAATTCCTATATTGACTATGGCACCTGAACTGTACGACTTAAGTGAAACTGCTCACAAGTAACAAGCATGATTTCTAAATATCTGAGGGTGCTACCTAAAATAGGAAATAACCAAGTGAAAATTGAAAAACATTGACCCAAAATGAAGAAAAAAACTACTAAATTTCATTTGGATTTAGGTACTATTAATTAGATTCAACTATTGAAGGACAAATCCTATGGAAACTTTCTTCTTCTGTATCAAGATAGAACTCATGAAACCACTCAAACTGTACTTACATGAGGTTTAAGTTTAATAAAACCATTCATGGTTCCATATTATGGTATTAAAGTGAAAATAATATAATCTGTTAGAAATTTCAACATATATATTTACGGAAAATCTATCACCCTTTTGGAAAATAAAAAATCATAGATCTTATTTAAAGAGTTCTATAAGGCACCCATGCATGTTCCGCTAAACTTCCCTTTTCAATGTTATTATTTAGATAAATTATATTATAATTATTACATTTATCATATAACACCATTTAAAACAATATTAATTTATTTATAATTCCTAAAATAATTTTAATCTCTAGAAGATTAAAAAGTATTCTACTAATTTAAGGGGAACTTTTCAAAAAGGAGGTCACACAATGTTTACCATAAAGGCCAAAAAAAAATTCTATGTGCACCTTAAGGGTCTTTCAACACATAGAATAAGAACACCCCCTTAAGGTTAAGAACCAGGTAATAATAAATAGAAATGGGATCCTATTATGGCCTCGTTAATCCATTTAGGGTTAAATTAAGAGAAACTCAAACATTTCAAAACATTAAACATTTAAAACACCCTTTCAGTTCAGTTCATAAACAATATTCCCCAACTGAACTACTAGGGTCTAAAGGATCATTTAGGAATTTTTCATATGTGTCATTAATCTCAATAAATAAACGTACAATCATAAATGGTGAAATTAAAAAATTAACAACCAAAATATTTTATATTGATCATCAATCTCCAATGAAGGTCCCATAATAGATGGTTTGGCTTTATGGGTTCCCATTCTCAATGTATAAAGATATCATAAATTTTAAAATTTGGGGGAAGTTCCCATCTAACTAAAACCATGTTATCTAGGGTAAATAAAATTACAACTCTTTAAAATTTATACTAAATCTTTTAAACATATATAAGTTGCATCTACAAAATTCATAAATCACTCATACACTTTACCAAATAGCCATGTTTCCCATTTAAATGCATCGAACATATTTAAGGTAAAAGGAAACTATAACATTTTTAATATTCATTAAATATAATCGTAATATATTAGGTAAAATTATAATTGTTTGGTTTCCTATGTCATCATTTTTAAATTTCATAAGGTCGAAATATTCCTTACAAGATATATGATGACTCCAATTTAATTATAACTTGGTTGTTTCATCCTATGGTAAAAAATAGAAGCATGTAAATTTAGTTAAATCACACTAAATAATACAAATTATATGAAGTAATCATGAAAGGCTAAATGGTAACCTAATATGATGAGATCTAAACATGTTTTGTAATTCCAAACATGGCATGTAAATGAAATATATTAAAACATGTAGGTCGCATCAAAAATTTCAAGTATCTTAACAATGAAGTATACATGTCATGGCATATTAAAGGCATGGGAATTCCTATGTGCCTTTAATGATGCATTTAATGCCTCCTCCTAGCCATACAATACTAGGGTAAAATTCTAGATCTCATAAATTAGTAAGAATTAAAAATTAATCCAATCACTCAAGGTGAAATCAAATCAATGGTAATAATGAACAACATGAACAGTAGCCTCATCCCATACCACTTGGACTTTTATACATGTATGGGGTAATCTTTAATAGGCATGACTATTTACCAGGTGCTGAAATGTTCCTATACTCATGTCTAATAGCCAAAAATAGTGTGATGAGGAAAAACAAACCCTATGATACATTATTGTAATGGCCTGACCTGACTGACCATGGAAAAAGTAGCCAGACCAGTGACCACATGGCCTCAAGTGCCCCTCCCCATACATCATAGGCTGCCAACAAGCAATGAGGCTTAAATGGTGGAATAGTGGGGAGGCAATTCCCTCAACATTAGAGTAAAAAAGTGGTATATCTGGTGAATATCAATAGAAAATGTCTAAAGCATAGATAAAATAGAGACAATAGAAGAAGAAAAATGTAATATCAAGTAAATATAAAAGTGTCCAACTCCAATATATAGTAATGTATGTATGACATATAATGATATATATATATATATAAGTATTAATAAATACAACAAATAAAAAAAAGTAATAAAAGGTAAAAGCACAATACCTAGTTCCACATGAATATTGAGTACCAGCTCGGTCCTCTTCCCCAACTCTATCAAACCAATGTAAATCAAAAAAAGGAAACTAGATTCTTCCATTTATCAACCTGCAGACACAATTTCTACTCAGGTACCATTTGTTCCCATGTAGGTTTTGGGATAAATTCTCAATAGGTTGTGACACAAGGTGACTATTCCATTCCATTTCATGGAATATAAATAAGAAGTGTGTCAAAGTGAGTAAATTCAAGAAGGAAGTCAACAATAAAAATAAATTCAGTGGACAAAGTTCCACTTAGACATTGATATAATTACTTGATTCAGCCTAAGCTCATGTTTCTAAACTGAAATAACCTACAATGGTGAAATTAGACATATAAGGAAGAGGATGGATTGTCCCTAAGATTGGGATTGGGAATGGAGGACACATTCATATTTTTATTTCAAACCAAGAACCATTTCTTGAAATGAAAACTTTAATTTTACTCTAATTTAATGAAAGCTGAAACCACTTTCAAAATATGGCGAGACACCCTAAGACCATCCATGGAAATGCTATAGAAAATTCCATGTATCTCTCAAGGGGTTACACATATGACCAAAGCTATAGAGTCTGTCTATGGTTACCCAGGAATGATGCCCCATGTGTCACTCCAGGCATGGTATAAAAATAAAGTTCTATCCTCTGAGCCCTACCTGGTATCACATATAGGGGATAGATTATTAATTGAGGCATCGTGAAACCATCACTCCTTAGATCAAATACACAGGGTCTCCCCTAGTGAATCAGTTTCACATTTCTGGAGGTAAAAATAGAAAAATCTCAGTGAGCCCATCCTATCCATAGATGGTGTATCCACTTGTATGTTTATTAACGATTAACAATTTGAACAAGAATAAATGAGTGTCCATCTAAGGGGTACTTATGATAGAACACCTAATTTCTCCATGTAATTAAGATAAATCCATTATATAAGAAATGAAATTTTAATAATAAACTAAATAGGATTTATATCTCAATTTCATGAATTTAAATATTGAAAGTCATTTTAGTAAAAAAACCATTTTAATGTCTTAGACAAGGCATGACGGATAATTATTAATTAAATATACAATTTTTTAATTCAAAAATTGAATATCAGGTATTTTTAGAGGGTTTAATACATATTGAATAACCCAAGTCAAATCACCACAAGTCACGAAATAATATAGGTGTCAATAACCCTCAGGGGGCATTTAAAAAATCAAAATGATAGGAATTTTTCATTATAATGTGAATTACCAAGCATTGTAATTAAATAATAAATTTTAGGGAATTAATCTTAAGGGGATGTATGAAGGTAATCCATATATCATAGTTTATTTTAAAATATTAAGTCATTTGACATAGGAGAAACTCCCATAAGGTAATATAATCATTTATGGCATGGAAAATGAACATTAATGATGGGAACACACAAATTTGTGGACAATGACTAAGAGAACATCCCATGGATGGGTTTATCCATAAAGAGATGTTACATAGGACAAGAAAACAAATTTTAATTAATTTATTAAGAAATAATAAAGTCTTTCTGGAAGGGTCTAGTGTGTGGAACGATATCATGTCAATTAAGATGAGACAAAATGATGAGAAAGATTCTAGAGAATCTACCTTTATGTATTAGTGATCCACTTGTTAATTATCGATCCTTGATTTGAACTATAATATAATAAATTTAGTGATTCATAAAACGATATTAAAATAGTGTAAATCCATCACAAAAAAAATAGTGCAACAGATGGAATAGAAACCTAGAAAAGGAACAATGTAGATCAATGAGAATATAGAGGGCCTTCTATTTATTTTAATAGTGAATAATTAAGATATTGAATGGGGGATAAATAAAGATCCCAAGGTCTTGAAATTGGAGGGATTACGCATGGAAGGATGTAGATAATCCCATTGTATAACGAGAAGAAAAAAAGAAAAGATGATTAAAGATTTTATTTATGGTTGAAGGGTAATTTCAACCTAAAAACTCGACCCCACTATTTGTCTAAACCATACAAGAACAATGAAATTAATAGTGTGATGTTATTGCCAAATAGGAACTAATCATGTGAGTTGGACGAATAATTCGGTGAAACATTGTACACCCCATGTGCTTGACACCCAGTCACCTACTGTAGCTACATAGTTTTCTAATGGGGGATACACAGTTTATAACAAACCATGCACCCTAAGCAGACCTTTGAAAATTTTGATTTCTAGGGACCACCACTCCAAAAACTCAATGTAATCACTTAGGGACATCTGGATCCTTTAATCTCATCTAAAAAACTCTTTGATGTGTTCCAACTGACATAATTATTCTATGGAGATCAGTTAAAAGTATGAAATGACCACTAAACGTAAAAAAATTAAAGTTTTCCCTTGGGTTTTTATTATGTCCAAAAGAAAAGGATCATAAAAATCTAAATATATAATCAATGGGAACCATTCATACTAAAATATTTAATATGTCAAAATAGCTAAAATGAACTAATGAAACCAATCCCTGAACATTTTTTTTAAAAAATAAAACCAGTGGTCTTGAACCTTCACCTCTGAAACCTCTAAAAACCAGACTAAAGATACTCATGCAAGAAAATAGTAGTTCTCATCTTTTAGAACCATCCAAAATAACATAAAAATATATCATCTTGAAATACTCATTATAATCTGATAACCAATCTCACAACCCCCACTAGGGGATCACATCCCACAACCCAACACGTAGGTGGATTCTGAAATAGAACCTCAGATAAAACCTCCATATAAGACTCACATATTAAAAAACGCCATCAGGATTTCCTCTAAATGAATAAATTATTATAAAATAATTATTTATATATAAAATATATTATAATGTTCTAATCAAAAGTCCAATTATGAAATAAGGGTGAGATTACCAGAAAAACACATTTAGGGTGGCTATAAAAAAATGCACCTCTTATACTATATCTATTCCTAAAAAATAATTCAATTTTCATGTATCTTAGACACTATATCATCTGATTATCAAAATAAGTTTCATTCCCACTCTGTATATGGAATGTACCCAACATGGGGTACCTTCTTAAGTACCTAGGCCTAACTTAACATGTAAAATACATAGCTACACAATGTTCACTGAAAAAACATGGGATGTGTCTCACATTGGGTACCTTGATATGTACCATATATGTTTTCATTCCATATTACCTAAATTTAATTTTCCATGTACTATAAATGATATTTTCCCATGTGGAATACATTACCATGTACTCCAACATGATGTTTCTGGACTTTCCATCGGCTACGCCCTGAGTCTCTGAACACAGTGTGTGTCAAACACGCATGTTACATGTCCATTATATTCTAACCTTCATCTAAATTGATGAACATGTGACATGTGTCCAAACACTACATGTGTTGTGATTAGATATTTCCAAATAAAAACCCACTTGTGATCACATGAAACCATCGATTTTCATAAATAATGCACAAATCACCCCCATAGGGTACCCCAAAAACACTTAGAAAGAAGAAAAATTAAAAAAAAAAATTATGTCATTATACATATTAAAGCAAAAAAATGGAGCCCCATATAATGTAAAACACTTATGATTTACTCCAGGATCCATGTGACGCTTCCACAAAAACCTGATTTACAATTTCAAAAGTTCCATAAAGGATATCCCTTATATATCACCCTATTTTATCACCCTCCATCACTTTATCATGTGAAACCCACAAGGGAGGGGGGAGTACATGTAACTACTAATGGGAAGGGAGAAAGGGAAAATATAAAAAAAAGAAAAAGGGAATAAAGAAAATAAAAAGGGGGATTTAAACTAGCTCTTATGCACATGACATAATTATTCCTAACATATGAAAAGCCTTTCATTACTAGTACAATCACTATGTAAAAATCTCAATCATAAACTCTATTGAAAAAATATAGTTTAATGAACATAAATAAATAAATAAATATTTAATATAGTAAATATTATTATTACTTAAAATTTTAAACATATTAAATTTACACAAAACAACTTCCATAGGCTTAAACCATATTTATAGACAAAAATTGTGGTTTGAAAAATAATTTAAGATCATATATTAGGAGAAATTACTCTTATTACATTGAAACACTCATGAAAAAAATTATAATTTTCATTTATTTTATCATATCAAAATGATGTGGGTTATTATAGTAAATATATGATAAAATAAATAATCCACATACTTCTCAATGGTGTAAGAATCAATCCCAATAGAAAACATGATTTTTTGTGTGGATTAGAAAAAATTAAGAACTTTTACTTTTGTGAAAGATAGTTCCTATAATGATGACTAATGTATGGTATTTAAGTATAATATCATTACAAAATATCCTAACATCACTCAAAAATATTGAAATAGAATAATGAGATAACTTGGGAGAATGAAATGATAGATATATTTGGTAGAAAAGTATTGAGAAATGATATATCATTTGAAGAAACAATATTATCAAAAATGGAAAAAAATATCACATAAGATTTCATAGGTGTTTATTTTTATCATTTATAGGTTGTATTATCATTTTTGTGATATTTAGAGTCTATATGATCCAATGAGAGTTGTGAGAGGTTGAGGGGAGAAATATAAATTTTCTTGTTTAAATTTCTAGAAATTATCCACTAGTTGGCCAGTGAGCTATCAAACATTCACTGATAGGCTAGTGTACTGGGTAGTATCTAGGTGTTCATGTCTGCCTCACCTACCTTTTTCTAGTCCTTTTATGAGTATTCATTATGGTTGAAAGTGGCGAGGTTACAATGAATATCCTACCAAATGGATTGTGGTTTCCCTAATATTTATAGTGTATCTTCCCAGTGAGGGGTTTTGAAATGCTCCTCTATTCCCTTATTAAAAAAATCTTCTTGTTTTTAAGTATATTTACCTTATAATGGGACATAATAGATGAAATATTAAAAATAATACCATTAGGATGATGGGATATGTTACTGATAAATAATTTATATAATAGAAAAAGATACACCAATAAATCTAGTTTTTATGATAAATGTAACAAACCAATATTTTACAATATATTTCTCATTATATAAATTTTATTTCAATAATTTAATTCTTTACATCCAACACTAGGTCTATACAGACCAGTATGTTATATTGAAATATTATAATTTAATATGAAAATCATCCCCTAGTCCTTTGATTGGAGTTTGTAAATAATGATACATAAATTATGAAATGAATTTTTACAAATTTAAAAAACTAATTTGTTGGTTTTTAATAGAATAGTTATTAAATTAAAATCAATTCATGGTAAAAGGGATGTTTAAAATAAATTTTTTATATGCACAAAATTTTTTAACATATAAAATTAAATTAAATACTAATAATGAATGACTTTAATTATATGTTTAGACAATATATTCATTAAAATATGTTTATTATTCATCTAATATGTTTTAAATTGTATGTAATGAAGGGAAAAAATTATTCTAAAAAATCCTTTTTTATAAAAATAGTTTCTTTTGATTCAAAAACATAATTTGAAATCAATTTTCCCCAGTTATATAAATTTATTTTTAAAAAAATATATTAAATATTTTAATTCAAAATAATTAAATAATATCTAATATGATTACCATAAATTATGTTAAATATTAATATTAATATAGTTAAAAATTCATTAATACAGTATAGGTTAAATGGGGTTAACATGGGGATAAACTATGTAGATAATGTTAAATATTTCGTTAAAAGTACCTTCAATCCTATTTAATGAATTGATTTATATTTTTTCATTTATTAAATTCAATCTTGTGCCATTTTCATCCTTATTACGTTGATAGCGTCTTTAATATTATGTAATATTTTTAAAAAATTTAAAGCTAAGTCCCCCCTCACTAATAAAAGGGAGCCCCCTATCCTCTATTCTCCACTCACCATGATTCATTTATATCAAAAAAACCTTACCCAAATATCTTATAAAAAGCATTAAAAACACTCAAGTTTTTCATATCTTCTTATAATTTCATATATTTTGTCATTATTAAGATATTCAATCGAGGTTTCTCCAAAAATAGGTATATGTACTTACTAATATTTCAGATGTTTCAATCCTATTATACATTATATTAATATATTCTATCCATATTAAAATAATGACTCTTATGTCATCAATATATGATGATATTATTATGATAATTAGATTTCCATTTTTACCTCATTTTCATCAAATGGGAAATGAATGTACCAGTTGTGCATACATGTGGACTACAGCCTCCACACATCAATTTGACTCTTTTTACTTTTTTTATATTCCATAGAATGATATTTTAATGGATTTAATGATTATATATCAAATTTATGACATAAATGTATTTTAGTTATATGATCTTATATACCATCATACATTCTCATCCATAGGAAAATGAAATATCACTCGTGTGTATGTGTAGACTACCACCATCATGAAGAAATGTAACCTTGTTCACATTTCTATTTTACATGGATAATACAAGGGATTGATTTAATGAATATATATTATAATTATGATATAAATGTTTTTTTTAAATTTTATTTATTATTTATTTTCATTTCATTCTATTCATACAAAATTAGAAACATCACTTGTGTGTACATACAAACTAGAATCTCCACAAAAGTGATGTAAATCAATTTTCATCATTGATTTATATGAAATATTATTAAGTTTTATGTAATATATATAATAATAATTTAATAAATAATATTTTATATATGATGAAACCATGAACCTATTTTTATTACCAGAACCATTTAACTGAAACATGAATGACAAAAGAACTGGTTTTCACTTCAATATATATTTTTAGGAAACATTGTTACTAAAATGATAATTGATAATTATAATATAATAGTACATAGTATGTTAGGTATTAATATAGTTCTATAAAATATGTATAAAAAATACATATTAATTATAATGTAGGATTGAATGTGTAAAAAGAAATATGAGACATATGCGATGTATTTATATTACAATCTTATTTCATATCAAGATTGTTTAGGTTAAATTTCCTTTGATAGAAATTATACGATCCTTATGTTTAAAAACAATCTTTTATTATCATATTTTTTTTTGAATTAATTTTAGTTTAACAGTACTATTTTCTCAATTTTCTTCTTAAAATGAATGAGAAAATATTTTTATGATAAAATAAAATAATTTCTACTTTTGTCAGTGAAATTGTTATCCCATGTTTATATTTTTTGAAAATATAATCAGTAATTTTCTAACTATTATCCAATTACATATCAATGTCATGTTTAGTGATATTTAATTTTATATAAAATTATTTAAAATTAATTTCCTTATTGTATTCCAAAGACGGTACTTTTTACTGAAGGTCTAAAAAACATTTGTTTAATGTATACCAATAGAAACAATCATCATGCTATCATGATTAAACATTTATTTAAATATTCAATTACATGTTTCAAAGGGTCTTTTAAATTAATTTTCCAAAAATTTTATATATATGTATGTTCAAATAAGTAATATCTATGTGGAACTTGTATATTCCTACTGAAATGTTTTGGTGATAATTAAAGTTATTTCCATTTATAATAACATCCTTGGATATTAGTCATCTTTAATAGGGGAAATGATCAAATGATACCATCATTATTAGTTTGTATTGATGGTTATCAATTATGCTGATGAAATCAGAAATAATATGGTTGTCATTTCCATGGGTTAAGATATCATTGAATGATTAATGTTTTCATGATATTTTGGAATAAATATAAATGGATTGATATTTTGTGATGGTTGGGTCTATTATAGAACATTAATTAGTTGTATTATATGATATAGATATCTCGTGAGAAGATGATTATATGTGTAGTCATGATTTTAAATAACTATATTCATATTATGCTTCTTGAGTATGATTTCTTATATCTATGCTCAAAAGATTTGTGTGGACATGATTACCAATGATTATGTTCACATTTTAACTAATTAGTGAACTTTCTTCTATATTAGTTCACAATATTATTATTGGAAATGATTTTGAATAGATACATTCATATGTTTTTGAAATTCTATATGAATTATTCCAGTTGAGTATTTTTTCACTATTGAATAATGATTATTTTTTGACACCCTTATTGATTGGGATTTTGGATATAAGCAAATTTTAGATCTTATTATCAATGATTTTATTGGAATGATTTTTTTATGTGGAGAATAAGAGCATGCTTATATTTTCATACCATAATAATCATATTAATCTATATTATGATTGATATATACCATGTTTACACTTAATGATAATTTTAGATCACTATTTATTTTTTACATCCTAAGGATTTAGTGGAACATCTCAAGTTTGATTTATCTTGAATGGAACTAATATGAAGATCATTGTGGGATATGTTGACTATATTTTATGAAAACTTTTGACTATGTATTTAGTCTCCAAAACAAATAAACATTACATTACCCATAGATGTATTATTGTGAAATATTTTAAATATTCATCTACAATGATTCAATATTTATCTATATTTTGATCTAATTAACATAAATGGTATTAGAGAACAATTTTTTTTTTATTTTATGAGATTATGTTTTGGGAAATATGAAGACAAAAATAAATAAAACATTTAGTGATAAAAAATTATTATATAATAAAAATAATGTGTATACGGTTTGTAATATTTTTTCATAAATTAGGACATAAAATGAATGATTTTATAATGACTTATTACAGTTTTCTAATTTTTCAATATTTATGTAATATATCTATAAATTTAATCATTGTATAGAACCTAAAAAATTATGATAACAACAAATGTTATTGGAAATGGAGTTACCATACCCATGAGATACAAACTAGAATTGGAACTAGGATTAAATATCGTATAACTATGATAAATCAACTTTCTTAATCTATGAAAAATATCATGAACAATATTGATATTCTGAATTCACCAATAAGTGATAAACATTACATTGAGTCTTTTTTGATTCAATTCCAATCCTTTCTTATATTGTAATTCTGATTCAATTTTTTTCTGAGAAATAGATCAATGTGATGGAAAAGATATTATGCATTCTTTGGGGTATAGATAATTAGAATATTTTATTAGAAAATAATAACATGGAAGGAGAAGTTGATCAATTTTACGATATTATAAGAAAAATAAGGCAATAAGAATAA
Source organism: Viscum album (assembly GCA_963277665.1). NCBI lineage: Eukaryota > Viridiplantae > Streptophyta > Magnoliopsida > Santalales > Viscaceae > Viscum > Viscum album. The sequence goes on along the minus strand of OY728159.1, from coordinate 1,751,629,339 downwards.
ATAAACTCTTTAAAATGGTAGGATATTATTATGGTTGTGTAAATAAAATAATTCAATAAAATCTTTATAACATGATGGAAATGAACTTTTTGGATCTTAAATAAACATATTACGAATCCAAAGGTATATATAAATAATACTATATAATACTGTGCTACTAAGCTTTTAGATTTATGATCGACCCTATGAGAAGATAGTGATCAATTCATTAGAATAATAAATCCATATCCACTAATGGAGGTGTCTATAAAATAAATTGGTAACTATGAATAAATTGGTCAGTAATCTTCGAAGGTAGAAATATAGAGTGGTAAACATAATTATTGTAATTTTTTTGGGAAATAAAGTGAAAAAATGGGGCTTTATGGAATATAAAATTGTAAATCCTGTGGAATAATGAAATTACAACCACATACATGCCAAAAATTCGGTATAATGAACTCATGAAATTATATGAAAAGAACTAAGGGAAAATTTAATTATAGAAGGGATGCCTATCCAGTTAGTGATTATCGATGGTGGGTGAAAAGGATAAAAAATTTAATAGAGAGGTGCTATTATTAAAAAATTAGGTGAATTTTTTTAATATAAATAGAATATTAATTACATGTATGAATTCCAAAATTGAAGAGTTAATGAGGACAGTATGCCTCGATGCCCCCCTATGAAAAAGGATAAAGAGACAATTTTTTTCCCAAAACTGATGTTGGGTAAGAGAATGTTATACAGAAGTGTTCACATACCATCCAAAATAGAACATCAATTGTATTATATGATTATGAATCACACATTATTTTTTATCTGAAATCATTTGTAACAGTATTAAAACACAACCATAATGATTAGATATTGAGTTGGTAGTAAAAAAATTCCAATTCAATGACGATCATATCACATGTTTATACCTCATCTAAGATATATTATTATGGGATTATGAATCATAAAATCTTTTTATTTTCCCTCTAGTTTAATTTGAAGTTATATTGGGCATTTATTGGTTTTTTATAAATAAATACCTTATCAATATCTGAGGAAGGATATAAAAGTTTGATATTCCAAATCAACATAAGACTGTCAATTTTTTGTAATACTGAAGATGATCTTTCAATGAGAATTACTTGAAATTTATGTTTCTTACTACATATTCAGGAGGAATATTTATCCAGAATGGTTAGTCAGGAACTATGATTTATGATATTTGTATTATTTAGAAACATATTGTTGTATTTTCTAATGACATCCGTATTCTTCAACTAAAAGATCATGTTGAATTTAGTATTGAACTCATATATATTTCTACGACTATTTCAATGAATCCTTATAGAATATCCCCAACATACATAAAGTAATTGAAGATGTAACTCTATGGGAATCTTGATAAAATATTTATACACCCATGTATGTCACAATGGGGTGAACCTAATATTTTTAATGAAGGAATATAGGCCAGTGCGTCATTTTATTGAATATCAAGAACACGAAATGATCACTAACAATAAAACTATATTTTACCATGTATTGATGTATTCAATGATCAATTTCATGGAGGTTAATACATTTCAAATATTTAACATCTTCAATCATAACAATAATTATGGTTCAATATGGTAGATGTATTGAATTAAACATTCTCTGTGAGGTATAGTCATTATGAATTTATAGTAAATCCATTTATACATAGAAATTCCCTTGCTGTCATAATGGATATAATGAATACATACATTATGTATTACCTTGAGAAGTTTCTCATAGTATTCATAGATGATATTCATATATATTCATAAATAATGTAAAATAATGAATGTAATTTTAGTATTTCATTGAATACCTTGAGGAAGGACCAATTATATTCCAATTTTAGAAAGTTTGAACTCTAGATACAAAATGATTCATTATCGGGTAATGTAATCTAATGCTATGGTATATTAATAGATAATTAAATGATAGAATTTAATGTCAAATTTTCTAGACCAATAATGAAAACAACGATCCATATTTTTCATTGATAGGATGGATATTAGTGATGATTTATAAGTAATTTATCAAGGATATATAATCCATTGACCATGTTTACATGGAAGGGATTCATGTCACTATGGAAAAACAAATGTGAGGAAAATATTTAGAAGAAGAATAGACGATTGGTCAATGCACCAATACTCACACTACCATGTAGTGGAAAAGTTATTGTGATATATAAATACTCATTTAGGAACTTATGGGGATGCATCCTCATGAAAAAATAAATTGTGATAGATTTTACATCATGAGAATTGAAAATTTATTGGAAAAACAACATGATTTATTATTTAGATTTTAGTAATGTTATTTTTCCTTAAAATTATAGTGGTGGAGTATTTATTGGAAAAATATGTTTTATATATATACAGATCACAAAATCATGAACTATATATTCACATATAATGACCAGAATACTGACCAAAGGATATTAATGGAATTTATAAAATATTATGAATGATCAATAAATTACTACATTAGGATATCAAATAGAGTATTTGATGCTCTTAATTTAAAAGACCATGTTATTTATAATGATTTCTGTTTAAAATAATTCAATATTTATTGAATGGGGACATATCAAATATTTTTAGATGAATGTTCAAGAATCCATCTATCTAAGGACTAAAGTAGTGTAGAAGGGGAAGGTTGATCTTCATAGGATAGTGAGAACTATACTAAAGATAAAACATGATTATGATGGAATGATACGCTTCAATAAATTATAATGTTAATATTTAATTCCAAAAAATATATATTTATTATAAAATGATCATATTTCATAATTTTCTATTTATACTTGAATTATACAGAGCAATGGATGTATTAAAGAGTATTTCTAGTGGGATAACATGAAAAGAGGCACTAATGCATATGAATCTCCATGCCTTGAATTTCCAAAAGTTATTATGGAGAGATAGAATTCTATTGGGATGTTAAAATAGTGACCCATACAAGAATTAAAATAGGAAACCAAAACCATGGATTTAGTCATCAGACTCCCCCAATAAATAACTAGAATAATGTTATTTGTGTTATAATTAATTAGATTAAGAATTCAACACATTCCATTTAAAACTTGGATTTCTTCCCAAATGATCATCATGAAAGGATATGAATCATGGATATTTTAATGGTAAATGAATTAAAAAATCATATTCTATTTGATTGAGATTTATGTTTTACCTTAGTGGTTTGGAGAAGACTTCACCTAAAATGGGATATAAAGTTGAACAAAGAAGAACATATCATACTCAGATAGATTCCCAGGATACGAGGACCTTACAAAAACAATTTAACATAAAAGAAATTGTTCACTCATATGTAACCATCCCTGGTTTTCCATGTTGACTCAAGTTCACCTCCCTATATAGTGAAGGTATATGATGGTATCGTGGGGCAACTATACCCTCTTATTGATAGTGTAACACAGCAATATAGAACCACATCAAATAGTACAAAAATATATTAAATTAACTATTAAATTATAAGATATATAGATATAAAATAAGTGACAAGCAGTAACAAATGTCATTTACATAATGATGGAATCTCTGTATGCTTTACAAAATTGGAATAGAAGAGAGAAATCACAATAATCCAAAAACAATCTACAAAGAAATGAAAATAAATACACAAATGTAATCTTCTTTAGAATCATGATAAAAATATTGATCCTCCTCTCCCATACTCCTTCCTTTTATATAAACTCAAGCATCCCAAGATGGGATTTTACCTCTATCACTATCTATAACCATATGATTCATTTGGGTAAAAATTAGTATCTTGAAATATGTTTAAGACAAACTTAGTTTCAAAATAACAATGAAATCTAATATATTCAATCAAGAGTATAAGGAATATGTGGTGTATTGGTATAATCAGAATGAGAGGAAATTTAAGCTGTAAACATTTCATCTTGGGTTCCAAGATGAAACCCATTTGAGGATACATGCTTTGGACAAGGAAAAGTTATCTACGAACAATTTTTGCTATAAACACACACACACAAAATTATATATATATACATATATATCATTATATGTGATTAAATATATATATATATATACATCTATATTCATATAAATATATATATGTGTGTGTGTATGTACTAATATCCACGACCCAAGGTGTAACCAATGAAACTATGCATAATCATAAGAGTCACGTGCTATAGACATGAGAATTAACCCATTATTTTGACCAATGATATATATTATTTAATATTATTCATCCTAATGAGAAATTTGAAACACCACGGCTAATATCATATTGGTGAATATAAAGCATAATGTACAATGTTTTAATAAACGATGTCAAATGTAACTTCCAACATCACACGTTATGGGGGCGTGAAGAGTCATGTCGAAAACTAACATTTATCATGTATCAAAAATCATTATGTAATTTTTTGTAATAGTAATAAGGAATCATTAATGTAATCCAATAAAATAATCTAAGGGAAGGTTTTCAAGCATTAAATATTTTATCAGTCAATGGAATGGAAAACATTTATATAAGGGTCACATTATTGGGTCATACCATTCAATTACATGTTATTTAAAATCAACTGACATCCAATTATATAGTGTTTTGGTCCACATTGGTGTTTTTAATGCCAAGGGAATCAAATAAGAACACCATGTGGGGTGGCACTAGTTGAGATAGAAAACCTCTATCAATAGAAAGGGCACATGTGAGAATTTCAAACACTACAAAAAATTTAATTAGGGTGATTCATATTTTGTAAATTATTATTAGGAATGTACAATGTGAGAAAACACAGTTAATGATATATTCCATCTAGTCTCTTAGGAAAAAGTACTAAACCACCAACCTTGGTGTTTTAGATGACTCGACATTCAGTATTATCATCCAATTCTGGCTAGAATGGGTGAAATTTTAAGAATAAACGAATATCCTAACGATAAGGAATATTATTTCACATTTATTTATCATTACATAAGGAAATAAAGAAAAAGAAAGGAAGTAAGTGGATCGAGGTGCTTATTGGGACATATCCAATGCTGAAAACTATGATTTATTCTGACACTAGACGTAGATTCCAACTAAATTCCAGTCATAGAGTACATGTGTTTCCTCGTGATTTGGTAGCTACTATCTATGGGAATTAAAGGAGAAAATAAAGGATATAGATTATAAGAAAAAAATATAAAAAGGTATTTTTTACTATTTTAAGATATTCGACATATTTATGGAATAAATAAGGTATTTTCATTGTAAATCCCCCTATTTATGGGGTCTACCAAATAAATATATGGATTAATAAGTTTTTATACTATAAATTAAAAATAAATTGTGCAAACCACCGATTGAAAACTAAAGATGTTATCATCAAGACATCTCCTACAACATCTCTCTAGCTATTGTATACTATTATAATAACCCGAATAGCCAATATAGGATCCCTTAACAAGGTCTAAAACATATCAATCAATCCCAAAATGGTTTAACTAATATTTAATGAAACCACCCCTCTCAAAAAATTTGGGGCATTACAACCTCCTTTCATTAAAACATCTCATCCTCGAGTATCCCTTCTATGGGTGGTAATGAATTGTATGAGAATATCTCTAGTTACTATGCTTGTACATATACCTCCTAATTCTATGTCTTTTCCTCTACATGGTCATTATACCATATAACCCGTAGTAGGGTAACATAACAACCTTGAAGGGCCACCTTGCTCTGATATGCACTATATAATCGATATTTCATGATAGAAATGTCAACATTAAATTCCACCTCATAAGGATGTAAGACATGAGATAGATCTGAATGATTATCATAAAGCTATGAAACATGGAAGACATCATTCACGACCTAGTACCCCAAAGGTAACTATTATAGATAGGCTATGAACCTGAAACTCCCCAAAATCTCAAAGGGTCCAACTAACCTATGTTCTATATTCCCTATTTTATAAATCTATTAAAGCCCTAATCTAGATGAAACATGCAACTATACTCAATCCATGACATTGAAATTGAAAATACAATACCATAGATCGATATAAGTCTTATTCATATACTAAGCTATAGCCATATTCTTTTGGTTAATATGTACATACTCCAAGGTCTCTGGAACAAGATGAGTTCCTAGTAGAACTACATTTCCTACCTATAACCATCACAAGGTTCAAAAGAATGTCCTACCATATAGGGCCTCATAAATATCAACATTTATAGTCTAATGGATGATATTATTATATGTGAATTCAAAAAGAAGAATTTTATTTTCACATAAACCGAAAAAATAATTGACTCATGCTCAAATAATTTCTACTAACAGCCATATCATACACTTCAGTTGACCATTACTCTGAGGGTGACTAATTATATTCATAAGTACCTATGAACCCATTTCCCTTTACAATCCATTCTAATAGTGTGATGTAAAATTATAATCCCAGTCCAGTAGAGTAGGAGGAGGATCATTGTGAAGGTTTACAATATCCTTGACATATATCCTATCGAGATTATTCATTGATAAGGTCTCATAAATAGGTATGAAGGTTGATACCAATAGCATCCTTTTAATGATAACCAATACTGAAACAATGAATTTGGGTTACCTAAGAAAAACTGTTAAAAAATCAACAGCTAAATATTCCCATTTCCACTTAGAAAAGGTTAATACATATAAAATTCCTACAAGTCACTAGTGTTCCAACTTTACAAACTAATTGGTGGAACACCGAGTAATGAAACAATCATGACCTTATTTAATATAGGACTACTAATAATTATGGTGTTTTTAATGACATGAGGATCCTCACCTGAGACACTCTCAATTAAGACCAAGTCATATATATCATAAAAATATCTAATCTTCATCCTATCAAGATGCGAATAAGTCACTTATAATGAAGAGTGTACACGCTACCCATTAAATTATTATACATATAAAAAAATATAATAAAACATGGCCATTAATTATTGTTCCCTGCTGGTTTCCAGAAACACTTATATTTGATTCATCTTGCTCATAGAATCAGCTACTATATTGCCTTTCCTGAATGTATAATCTTTTTAATTATGAAATTATTACAGGTATTAAACCCATCTTCATTTTTCTCAGATTCAAGAAATTCTAGGTAAATATATATTTAAGGATATTATGGAATATAAGTACAATATACCACTATAATAGAATATATTTCCTCTAATAGTGCATGGAATAAACAACTGAAACAATATTGTGATCATCTTTCATGTAATTCAGCTACTGAGGTTTCAATTGATAAAACCCGTATGACATGACTTGATCTCCCTACACCAAAACTTCTCCCCAGATGATGCTGAAAGAATCACAATAAACTATATAAATTATTAATGGATTTGAAATAACCATGATTTTTTTTGGATTCAACCATCATTTAAAATCTAGAAATAGATTATCGCATGCTTTATACCTTGTAAAAATGACACCATTATTGGACTATCATGTGAGTAGTACTATAAGGTATGAAAAAACATATATAAAATTCACTTAATAACCAATAATCCCTGAGAAACACTATATTTAAATGAAATTTATAGTATTCTCATAAGAAATGTCTTCTATCACCTTCTATTAGCCTAATGGGACTTCTAATTCTATGATAATGTTACCCAATATGTATAATTTATCAATCCAAAAGTGTCATTTTGTTACCCTATCATATAAAGGTGTTTTAAATTCTCATTTTGAGTATGTGAGTGCCCAAATATATAATCGATGAAGTCTACCACAAATTATTTTGGATACATGTGGAAATCCTGATTCATTAGAGGCTTGAATACTTCTAGGGAGTTCTTGAGACCGAATGGAATGACTAAATATTTATACATGTAACAGATACTATGGAATGTTTTATGTGTTATATCTGATGGTATAACAGAAAACTGATAGTATCCCAACCTCAAATCAACACTGGAGAAAATGCTAACTCTTTAGAATATGGTAAAATAGGTCATCTATATGAGGTTATTGATAATGGGTATTCACATAAAGATAATCCAGTTTCTAATAATCAACACAAAATATAATGTTCCCATCCGCATTCATGGTGACTAGAATGGTATAACTCCAAGGATATGTACTCGATCATAGAAAATACTTAGCTTATAATTCCTTTATCTTCCTCTTGAGGTTCTGTAATTCAATAGTAGTAATATTATATGGTGGAATGGATGTTGGTGCATCTTGTAGAACCAGATAAATGATAAAATCAACATATCTATCTGGAGGTAACTAATAAAAGTCATTAGGGATGAAATATCTAAAATGAACTACTATAGGAGTTGTATATATATATATATCATTTAATTTTATCACCTGGGAAAGGACTAAAAATCATGTTTGGAACTCTAACTTGACTATGATACTCCAGTCCTTTCAAACATCCTAAAAATCAAATTCACTTTTATGAATATAGTAACCACAACCTAGTAATGAAATTGAACCCTTTTGTGGTAAATATTGACTCATGCATAGTGAGAAAATAGCTTATCCATCTCAATATTATTATCCAAAACTGTCAACTCATGGAAAAAGAGGTTCCATAAAAAGTGATAAATACCTTTCTCAAAAGGGAGGACCATGCATTGGAATTTACTTCATGATCGCACTCTCAAAAGTGTATTTACTGTCATGAGACCATAGAAGTACTCTATCTTTAGCCCATGTATTCCCATAAAAGTCACTGATATTAAATAATGTGAAGCACCAATATCAAATAATGTTGATACATGTGTATAAGATACTAAAATTATACCTTATAATATAGAAGGCCCAATGCTATGCTCCTCTAGTATATGATTTTCTACATTTAACTAGAATGGTCCACGAACCTAATCAAAAACCTGACTACACTGAGTAGACCCACTCTTTTTGAATGAAATATCTTAATACTATCTCTCATGACCATGTACACCTCCTCAACCTGATATATTTATAGTACTCTAAGTCATTTATTGATGCAGATCTACTGATACTACTCTTGAATATAGGGATGGTGTATATCCCCTCTCACTATGTAGTAGATGTAAATTCTTACATAATCTGTGAAGATGAACCATCTTTTAATTTGTTCGACACTCAAATGGGTCCCTTCTACATTGCGTCTTTGTATTACCAGGTTTTCCACATAGATGTAATGTCATGTAACTATATGTGTTCACCATCTTACTACCACTACAGCCAAGAGACATCTCAAGGAAACACATTCAGATTCTAGGAAAGGCTATCCCCTTTCTTGGACCTGAACCTCCATCACCCTAACCATCATCTTCCCTCAACATTAGTTCATTGTTGAGGAACAAGTTCGCTGTCTAAAAATTAGTAGTTAACTAGAAGTTAACTCAATATTAGATGGTGCACATGATACCATCCTCTTATATTCATATCAATATTGTTAACTCATCACCTATGAGTTTTAGTGAAAATTGTGGACTCTATTTGAAATAAGTATTATAATCCATTATATAGAAAACATCCTAGGAAAAGTGCATAAATTTAATAACCAATTTAGCTCTGAATGTTTGTGGGAAAAATTATTCATATAAGTTGGTTTGAAAATCCCTTCAGAACATACATTGATGTAGACTAGCTTTGGTGAAAATATACCACCTTCACTTGGATGATTCCTGAATCATGTAGGTTGTGAGTTTTATTATCGTTTTTGAAGTTATACCCATGTGCTCGAATATATATAGAATGCCATTTATCCACGAAACAACAACACGAGGGCCACCATCCCCAAGAATATTGGTGGACGATGCTGATGCAATTCCAACATCAACTCTTCCATAGAAGGGGAGGGTCAGGCGGCTCCCATGTATATACTATAGTAGTCCTAGGATACCCTATTATATTTGAGAATTGATTCCTAGATGAGGAATAGTATGAGAATCATTGTGGTCACTAGAGGTGATGATAGTGGTGACATAGGGCACCCGCCTCCGTAATATGGTCATGACCACCTTCATGGAATACAACCTGAGGTTTTCATGGTGGAATGTTTCTACAATTCCAAAGGAATGTGTGAAAATATAATTTGATAAAAAACTATAACTAATGATAAATAAAATTTACATGTACATTTACCTATTATAAATAAATAAGCACCACCTACTTACTCCTAAAATGTGGTCTAGGTGATATAGAATATCATAATGAAAGCAATATGCACTATATACTACCAACTACTATGGGTAGTTCGAGGTCAAGGTATCATATTTAAAAATAGGGGTCCATGTAAAGGATGTTTCAATTTCATGTTATATAGGAAAATACCCTTTGCGGTGCTATTGGAATCCTCATTTAACAACTCAAATTAGATTTATGTATTTAAATATATTCAATTTCATGCTCATTTATATATATATATATATAATGGTAATGTTATATGAGTCATCAATTCCTAGTCATAAAGTCATAATCCTAATGAGATGAAAGTGGCATGTCATGTAACAACAACCAGAATCCTACCTATACTATTGGGATACAAAAAACCATAGAAAATTATTTTATTTTATGAAACATCATTCCAAATTTATAAAAGTACTATCTTTATAAATTACGGTTGTTATTCATTTAGTCAAAATGAGAAAATGGTTCAGCCGAGGGTGCCATTGGTCTATGTCTGAAACAAGGAATAATTGGTTAATATAGGTTCCTCCTCCATTCTAAATGGGAAAAACTATTTTGGTTGATGTAGAAAACACATTTAATACAAATATTATAATCCTCAAGAAATTATAGATCATTTTTGAATATAACCATCAACATACTAGTTTTATTTTGTAAGAAATTATTGTAGTAATATAAACATGTCATGTCATATACATGAACTGTACATACTTAGGTGGATTTAATGATGCTTGATCAATACCCCTTTCTATACCTGGCCAAAGGAAATGGAGAATAAAATAAAGAAATAAATTCAACAAACATGTGCATCAGACAATGAGGAAAACAATACATTTGTATGTTGAATAATCCAGAACAACATTTTCATCCCATGAAACTAGATGTTTCCCTCTACAAGGGTTAACTACAACAACGAACATAATAATTAAAAGATTATTATATAGTCTTATAATCCAATATAATAACCTAATGAGTATTATAAAAGAAAATTGAAGTCGTGATACCAATATTTAATGACCCAAACTCAGTTCACACATAATTAACCAAATTTGGTTGGCTACAAGGCCTTAAGTGCACCTCCTCATATACTAGAGGATCACAACTAGAAGCAAGGGATTATGGTTGAAAAGTAGGGAGACTATATCTTCATGATCAGAGTTCACCATACGGGTATGTAATAATATTAAGTAACAAAAAAATTATAATAAATGGTCTGAAGAATCATAAGTGATTATGATATAAAAAATATGTAGAATAAGTAACCAATTTCATATAAAATATTATTTAATGTCTGTAAGAAATAAATAGTTTTTAAAGAAGGATGTAGAGAACCATGAATACCCAATATTCTATAAAAAATGATCATAATTGCCTAAAATTTTTCCCAAATAGTATCACGAGTTTAATATAAATCCTCTTCTCCCATAATTCATCCTAGAAAAGAATCTTAAGATTCTAATGTTAGTTTCTCCCCTATATCCATATCTATATCCATAATTTATGTTCAAGTAGAAATCAGTGGCCTTAAAAGGGAGTGAGATAAACTCAGTAGGCCATTGTTAACAATTTCTTGTGTAATCCATCCAATGTGAATATAACATGTAATGTGTAGATGTAATAGTAATAATTAGTAATGTTAGTAGTAAAGAAGTCATTCTGGGTTCCTATAGGACACATTTCTGACTATACATACTTTGTCTTATGGAGGGATATCTCAGAAAAAGTGTAACCATATATATATAATATATATAAGTATAAGTAAGAGTATATATATATATATATAAACATATATATATTAATAATACTAGAGAGTATCCAAGGTGTAACCAAGGGATCCATTAAAATCAATATTCAATATATTAGGGAATCTTCCCAAGCAATCCATCCGGTATATAAATGTAATCATATCCATCAAATCATTTATTGATGTCAAATTCTATGTCCAATAACCTCTATGGGAATGGGAAACATCATGTCCAATGTTCAAATAGACGATGTGAAACATCATGTCAAACATCACACGTTAACGGATCATAAAGCATTATGTCCAACAATAGCCTTACTAATGTATTGAAAACCACTATATATGGATTTATAATAATAATAATTAATCATGAATGTAATTATTTAACAAAATCCAAGAAATTGTTTTGAAATATTAAATATTTTTTCATTAAATGATATGTTATAAAATTTACATAAGGGTAACATTAAATGGGAACACCATTCAATTAATTTTTTTTAAAAATCAATATAATCCCACTTATATAGTGGTTCAATCCACATGAGAATTTATATATACAAGGGATTAAAATCAGAACACCAAGAGGGGTGGCAATAGTGGGGGTAGACAACCTCCAGTAATGGAAATGGTTCCTGAGAGCATTTATTACATGAGTAACAATTCAATCATGGGAATTAATTACTTTTATAGCAACACACAAAAGGTCCAAAGTTTTGAAACATGGAAAATGATATAAAATGAATATGAATTTAGGGAATAATAATAGAACATGTACATTATAAAGGTAATTGAATCCACATCGAGTATTGGCCTTTTACATAGACTAAAAAAGAATAAATATGATTAATAAATGATTAGTCTAAAAATAGGGAAAATTAATTCATATGGATTTAGTATTTAATACATCACAAAAATTTTGATATGAAGGAATTGAATTTAATGTATTAAAATGATATATACATTATGTAAAATGGTGACTGATTATGGTTTTAGTCAAAGAACCCAGATCAAAGAATAGCTCAGAGTAGAGGAGAGCTCTCGAGGCATGATAGTTGTTGATTGTGAGAATCAATGAAGAAAGGAAAATATTATTAATATATGGAATTAGGGGTTAAAAGATAATTTTATACTTATTTATTATTCTTTACATATTTATGGTGTAAAAAAGGGTTTTATTTCTTAAATCCCCCTCTTTATAGGGGATTCCAATGAAATTTATTAATTAATGAATTTTTATGCCATAAATTACCGAATAAAGCTCAAATTTACAACATGAATTTACTTCTTCAAGAATCCTCCTAAAAACTATATATAGATTCTATTTCCTCCTAGAATCACCCCAAAACATATGTAGAATCCTTTGACAGCATAAAAACTAGCTGAACTGATTGCAATAAAATTTCATCTAAAATGAAATGAAACTGCACCTATTTGAAAAGGTAGGGTGTTATAACCATGAATATATTTTTAGTAGATAATGTATGGATATTAATGTGTAATGGTATGAAAACCATTCTTAGGTCATTTAATCATACACAATAGATTTAACCTATGTATTCTATTGGATTATTTTGAAACCCTCTGTGATATGATGTGAATTTCTCTAATTTGAATGAATTATATTGGATAATGAAAGACACTGATAATAGATATATTTTAGGAAATAAAATATTAGTACAGATCAAATTATCATTACATAATATATGGTCAAATATAATATACAATATATTCTAGCAATCATCAACGAGATCTAGAGTATTATGCTAGTGGAAAAGTATAACTATGAAAAAATATTTTGAAGAGCGTTATGAAATTTTGAATGAAGGGATTAATAAGCCCAAGATATATTAGTCCATTAAAATTAAATTATAATAGGAATATATTTTAGTGTCTTTTAGTGCTTCCATCAAGTCTCTCTCACATTTATAATGTGTTCTTTGTATCTCTTTTGAGGAAGTACAAACATGATCCTTAACATGTACTAAAACTAGAGGTTTTGCAATTTTAAATTTATCTTTCTTATAAGGATAACCGGTTTATATTATCTATTTATGATATAAATTTTTTAGAATAATTCCAATAACCTATTTAATATTTAGTGGATAAATTATAAATTGGAAATAGCTAACTAGGAACCTGAGGATGTGATGAGATAGAAGTAACATCATTTGTTTTTAATAGACTAATGGATATTTAATAGATAAATTATTATAAGTTGTAATAATGTAATACAACTATATTTTTTTGATACATTTATCTTTAAATAAATTTTATTTCTGGGATAGTTTTATTTTTAGGAAACAACGATTTAAAATGGACCACGATATTTGATTTAAATATTATTATATAATATGAATGTTTTCACTTAGTTGTTGGATTGGTGGGTATGAATAATACTAAATAAATTATTTCATATTATTTTCTACATATGAATACAATGAATTCATCTATTTTTAATTGGATCAAAATTTAAATAATTAAATTTGATGTTAAAAAGAGTTTTTTCTAATAAAATATTTTTCCATAGAAAATTTGTTTCTATTATAATCAATTTTATTAATATTTATAGATGAATTATTTTGATTATTTTTTTAGATAATTTGTGGTCTCAAATATTTTAATAATCATATATTACTTTATATATGGTGGGAAATGAAAATAATATAAATTTTAATCATAAAATTTCTTTTTTCCAAAAATAGTTTTAATTCATTTTACAGACTACTAATAAAATTAATTTCAACAAATTATAGAATGTAAATAATGTAAAATGGATTATATTTTTAGAATCATAATATTCAATTTTATATAATATTTTCAACATAATTTTTCCCATTATGAGTAGAAATCAAGGTAAAAATTTATCATTATGGTAAATGTTAAATGAGGTAAATGATGGGTTTAACTAAGGGTATAAGAGTTACAAAGAGAAAATATTTTTCAAAATGTTATTGGATTAATATATTTAAATTATATGTCATCCTATATTTAAAAATGATACAATTATTTTTTCAAGTTCCTATAATTTTGTATTTAATATATTTTATAATTCGTAATAATTATAAGTGATCCACTGTCCTAACATATAAAATAGAACACCTCTACTATATTCTCCACACAACTTGAGATGTTTAATTTTAGCCAATCCTAAAAAAATAACCGCTAAATGTAGGAATACCCATCATGGAGGTTCTTTAAATTTTTAAATACCAACCCACGGGTCCTTATATAGATATTTAATGTATAATTTTCAAATAATAAGTATTTGTTCTTTAAAACTCTTTTTATGGATCACTCTAATACTATACCTTATAAATATTATGTATCCATACTATAATAATGAACTAATATCATTTGTGAACATAGATTTTATTATTTTTGTTGGATAAACGTTTTCTAACTCCATTCAAGAAATTTTTCAATGGAAGCACAACCCATGTGTATTGGTGGAATATTGTCATCGCTTAGTAATATGATTCATTTTCTGTCACCATTATTCATTGTTCATTATTTTAATGTATTTATTATTTTCAAAGTATATTCACTATATAATTATTATTCTAAATTTATATTATACTATTTACATTCCTACATTCTCATTCATTTGAAAATGTTATCATTTCTCTAGAATACACGCAAACTACCAAATCCACGAAGCAATGTGAATCATTATTAATTTTTCCTTAAAATGGATGATAATAAGGATATATTTAATGAATAAATATGATATGTATAATGTGAAAACTATTATCAAATATCCTATACTTATATACGTTTATTTAAATCTTTCGATTGAAAATAGAAAACTACACTCATGCATACGTACTGACTACATTGTACATGAACTGATGCAATTCATTTTTTATGAACACATTAGATGAATGGTTATAATGAGGCATATAATGAATATATATTAAAACCAGATATTTATAAAAATTATATTGATGTTTAATCCATGATAAATGTTAATATACCCAAACCATTAACCATCTCATGCATGGAAAATGAACCAATTTTCAACCAAATGTCTGTTTAATGGAACAATTATTAAAAAGAGGATAATTAGAAATTTTAATTAAGGTAAATAATAGTTATTTATTAATATATTTATATAAATTATTCATAAACAATATCTAATTTATTTAAAATAGGATTTAACATGTCTAAATGAAGACATGACTGGAAATTATAGATTCATGTTATAATCGAATTTTCCTTCAAGAATTTTTATGTTAAAATTCAATTAAGGTAAATTATATAATACTTCTCCTCTAAACACAATACATTTCCTTATACTATAATTATTCATTTAATTTTTATATAATTTTTCAATTTCCCCCCTATGGTAATTCAAAATATCTAGAATTTTTTTTATTGAAAAAAAAATTCCTTAATGGTTGATGAAATCTTTTACATCTCTATATTATTATTAATTTTTTTCAAGATGGTTTTTCATCATCTAAAATTATTTTTTGATGAAAATATTAAGCATATTTTAATTTCAATAAAAAATTATGATCAAGACTTTTTTCATTTTTAAAACTATGTGCTCTCAATAAATTTTGTGAACAAATTGTTTGTTTTAATGTATAAAACATGAATGAATTTCACCACCATCGAGAAAAATATTTATTTTGATTCTTCCATTATATTTTTCCATGTTTTTTTTCATAAAAAATTACTAATATTCCAAAAAAAAATTAGATTAATAAGTGATTTTAAAATAAATAGAGTGTATTCATCAAGAAATTAACTTGTTATCCTCTTAATGTAATTTTCATTTATAACTATATCATTAGATGTTACTTATTATTTATTAGGGACAAGATACAATGATACAATAATTAATCATTATTTGGATGAAAATTAATTATGATAACGAAATGATGGAGAATTCTTTTTCATTTTCATAGGTTTTGAAATTGTGAAATAATAAATGTTTTCATGATATTAGAGAATATATATTATTGAATTGTGATAGGGTGTCTATTTGTCCCAATGTATCCCTCCAATCTATTGGTTAATGTTGTGTGGGTTACTCATGATATGATGATTGTATGCATGAAAATGATTGTGAATATATATGTTCTCATTTTTATTTTTAGTATGATTTCGTCATGAAATTCTCAAAAGATAATACATGGAGTTGATTGGATGTGGCTATATTCATTTTTCCACTCTTCAGTATGATTGGTTCTATCTATGGACATATGATTTTGAGTAGATGTAATTTTGAATATATATGTTCAAAAAATTATGATTTTCTATAATTATTATTCCAAATTACTATATTATGACATTGGAATGATTATTACATCTTAAACATCCTTATTTATCAGAATTTTGAATATGACTTGATTTTGGAGTTTATGATATATTCTATGTTGGGTATGAATATTTTACCTTGAGAAAATGGACTTTATTATGTAGTCATATCACTAAGATAATTTTATTATCATATATGATTTATATTACACATGTTTATTCTTACTGGGAATCTAAGATCACACATTAATATCTTTTCTTTCCCCATTTTTTGATAGAAAGTGAAAATTAGGAAATGTCTATAAGGATAATAATATATTGATATTTCTGGTAGATGCTTCATATATATTAATAAATATGTTCATTATATATCTAATATCAATTAAAAGTAAAACATTATGGTCCTCAAGAATGTATTAATTTGAAATTTGTCAAAGATTAATATAAAATGATGTCATATTTATTTATGTTATTTATGGGTTACATTAATTAAAAACATATAAAATTAATGGTAGTTGATGCAGTTATAAGAAAAAACCAAAAAAAAAACTCAATAAATTTATCAAATCTAATATGATATAAAATTCTTATATATTATAATATAATTTAAAATGTATTTTTAGGTTATTTTAAAATGTCAATTATTTTAAATATAGATAAAAAAAGAAATAGTTTTTAATCAAAAGGTGTAATATTAAAAGAAAAATTCAAAACAAAAAATGTTAATTATTTTTTTAAAATGAATTAAATAAATAAAATAATAAACATATATGCGTATCCTAATAAATTTTTGAAATTCATAAGTTTCTTACTTTAGTATTTATATATGAAAATAAAAATTAGTTTATAAATTAATCTTTGATATCATTTTCCCCATTCTGATTATAAAAAAACTCATAAATAATGTTACAAAAAAATAATTCACATTTAATAGATAAATATAAATTCATAAATGAGTCATAGTAATATATTATAAAAGAATAATACAAATCTAAACAAACCAAAAATCAATGTCTATATAAACCTACAAAAAATATGATATTTTCTGTATGTACAATGAAAATAATGACCATGAAGGGAAATTTAACACTGTAAATTTCATACCCTATCATTTTTCTCGTCATCTATTCCCAATATGAGCTCAGGGTAGAAGGAAGAAACATTACCCATGTTCTCAGGATGAGATGAAGTGGCATTCTCCATGTTAGTGGGGTGTTGATCAATGCCCATCTCATGGGAGGTGAAATGGTGATTAAGTCCCCATTAGTAAAGAAATAACTCATCAATAAAAGACTCGCATCCTAGTAGATGTTTCTCTAGATGAGTGTCTTAAGAATATAGCTACCACTCATATGGAGAGTCAGCTCAAGTTATATCATTCTATACCTCAACATACAAATAATATAAAACCCCATACATGGACTTGTAATCATCATTATCTCTATTAACATACTCATTCACATCATTATCTTCCTCCTCATTGTTATCAATGGTATAGACCTCCGTAATTTGATCGGGAATATCAATTTCATGGAATAATGAATTCATTTGAATAATGTCAAATATTTTTCCTCTACTCACATTATTTTATGTATACTTACTAATAATTCTACCAAACCATTTTATGATACTAAAAATAGCAATGAAGAACTAGGTAGCTAGTGATAATATCTTATTTATTATTTAGTAATGAAAATACATGGGATTTCATTCCCAATATCATTGTTTAATAGTACTCAATATAATTGATATCTGATCATTAAATTATGATATGATATTTAAAAAAAGGTAACACATACCCTTACTTCATAATGAAACACTTATTGGTAATCATATAGAGTAGCCCTACTCATTTCTTGTGGAATTATACATTGATATAAAGGATAAGATCAATTCTATGAATTAAAAAATGTATAGTGGAAGCTATCAGGTGAAAATAATAACATAATAATTATATTGAAAAATGAATACATATTAATTAATAAATATCGTTAACATAATTCATGTATTTAAAA
Organism: Viscum album; assembly: GCA_963277665.1. Classification (NCBI taxonomy): domain Eukaryota; kingdom Viridiplantae; phylum Streptophyta; class Magnoliopsida; order Santalales; family Viscaceae; genus Viscum; species Viscum album. Next base: position 1,751,610,142 of record OY728159.1, on the reverse strand, counting down.
ATGACTAAAAATTCAAATGGATAAAATTAAACAACAACATAATGATATAAATGAGTGGAAATCATAATGATTGATATCATAAGAATGTGGTTGAGGCCCTATTGTATGACATAAAATTAAAATTATAAAATGGATCTCTTTCCCAAACATTTATATCACATGATGTCTACAATTGAAATTAATGGATATATAATTATAGGTCCCACCATCACAAAATTGTCCAATTAACTACCTCTAATCCTTAATGGGAATAGTTTACATATGAAATAATATACATGGATTTATAACTTATAAATACATTGAATTATTGATTAAGAAGATATATAAACCATGAAATTTCAATATAACATAATGGATTACGAGGATTATCAATAGTTTAACACATATAATGAATTAATAAGGTTCATTAAATGAATTCCCATGACTCGGATATGTAATAATTAGGGAATCAAAATGTTGAAATTTGTATCATCATTTTGATAAGTATATAGAATTGTTTTTAATGAGGAATTATAAAAAATTAATATTATCCAGACCTTTTAGAAGTATATTGAATATATATTATAGGGTGTAAATTCATATAAATTAGATATAAATCCACATATCACTATAATCAGATCACTCTTTAACATTAGTAACGAACTTCTGAATCATACACAACATATCCTTAGGGAGATTCAAATTAGGTGTGTAATTAGACAATGAAAATTGTGCGTTGAGTTATGATCAATTTAATACTAACTCTGTATTTTTTAATATAAAACCTTTAGTTGTATCACCCTATGATTAAAAAACACTAGGATCGATAGTGTATACAACATGCAACAATGAGATTCAATGAACGATGGAATATTAATATAGTTATAAACTAGCTCTTAATTTGGTTGGTATGAATAGGATTAAACACATTAATATATATATATATATATATGTAATTAATACCCAATATTAATTAATTGATTAATTCTTAGTAATTAAAAACATAATTTGTAGTAATATCATTTTACTCTTCAAAAAATATGTTTTACTCCAAAAAAATCAATTATTTTTGTAGGAAAACATTATCTTAAATTTTAAGATTTTTTATAAAATATATTTTACAATATTAACATCATTTTAGAATTATTTATATTAAAATTATCTTAGGGTGAATTTTTGGGATTTTAATAAAATATGAATTTTCAATGAATAGTGAAATCATAAATTTTAACTGGAATTTCTATTTTACATTCAAGTATTTACATATTAAAATTATATTTTATATTAATTTAAAATTAAATTAGATAAATTTTGTTAATAATTTTTCAATTATGGTATATGGAATGATTTTATTCTCGAATTAAAATTTTAAAAAAAAATTATACTTAAATTCCATATTTCCAAAAAGCTGCTTTTCTTTGTGTTTTTAATTTTTATCTCAAATTATTTTCTTCCACTTCTATAAATTAAATCTATAAGAATCAATTACATATTTAGAATAATAATCTTTTAATTTTATAAATTTATGCATTTTATATTTTCATTATGAACAGTACCATAGTAAATACTCATCGCCATATTAAGGGTTAATCATGTAATTAGGGTTTTTAATAATATGATGCAGACAAAAAAATGACCAATTAACATTCCTCTATTTTATTATATGAGTTCTATTCGTCCATTTGCATAAATTTATATAAATTATGAAAATTTGTGGTAATATGTATTTGATTTGAACCTTTATAATATTTATGTATAAGATAATGTAAAAAAATGTCACATTATTTTTTTAACTTTATAAAATTATGTGATATGGATAAACAAAAACTATTTACTATTATAAATACCTATGTGAATTTTCTGTTTTTTTATTATGGTAATTTTTTTTTCATTTTTTTGGGATGAAATAACTGCCTTCAATTCTTATGAAACACCCAAAAAATATTTATAAAATTAATCGAAAGATAAAATAAATGATTTATAAAATGTAAAAAGTAACAAATTTTTAATTAATTACTGAATTACATGATTTTTAGAAAATAAAAACACATTATAGAATATTTAATGGATTATATTACAATTCAATAGCTTGTAATCTATTTTCAATGTCAAAATAAATGTATAGTTCCAAAAAATGGAATTAAAGTTATTTTTTAATAAATAAATTATCATTAAATGATTTAAAATTTAAAAAAACATATCATAAAAATATTTATTGGTATATGTTTTAAAATATAAACTAATCTCTATTTATGAGAAAATTTTCCTTTTACAGTATCTATACTGGCCTCTAAAGAATAAAAATCATAGTAATCATGTTAGTTTTCTAGAACGGTCTATACTGATCAAAAAAAAGATATGGTAAATAACCTAGTATAAACATGTCAATATTTTACTTTATGATATACATTATACCCAAAATCATACTATATTATTATTATATTATTTTTTAGAATTTTTCATTTGAAAATTAATTTATATTAATTTAATATTTCATTTAATTCTAAGAGTTCCCCTTCCCCCACTTATAAAAAGAATCCTCCACTACTATTGTCTCCAAATATCAATATCATTTTAGTTAAACCATTGCCTATAAAAATTACCTACATATAACCATACCCATGTTATATATATCTTATTATAGGTATAATACATTCTTTAGATGGTTTATGGTGTAATGCAAAGGAAGTTATTCAACGAAGATATATAGTCTTTTATAGAATGTTTTATTTATTTATTATTATAACTCCTTAAAATTTCTTTCAATAATGATGAAATAATAACAAATTTATCCTCAATATATGTAGATGTTAATTTTTTAATGTAATTGCATACATATAGATCCTCTGTCATCAATTGTGCAACCAAACTTTTCTTGATGTGTATGGAAGACTACAATCTCATGAAATAATGTAATTAATTTTCCACCATTTCCCCACAAGGATAGTGAAACTGATGGATTTAATAAATATATATTTTATTTATGATATTATTATAATTTTAGTTTGGGGAACTATTATTTACCGCTCTTCCATTTTATCCTTCAAAAAATGAAAAATTGTTCATTCATACATATAACCAACCGTCTCCAAGAATGATGTAATTTTTATTTTATCCCTAAATTTTAAGGATTAGAATATATATATATATATATAATGAATGTATATGATATTAATATAATGGTTATTAACTTGGATATGATGGATCGATGATGAATTTAAAAATAGTGAGACAATTGAATCAAAACAAGCTTGAAGAAAAAAGTAGTTATCACCCAGAATAATTGTTCTAATAAAAAATTGTTGATAAAAATTTTGTTAGGTGTTATATGAAAATAATATATGGCATGATATATGAAATCATATTTTTAATAAATTAATAATAAATCTATATTTATTATACATGAGTTTCCAATGTGTTCTAATATATATGAGATTTAAGGTGTGTTATCCCTCTTAAAACCATTTTTCATTGGGTTTTATTCTTTTCTCTATTTAAATCTAATACATTCTCACATTATTGTTATGGATTTATTATAAATTATTTATACATTTATCTTAGATGTATAAATAGATCAATCTATTTTACTTATATTGGTCAATACATTCTATATGTTTATTTCACAAATTCCATCTTTAAAATCAAACTCGATTAAGGGTTTATTTTCTACCCCTTATTCATTTTATATAACACTCATTTAATGTTATAATTACCGAATGAAAACATTATTTTTACACATATTATAATATAATCATATATTAACTTCAAAAATATTTAATTATTTCTTCCCTTTGAAATACTTATAGAATATACATGGAGTATGATATGGGAAAATATTATGAAACTCATCTCATTCCATGTGATTTTATTACTTTTTTTCCTTATAAATGATTTCATTTTTCTAGAACAAATAAGAATGGAATTGTTATTATGAGTGAACCCAGATAGAACTCTAATTCATTTGGTAATGTTTTTTTTTCACTTGATACTTTATGTATGATATAATGGATGAAACATAATCCACGATGGGACTTTATCCACCATGTGATATTTTCATGGAAATTATACTTGACTTATGTCTATGTCATGTTATCAATTTATTCCACATTAATGGTATTTCTATTATAATATGAGACTATAATATTCATTTTATGGTCTAATGTTATTAATCATTATCATTCTATTTTATGTTATCATTGTTATACCTTTGACTAGCATTTTATGTTATTATATAATGTTTATTCCCATAATGGGGTTTTTTAGATCACATATTTTTTCTATATATCCGCATTCTTTTCAAATAGTTTAGGGAGATAAATTATATTAATGATATTATTATGGAGATTAAAATAATAAAATTTCATTTTCATGTTGATGTTTTATGTACATAGTATTAAAATGACACTAGGTCATTCGATACTTTCTTTTTATTTAATATATATCAATGTTAAAAAATCATTTAATAATACGTGTAAAATGGATTGTGTCACTATAGATGGTAATAGAGTAAGGTATAATTATTTTTTAGGATTAGAGCTAATTTAATTTATTGATAACACAAGGGATAATTCGTATTATAGTAATATAAAATAGAATTATTTTTAAGTATAGAGTAAATTGTTTCTAAGAAACTACATCCATTTATGGATACAACAAGTTGAGGTGGCTTTGTCATAGTTTTATCTAGGGTTAATAACATAAAAAATGATGAATTTGTTAACAAATCAATCATCACCCAATGAAAGAAAAAATAGGTCTTGTTGTACACATGGTTTGACACTTCCATGGGAGATGATTTAAAAAATTGTAAAATGATTTACGAAACATTTTGTAAGAATTAAATATATTCTTAGGTTACAAAACATAATAGGGATGTTTCCTTGGATAAATTATGTTGGAAACTAGATATTCAAATTCTAGTATATATTTACCATACATAATTTATCCCTTATATGTTCATAATTTTCCAATTTGTATTTTTTTAATTAAATTACTCTCATATATTTTTAGTTAATGGTGGGAAAAAAAAGAAACCATGGAAAAAACAAAGGTGATAGGATATTTGATGATATATCTAATAATATTCCTAACCCTACCAGAGAAAAACTTTTTAAAATCATGGAATTACTAGATTAGATGAATCATTCTATAAAAAGTAACATGAATCATGCTGAAAACCCTCCTTTTCCTAATAAAGATAATGTTCTGGTTGAGTCTTTTACGAGAAAATGTGTTCATAAAGTTAGTATATATTATGATTCATCATCATAGAACAACATATAACCCCATTTATATTATATTATATATCTCCATTCATCAAAAGAAGAGAAAATTTTACACTCCAATTATTTTATAGTGGTGAAATATGATTATCGGGGGATACAGATCAACAACATGACGTCCGAAGAGTATATTGATTCCTTAGAATATGAATAATTCAAGAAAATATTTTTCAATAAATAATTTCCCTAAACTATAACTCTTAAAATATTTTGAGAGTTAATTTTATTAATGAAAATGGAAGATTTTTCTATCAGATAATATAAGGGAAACTTTAAAAGTATTTCATATTAATCCTTTGACTTCATCATCAATCCTAAAAGTAAGGAGGATGATTATGTATTTGATTAAATCCATGTATGTGAAAATATTTACTAATTTGATACAATGAAAATTTTGAATAGAATATATGTTTTTCTATCTTCGTTTATATATATATATTTGAGTCAATCATTGATCTCAAGGGTTTGGAGATAAAAATCATAAAATAGATTTTTCCTTAGGAGGACTAATAGATAAATCTCATGCATTAAATAAAACCCAACATCTGATGTGTTAAATCTCTTGGAAGAAGCATCTTACCAACTATATAAAGTGAACCAAGATATTCATTAATTGCCAAAAAATATGGAATCAGGATAATTAATTTCAAATATAGTAAAATAAACTCACTAATGCGAAGTAGGAAAAAAGGATCAGATCAACACATAGACTGTATTAAAATGTTTAAATTGAATGGAAACCACAAATTATTCATACTAATTACCTAAGACAATGGTTTTTAGAGAAAATAAATGAAAATAACCCCGACGTCATAGAGTGTGAGTACGTTCATATTCTATCACTACTATTATGGTGGATCCTCAAAATGATGGGGTGATAGATATACTAGTTATTTATTTAAGAATTGAGAATTTGTATTTTGATTTTGGTTATACACATTTTTTAACATAATGCATGTTTAAAAGAATGATTAAAAAAATTAAAATAAGGGGGTTGATCTATCCTTGAGAGTATCAAATAGGGAAATTATTTCGTATTACTTCCCCGTGGTGAATGTTTTCTGGACGAATCTTCAATAAAATATCATATTACATCTTTTAGTTGACATTAATTCTATATTGGACCAAGATTGGAAGCCATTATATAATGAAAATGTTATCTTTTGATAGATGGAGGAAACTAATCACATCTCATGTCCTCCTTCAAATTTGTACAATTGTATGGAGGAGGATAAATATACCTTAGTATGTTCTTCCCAAGTGTGAATACTATTTCCTTTTGAGAATGCATGTTTTTTCCAAATGAGAGTGACAAAGGATAGAATCATTATTAAAGACATCACCCTTGATATGGACTATATTATTCTATTCCATGAAGAGTATCATGGTATTTAGTATAGTTTGATGCAATATTGGGCTATGATTGGATGCCCTTATATAAATAAAACATCAACAGTCCTGAGATGGAAGAAACTCATCACATCCAATGTCCTCCTCTAATACTACAAAAGTGTAAGGAGGAGGATGAATCCCCATTAGAATCTTTTACTCATGTGCAGATTATATTTCCTTCTTATCATGTATAACAGTCCCAAATTGTTGAAACAAAGGATAGACTCATTCATAATGACATGACCCTTATGATGGACTATATTGTTGTATTCCCTAAAGAGTTTCTCAGCCTTTTCCTTATTGATACGTTGAGTTACCAATTGATCATATACATGTATCTCTTCCCATATCCTAGAATCCTTATACAATTGCCATCATTTGGTTGGAAGAACTATAAAATAAATTACAAGAGAATTTTGAAAATGGTTTTATATTTGAACGTGATTCACCATGGAGTGAAATGGTTCATTTCATGAAGATGATGGATGTGACAATATGCATATGTATTGATCATCATGAACTCAATAAAATCATAATAAAGATCATGTACCTCCTTCCATGGATAAATTAATAGTTTAATTAAATATTTGCGGGACATTAGTTTTATATGGTGGACCATTAGCTTGGATATTCCCAATTAAAGGTATATATTGAAGGTATTCACATAACTAGCATTAGAAATGTATAGAAACTATTAGTTCATTCTGATTCAATTTAGTCTCACTAATACTATTACGATCAATTTGGAAATAATGAATAGGGTCTTTAGAGATTTCATTAAAAAAAATTATTTTGATTATCGATAATGTTTTTATATACTCTAAATGAATGTTGAAACATGATATTAATTTGAATACAATACTAAATACTATGTGAAAATATAATTTATATGAAATGTAAATTATATTTGAGTTATGGATGAATAAAATATCACTCCTTTGGCATGTTCTGACTAACAATGTGACATATATGAACCATTATAATAAAAATGATTCTGTGTACTGGCTTAGAATAGAATCTATATTATATATATATATATCTTTCATGGAATTTCTATATATAACTGATGATTTGTGAGAATATTCTTGCATTTGTCAAAATCTCTAACCAAGCTATCATAGAATGTAGTATTTTTTTATCATGAATAGTGAAATTAAATAGACTAAGGCTTAACAATACTCACATACTCACACGTCCATCAATCGGGGAACATTAAATGAAATTTTTAGGATTTATTTAAATGAAAAATAAAATTATGACAGCCTATGCCACAAGAATTGTTCTAGTTCATTTTTCATCACCGACTATCATGGATGGTTATAATGAAGGATTTAATTAATATTTACTTTATATATTATATTAATATTCAATTATATTTAATTATTATTTAACATTATTTCATTCCATTCATATAAAATTGAAACAGTGTTCAAGCGTAAGTACGACCTTTTGTTTACATGAATGGTGTAAGTTATTTTGTATATCAACATTTTATGGATGAATATGAATATATATATATATATATGTTATTAATATATATTTTATTAATATAATGGTTACCAATATTTTTATGATGGATCCATTATCGACATATAAATACCAAGTCTGCTGAAAAAAGCATGTATAAAAAATGACGTAATTATCACACAGAATAGTGGTTTTAGTAAATAATTGTTAATAAATAGTTGATGTTTTGTTTTAGGAAAATCATATATCATTTTATATATATTATTTTTTTAATAAATGTATAATAAATAAATATTTATTATTTAGGGGTTTTTATCAAGAAAAATAAATATGATTCATACGGCAAGGTGTCTATATGATCCATCATTTGTCCTTGGATTATGACCATTTCCTCTCTAACTGACATTGTCCTTCACAATTATTTAAATTAATACTTCTTATTTTTTTAAATATTTATCATACATATAAACCTCTCTCATTTTTCATTTTTTCAATGGGTTAATACATTCCATCAGTTTATTTCTCAAGATCCTTATTTAAAATGAAACTCGATTAAGGAGAACATTTATATCCCTTAATACTTTTATGTAACACACATTAAATGTTTTCATTCCAAATTTAAATACTTTTGTTGATACTATTGATTATATTATCATATATGTATATGTTTATTAAATAAATGTTTGTTTCTTTTTATATTTTTCATGAAATTTCGATTGACTATGAGATGATGAAAGATTATGAAACCAATTTATTTTTAAGGGAATTTTTTATGATAATGTATTGAGATTAATTTTCATTTTTCTTAAAAAAAATAATGAAAATGTTATGATGGTTTATCCTCAATTGATCTAAAATTTATAATTAAATGTTTTTATCTAATGAGACATTGCATATGGGATTAGGGGGTAATCACAGGCCAGGAGGTGAATCTATCCACCATGTGATGTTTTATTGGTATTTACCATTCTTTATACATATACCATGATTTTTCGTTCTTCCACCCTTCCAATATTTCCATAATCTTATGATACCATGTTCTTTATGTTATTCTCCTATGTTATTTCTAACAAGAATCTATTTTAAGATATCATGTTATACCTTTGACTCACATTATATGATCCCATAACATGTTTACTTCTTTAATATGCTTTTTTTCAAACCCATTTTTTCTATATATTCCACCCATTACCACAATAAATGTTAGGACCTCAAAGTGATTTTGGATTTCAATATGGAGATTATAAGATAGTGATTTTATTTTCATGTTTATCTATATTCTTTAGGATGTTTCATCCATGTTATTTATTTAGTTGTTATTTATGTTAAAATCATGAAATATTACATGTAAAAATACATGGGATGCTATAATATGTTCATATGTCATAAATTATAAATAAAAATATTTTAATACATATAGGATTTTATTTTATATGAATTATTCAAAATCATTACATTATAAAAATTCTGGTACATTTATTGGTTGTTGGTATGTTTATGAACAGTAAGGATATATGAATTGGAAATTATTTGAGTGATATGGTTTTACATATGGATGGATTCAAATAAAGATAAAACTTAATATGTTATCAAGACAATACATGAATAATAAATTATAAATTAAAGTGATATAACCCACGAAATGTTAATTAGAATCGTAAAGATATGGAAAATGAAACCATATATCTCTTGAGTTTTTGAGATTTAAAATAAACCATATAATTAACTGATCTCCTCAATAATTATTGAATGTATGTCATGACACAAACCATGTCGGGGTTCATGATAGAACAAACCCATGCCCACCATCATAGGCCAGGGGGTGGTGGCTAGTTTCGAAGGAATAACTAAATCTGTCAGGACTTTGACTAAGTACCTTTACACATGAACATAGAAAAACCAATGAAAAAGTGTATAGGGAATGAAATAAAATATAAAACCCTTATATAAATAAACCAAAACGTTCATTTACCACTAAACAGAACAATGCACGGTAGTATAAGATGAAAATAAAAGGGCGATTTACAAACCCACCCATAAATAAGTCCCAATATGAAAAAAGAGAAATGAAAACATTTTGAGAGCCATCCTCATATATACCAATCTATGACCATCATACATGGTCTATGTAGTCCATAGAACTATGCTACAATGAAGTCACAATCATCCAATACTCCATCTGGAAAATACATGACATGCGTTAGGAAAAAACCCATACATGGGTGAGTATATAAATACCCAGTAGAATGCCCCAAAAATGTGAAGGGGTAGAAGTAAGAGATACAACTGATGAGGAAAGTAGTAGATATAACATGGTACGGTAAAATAGTATATTTCAACCTAATATGAGAGTTAAATTAAAATTATCTAAACCCAAGGAGCTTGAAATTCCGAGAAGATGAACTTCTCATTGAGTCTTCGCTACTTATAGTAGGAGAGTAGGCTCATCTATTCATGAAAAATAAGACACGGAAAGCATGTGGCATACATTGAGCCCCTTCAGCTCTCCTGGAATGAGAGTAACCAAATCTCAAGGAGTGGGTACTTAAATATGATATATATATATACATAGACAAAGAATCCCAAAAAATAGAGTAAGGGGATCTCTATCTCATAGCTTAACATAACAATGATAACTTTCCAACAATTCTCATGTAAATCCATCTGTGATGCCCATCAAATCATGAATATTCACTAGATACACATGTCCAAATGACTCAATTACCAAACATTGGTATTATCCTTATTGGGAAGCACTAAATCTTCCACTTAGTTGTAGGTGACGTTTCACGATAACGTCTTAGTGGGGACAATGTCCCCCTTTCTCATGATCCCAAAGGTTCATCAAACCACACCTCATCATTGTACAACACAGTCGAGGAGTCACATGTTTTAGGAAAGGATCTTGTTCCCTGATATGATAGGAGGGTCAAACTCTAGTGGCCACCCAGGAATTTCATTACCTAGTGCGACTAGATGCTACCGCTCAAGAAGGTCATCAGAGAATGCGACCAACCAGCCCTATATGAGGGTAATCATAAAGATTCTTCAAGAAAATTCTATTTCCCATCCTGGAAAAAGCGTTTGGCTTGGAAGATATCATTGGTGAATTCCATTATCCATCCAAGCTATAAGGTAATCCCAAAATTTAGAGGAACTCCTCTTCCTATTCTGACAGGAGGGTTGCTTGTAAAGATCATCAGGGAATGCCACTGCCCAGTACTACTAAAGTGTAATCCTGGAACTACCATTAGGGAATGACATGGCCAAGCCCAGATGATGGGTATTCCCGGTTCTGATCTATTGATTATGTATGAGATCATCCTTAATTAGGTGTCACCTCAGCATGTTCCAAACATAGAACAATCACATTGTATCTCAATAGACATTACAGAGAGCACCATAATGTTCTACAGAAAAGCAACCACTCAGGATAAGTAAATCAGGGGCCAAAATCTGGGTCCAAATGAAGAAGATGTAGATGATCTAAGATCACCCAGAAGAGCTAAATTACTATGTTCTGTGTGGCCAGACCCACATGGAATGTGTTCTCTCTTCACTGCTTTGTCTTGTATCTGGTCAGTACAAGGGTCACATCCTCTAGGGTAACCCACTGTGTAGGTGTACTAAGACATGTGTCCCACCTATTTGTGGAACATGACATATATGATGGTCGTGTCTATTAATTTGGACCCCATGTATGTGTACTTGGACCCTGTGTATGTGTAATTTGGTACACCATGTCTGGGTCTACACGTGATACCACATGTGTGGTCAACCAGTGTATTTACTCTCTTACATAACGTGTCACTGGCATCCTAGGTGGACTCCAAAACTCATTCACACAAGAATACACTACATGGTGTGTCAATAAAGTACAAATTGTTCAATCCTTATGGGTTATGAAACCCATGAATCGCTATTGTAAAGGGTCTACATGCTATGTGTTCTTCATACTACAGGACGTGTATATAGAAAATATATAGAAACCCTAGGTTTCCCGATCCATCATTCTAATTCAAATATTTTCAAACCACCATAGATCATGGATCATTTTCTAACATATCTCATGTAACTAGATATGATTCAGGATTGTTATCCTTTGTTCATTTGATAACGGCTCCACAAATGATTTGGTAAGCCATCATTCATTTCGCTCGCCACTATGTCTTTCATCTTTGATGATTGGGTTTCAAACCATCAATTTTTTCATACACATACTAAAATATTATTTCATCTATGATTGATTCAATATTAATTTGTTATTCTCTCAATCCTAAATGAATCCGAGAACCCGATTAGGCTCGGCCCTCTAGAAAACTATTGAATCTAGAACTTTAGGGTTCCAACGGCGAAGAATGAAAAGAATTGGGAAATAAATGCACAAGAAAAAATGGGTTTGACGATCATTGGACAAGAAATCTAAGACAATAATAAAGAACGTGAAATTTGGATTAGAAAAAAAATATAATATAATTCTTCATTAATCAAGAACAAGCAATGTTTTGAAAATAATAGCGTAGATCAAAGAGTGATGTTTGATCTACACAAAAATTTAATTAAAAAGATGAAAACACCAATTGATGAGTCCTACCACAATTTCGATCAATATCTAGTAAAGAACTCATTAGCCAACATATTTTTGATAATACATTGTGTTCTTTGTGCTTTGATCAGCCTTGAATAAGAGGTTTTTCATTCGTCGATCTTGATTTTTCAAAGGGAAGAGGAAGACCGATCCTCTAATGGTGGAAGAATTATGATGTAACCCTGGTTGAAACCCTTAATACATATATTTATTATCATTTTTGAGGTCAAAATGAATTTTATTAATTATATAAATTAATTACCTAAATCTATTAAATGCACCGCCAATGAGCAAGGGGTTCAAACATTCCATACCAACTAATTTTATATTGTGCCTTGGGAAAAAACTACGTTCCAGACCAAACCGTGCTCTAGGATTTCTGAACTGATCATCTATTTAAGAGGTATTCTATTTTCTTTAATTAATAACTCATTGGAAATAGAAATATATTTAATATATTTTAAAAAAATAATTCCAGGCATACTAGGCCTCAGAATCACATTCCATCTCATGGGCTAACTCTAAAAATAGACTTACAAAAATTTCATAGTATTACTAGGAATAACCAGGTGTCTACATCATTTCCTACATTAATATTTTTTCCTAGAAAATTAATAGTAAACAAGAATCATAGGATACATAGCTCACATCAAGATCTCCCACATTGAGGAACTCTTCTGCACGTATCCATGCTTCCACAACACATGAACCGGAGGGGGGGGGTATATCCTTGCAATGTCTGCTCATTTCGGTTGTCAATCGCCACCAATTGATATGTTAATATTGATCCATCCTCAATGTCTATTTCAACCTAATAAATAATGTGCATAGGTTAATTCTTGTATCTTCTCATCTATGAAACATGGAACACGTCATGGACCTGCTTTAGATATTGGGGAATGGCAAGGCATTTGGCAACCATGCCAATCCGCTTCATGATCTTGAATGACCTGATAAAACTCAGGGATATCATTCCTTACTTTTCAAACCTCTACATTCCTCATCGTATGAATAATGTTAGGAAATTATGTAATTCCTCCTTGAAATCCAATGACCTATTATGGAAATCATTATATCATTTCTGTCAGATATGGGTCATCTTCATCAATTCACAGATGACCTGCACTTTCTCTATTGTTGTGTGCACCAATTCTCGGACCATAAGAGATGAATCTCCAATATTCTTCTAGAACATGTCTTACCTATATGGTCTCCCATATAGGGCCTCAAAATTTTCCAGGTCGATGGTAGGGTGGTAGCAATATTTATATGTAAACTCTACCAAAGGTAGGTGATCCTCCCAGCTTAGGCCAAAATCTGACATGAAATACCTCAACATATACTACAACACCTGGATAATGTGCTTGATCTACCCATTGGTCAAGGGGAGAAAGGCCTTACTCATCCATAGATGGTTCTCCAATTCCACATGTAGGCCTCTCCATAATCATGATGTAAACTGTGCATCGCGATCAGAAACATTTCTCAATTGTACCCCATAAAGGCCGACAATCTCCCAAACATACAACTACACTAAATTATCCACCAATATCTACTCCTTGATAGCAATGAATTTTACTAAATTCATGATTCAATCTACTACCACCTAGATAGTGTCATGGTCTTAGCTGTGCATGGAATCCCTATGATAAATTCTATAGATATTCTATTTTATTCCTACTCCAGAATCTCAAGACGCTGCAACAAACCATTTAGAACATGATTCTATGAATTCTCCTACAAAATATTGAGGCATAATATGTTGAACTCATATACTCTTCATCTCATTTCATAACACAATAATATCCATTTAATATCCCTATATAACTTCCCAACAGTAGGATGTAAAACTATGGGGATGTGTGGAACTCCTAGAACACGTCCTCCTGCATCGGGACTAGAACCATTGTCTACCCCAGGAAAATTATGTCACGATTCCCTACTTCAAAATATCCATCTAGTGAATCACATGTAGATATGTGATAATGCATAAATTCCCATTCAGGGTATCCCAAATAGAAATCTTTTAAACACGTAAGGAGTGAAGGAGCCAACACCATTGACTATGGATAGACTATGCCCTCCAGCTTCACTAGGGTCAACTATTGAGAAGCTCACTGCTCAGTAGATTCCTACACTAGCAAATCCTAATACATATGATAAAAGTCATTTGATTCAACATTTCCCGTTCATGTATTATAGGCTATCTCAATGTTAGGGTCCTTCAAGAGGTCTATCCAGCGTCGTTGTCATAGGTTTAGGTCTCTATAAGTGAGGATATACCTAATACTCTAGTGGTATAAGTAAAACAAAATAGGATTCACCTATGAGTGACCACGATCTCACTCCCCTTTAGAGCTTGGATTTACTGGGTGGTGATATGGAGGGCGGATGCCTCTACACTGCTTCTCTGGTGTCATCTCCCCTTCCACTCATTCATCATTCCTTCCCTCTACCTCTCCCATATTTCTTCTTCCTCCTTGATCCTTCTTTCTTGTTTTTCTTTGGTCCCTTTATTTTTCCAGTCATCTGCTCTAATTTATGTGGTATTATCCCCTGTTGAATCCTAATCAGTTCTTCCACTACTCATTCATTCAGATTACAACATTTCTGACCCCATTCTGGTCTGGTGCGTCGGTTCTCTAGGAAGGTTTGGGATGTGTTGGCTGAATCATGTCATTGTGCCATGATATCGGCTTGAGTTTGGTATGTGGAGTGTTATTTTTTCTTTAGAAGTCATTGTCTCTTGGGTTTGTGGATGATGTTAATTTTCACCACTGGTGGATTTTATGGTCAATATTGGTAGTTCCGATTGAGGATGTGCTTCATCGTTGAGACCCATCCACTTCAATCTCTACACTGGCACCTTTTCCACTCATCATTCTACATTTCGGTCTGCTGTGATGGTTTCAATAGGCTTTGGGAGGTGCTGTTTTTTTGGTAGTTGATGATATGAGTGGAATGTCCTTCAATAGCTTTAATATTTGATGTTTATGTGAATGTTTTTCATTTTAGTTATCGATGAAATGGGCGGCTTATATCTTCATTGATGTGCCAATGTCGTTTGAAGAAGTTTTACTGGTGATGATGTCATGGATGAAGGTGTCTCTGTTGATTGATTTTGAATTTCCAGGGGAATATTCTAGTGGTTTTGCATCAGATGAAGCTGGTTATGTTCTTCGATGATTCTTGGAGGTTCATGTTTTAGTTTTCGGTTCATTTTGAAAGTCCCCCTGCCTTTGTCATGGATACTGGTTTTCCAGGAGGCTTGGTCTTCACTCGATGGAGTAGCGTGATAGAATAAAGTGTGTGCAATGATGATGGAGTGTCCAAGATGGTCCTCATCAATGATGGCATGGTTTTTTTTAGTTATATACGACGGTTCAACGACATGGATGGTGTTTTTTCAATGACGAGGTTGTTTTTATTCCTGGTATGGCTTTGTGTGTGGCTCGCGTTGGGTTTTCTTGTTACTTTGGTTTGGAAAAAAAGTTGATTAATTGTGGTCAGCTGTTATGGGTGTCTGAAGTGGGCTAGCATGTGGCCCACATTTGAAATTTTAAATTTGAAATGTGAAAATCTCATTGGGTGAGGTAATTTGGTTTTTCGTTGGGTGGTCTTTGTGGGAGGCAGTTTTGTAGGTTAGCAATTTTCATCACAGTGGATTTTTTAATAAAATAAAAAAATTGATTCTGGTGAGTAAACCAAAAGCCACTCACCTAGAAGGTAGTTATCCAAAATCCTTAAGGTAAAGTCCACAACTACTAGCTCTAGGTTATGAGTCACATAGTTCTGCACATGTGGTCTCAACTGACTTGACCCATATGTGATGACTGCATGCCGTTGAATCAACATAAAACTGAACCCATCTCCTAAGGCATCACAATACACTAACTCAATATCTTCCTCAGGAAGTATCTAAACTAGAGTGCTCATCATCCTCACACTAAACTCCTTAAAGGCCTTCTCACACTACTAAGACTGGGTAGATAGATTTCCCTTCTGCCTCAGCATGGTCAATGGGGTTTTGATCTTAGATAAGTATGAAAAATAATATCTATTAGTACCCAGCTAAAGTAATGAAGCATATAACAACTTAAACATACTTTTGATTCTCCCATATAATCACTACTTCTATCTTCCCTGGATGCATGGATACACATTATTTAGAAATGACATTCCCCAGAAAGTGAAACTCATGTACCCAAAACTGGAATATAAGAAACATTCCCTAAAGAGTGTTCTATCAAAGTAAATCAAGAACCACCATAAAGTGATTTGTATGATTCTAATATATCGTAGAGTATATGAGTATATACTTGATAATGAAAAAACAAACAAGTCCAAGTAAGTCTCTAAGATCCAGTTCATCAAAACCATAAAAAAAGTGTGGGTTTTTCTCACACAAAAGGGAATCACTAGGAACTCATAGTGTCCATAGCGACATTGAAAATCCAAAATCGGAATATCAGCCCCATGAACCAGCAACAAGAGG
The DNA here is from genome assembly GCA_963277665.1 of Viscum album. Taxonomy (NCBI): domain Eukaryota; kingdom Viridiplantae; phylum Streptophyta; class Magnoliopsida; order Santalales; family Viscaceae; genus Viscum; species Viscum album. Next base: position 1,751,592,939 of record OY728159.1, on the reverse strand, counting down.
TAGAAGGACATGAGATCAATCTTTTAGAACCATCTCACACCATGCAACATATCAAAGAGATCACAAATCCTCGACGAGGGGTGGTTGTTCTTTATCTTGGTTTGGTTTAGCCGATGATAATCTATGCAATGTTGTAATCTCCTGTATGCATTTTTCAAGAACATAATTGGAGATAACCAGGGGGACACACTGGGTCTGATTAAGCCTTTATCTCTAAGGTCCTCCAACTATAACTATATCTCTCGATGCTCAGTGGGCACCATTTGATAGGTTGTGGAACATATCGAAGAAGTCCCTTGTTGAAATTCTTTGAAAAGCTACATCTCTTGTCTAAGAGGCAATCCCAAAATGCCTTCGGGTAAGAAGTCCATAAAATCCTCCACAAATAAGGAAATCCAGATTCTTGAAGAGTCTAATGCACCAAGGGTTATTCTGGCTAACATATGGGTAATAGTATTTATCCGCCTACTCATAGAACCATCTTTTCATACTACAAGGTATCTCTCACTGGAAATAGAGAACCTTTTTCTATCATCATGTAGGCTTCTAACTAGACTGTGGTGATTGTCAATTTGTTATTGAACCAGGTAAGTCTATTCCATGACCAAAATTATGTCATAGGGATCAATCATTGGGACCAAATGTTTCGACATGAACACTTCTCCTTTAGGAGACAGCGCACACTATTGGTAGAAGAAGGATACATTAGAAGAATTCACTATAGGATCCTTAAGAAAAATCTATTATACTTGAATATCTATTGGTAGATCCAAATCCCACACTATTATTAGATAAATAATTGAATGACTAGAACATGTGTCTACACATAATAAGGCTAGATTATAATCTACATAGAATGTACCTCGAATCATCTCGTGCAATGCGGGATAGTGGACATCAAAGGATTGTGTCTGTCTATAGTCTCAGAAGACAACAAATTTAGCCTCATTTTTTCCTCCTAGTGGTGGTGGTGGAAGAATCTCAATGCATTGCCCCCCACCTATAGTTCCCCATTATCCTATCCTACCTCCACCTCCTTTAGGATGACGTTGTCCACGCCGTGGAGATCCCTGATCACAAAGTTGTCTCAGTCGTGGCGATCCATCTACTCTCTATCTAGGATGCTCAACATGTCTAGTTGGGTGTTATCATGCCATGATACATCACCCATCACAAGCATATCACTAGAACTCACTAGTCTTCTCTGGTGCTACACGCTTCCCCTGCAATGTAAGACCACATCCTCGAGCTTCATCATGGAAGGGACTTTGATTACAAGATATCCTGTGCTTGCCGACTATTGTAGATGAGTCAGCCCTATCACACCCAGTACCATCTATATCTATATGGAATCCCACTGATAGAAATATATCTATCAAAAGTTCCCACTCTAGTGCCCGACATAGTTGGGGATGCACAAGGGAACCACACTATCTAGAATCTCTCCATAGAGTCCCTGCTCAAACATCAATGCTTGGAATTAGCCAACTCTGATCATGCTGTGAGAGTAGTGTGTAAGGTATTTGAACCTGAACACATACTCTACTACTGACATACCACCCTGTAGAAGTTCCATATGCTCCTAAATCTGAATGAAGCATAGGCAGTAGGGGTAGTACTCCTCATGAAATAGCTGTCGGAAGTCATCCCACTAGAGTGTCAAATCGTCATGCATTTTGGTAATCAGGCTCCACCAACTCCCAGCTATACAATGGATAATATTTTATTTCAAGTCCACCATTTGATCTATCAGGGTCCAAAAAAACCTAGAGTTGTATACCATTATCTCTAGGAAATTCTATGCCTCTTGGGGTTCACGCTCACCGAGGAACCTCTGCGGCTGCTAACGCTATAACTCATGGGGTGCTCTTACCCTATACACAATCTCATACTAATATAATATAATGATATTATGCTCAATAGGTGGAGGTGTTGCTACCTTCCCACCGAGAGAAATGGTATTTCATGATGGACCCTTAATAATGGCCTCATTTCTCATAGGGTCTTCATTGCGAAATGGAGTTGGTATTTTGGATTGATTTCATCGTGGAGGCATCCTAAATGATATCAAGGAGTAACATGGTTAGATGAGAATATATATATATATATATATATATATATATATATATTGATAATAGAAAAATGGGGGTCTAACTCAATAAGAATAATGAGAGACTCAATCCTATATGATGCATGTACCATTTTTTCATACAATAAATGCCTCAGGGTGGCCAGTTAATAAGATCATAATCAGGGTCATGGGGAATAGTTATGTTAGCCACCCACATAATCACTAGAATCCCTGTCATGAGAGCCACAATCAAGGTACTTAAAATCTATTTCCCTAAACCCAAAAAATAATTTTATTGAATGTTAGTACAATATACCAACAAACAAACCACCTTTAATACCAATCTAGACTGACTAGATAAAAGCTTGGCCTCTAGCCGTAACTACCCAATCCCTCATCTATAGGATAGGTGGTGGAAACTTGTTCCGAAGGCATATCGAAAATAGGTAATCCTTTTCTATGTACCTGTACACATGCACACAACTAAAACAATGAAATATTTCATAGGTAGTGAAATAAAATATGCAATACTGGTATAAATAAACCAAAAGTTGCAAGGAACACTAAACAGATCAATGTACAGTAGTGTAAACAGAAAAAATAAATGCTACATAGAAATATGACACAACCTAATTACACTAGAAAAATAAAAAACATGAGAGACGAGCCCTTATATCCCAAGCTACAACCACCATATGTTGTCCAAGTAGTCTATATCCCTAAGCTCCTATGAAGTCATGATAAACATATTCACCATCTACAAAAGGAACGACATGTGTTGGAAAAATCCAATGAATGTGTGAGTATATACATACCTTGTAGAAATCCTTAAAAAGGAGAAGGGGGGTCAGTTATAGATACAACTGAAGAGGAATAAAATGAATATAACACTGCATGGTAAAAGAGTACAACTCAACCCAAAAAGAGAGTGAAAGTAAACACTTCCAAACCCATGGAGCTCAAAATGGTGTGAGGATGAACATATTGTCAAGTCTTAGCTACATATATTAGGAGAGTATACCCACCAAACCATGAAAATATTGATACAGGAAGCACATGGAATACCCTATGTGTCATCACCTCTCACGGAAAAAGATTAAAGAAAATACAAGGAGTTGGTGTTGAAACTGGATATATATATATATATATACAATCAGTGAAGGAATCCCAAATGAGAGTGTAAGGGGCTTTCCATCTCATAGTTGTGGCCAAGAAGATGATTCACTAGTAATTACAAGGTAAATAAATCTACAATGCCCAGCAACCCAAGAGTCTTCCCTGGTCACACAAGTTTGAGGAACTCAATCACCACACCTTGATACTATTTTAGGCCACATTATTCATCCACAATAAATTTTCCCTCTTTCTCACGAGTCCAAAGGTATGTAAAACCACACGTCTTCACTTTAATTCAAAGTCGAGGAGTCACTAGTTTTAGGAAATGATTTCACCCCCGGGTACGACCGGAGGGTCCTACTCTGGTATCCACTAAAGAATGCCACTCCCCAGCCTAGTGAATGGTCTGGCTCGAAAAGGTCATCAAAGAATTCCATTTCCCAGTCCAACTATAGGGTAAGCCTAGGGAGTCATTAGAGAAAATTTCCCTACCATCCTAACTGGAGGGTTATGCCTAAAAGATGTCATCAGGAACTGCGACTACATTGACTAGATAGAGGGTAATCCGCAGAATGTTGAGGAAATCCACTGACCACTACCATAGGAGGGTAACATGGAAATATCATTGGGGAACACCATTTCATAGTCATACTAGAAGGTATGACCAAAACTTCCATTGGGGAACATCACTAACCAATCATGATGGATGCTACGCTCGGTACTGCTCTAGTGATGCTGTATGAGTGCTACAATAATTGTGTGTCTCCTCAACACATGAAATTTTTTTAACATTTATATCATATCTCAGAATCTATTTTCTAGGTCACTGTCTCCTTCTAAATGAAAAAAAACTCATTATAGGAGTCTCATAGTACAAAATATGAGTCCAACGGAAGGAGATATGGATGATCAATGATCACTCATAAGAGTTCAAGTACGATAGATCATGTGAGGGAACCCACACTGTGTGTGGTCTCTATTCAATACATGTCCATGTCTCTAGTTGGTAAAAGGGTTCTATCCATGCGGGGCTAGACAGCGTGTAGGTGGACTACACGACTTGTCCCACATATCCAGGGACAAGATTGGGTCTGCTAGCCATGTCAATGTACTCAGACCCCATGTTCATGTACTTTGGTACATATTGTGTGGGTCCACCTAGGATACCTCCTATTTGGTCAACCCATGTTCATGTCTTCTAACATGGTGTGTCACTGGTCATGTCGGTGGACTACACAACTCTTCCACACAAGAAGGAACTACATGGGGTTTTATGGAATTACACATCATGCCATCCTTTTGGGTTCCAAAACCCTAGCGCCACTACTGGAATGGGGCTACATCTCATCTATTATTCATACTACATGTTGTGTAGTCAGGAAATTTCTAGAAACCCTAGGTCTCATGATATTACCATCATGATTCAAATAATATCAAACTAATGTATATCCATTATCATTTCCTCCCTTATCTTGCAGATCTGGCTGTGATTCATGATTGTCGGCCATCGTTTACTAGAAAAATTCACTGGTGAAGATATGGTAAACCCTTGTTCATTTCTCTCCCCACTACGACTTCCACCCATGACGATCCAGCCTTAAACCATCAAATTTTTCATCCCAATCCAGTAAGCTTCTCAAATGAATTCTTGATTCAACATTCTGTTGTTGTTTCATCAGTCCTCCATGAATCTGGGCACTTGATTGGGCTTGGGTCACCTCTCAACTATTGAACCGGGAACCATAGGGTTTCAACATCCATGAAATAGAATAATGGGGGAAGAAATCTATAATAAAAAAGTGTTTGATGAATGTTTTCAAAGAATTCTTTGCCATCGATCAAGAAGGTGAAATCCATATTAAAAAAATTGATAATATAATGATTCATTACATAGGATCATGAAAAGTTTTGAATATTGGAGTGCATATCAAATAATGGTGTTTGACCTGCTCAAACATTTAATAAAATGAGGGGAAATACCAATTGGTGAGTAAAACTTCAATTTGGATCGATCACTGGTGAAGAACATGTTCATCAAAAAATTTGGTAGAATCTAATGTATTCATTGTGGTTTGATGTTCCTTGAATCATAGGTTCATCATTCGTTGATCTCAATTCATCAATGGGAGGATTAATAGAACTCCACTGGTAGGGGGAGAATTAGTAGCTGACTCTAGTTGGAACCCTCTAACCCTAGATTTATATGCATTTAGTAGGTGAAAATGTATTTAAATAATTAAATTAAATCACATAAACGCACCGTGAATGAGAGAGGGGACCGAACATCACACACCAACACATTTTATGTTTCACTAAGGGAAAAAACTCTCTTCCGAACATAAGTGTGGTCTCAAAATTCTATTGTTATCAACTATTTAAGAGTTATCCCATTTTCATTAATTATCCACATGCATGAAATAAATATATACTTAATATTTATATAAAAATAAATTCTGGGCACACCGGGCCTGAAAATCATTCATCATCATAGTTTCCAGCTCTATAAATATATTTAATACAATTTCAATGATTTATAAAGAAAAAATAGGTCTCTACAAATTATACAGAGAGAATCCTCTATTCAAATGTGAACAAAGGTAATTGAATTTTTTGTGGGATAAGGAGAAGAAGGGTTGAATTTTTATAGGTTTAATGAGCATAAATCCCTAGAATAAATTATTTAACATTTTATTTCTCCTATGACATAACTTTCCAAAAAACCCATAGTCCACCATTTTCTCCCATTACACAACAATATAATTAATATTTTCCCAAAAAAAATTAAATATACCAAAATTTTTGGAGATGATTGATGATTAAATAAATATGTTGGGATATTTACCTTATTTCTTATTTTTCACTATTTCCATAGTATTTTAATATTTGTTATAAAAAATAATTTTTTTATAAAATAAGATAATTATGACATATTGATTCCAATTAGGAAATCCCTTTTTTCAAATTGAACCCCTATTTATTTAAATTTTAAATTTTATATATTGTCTATATATTTAAATAAATTTTGTAATAGAGAGAAAACAATTTCATTTTTTGATGAATATAGATATTACTCCTTTTTAACATCTAGAAACATTTCCCCTTTTCACACTATAATCCATTATATGTGTATGGAATGAATGATATGAAATTTTATATTGTTTTCTAGCCAACATTGATTTGGAATACATCTAGACTGTTTAATATTCCCTCACAGATGATTCCTCCTTAACCTCAATTGTTGAAGTTTTGATTGGGCATGGTCATGTGTGAACCCTAGTGATGGTAACTTCATCTCAATATATACTAAGTGAACATTATAAGGTATGTTCCTTCCAGGAATTGTTATTGTTCACTTCTTTTTTGGATAATTAACTCTAATCAGGGACCTTTATGCACCTTAACCCGAATATTTTGTTCTTAATTACTATTAACTCCATAATATTAATTCCAAATTATCAAATTGAACCATGTTAAATTGGCCAAAGGTCATAATATACAAAATCTATATCAACCAATAATCTTATTTATTATCTGTCATATTAAGCAACAATAATATATACCTTTAATCATATTAACCATTATATTTACAGTAATGAGAAAATTTATTCATATCATTCTATTAATTCTTATATTATGATTATTAAAATGTTTATATTATTGTTATTAATATAAATTTATCAAATAAATGTGTTATTCTTCATTTTTCCTAATCAACAAAAGTACAATGTTACAATGTTTTCAAGTACTGTTACATGTTATAATGGCAATGGTTTTTATAGTTATTATTAATGTAATTACCTGATTTCATGTTTTATTAAATTTTCATATTATTTTGATAAAATAATATAATCTTAGTTAAATTAAATTTGAGTGAGGAAATATATATTTACTATAATAGTGTATTAGTTATTACATTATCCCTCATAGGTTATAATTGATATGTTGTTATAGTAGATTTTTTGGATCTATTAGGGGACATTATTGTAAGTCCATACAACAAAGCCTGTATAAAAGGTGATGTTATGTTATGTTTTAGATTATTAGAAAGATTCTATGATTGATGGTCCAACACTCTCTTACCATCAGTTGGAATAGATTAAATAAATTTTTATATAATTTTATGATGATGAAGATTATTTTTTCAACCATCAAATCTTATGCCCATGAAGCTGTTAAATTTCTTTTATATGGAATGATTTTAGATAAAAATATATTATTTCATTATTGTTAAGGTTTATGATTATATTAACTAATGGAATACATTTTCATTTATTTTATTATTCTATCATTGGAAAAATATAGTATGGTCAAATTCTATAGTTTCTAAAAATAGATGGAAAACTAACATGATTGATAAATGTTTATAATTGAATATATATATATATATAATGTATTTATTTATATGAAAATATTTTCTCATTAAATGATGGGAAAATTTGATTGATTGTTGATGACATGCTGTTGAGTTTTCATACAGATATCATTCATGTTCAGATTCACTGTACATGGAAAACTTATATGATTAGATTCAATTAAATATAAGTTGATAGTAATACTTTATTGATACATGTGATATCCTGACATTGGATATGGGTATACGGTATGAAGTTTGTCCGAAGGAAAATTTTCAATATCATGAGGATTTATATTTTCATATCTATTTTAATAATTATTTTTTATATGAATGACCCTTTGGGAAATCTAGGTTATAATTGAGTTATGGATTTTAATAAATTACATGGAAAGAATAAAATTTTTATTTCAGTACTTACATATTATGGTTTACAATCTACAATTATGGTAATTTCTTAATTTTTTGTAATTTAATGTTATTTATATTTTATGTTATTTTTTATATTTATATTTATATAATATTTATCATATAATATTTATGCTTGAAAAATTGATATTATTTATAAGACTCAATCAATTTGTTTGTCTAATGATATTATATGATATTTTTGATTGGATCATAATGGAATTAACACGAATTAATTTATTATAGAAGGAAAAAATGGAGGTGTAGATCTTAAACTACTATAATTAGGGTCATTATGATTTCTATATACATAGGAATCAAGGAAATTAAATAAAAAATAAATCAAAGTTTATATTTAATGCATTATTGGTTAAATTGGAAGAGGATGATGATTTTAATATTGTTATATAATGTTAATTGATTATACGAACAATTAACCAATATGTTACGTTAATGGATTTCCATTCATTAATATATTTATTTAAATTTTTCTTGGAATATAGAAACCCTAGAGAATTAATATATAAGGGTTTATTGGTTATTTATAAATTTGGTAAATTAATTTTATTTAAAAATATATTTACTTTTTATACTAGAGTGTCTGGGTATTCCATAGAGGTTAAGATAGTCCTTATACTAATGATATAATTTGAATTAAATTTTAGAATTGAATTACTATAATTTATGGAATCAAAAAATTATTATATATAAGGAAGTATAAAATTATTTTGTGGAATATAATAACATTATTTTTATTAGACACACTTTTTCACATAAACCATGTAAACTAAACCACTTTTTGGAAGGCCATGTAGATTTATTTATTGAATAATTAGATAAAATAATAATTATAATGATATAAATGGTATAATTTCAATGACCTACCCATAAAATTAACATAATTACATCAACATATTCCAAGATAAATTACATAGAGTTTAAACTAATAGAGATGTAAAAATATCAATCGACTTCATATCTAATGAATAGACCATAATCAAACAACAATATAAAAGGGCCTAACTATATTTTATGAATATTAAAAGAAAATGTGATATATATTATAAAATCGATCAATCCATCCAATTATTTTTTAACATCTAAGATATACTCATTCAGCAATAATCAGACCCCATAACCATGTTTCCTCAAGAATCTTTCCCTATATTCCAAAGGTTTTCAACTAGTTGTGGGGGTCTATTAATATCTAGTGGATATATTATTCACTCCATTATCACCACAAATTCACTAGATGAACAATTCAACCATTTGTAAAAAGGAAAAAAGTATGATATTAAAACATAGTGTTAGGAAAATAATTACAAATAACATAACTATGTTATGACATAAAATTCAATTTAAAAGTCACGTATGTTAGGTATACACAAGAACAATATCTTATGGGTAAAAAACATAAAACCATAATCAATTTAAATAATACTAGAAATATATATAACATGGTCCCCACCCACAAACTTTTCAAATATCCTACCATTATAAATTATATATAACTCAGGAAACCAACATTATGACTTTTCACAACCTATAAATATGACCAAAGGGTCTAATTGGTTACCAATGTTCTTAGTCCTTCCATTGATGGAGTGTATAAAAATTATTTTTCTACCTCAACTGGAATCAATTTATTATAAATTATATATAATTAATAAATAATGTGACTCTATAGAATAAATAAAAATGTTATATGTATAATACTTGTAATTAATAGGGGTGATTTCAATGCCACCTATGAGTTAAAATTCCTACCATAACAATTATATATTTTTCTAAACATGTGATAGGAATACTAACATGGAATAACAACCTAATCCATATAACAGAATAGAATATATCTACACATATGTATCACCATCATCATCATTTCTTTATTTAATAGAATGGACAAAGAGTAACAAATGGAGAAATCCGAGGAACCAAAGTTCCAAGGATCCAGGATACAAGAAGCTAAGGGGGTCTAAAATGGTGCAGCCCAAGAGAATCCCCTCTAGACAGATGCTACACATGAGTATCCATTACCCAATGATGCATCACATCAAACCAGCATCCCAATCCCTCAAGATACATCACATCTGACCAATAATATCAAAATCACATTGTGAGGCATCTAATCTAACATATCACATAGAAAACCAATTATTAACAAAAAGTGTCCATCTTTGGATTCCCATTCACCAATCACATAAAAATGTATGCACCACGTCTCATGTTTCCTTGGTTCTCAAGGAAACCCAAGTAAAAGAACACATATATTCATATTCATTCATAATCCATGGATGGCAGGAATGCCCAATCATATTAAACAATCAAGTGAAACAAAACTGGACAAACATCTCATCTATTATCATGAAAACCATATCAAAATATCCACTATAATTGGACTCATAAATCTATGGATGGAATGGAATCCCAATCCACATCAACATAATATATACCATTTTATCAAACAAATCCCTTATTTTTATGAATTCCAATCTTATTAATATTTAAAAAAGTATATGAATTTGGACTATGATAAAAGAAATTGAATTTCCTAGTTAACATTTTTAAATGACCTTATTTTTATAATGTCACACCCTAACATTAAAATATTATTTATTTTATTTATTTTAACAATTTTTAGCCATTATTTTGAGTTTGGTAATCAAAGTGTTGAAATATTATGTTTTTTTTGGTTTTTATCTACTTAACAGTTATCCTGGATGGTTAGTAGTAACCATGAGATACATGTGTTGGATCCGAGGTGAGTCTAATGTGTGTCACATGGATTAAAAAAGTCTATTAAGCCATGAAGAAATAATGAAGTTTTTATTTGTGAGTTTCTAATTTAAATTTTCATGTTTTGAGAACATTTTTCTCCACCATGTGTCTACCTGGGTGTAAACGTGTGCTAGTGTCTGGCCTAGGCAACGAGTAATGCACGATTGGCTCATGGTTTGGTGAACTGTGTGAAAACCCTATGGGTTTCCAAAAAAATTTCAAATTATTTTATTTTATTTTATTTTCCATTTATTTTTAGTTTCTATTCCATATTCCAAAACCTCTTGTCTCCTTTTCATCACACAATTTCTCCCTTCTCTTTCTACATGGAGACGTGACACCCCCACTTTTTTTATCTCCCATTCCATATTGTTTCACAAAAATTACATCATAATTCTCCATCGATGAATTGAGGTAAGTTGTACTCCCCCATTATTCACCATCTTTTGGTTGATTTTACCTCTCCTTGTTTCCCTGTATCATTAATTTGAACCCTTGGACAATGGTTAATCAATTATTTTGGTTTTCCTCTATTTTTAGGTCTTTCATTAGGACTCTCATGTCGTCTTTGTATGTGTTTCAATGTTCACTGTTGATGGAAAATCATTATGAACCATTTTGGTCCCCCACAATCTTTTTGAGGCTAGTCTAATGAAATACTTATTTTATCCAAATTTTAATTAAGGTTGTCCATAATTTTGGTGTCTTGGTATTATTGTAGTGAGTTCTAGTATTTGTTATGGTGTATTCAATCGGCCTTAATCAAGGTTTTACATGTGTATTCATAGGATGATATGTAATTAGGTATTTTACTCATGTTTATATAATCACCCATGATAGGTTGAATATATATATAATGGGTCTAGGCATGCTTATATGTGTATATGAAACTGCATACATGTGAACGTGAATTAGGTTATATGAAATTGTAAAAAAATATGTAATGATCCCCTTGTACATATTTGGCCATGAAAATTTGTAAAAAAGATCTACATTTACTAACATTTAAGTGAAGGTTAAAATGTGTGCATGTTATTAAGGTAATGATCTATTTTTTCATATAAAGTTGTCTTCCTTGAGTATTAATTATGTTCTCTATGACTAATACATTAAATTTAATGTATATGATTTATTTTCATTTATACTTTTTCACATTTTTTTATAAATTAAAAATGGTATATATATTTATATATAATTTCTTTTGGTCCTCATAAAGTGTCAACTTACTTGTTTTCTAGGAAATGTCATTAACTTTAAAATGGGTTTCTTTGAGTTATGCATGGTTTCAAACTTTTTTTTAAATGTGTGGTGTGTTGGTTCTTCAATTTTCCTTTGACATGATTTTGGATGAAAAAGTGGTGGGTAAAAGTTATTTCAAAAGAGAAATTATATCTTTTAAATTAGTGTGGCTTGTTTTGAATGTTGAGAATGTATTATAGAAGTAGAAAACCCATATTGAGTCATGCCCTATTAGTTTATAAATATGATATGTATGTTAAATTTGTGATTTTTGATATGCTCCCAGTGAATAGGATTGTGCATTGTCATGTGACATAAAAAGGGGGATGCACGTAAGGAGGAAAATGAGTGGTGAAAAGATGGATGGGTTTTTGGGTAAGGTAAATGATATGTAAATATATGTTTTCTTGATAAATATTGACCACCATTTGAAATAAAAAACATGGAAACTTGGGATCCAAGGTGGGAAGACTAGGAATATTATTCTAGTAAAATTGGCAGAGTCGATGCCTCGTATCCCCATAGATATATTTAAACTACAACACTAACTAAACATGTGATGATTATCAAAAAATATTATATCTTTAGATTAAATCATCTCTAGTGTCTAGTGCAAGAGGAATATATGGGTTATGTTTTCTATACCATGTTTCTGAGGTAAAAGGATCCTAGTTCCCCACTAACCCTTGCTACAAAAGGATTCCCATGGCGCTTTCTATCATTTATCCCAATTTTTTTGAATTTATTTATTAAATGTTAAGGACCAATTATCAAATCATGACCCAAATAATGAAAACTGTTCTATTTACCCTTGTTTGGTAGTTCCTAATGTTATTTATTCTTATTGAGATGTTTCCTCCATGGATTTATCTTTCATAAAATGTATTTTTTGGATGTTTATTAGTCACCATAAATTGGTTTCCAAAATTAAAAGTGGTAAGTTGAATTTGAGATATTTTATGTTGTTACTTTAAAAAAAATAAATGGAAGATCCTATTTTTATATAGTTGTTTTTTCAAAGGATCATGAAATGGTTTCCATTTTAAAGGTAACGAATAGATAACAGTTTATTTGGGCATGAATACGGAATATTAAAAGTCATTACTATAAATGTATTAATATTTATATCTTGGGTGATGAAACCAGCTTGGTCTTAGTCACCATGGGGTGATGTCGGTTTAGTAGTCAGTGGTAAACATCATGGTCAAAAGGAGGCATGTCCAGTTTTATTTTCAATCCACGGTTTTTATTTATTTTATATTTATTAGTTTATATATTTTTATCTATTTTATATTATCTATGTCATTATCATCCATATATTATTACTTCCCATAACTAGTTTCCTACCCACGGGATCAGGAATGCCACTTGGGCCTTGTTGTGAGCTATCATATGTAACAAGTTCGTTGTTGAACTGGGTTGGATCATGAAAATTATGTGTCAATGGAGGTTATTAATTATATGGGACGTTAGTTAGATCATAGATGATATTTTTGGGGTGCATGAGGTATGTAATTGGTCGGTTCTAGATCACCACCTCTGATGATGAACCCTAAGTCACCAGGGGTTGTTTGGGATTTAATAATTATTTTAGGTTTTTGGTTATGATATTAATGTTTGTTTAGATTTATGAGATTGTGTATGATGGGGTATTATAGTGGAATTTAGCTTTTTCTACATGGATAGCTTACATTGAGTACTGAACCACATGAAACTCATGTGCACAATTCAATATGCTTATATTGGTTAGTGCATGCTGTGGCCATGGTCTGAAAAACTATGTTTTTGGGGTAAGCATGACCACTAATTACTATATCTTTTAATTTTGGTATTGGTTACTATTTTTTGTAACTTGGGTTGGTGTGGGAGGAATTATGAAAGGAAATTGATTTCTGAATTTTTTCAGATTAGAAAAAAAAAGGTTTTAAAAGTTAAATTAATGGAAATTTTAAATGTTTTGGAAAATGTAGAGGAAAAGTAAATTGTGAATTTACTAAATTGGTAGTTTTTATGATAAAATAGTATGTATGAACATTGGTATTATTTATTGGAACTCAAATACTTCTATTTGGGAGTTTCATGTTGGTGTGAATATGCGGATGATATAAGCGGACGTGGGGATAAACACATATGTGATGGTTCATAGGATACCATGGCTGAGTATTCAAAATCAAATACATAACTCGGTTTTCTATTAAGGGAAATTGTATATGTTAAAAAGGGTATTATTTTCTAATGATATTTTTGATTTAAATGGGAAATGTGAGTTGGTGTTTTCAATTTTAAATAGGATATGCTAAAATTATTTTGGGAATGGAAAATGTTTTTTATTTCAAAAGGGGGAAATTGAATTCAAGAATGGTTGATTTTGGAAATAGTGGTTTCTAAAATAGGGGTTTTAGGGTATTTTGAGTTGTTTTCGTGGTTTTTTGTTTCATATTTCATGTATATTTTATTAGGTTTTGTGACATATTGGTTTATGAGCATGGCATTTTCTTTAAAATGTTATGTTTTTTTGAGTTATGGTTCTATGTTGTTCTTGTTGTGTTATTTTTGTTTTCGAGAGTTTGCAACCCAAAATGACCGAAAAGGTTTCTAAGGATTTTATTATATTCATCCACCCTGCATGGACTACTAACAGAGTAGTACACTAATATTTTATTTATCTTTTCCTATTGTATATATTTATTGAGTTTCATTAGGGTTTTGGGCGTTTCCTGAGGATGTTGAGGGTGTATTTTGGTTATTGGCAACTCTAGTTGTCATGAGAGTGCGAGTTGCCTCAGGTTTGTTTGAATGACTAGGATTGGACCAGTAGATGGTGGTCATTCCATTCTCTATTTGAGTTGAGATTTCTTATGTGATATTCAATACCACTTTAATCTAGTGGTTTATTCTTGAGAAACTGATGTATAATAAAGTGAAAGATATTGTGAATGATCTCCAAATTGAACTTATGGTGAAGGGATATGTTGACCATTTCAATGATCTGGTTTTATTTTCTCTAGATATAGTTTCAAGTGATCCTTTCAAAGCTCCTCTTATATTTTGAGGTATCCATAAATGGTTTAAGGACTAGTTTTTTCATTTCAGTCAACATAATGATCACTAATTTATTTCCAGTATGGTTGGTCATGGAACTCTAAGGAATCTTATTTTAAACTTATAAAGGCTTGTCAATGGTGTGGCCATAGAGAAGTTCTGGAAGTCATATCGTCAAAATATGAATTCGTGTAATAAGGATTTCAGCTCATGGTTTTGAAGAAGTGGATGATTTAAGATATCTAGAATTCATCCATAGGTCCAAGAGTGAATCTAGTACGCAGTTAAGAATAATTGGGGCGTGGAGGAACTTGATCCAACTTCTGTATGAGATGTTTCTATGAAAATTATTCATGTTTAATTTCTTGTATCGTTTTTTAATTTATATCTTCGTTGATAATTTTTTGTGGTTTTACATAGTGTTTTGAAACATTTGTGTTTATCCCTATTTTTTATTGATCCTGTTTTGGGTTGAGGCTATTTTTCAGATGATTTCAACTTGTGGAGATGATTAAATATGGTTTTCTTTGCCACTTGGTTTGAAGCTTTTCCGTAGCGGCCTCCATGTGGTGGAGGTTGGTATGTGTATTAATATTGCGGGTTATTCTATGTTGGTTATTTAGTGTCATTTTATTCTGGTTCGACTAATATTGTAGATTAATAATTGTGGGAGACCCATTTTGGATCTTGTTATGGGTTATCATAGAGTTGGTTAGTAATAGCTAGTTTCTAATAGCGGGGTAACCTTTGTCTTTTCTCTGTGGTTCTACATGTTATGGGTTTCCCTAGAGCTAGTCATATCTGACTCATGGAGTTGATAGGTGAAATTGGGTTTTTTGGCTTCATTTTTCCTTTGTTAGTTTTGAGTCATGGATTTGTTCCACATTTGACTAGTTGAAGTTCTGGGGGAATAAAGTGTTAATGGTGGGGACAATTGTCACACCCCACCATGAAATATAAATTTTTTTTTAAAAATTTTAATTTTTTTAGCCTTTCCATTCAGTTACTATATTCGGAAGATCAAAATATTAATTCTTAGTGACTTTTATCTTTTTCACGGTTAACCATCATTGTTACTAGTAACCATGTGGTGCCTGTGAGGGTTCCTAGGTGCATTTAAGATGTGTAACATAGATTGTGCAAGGTATATTAAATCATGATGTTTTACTCCATGATTTGGTAGTTTTGTGTGGCACATTTTGAGAATGTTATATTGAACAATGTGTCTCTCTATGAGAAACATTGAATGTGTTCCAATCCTAGGCAGTGGATACCACAAATATGGCATATGGTTTGGTAAACTTTGTGAAAACTGTGTAGCTTTACAGATTGGTTTCAAATTTTTTTAAAATTTTTTTATTATATTTTCCTTTTTTTATTTATTTCATTCCACTCCCCCTTCGTTCCCCCCTCTAGGTCATGTGACATCCCCCCCCCCCAATTCCTCTCCTCCACAACCATGTTCTACCACCTCTATCGAGATCCCTCTCCAAGTCATTTCACCAAAATTACATTACGATTCTCCATTAACAGCTTGAGGTAAGACCTACATTCCCATTATTTTGTATCATCTAATGATTTTACCTCTGCCAAATACCCAATATCATTTTTCCAAACCCACGGTTCTGTATAAACCATTTTATTTGGTTTTCTTTCATTTATAGGGCTTGTAGTAGATTACTCTGGTCATCTTCGGGAATTTTTTGTTGTCCATCACCAAAGGAGATGAAATTCAGATCATTTTGGTGTAGAAGCTAAAATTTTGAGGTTATTTTCCTTCTAAAATTATTTTATCCCAATTTTAATTATGGTTTCCCTTAATGTTTAGGCTCTAGGAGTGGTTTTAGTGCATTTTGGTCTTCCTTGGTATGGGTTTGAGCTACCATCATTGATAGATTACATGTTTATACAGGGGTCGGAAATTATATATATAATTTACCCTATGAATATATTCACCCAGGAAAAAATGATTATATTTAATGGGGATAGGTGTGCATACATATTTATATGAAAATGAATACATGTGTTATTGAAATGGGGTATATACAAGTATAAAAATATATATAAGGATCCCCATTAACTTATTTGTCACATAAAATGTTTACATAGGGGATATGTTTTTTCACTTATAATTTATCATGTTGATGCATGAAATCAATGAATGTATGGTTCGAAATTCCATCAAATAAAGTAGCACACCATGATTTTGAGCTATGTTCCCTATGCATTATACTTAAGATAGGAATTGTACAATTTCATTGCATTTTTAAAATGAAATTTCCATTTTATATAAAATAAATACGGTATAAATATATATATTATTGTTTTTGGGCCTTGGAAAGTGGCTCTTCACATGGTAGTGAGGAATTTTCATTAACGGTAAAATTGGTTGTATTGAGTTAATCATGGTTTCAAACTTGTTTTTAAATGTGTGGTTCCATGGTTGTTCAAAAGGTATTCCAAATGGTTTTGGAATGAAATGTGTATGGAAATAGTGATTTCTATAGTGTAATTATTCCTTTTAAAATTGTGATGAACATTTGGAACATTAAAATGTTTTACGGAAGTAGAAAACCTATCTTTAGGCATGTCCCCATGTTTCCGAAATAAGATGTGAATGATAAATGTGTGATTTGTGATTTGTTCCTATGGAATAGGCTTACTAGTTTTTGTGTGATATAAAAGGGGGGATGTTCATAAGGAGGGATATCATTGGTGAGAAGTTGGATGGGTATTTTGGTAAAGGAAATTTCATTTACATGCATGTTTTCTTGAAAATAACTCACTACCAATTGAAATAAAGAAAACGGGAAACTTGGGTGCCTAGGTGGGAAGTCTATGACTAGTATGCAAGGTAGATCAGTAGGGCCAAGATCAAGTTCCCCTAGCTTTATTAAGTATACAACACTAACTAAACATGTGTTGATGATAAAACAATAGTAGAACTTTGGAATGACTCTTATCTAGTGGTTTGTTAATGAGGTTGTTGTGGGTTATGGTTTCAATACCATTTTATTGGGGTACGAGGATCCTAGGACCCCTATAAACATATCTACTACGGGGATTACCACGATTCATTCTATCATTTATCCATATTTTTTCTGTGGTGTTGATATATTAAATGTTATGTGCTCAGTTTTCAATTCATTTCTAAAATAATAAAAAAATAATTTTTATTTAACGATACTTGGTAGCACTTGATGTTATGTTTTCTTATTGATATGCTTCCATAAATAAATTCAATTTATTAAAAATGGATTATTTGAATAGTATGTATATTCATAAATGGTTTTCCAAAAATAGAAAGTCTAAAAGAATTTTAAAAAATCTCATTTTGTTGCTTTATTAAAAAAACAAATCAGAGATCCTATTTTTATATAGTTTTTTTCAAAAGAACTAGAAATGGTTTTCATTTTAAAGGAAGTGTGTTGGGAATAGTATATTCCGGAAGGCCAATTGAGTTTTAATACTTACACATGTAGTTTTATTCCTTTTTTTAGCTTGGATGATGCTTCCAGATTGGTCCTAGTCACCGTGGGGTGACGTCGACTTAGTTGTCATTTGTGACACTCAGTTTCATAAAGAGGTATGCGCGGTTTTATTTTCATTCCATTATTTTTTTGTTTTTATTTAACAATTTATATTTGTTTATTTATATATTTTTTATGGCATAAAACCTTCCCAAATGAATTATCATGATACTCGAAACTAGTTTCCAACTGAGATGATCAGGAACACCTATCGAGCCTTATCCCTGGCAGAATTAGGTAATTAATTACTGTTTGAACTAGGTTGGATCATGACATAAAATAATATAAACCTCCCAATATTCCAAAATATTAGTAAAATAGAAAATAACCCAATTTAAATCATTATAAATATCATAATTGGTTATATTTATGGTAACAAATCATGTCAGATCCACCAATAATATCACCCAATTTGGTCATCCACAACGTCTAATGTGGCTTCATGGTTGTTATTGGTTGAATAAAAGAACCATGGTATTATAAAATGAATCCTAGGAATGATTTCACCTGCAACATGCATATTAATTGGTTGAAATAGGTATAATATCCTAGAATATATACATTACACATTATATATAAGAAAACAAAACCATACAATTAATATCAATGTACTGGATAACAAGGTCTAAATTAAAAAACATAAAAACTAAAAACAAGGAAATTTATATAACCTACAGTTCTATCTCAACATGTTTATATGTCATTATAATACCAACACACTAGAAGGAAACATGGTCCGAGGGATATTTCCTCTACATGATTCTCTTCCCATAACCTATATCCTGTAAAAACTGGTCTATAAACACTCAATGAAAATTTAGTTTTTGTGAACTAATTCATCATAGGATACAACCAAATATTCAACACAATTTTCATCCACATTCATCAATTAGTTATTATAAAAATAAAATTTCTAAAACATTTCAAAATATAAACAATTTCCATATAAAATCATCAATCATTTTTCTTTGAAAAAAATCAATATTTAAATAAGTTAAATATTTGACATCACATATATCTTTCAAGAATTAATATATGAATAAATTTTTTAGGCATAAATATCCATAAAAAATTGGAAATTGAAAATTTAAAATAAAAATAAATTTAATGTATTAATGAAGTACTAAAGGGAACTACACTACATAAGGGTGTATTGAAAAATAATAGGAAAATGAATAATATCCACACAAGTATATCCTTATGACTAAGAAAATTAGTCCTTCAGTTAGGAAAACAAGTAGCACTAAATTATTTTTATATATTTCTAATATTGGAACATCTATTGTTCGATATATTTTTTAGTAATTTTTTATAACCATATGTGTCTCTATCAGAATGTTTTGTCAAAAAATCTATCACTAAATGTTATTTTGGTTTATAAAATAATTATATTGGAATAAAAATATTACCAATAGATAATATATATGATATTCAAAATTTTTAGAAACCGATTCATATGACATATTTGTCTGTGTATAATAATATTATCAATATTTATAAGGAAAAACAATATTACTATTTTTTTAAATTATATTTTAAAAAAACAATTATGTATTCATATTTCAATATTTGTAGGTAAATTATTAAATTTTATATGTTAACAAATTTAGATAAAGTATATTTATTATATAATAATTATAATATTAATATAAATGAAACTCTAAAAAATTATGCATCATTTGAAGAAACATATTCAAATATTATATTAAAAGATGATCAAAATATAAAAAAACCTTAACGATCCGAGAAACATGTTATATAAATTACTTTATTATTTTTTATTAAATAAATTCCCAAATATTATCCATATAAAACAAAAAATTGTTAATCATTAAACATTAAAAAATCAAGCACCCTTATAATTAAGATGTAGATTCATCCTTTGAGTACACAAATTTACCACTTAATGAGAAACTGCTATATTTTCTAAAGAAGCCACTCAATATTTCATTAGAGTAGGGTTGATCTACAATTGGGAAACCCCATTAATACTATGCATACTTCTATAAGTATATTTTCATGAAGTTTTATCCTCATTAACCAGTTAACAAAGGTGGCCATATCATTTCATCATGGGCAGAAGGGATATCAATGTAAGTGTGTCTTCGTCTTGAATAGATTTAGCCTCACCAGATTGAATATAAGTAGCCATGAATTGGTGTACCTTATATTATTTTCCATTATAATTAAAAGAAAACACATAATCCTACTATGAAAACAACCCACCCACACCTTTTCAAAATTATATATTAGGGATGGAGGATGATATTCCTACATACTTTAGGGAGAAATCATCATTAATTGGAGTGATAAATTTCTCTTTTAAATATCGATCAACCACTTAATACTCTGTGGAACATAGCGGGGAATAGAAAATTGAGTAATCCCCAAAAATTATATAAAATGGAAATCAAACCACTCAACGATTTATAAGAAGGATTAAAACTTAATATCTTGAAAACTTATATTAAAATAAATGTTAAATAAGAATTTTTTTGGATTAAATTAAATAAGAATTATAATAGTTATATTATTCAATTTATTATTATAGGAGAGAGGGAATACCTAAGGATTTGATTTTTTCATTCTTCTTATGTCATCAATTAAAAACATTGAAACATGGAAACCAGAAAAAAAACTCAATCAATATATAGTGGTGGAGTTTAAAACACTTGAAAATAAAATATTAGGTAAACCCACTCAATAATTTTATAATAACACAAATATTAGACTAATCTACTCACAAGTTGTGACTGGGGAATACCAAATAAACACTTTTGTATAAAGGAAAAGTATATTAAATTATTTTAAAACTAGGAATACATTTACCTAAGGATATTGAAAAGGTCAATAGAAATAATACTAACGTAATAATTCAATAAAAATTTATAAGGGAATTAATAGGGTAAAAATGATCACATGATACCTGTCCTATTGAAAAGGTAATTCTAAATGGTTAATAAAAAATTTAATAAATATTAGGATGGATTATCACATGGATATATTTTTATTGAAATATTTTTCTATAATTCGTGCATTTCCCATCTATAGTTATGAAATTGTGGAAACTATTTTAGAAAATATTTTTTTAGAACTATAAGTAATAAGTTTTATTATGGTAATTAATAATTTTTTATTACTCAAGAATCACAATGAAGTCACAAAGATAAATCAACAAACAAAATGAAATTTATTTTCATAGATTTAATTATTAAAGTTTACATAAAAATTAAATTTATAATTACATTATATATGACATCCAATATATATAAATAAATGAATGAAAAATGAAAATTAATTAATTATAGTGAAATTTTAAAAAAATACGTTATGCCCTACATATAAAACACATTAATCACCTAAATTTTGATAGATGTAATAAAAATAACATATATACTCTGAAATGAAACAGTTTATTTCCGCCAAATAAATTCTATAAGATTTTATGGATGAATCATTTTGGCATTGTTTTTTTCTATGAGATTCTTTTTCATTCAGTGAACGACTCTGTATCATATGAAAAATCAATGTTTTTTGTATGAAAACTAAACCATAGAAAAACCAATTAATATAAATTTAGAAATTTCCTAGTGGATAAAAACACATATAACATCTCAAGAGGGGTAAAACACTTTAAACGAATTTAATAATTTCCCAAAACATTGTTTGTAGAGAAGATTATAGAACCTAAAATATATTTTTTAATTGAAATGATCAAACACCCTAAATTTATATATCAACATCTATAGGTGGACATATAGATTTGAATAATTAGAAAAATATAGAAACCAATAGGATTTTTTATAAACATTTGTGATTATAGATAATAAAAAACAATTGAAAAACAATGGGAAAAAATAATTCAAGCAACCCATCTAAATTAAAAATCAATGAATTAGAATTAATCTCATGAACACAACCCCAACAAGGAATATCCAAAAAAATTATATATAATGAGGGGGTTTCCATTATAATGGTCATTTCAATCTCAATAAGCTGTAAAGTAGTTAAACCATGTCTGACGCAACCATACACTCCAAAATTCACAACATAATGAAAGATTTAGTCATTATTATTCAATATTACGAGTATAAATTATAAATATTAAAACTATTGACAATGGTTGTCTAAAACTATGAACTTTTGTCCCTATAATTATATAATATATGGTGTTTTATGTTACACCCATAAATTTTAAAAGAATAACATTTTATTTGGTATTATATGAGACTTGAAACACTGAGCATATACTAGCCACAAAAATATTTTTCATTATATTTAATATATTTATTAGTCTGAAAAACACAACCCGATTAAATGCGAACTGCAATATAGTATAAATGGTAATTAAATTTGACTTTATAATGTGAAATAACTATATTATGAAAATTAATGTTATCTATTGAGTATAAAAAAATAATTATCACTTAAATGGAAAATAACATTTTTTTTATGAAAAAACTGTATTTTCCTTAAAGACTATTTAATCAAACTTTGAAAACATAATTTAAACTTACTTATATAAAATTAAAGATCATTTAATTGATAAAATTACTTTTATTTGAAAAATAATTATATAAAATTTTTCTGTTGATGAGTTTTTGGTATTTTAATGACATATTTCTTTTTCTGATGAATATTACAAAATAATGAATATTAATTGAAAAATATATTTTAATTAAAGTAATTTTTATGAATAAATTATTATTTTTTTCTTAAATAAATATTAGTTGAATAAAATATATAGTAATCTAATTTAGGTCATTGGAATCATTTTTATATTGAATTTTGATATAAAAACATTGTATACATTTGAACATTTTCTCTTTAAAAACTAGATTTCTAGTGTCATCTGTGTGATTATTTTTAAATTAAAACCATATAATTAAATGAAATAAAATTTTAAAAATAAATTACCTATATTTATTAAACATAATTTATATTTTATAATAATTTATTTCTAATTATTTACTAAAATGAAAAGTGGAAACAGTAAAAAAATAAATATTGCAGCTATTGTAAAGATAAATTTACCTTGCTAATAAACTAAAAATATAAGGCATAAAATTTCCAAAAAACATGTATAAAATATATTTTATGGACCTATAATTTATAATTATAGATAATTTTTCATTTTGGACCGTTGTTTCATGTGAAAAATATGGTTACACATTTTTATTTTCAAAAGTACATGTGTGCCTCTCACCTTTCTTATAAAAGGCCACCTGATCTCCCCACTTATTCCCACAATAAACCAATTTTGTTTCACCCAATAAATAACCAAATAACTTCCAAAAATCCATAATATCATCGTATAATCCTCAATTTGGAATGAAAGACATCATTTAATGGATTTTGTTCAAACCTAAAGAGGATACCTGAAGAAGAGGTAACATTCTTCAACTAGTGATTTTATATTATTTATTCCTCCAAATATATAAATTATAATTAAACAATAATTATATAATAACATAATTACATTTTATATAATTTTATTTTTTTACAGGGTTTACCTTCAACTATCTCCCATTATATTTAAATGTGCTATGAAAACATCATTCGTGTATGCGGAAGACTACCACCTTGTGAACCAGTGTTATTCGTTTTTCCATTACCAACTCACACGGTTTAGTATGATGATGCATATAAATTTTATAAATTATATTTATAAAATAATTATACCTATAATTTAATTTTATAATATATATACTTTACATTCCATTCAATAGGTTTAAGTTAACGTCACTCTTGTGTACGATGAACATCCTTCTCATGAAGAGATGTGATTAATATTTCACTAACGATTCAAATGGAATATAATAAAGTTTAATTTAATGAATATGTGTAAAAAAAATGAAATAAATACTATATTAATTAAATATATATCATTATATAATGATAATATGTCATCTTATATCTTTACACTGAATAATTATTACATTGTCCATGTATGTGTGGAATAATGTCGTCACAATGCAATGTGACCTTATTTTCATCATCATGGTAAGAACCCACATATTCTTTTCAGGTACATTTTTCTTTTATAATTATTTTGAGAAAAAGAAGAGTTTCTGAAATTTCATAAGTACACCACATGTACTCTACGTACATGTCGTGTACCAAGTTGCCGCAGGTGACCGTGTAATGGTCGTGTAACGGCTGAGTACATGGCTGTGTGTGGTGACCTAGAGACCACCTAAAGTGGAGGCTAGAAAAGGCAAGTACATGCTAGGTACTTTTAAAATACAAACTCTGTAATTTCAATTTATCATTAAACGGAATGGCGTCACATCTAATCGACATAACTCTTTTTCTCTTTGTTTGTATCATCCTGGAGCGATCATACGACCATAGATCTTCGTCGAGCCCCCCAACTCGCCGTCTGTTCTCTAAATCAATTTCTATTGATTTCATTGTAATCTTATAGGTGAGTTCTCCCTTCTTATTGAACATCATATCCAAATTTATCCTCTCTTACAATTTATCCTTAGTTGATCATTTTAAGAATTTTTGTTGATCTACCGGATGTACGCACCGTGTTGTAGAGACCATGGGTCCACCTGTGTGAATAACGATATGAATGGATAATGCTTAGGTTATACCTGTCATGTAGTGTGACTGTTGTATCCGACTATGTAGAGAACAACATGGGTTTGTGAAATCATTCTAGTGCACACCATGTCTGGAACAAACACATCGTGTAGAGTCAGTCGTGTAACTGGTCGTGTAACTAACAACATGGGTCGGTGAAGTTCGTCTAGTACCCGTCATGTCTAGCACTGACATGTTGTATCGTCCTGTTCTAGGGAAATCAAGTGACTTAGCCATGTAGAATAACTCGGGCAGAGGAAGATTATTCAAGTAGACATCATGTGTTTGGACAACACAACGTGTGTATGGGATGTTACATGACCTAGGGTTGGAAGAAGTACATTCCCATGTGAAGGCTTAAGGGAACACACCGTGTAGGCATTATACAAGCCATGTATCCCTATTTTAAAAAACACAAATGCTTTCTTTCTCTTGTTCCCATCTTACACTTCTATGTTTCAATCCCTATTAATCTTGATCTAAGGTGTGTGCTTGACCTTGCCGAGCCATGCCCCCAAGACGTCCATCAGTTGTCCACCAGTTATAGGGATGTGATCAGACACCAGATATGGCTGATCAGGGACTACAAGTGGACCCTCCAGTTGTGCTAGTCTTGGAACCTGCCGTCATGCCAGATACAGGTGCTGAGGCACAGTTCCGATAGGGCTTTTTTAGGATTATGCACACCTTACATGAAGTAACACATCCTACCTCATCAAGGGTAGAATTGATGTGAGTAATTCAGCAGCAGAATCCTCCATATTTCTCAGGGGATGTAGGACCCCAAGATACAGGGTCATGGATAGAAGCCATGCTGATGATCTTGGAGCATCTGGAGATGCCTCCGAAGTGGAGGGTCAAGCTCGCTACATATATGCTTTGAGATTATGCTAATAGATGGTGGGATGTGATCTTACTAACAGGTTTCTAACAGGTTGTGGCTTGGGATGACTTCCAACATGCCTTCTATGACTTCTACTACCTAGAGACATTGAGGGCCGATCGAGCCTGAGTGTTCTTGATTTTGGAGTAGGGTACTCTATCATTCATGGAGAACTCTTCTCTCTTCACAGAGCTTCAGTGCATTATTTTTATGAGAAGATGACATGTTCTTAGCAAGGATGTTTGAGGATGGTCTCAGGTAGGATACTCAGGCTTAGGTTAATATCTTTAGGTTGTCTTCTATATCATCAATAGTTAATTAGTGGTTTCACTATTCATCAAAAATTGAATGTTTTCAGAAAAATACCAAAAATTAGGCCTAAGATAGATTTGATATTATGAACTCAAAAATGATTTATATTTTACCAAATTCAAAACATATCAGTTGCATTAATTAATTTAAAAATTAATTCTCGTCGTCAAAACAAAAGGCGTGTTTTTAAGAGATAATAACTATCAAAAGATTGACACTTTTTTATGTCTGGTTTAAATGTGAAATTACATCCAATGACCAACATTGAATTAAATTGTAAAAATATATTATAAATATACTTTAAACCACTCAAATTAATAATTTATCACTATTAATTATTTTGATTGAAAAAGTTGTTTTTAATTAAAATTTAGTAATTTTCACTATTCATCAAAATATGAAAGTTATCCGAAAATCACCAAAATTTCACCCTAAGCTAATTTCGATATTCCGAATCCAAAAATGAACTCCATTTTGAAAAATAAAATTTACAAAATTTCAAAAAGTGGTTATTACTATTCATAACGGCTAGTTTTAATAATATTTTAATAGCATATCATTGTTTAGTGAAACACGGTATTGTGTACTACACACGCTATCAAGGAAGGTCGCGATTGCGTGTAATGAAAGGCAAGTCAAGGATGCGTGTTGTGCAAGCTCCTTTGGGTGTAGCGTACAACACAAGACATTAATGTAATTAAAAATAATATTTTTCATAAAATCTCGGGGTGTTACATTCTACCCCCCTTAAAATGAATTTCGCCCTCGAAATTCGTCGGGGTTATAAATGGTTTACTATTCGAAAGTTTCTTTAATAAAAACCCACATCGTAAAAAGGAATACCAAAACCAATATTTAAAAACAAAAGTATGAAACGTAACGGTTACCCAAATAAACTAATCACTGGGTTTCCACATAGGGGAAAATATGGATATGGAAGAGAAATCTAACCATCATGTTCTGATGGAGAGTGGTAGAGAACATGGCTATGGAAAAGCCAACAATCACAAATCCATAAATTTGTGATGATCTAAGGTACCATCTGATTAATCAGATATAAGAGCACTAGGACAACATTTTTGGTTTTCAAGATCGTTTCCCTAAAGTTGAAGAATTTGAATTAGAATAAATACTTACTTTATTTTGGTACAATCTCACTGTTGTTTGTGCCTTGAATAATTTACACTTCATCTCTTAAATAAATGAAGTTGAATTTGTTATTCGTGAATTGTTAGCATATCATGTGATAGAATGACGGGTCTTTCCATCTCAAAAAAAAGGTTAGAAAATGTTATTAAATATAAGTCATTATATAGTGAGATTAATCATATATGGTTCCTAAAATGGACTTATACTTCATATATCATACTGCTTAATATAATAAAACCAGTTTATACTAAACAGGGACTTCTTGTAGGCCAGTGGTAGGCGATAAAGGCCAGTCGCACTTCGGTTGTGGGTTCGATTCCCACAGCCTTGTCCGACGCGATGGGTTGTCGCCCGTCCTGTAGGTTTTCCTTTTTCTAAAACTATATTACTATAACATCCCATCAATAATATCGAAAAAACTTCTATCCATAAACAATACTAACTTATGTCCAACATAATCCATTCCAATCTTTAGGCTTATCCATAATACTGCAGTCCACTCTCATAACAAAGTGAAAACGATTACCAGATATTTAATACCATCGTTGATCCCCATATATCATAAGATATGTTTTGTTGGTCACATTCCAAACATTCAAAGTCCTTAATCATGTATTCTCTTGAATACCCATTGAACCTTAGTAAAAACATGAATGCAGTTAAACATTAACACATTCCACATACCAAAATCCTCAAAATTCTATATACTCAAACCATGATATCACTTAGTCCTTATATCAATCATGAGCTCATGAATACTGTTAAACATTTCATTTTCTCATTTTCCCTTCATTATGCGCATATCATCTTATTTCCAAAAATATCTCAATCACTTTGAATACCACATTAGACCAATACATAAATATTCCAATACTCCATGATACAACATTATTTTGGAATCCCATTACATAAAAACTTAATCATTCCACCACATCGTTGTCATATTCAACATCGCCAATAGTGATCGTATGTGACTTCCCTTTTTCCTTTGCCTTAAGCGGTTGCTCATGTCGATCATCACTAACCCTTGGATTAGGGAATTTATTAGAATAATGCCCCATTTCCTTGCACTTGAAGCATTGAAGTGTTGGTGGTGCGTTCTCTGCAGTGTTTGCTTTATTCACATCATTAGAAACCCTTTTTCCATTACTTTGACACTCAGCTGCTCGATGACCTTCTTTTCCACACTTAAAACATTTTCTAGTCCCTATAAGAAAATCTCCACTATGATTCTTTCCACACTTTGTGCATAAGGAAACATTCATATTCTTTTCACCATTATTCTGAGATTTCTCCTTGAACTCCATCTTTCGTTTCTTGTCAAAACCATGAGATTGATATGTATCACCAACTTCCATTTCTACCTTGATAGCACAACGCACAATTTCTTCATAGCTACTGAAGTCTCTTATAGCTAATGCCCTTAGAAGACTTGGTTTTAAGCCACTGAAAAATTGATCAAGTTTACTTTCAGGTTGGATGATAATGCCAGATTCATACCTTGCAAGTCTTGTAAAATTCGCTTCGTATATACCAACAGATTCATCATCCTTCTGCTTCAGCTCAAGAAACTCCTTTTCCATCTTTGTTCAAAGAATACGAGGGAAGTACTTACTGAAAAACATGTTCTTGAACTCGTCTCATTCCATGGACTCAATTTCATCTCTTGGCCTCGTATTCTTGATAAGATTTCACCATTGATCAACTTCACCTTCTAAAAGATATACTGCTAAGATGACTTTATCATGTTCAGAACATTGAAAAAACTGAAAATATCTTTTCAATGGTACTGATCAATTGTTCAGCAACAAGTTGATCGGAAGTCCCACTGAAAGAAGGTGGACGTTGCCTCATGAAGGACTCAATAGAATATTGTTCTCTTATCTTCTCATTTGGAAGTCCAGAATGATTCATAGCTTGTGTAAGTATAACTATAAGATTTTGCACTCCATCTCCCATAACATTTGTTTGTTCAGGAGGGCAATCATTGCATTGTCCATTACATTGATCAACACGGTTCCTTCGGGTTCCAGCCATCGTCTAAAACCTAAAAAGAATAGTGTGAGAGGCAAAAATCATGCTAGGGAAAACAACATAATAAAGGGGGAGTACCTTCAATATCTAACATCTTAGGTTTAATTCTATGATCGTTAGCGTAATTCTAGTACTATGACCTATACATATACTTAACCTTAGGGACATCCCTAGACATACCTTAGAAATATCTCTAGGGATCTCACTAACGTTTTCGCATCCTAGTTTCCAAAGGTTGACTAAACCTTTCCTCTGATACCAACTGTAGAGACCCGAAGATTAACGTACATGGACATTAAATTACTTTTGCAGAATACTTATTACATTACAAAAACACACACTCAAGGACCGTAATAGTTTAGTGTCTTTGGAAACTCGGAATATAATCTTCTAATCGTGGTGAAAGTTCTTCAACATCTCCCATAAAGATCATCATTTTTTTTCTTACCTAAAACCTTTCTTTATATCCTGGGGAAAAGAAAACATAAAAGGGTGAGCTCAAATTCTCAGTAAGGGTAAACAAAATAAATATCAATCACATCATATTCATAAGAACATATCTTTTGGAAATCTTAACCTGCAAAAGAGATCATAATTTCATAACATGGGATAAATCATCGTAGTGAAATGTAATCCCAATAATCATAACATAAAACATGAAACCTTGTGGCATACACACATAATCATAGATAATCATTTATTGTTAGTCAAGACTCATTGCCATGACTATCATAGTGGACAAAGTCCCTTTCTGAACCGAGTCACCCTCGTTTCAGTCCTGTTTCACTGAATCGGTATAACCTACCGTTCCAGCCATGTCTATCTCATGAGATATAAAATCTTTACACAATGAATTGGAGGGAGATATAGGTCCCACCCATCTCATAATGATACCATTATTATGTGTGCCACAAAATCATAAATCATACATCATTTCATAACCCATGAAATAAAATGGGATTCTTAAACATCATGCCATCATAACATAATCCATAAACAATTCATATCATTTCATCATAAGAAAATTGAATCCATTTAAATCATAGAGAAATTTTACTTGAAACATACACATATGAAATAATGTCATCTTAGATGTAAAATAGTTTTTACAAAACACTTGAAATGAATTCTTGAGGAAAATATCCTTTCTTCTTTAAAATCATGTTCTTTTCACAAAATTCCATGCAATTTTAAAAGATAAGGGTTTTATTGAAAATAATAATGCAATCTTGTAGAGGAAGCTTCTTGAAAATGAGGCGTTATGAAACCGTAAAAATCCGTTCACGGCGTATAAGTTAAAAGTAACATTCTCCTCGTACTTTTGTCAGAAAAGTCAAAAAGGACCTTATATGGTAACCAAACGAAAGATTTCATTCATAAAATGTGGTAAAAAGTAAATAAAGGGTAAAAATGAATTTAAAAATACATGGAAGAATGGTAAACATTTTATGAAATCATTTTTATAAATCATGGTCATGGATGATAAACGTAACCCCAGTAAATACTTACGTATAAGCAATCTCGTATAAAAATGAGATTGAAAATTTATCCCTTACCTTAGGTCTGATTTGCTTCATAAGTGTCCGAACCTCCTGTATAATGATTTACATAATGTCATTGACTTATTCCAGAATCATACTAATTGTTATGATATCATATATGGTTCACTTATGACTTTATTTTACCCGTTCTTTTGTAAATTCCATGTTAAATAGCGTTTTGGGTAAAATCGTTTCATTTGTCGTCCGTGTTTTGACTTGTAATTATTCATATGATTACGTAGATCATGATTATATAATTCTAGAATATAAAACATGATTTATATATAATATATATTCAGAATATACATATATATAATAAATCAGTAAATGGAAAGAAATACATCGTTCATGGAGACGGTAGGTCGTACGTACGCATGAACGCTGTTTTCGTTTCCTTATTGAGTTGAATGGAATTAATTAGATGACATACATATATATACACATAAATACAGTGTCATTATTATGTCATATATTTCATGATTACTTATTATATGTACTTTATAATCATTCATGAATGGTTAAAGTGGAGAATGAATCTCATCACGTCGTGGAGACGGTAGTCCGTACGTACGCACGAGCGATGATATCATTTTCATGATTATTGAATTGAATTCGAGTGGATGATACAATATAATCATAATCAGTATGATTTTATAATAACTATGTATAGTTATTCATTACACCATTATACCCATCCATGTAAGGTGTTGGTGGAAAAACAGATTACACCACGGCGTGGAGACGGTATTCCGTACGTACGCACGCGCATTGATTTTGTTTTCCGTAGGATGGATAGAAGGTGAAATGGGGTTGTTTCATATTTATAATAACAAATCATAATATTATTGATACTGATGTTATTACTTTATAATGAAACAACTAAAGAATAATAAGTTGAAGAAGAAAGAAGCTTGAAAGAATCGGGAGAAGAAATTACCTCTTCTTCGATACGCCTCTTTGAAACCTCCTCTTAGGGCACTAATATTGTATTTGAGGAAGACCAGAACCTCTAGGATGTTTCTAGGGAAGTGGAGAAGAGAATTTGGCAGGGTTTGGCAGATCTTGGAGGCTCAAAGTTGTGTGAGGAAGAGAGGGAGGGGGTGCCCTTTTATAAGGGAGGAGAGGGGCACCTTTGGAATAACTAGAAATATTATTTTATTATAAAGTCAAGTTCGGTTTTAAATAGCTCCAAATTGATTTATTTTGAGTCTAAGGTGGGGATGGGTCGAAATCATCTCATCCATTATAATTTAGACAATTTTAGGTACCTATTTTAACCTTATCATTTAGATTTAACAATAAGTTAAATAATTTTACTTTTACCATGTCTTCTTGTGTTCTTACACTATAAGGTTAATAAACTTACTATAAGAAGCCAAAAGAACACCAAATTGTTTATTATTCATATATATAACTTTATCTAAGTCATTTATCCAAACCTTAGATTTTTAGGAATAAAATATCAATTAATAATATAATATTTGTTTTAAAAACTATTTTATGTCAATTTTGAAACTATTTAGTAATTGATTTTTGTGAAACTCATAACAGAATTATAAGTTCGAAAAAAGTTAATTAAATCCATACTAACATGTCATATTAACCTATAAAATTAGTGGAATTCATAAAAAGTCTCAAATTATATTTATTTGGGTATTTATAACATCAATTATGTCAATATTTCATTAATAAAATAATTACTGCGTCATCATTGTGTCATAAATAAATTAAATTATTTAATGTCTTAAAATTACAAATAAAATACCATTATGTAGGAAATCTATTTAGATTTTTAATTAATATTTATAATCGAATTTATCTT
The DNA here is from genome assembly GCA_963277665.1 of Viscum album. Classification (NCBI taxonomy): domain Eukaryota; kingdom Viridiplantae; phylum Streptophyta; class Magnoliopsida; order Santalales; family Viscaceae; genus Viscum; species Viscum album. The sequence continues at coordinate 1,751,560,072 of OY728159.1, read as the reverse complement.
ATGTATAACCCTATATTAAAAATGTTTTAATAAATAAACTTCGATTTTAACTCTTTTAACTCTACTTTGAATTAAATAATAAATGTCCTAATCTAATCCAAGTGGGCCTTAATGGTCATATTGTATTCCTAAGTTCGTTTTTGGTCGAATTACACTTGTCCAATAGAATTAGGATATGTGTTAGGGTAATAATAATATCATTTTTACCCTTAATTACCCTATTTACTTTTAATCGTGGTAAATAAAAGAAAAAAGTTACTATTTACCAAAAATTATTTTCATCTCATTGAACCACATTTTACATACTGAAATCAACTGTGTCTCTCGGATTTTTGAAATTCCACTCACAGAAGCGGTAAAATTATGTTTTATGAAAAATTTAGTTTTTTTAACTACCACTTAGTGGTTTCACTATTCATCAAAAATTGAAAGTTTTCAGAAAAATACCAAAAATTAGGCCTAAGCTATATTTGATATTATGAACTCAAAAATTATTTCTATTTTACCAAATTCAAAACATATCAGTTGTATTAATTAATTTAAAAATTAATTCCTGTCGTCAAAACAAAAGGCGTGTTTTTAAAAGATAATAACTATCAAAAGATTGACACTTATTTATGTCTGGTTTAAATGTGAAATTACATCCAATGACCAATATTGTATTAAATTGTAAAAATATACTCTAAATATACTTTAAAACCACTCAAATTAATAATTTATCACTATTAATTATTTCTATTGAAAAAGTTGTTTTTAATTAAAATTTAGTAATTTTCACTATTCATCGAAATATGAAAGTTATCCGAAAATCACCAAAATTTCACCCTAAGCTAATTTCGATATTCCGAATCCAAAAATGAAGTCCATTTTGAAAAATAAAATTTACAAAATTTAAAAAAGTGGTTTTTACTATTCATAACGGCGAGTTTTAATAATATTTTAATAGCATATCGTTGTTTAGTGAAACTCGGCATTGCGTACTACACACGCTATCAAGGAAGGTCGCGATTGCGTGTAATTAAAGGAAAGTCAAGGATGTGTGTTGTGCAAGCTCCTTTTGGTGTAGCATACAACAAAATACATTAATGAAATTAAAAAGATTATTTTTCATAAAATCTCGGGGTGTTACATGGGAAGAGGCCCAATTCTTGGGATTTGAGTCGGGCCTGGGATGTGCATATATAATGCTAAAAACTTGATGTCAGGACTGATTTGTGGATTTCATTATTATACATTATTTTGGGATTTGATCACTTGGATACTTTTTAGAAAGAAATTGTATATTTATTTTTGGTTGTGGTTTTTACCCAGTTCTAGAAGATTTTTTATTATGATTGTTCATTAGATAATATATTATATTTATTATATTTACTCATTATATGTTTTTTATTACTCTGGTATAGAGGGTATAGTCTCCCACATGACTTATTTCAAACCTCTTTGTTAGTTGAAAACCTATAGCATATGGGGAGGTGCACTTGAGGTCTTGTGGCTACTTGGGTTGGTGATCCATTTAATGGATTCTGAATCCGAGAATTTATAGTAATGTTGTGGTGATGTCCCTATGTCCATGGTAAATAATAATAATTCAAGTGATTCATAGATAAAAACATATCTAGAAAAATAATCATTACATTTCTTGCTTGATAATGATAAATGTGACCCAATTATATTCACCAAAAACATATAATAATAAAAGGATATATTGAATCAATTATTTACACTTGGAACATATTGGTTTAGATATTTTTAGAATTAAAAAAAGTATTCCATAAACAATACCCATTAATTTGAAAGATTATAGTTAATACCCTAACCACCGTTTCTTATTACAAATTATGTAATAATCATAATCCATATGAAATCCTTATACATATAATTCCTTTAAAAATCATTCTTTATAAACATGTGTAAATGAAATATAATAATGGTGAGATGAAATTCTTAGTGAAGATAAACGTATGAATTAATAATTTATTTTCATTAGTGAACATAAAAAGAGAATAATTATATGATAAAATAATAAAATTTAATGAATATAATATAATAATACTCAATCTTATAATTACATGTACCATCAATCACATGACATTTTATAAATCATTATGAACAGAAATAGTTAAAAGAATAAATAATCAGGAGACATATTATTTCAATCTTTATCAAATGAATCATTTTTAACACATAGAAATCATTATGACAGTGTATCAATATCACGAAACATCATATTTATATAACCCTTATATAATCCATAAAACATGGAATACCATATGGATGACTTCCAATATAATTCTCAATAATATAACTATTACACCATTCATTGGACCACTGTCTTGGGTAACACATCGTATAGTACATATTAGGATCACTCATTTCCATTTGGGAACACCAATAAAGTAATCTATATTGGGCTCATCTGGAATAAACTATGTTCACCTATAATATAAGTTACATCGGTCTCACTTGGAGCTATCTAAGCTATAATGAGGCTAAACACATTATATCATGATATAAAATTGTAAATAACCCTTAGTTACCAATGTCCATTAACCATAAAATAAATTATGAAATTATATCTTATAAGACCATGATAATTTTAAATAATAACATTGATTTTGATAGCATATGTGATAGTAAACATTGATATTAAATAATCCACAAAATATATTTCATTAAATTTAAACACATTCATAGCATGAAGAATAGTAAAACCCAAGTCAAAATGAATAATTATATTTCATACAGTTTTAACGGAACCATTAAATTGATATTAATTAATAGTAATAAATAAATAATGAAAACTATGGCAATCTATTGATTAAAATTAAAATATGAATCATTTTAACAAGAATGAAATTTTTTCTAAAAACTGATTTTGTTTTTCAAATGATCGTTTAGTCTCACATTATAGAATGAATTTAAAATTAACATCTAAAAATTGAATTTATTTATTATATAAATGTAACATCATTTATGAATCAATCATATAACATTTATCATGGTGTGTAATTTTTTGGTTTTTTTGAAATGTTTCTTTTTTATAAATCGTGAAAATAATGATTTTTCATTTGAAAATGACTTTGATTTTAGATTTTATAATATTATAAATTATAATTTTGATTGGTATTAAATTAAAATTATAGAAATTATACATATATTAATTATTATTTTCATTGGACTTATTTTGAAATTTAATTTTTATATAATAACATTTTAATCTTTATAAAATATTATTTTAAAAAACTTATTTCATATAAATTATGTGGAATTAATTAAAATTATATAATAAATATTCTAGTAAATTAATTATGAAATTTGGAATCATTATTTTAAATAATAATAATTTATATTATCTAATAAGGTTGAAAAAATTTCCATAATGATTAGTAAAAATATTAAAAATTATTTATCATGGTTAAGATAAAAATTAGTTTAATATAGTGTTAAACTAAATATAGAAGGTTTAAAATAACATAAATAATTTTATATAATGTATTTTAATGGAAATATTCATACTATATAATTTAATATTATTTATAAAACAAAAATTTTCACTATTGAGGGATGTGTAAAATGTGGGTACACATTTTTTTAATAAAAATTACAAGTGAGTCTATCACCTCACTTATAAAAGACACCCCCATTCTCTCTTCATCGCACAATTAAACCTTATTGGTTTGGGAAATAAATAAAAAATAACATTAGGAATTAAATTCTACATCCTAGATTCCTCATTTTGGGCATAAATCCAACCTCGGCATTCTTTTACTGAAAACCTATGGAGATTACACATGGTAGAGGTAACGTTCTTTAATGATTTTTTTATTTCTTCCTCCACTATCATAAACTATTAGTAAAACATAATTATGTAATAAAATTAGTATATTAAATATAATTATATGTTGTTAAATTATTTTCATGACATAATACCATCCCGAGATACATCAAATGGATTACAAAATCATTATTTGTGTGTATGGTGGACTACCACCATGCGAACTGATGTCATTCCTTTTTTATTTACCACACATTAGGATGGGTATAATAATTAATATAAAGTATATATATTATAAATATAGCCTAGATATTCCTATAAATTCATTATAGAGTGTATAAATTTTCTAAATTTCTATTCTATAGGGGATACGATAATGTTTCTAATGTGTATAGTAGACTACCACATTGAAAAACAATTTGATTATATTTTCAATAACACTTTCATGGAATGTAATTAGGAATAATTTAGTAAATATTTATGATACAAATGAAATAATTATGTTATTAATAATATATTTATCATTATAAATTATAATATATAAGTTTATTTCCCACATTTTCAATTAAATAATGATCATAACATCATTTGGGTACATGTGGACTACCACTTTCATAAAAATATGTGAATCTATTTTCATCACCAAACCACATTGATGATATATAAAATTGTATTTAATGAAGTAATATGCTATTTATTATATAATTTTTATTCTGTAAATATAAAATATTAATTATCTCCATTCCATAATTACTATTGAAAAAATATAAACGTTACTCATGTGTATGTACAACCTACCGTCCCTATGATCGTGGAATACTTCATTTATCAAATACAATATTTCATGATTCGTAATAAAATTATAATTTATTTATAAATATTATAATAATTTTGTTATTTTTAATCTATATAATATTTGAAAATATAATATGCACATGATCCAAATCATTTATGAAAAAGAATAAATGATGAAACAAGGAAATTAACACCCGAGACAATAAAAATAATGAATGATTATTAACGAATGGGTGATAATATGTTATAAAAGATCACATATGATATTATAAATATTAATATGATTCATTTACAGATTAATAATATTATTAAAACCACTATATAAGCGGTTGAAGCATGTTAAACTAAAAGGAAGCGTGAGGTAAGGTAGTACATCTCAATTTTATTTTATTGAGGCATATTGTAATGTTATGCCCATAATTTTTTATGGTTCATATTGTACACATATGACATATAATATAATGATTCCTTCATACGTAATTTTCTATTTGGTTTCAATTTGAATTATTTCATTCAATCGGATGTGACATAAAAATTACCAAGTGGTAATGAATTTCATAACGCGATTTCTTTTATTAGTTAACATTACGTCCTGGTTTCTGTTGATAGTCTAATATTTTGTGTATATTGACTTTTGATATATTTTTTTAAGGTATTTAAATTTGATTCACATAATTTATTCACTGTTTAATTCTCACTTAATCATTATTATATTTACAAGGGTTTATTTCAAAATCTTATTTTAATCAGGATTTCTTATACATGAATTTCAATTGATGTAAATTAATTGATCAATTTTTAATAAAAAAGATTAATTTTCTTATCCCCTAGTAATTGATGATATATACAAGTAATAGTCCCCCATTTTCTCCTTTTACTTAAAATAATTGAGATTTTTTTTAATAAAATATAACTTTATTTCTTTCATTGGTCTGAAATCTATTTTCGTCCAACATTATTTTTTCAAGAAAATATATAAATAAAATTTATTATCCAATTATAAATTATTTATCAATATAATTTTTACTAATATTTTTTTATATAAATTTTTCTAAATGAATCCTCATGTCCTTTTCAAAATAAAACATGTTTTGATTTTACTTAAAAAGTGAAAGGAATAATTATTTTAACACACATAACATGTATAGAAATTACTACCATAATGACCACTCAATGTTTTCAAGTTTTCATTATATGATTCACTAATTATTTTTGAAAAAATTATTTTCAAAATTTTTGGTAAACATTTAGTTTTAAAATTGTTTTTTTCAAAATGAAAAGGATATTTTCTTTAAGAGCTTCTTAATGATATTTTTATGGTTTTTTCTATTCATCAATGACAAAAACCATTTATTATTACACTAATGTTTATATCATTGATTGATAATATCCTTTTTATTTATATAGATGGTTTATAATCATTTTGAACATGGAATTTATTGAAACTCACTTACTTGATTCATTTTTTACTCTATACTATTCCCTTCAAATATTAACATACATGTGATCATTGGAAATTACATTTACCTTATATAAATATGTTAGTTTCCATGGATATATTTATTTATTAAAACACATACCACTTTCTAATGTCATTTTCTATATTCAATGTTATTTTTTATTAGGGTAAGTATTTATAAATTCATATTTTTTTGCGATGAATATGTATTAGTTGATAATGGACATTATTAATTAATTAATTAGACCAAAAGATATATGATGAATGATTCAGACATGTAGATATGTGTTGGTCCGGGTTATTGATAACCATTCAATTCTTCTGTTATCCCATGAGATGAATCAGTTCACTAGCCTTAGTAAAATGGGTTTCTAACTATCATACATAAACATTATCGAGGAAAAACATTGATTATAGAGGTTTCATGATTCCAAATATGATCATGATCTAAAATAAATATGTATTTAATTAATTAAAAATTATTTTATTTTTATCAATGATATTATATTAATGATATTATCTATTGATGAATTTCATTAATATTTTATTGATTAAATGGAATTTGTTTTTAGATAATTAACTCTCTATATTTATTATTATTTATCCATTATTGATTTTTAAGTTATTTATTAAATGCATTGTGTTATCAGTTATTTTCCTTTATGTTTTGATTATGACATATGCAGTTATTATAGTCAATTTATTGATTAAATGAATTGTTTTTATTTTTTTATCTTACTATATTGATTATTTTTTTTATAATCATTATAATAAAATTATATAAATGTCATGTGTGCTTAGTTATTTAAATTTCATTTTTTAATCCTTATGTATTCATGATATCTTCTACTACTCTAAAACCTTAACCATAATTATAGTTCACCCTTATTGTTTTAATTTCCCATGAATCGATGAATTGTACTATGAATTATATGATATAATATGATAGGGAGAATAATTTTATTCTCCAAAAAAATATTTTAGTATCTTTTTCACATATAATTTTGGAATCATATTAGTATCATGTTTACCAGTTGTGAAAAAATGTTTAGTCCTTCTAGATGAATTTACATCAAGATTGAGCCAATGTAATAAATAAATACACCATATCTGCGATACTGGGGTTAGGGTAGTTATAATTGGTATCAGATAAAATTTAGTAAAATACATGGGTACTAGATTTATAAAATCATATATTTGGGAACATAAACCAATGATAGATTGTGAGGATAAACATCTATGAACATCCTAATGTTTTTAGAGGAATATATTATGTTCTTTTACTTTAAATGAAATCTTTTATGGATAATACAAGTGGATGAGCTTCTGGAATAGATATACATTGGGGTAATAATGCTGAAAAGAGTGCATTGGGATTAACTCAATCATCACCTTGTGAATTTTAATAGGCCTTGCTAAAAACCTAGTTTTGAACTACTCATGAATATATTTGGATTATTTACATGTTCATCAGAAAAAGTATGAATTATTTGAAAAGACGATTAAAATGAAAGATGTTATTTAAATATAATGTTGAATAATTTGAAAATAATGTGTCTAAAAATTTGGAAAAAGTTTTTTGTGTAAAAAAGGAGGCTATAAAGTAATTAATTTATGGGGAAAATTGAAATCTCTGATGGAAGTAAATAAATATCATCATAGGGATCCATTAATATTTCATTGTATTAAATGTGGAGATCTAAGGAATTATTTGGTTTCATTTCCTATTTAAAAGGATAACTCCTAGACTAAGGAATGGCAATTGTGGAAATAAAATGGTTAATGTATTTACATGGATTCAAGAATTATATTATAGAAACTTTTATACCAATCATATTTTCATATAATTAAAATTAAATATTTAAGTATAATGGTAAATTTCTCAAGAATATATGACTTCATTAACATAAGAGTTATGGATACCATAATTGGTTTATGAGTGTAAGGTTAATCATAAAATCATATTATTAAGTACCACTTTTGAATATTTGTGTGGATGGAATACAACATGATTGAGTATATTTTTGAAAAACAATTTTGGTAATACAATCCATTGGTTTAATATATGGATGATTTTTTTTGGAATAATAACTTTTCATTTTGAAGATATGATTAATGGTTTTTGTCACAATTAAGGTTTATATATTATTTGATTTCATCGTAATTATGATTCAACATAATTTGTGAAGGATATAAAACATATATATATAGTGCTAAAAAATGACAAATAAAATGGTGAGTGAAAATACATCACATACATCACGGACATGGGTTTTGATCCCAAAAAATATGGATGATTAGGGTTTAGTGCATACCAGTGTCCTATGTTATATTATGGTTATTATATATTTTTTTAAATGATATTATGGATAAGAATTAATGTATAATCAATAGTGTTAATTTTCATTTTTATAAAACAATATACTATAGTATATAACATGTGCTAAAAATTTTAGTTTTAAAAAATAGTTAGAGGTACATAGAAATAATTTCACTCTTTTATTGATCTTATAATATATTAAAAGTTGATTTTAGTAAATTAGGCATAAAAGAATCATTTTTGGATATTCATTTTTTGGAATAAGTTATGAATGGAAAATTGATTGAAGTATATAAAAATGATGAAATGATATTATGGAAAATAAACATATGAAGTAAGAATATTTACTTATATTCCTATGTAGTAAATGAATTATTAAAAATTAAGAAAATGATTCTGAAATAAAAAGGATTTACTATTAGCTTCATATCCAATGAATTAGATGTTATTTTAATTCATCATATATTTGTGGTTTGGAGGTCATTAACATTCCATTAATCATTCACTTTATAATTATCAATGTCCTCTATCAATCCATATAATTATTTAATCTATTAATAAATTTCTGAATATATAATTCTGAACAATGTTATCTTATATATAATTATTATTATGTGATATTCTGTATGAACATCTGTACATCTCTTTCTCTACCATTATGAGGATATTTTATTAACAATGTAATGAAGTGGTTATTTCCACAATGGTTTTTCCAAATTCCAAACCCATGATTACCGAGATCAATTTTATATTTCAAGGATTGCATTTATTTAAGGTGATGAAAATGTGTCACCTTAATAATTCTTTAAAAAATCACTTACTTAGATAGAGTATGTGACATGTAATGCCGATCTTAAACAACCGATGAAATATATTCCATTAAATAAAATACATTCAATATCATGCAGAACACACAACCCTAAGTAGAAATGATCTATAATATTGTATAACATTATAACCTAACAATTAAATTAGTGGGAGTTAATATTAGTAACTAAATGATTAGAATTAACATTTTATATTTATTTTAAATAATTTAAGAATATTTCAAAAGTGGAAATGTTTTCTAAGAACTGTATGTTTTTCTAAAAGAAAGTTTAGTCACACATTTTAATGATAGATAAAAACCGTATTTTAAAACATTATAAAAATAATTTGATAATTTTATATTATTTTTTAAAATAATAATTTCAATAATTTCATTATGTTTATTTTTTCATATTTTTATAAAATGTTTCATTTTTCAATTGATAGTGAAAATTAATGAATTTATTTTAACACTGTAATTTCAATAAATTTTCTATAATTTTAAAATATATTTTTAATTTCATTTAAAGTATAATCATTTAATATATATATATATATATATCAAATTTATTTCATTTCAATCATTTTACTATTTATTTTTTATATAATAAATTTTTAATCTTTTGTACATTTTTCTTTAAAAACTGTCTTTATCATCGTGTCTGTGAGAATGATATTAAATAAAATTTTGACACCTTTATTTATGTAATGTGGAAATATTGATTAATTCTTTTTAATAAGAATAATTAATTTTATATAACATGGTTTATTAATTTTTTTTACAAAAAATAATTTGAAAAAAATTGTTTTACCATTGTTAAAGAAATAAAATGTATATTTGGGGTTAAACAAAAAATGTAATAGTTAAAATAACCTAATAACTATTATAAAATATATTTTATTACCATTTTAGTAAATATATTCTAAAATACTAATTAATACAAAAAAAATTTACCCTTTTGGAATCTAAAATACAAGGGTACACATTTTCATCAAAAATTCCAAGTGTTTCACTAACCTCACTTATAAAATGCCACCCTTCTTATCTATTTTTCACAGCATCAAACCCATTTAGATCAGTCAATACCTACCCAAATCATTTAAAATAATCCATATCCTCATTTTCAATACTTATATTTTTTATAAATCCAACCTTTAAAGTATTTTTTGGAAATCATAATGGGATTACCTTAATAAGAGGAAACATTATTTAATAAGAATTTTTATATTATTTATTCCTCAAAATCATTCTATTATTATGAAACCATGGTGATATAATATAACAAATATGATAAATATACATATATGTTATTAAATTATATGGATTACCTACATGTATCTCCACGCTGATCAAATGGGTTATGAACTCATCATTCATGTGTAAGGTAGAGTACATCCTCATAAATATATGTCATTCATTTTTCCATTACCAAATATCATGGTTGGGGATGATAATGGATATAAATAGGTAAATTAAATATATGAAATAATAATCCCTATTTATTCATTATATCATATATAAATTTTTTACAATCCATTCCTTAGGAGATACAATAACGTCGCTCATGTGTACAATAAACTGACTCATTGCGAAGAGATGTGATTATTTTTTCACTAACTCATTAAATTGAATTTAATAAAGAGAATTTTAATTAATATTATTGATAAAAATGACATAAATATAATATGAATTACATATTTAACATTATTAATAGAATATAAATCATTTTATTTCTTTCCTGTTCAGTCACATATAGATGATAACATCATTCTTGTATGTGTGGACTACTACCTCTATAAAAATATATGACCCACATTTCATCCCAAAACCACATGGATGGTGTATATAGGTATTTTTAAATAATTAATATGGAATGTTTTATAGTTATTTGATGTTAAAATATTAATTTTAAATTTTCTAAAATTATCATGGAAAATTTGAAAGGTGACATATGAAAACATACAAGATACAATCTCTATAATCATTAAATACGTCATTTCTTAAAACAATAATTTATTATTGGTCATAATGGTATAATTTATCACTAAATTTTATAATTATTTAATGATTATTAATCAAAATATCATATTACTATTTAATATTCACAAGAACCATAACTTTTATAATAAATGACAAATGATAAAACAAGGCAATTAACACCCGAAACAATGAAAATAATGAAATATTATCAATGAATGGGTCATAATATATTACAAATGATCATAAATTGTTTTATAATTATTAATATGATTTTAATATAATATAATAATATTTATAAAATAATTATACATGAGGTGAAATAATGTTCAACCAAAAGGACATGTGAGGTAACAGACTACATCTCAAATTCCCTTCAAGAGGAATATTTTAATTTTATGCACCTAATTTCATTTATATGTTGTATATAATTCCCCTATTATAGGTATTATATGGATTTATTCGTAAAAATATTATTTAATTTTTTAATTTTAACTAGTTCATTCAGAGCGATTTTACTAATAAGTTACCAAGTTGTAAAAAATGTCCTAACATAATTTCATTCATTGGGTTATATTATATATTTTTCCCTTAATATTATTTGATTATCTATGTATTAAAAACTAAATTAATTATGTTTTATATCAACTTGATTAAATTTTATTTAAATTTGATACACATATTCAATCAATTGTTAATTTTTCACTCAAATCTTTGGATCCTTTCAAGGGTTTAATTAATAATATTAATTTAATCAGGATTGTTTTAAATCAATTTCCGTCGAAGGAAATTATATTTTAATGTTTTAAAAAAATACCAATTATTATATCTTATATTTATTCATTATTTTCCCTATAATTTAATATATTTCCCTCTCTTTCGTAAATAAAATAATTGATTAAATGTTTTAATTAAAATCTAAATTTATTACTCTCTTCGATCAGAAATATGTTTTCATCCAAAACATTATTTTCTAAAAATATGACAAAAATGTTTTTAACAATTTAAAAATTATTTTTTATAGTCATTTTTACCCTTCTTGAATGTTTAATTTTTTTTACTGGAATCATCAGGACATTTTCCAAACAAGGCTAGTCTAGGTTTTACTTAAAAGCGAAAGGAATATTTTTCTAACATCCTAGTCATGTACACAATTCCCTTGCATGATGAAAAATATCTGTTTTTAAAATATCATTTATAAGTTTAAAATATATAATTCATTTTTTTTATGAATTTGGTTGTTAAAATAAAAAGGTGTTTTCTTAAAAATGTGTTAACAATATTCTTATGTTATTGAAATTCATCAATGAAACTTCCATTTGTTATTAATAAAATTGGTATATGCTGCATTGTTAATATAATTATCATTTATATGAATTGTTTATAATAATTTTAACCAAGGAATGATTTTAACACTCACTTCTTTGATTAACGTTTATAGTCATTTAGATTGCCTTGAAATATTCATTTACATCTGATCGGTGGACATTAAAATCTTTTCAAATATCTTTATTATTCATCATGTATATGTTTATTTCATAAATAATATATCACATCTTTATATATATAGTATTCTGTATTAAATTTTATCTTTTCTGAGGAAATATTGATAACTTCATATTCTCTACTAAATACATGTATTTCATGACAAATAAAATTGTTCTGGAATTAAATATATCATTTGATATATAAAGAAAAATTGTGTCATGCATACATGGGTGGCACTCGGTCATAGATATGCCCTTAATGTATCAGTAGTCTCATGAGATGGATCATTTTTTTATGATTAGTTAAATGGGTTTCTACCGATCAGTTTTAATTTGTCTTCAGGAATGATATTGATGCCAGAGGTATCATGATTCTTGATATCATGAATTTCAATAATTAATCATTTCCTTCAATGAAAATTTATTGACTTTTATCCATGATATTTTTGAAGTGATATTTACTTTGGAAAAATTTATTTCTTCGTTTAATGGTTAAATTATAATTTTTTCATTATTTACACTAATATATTGATTATTTAATATTTATTTATGATAGTGATGTTATTGATTAAATTACATTTGTTTTTAGTTAATAAAAATTCCATATTAATTACCACTTATCCAGTAATGATAGTCATGCTATTGAATAATTGAATTTTTTTTTGTTATTTACCTTACATAAATTATTAAGAATTTTCTTATCAGGATTGTTAAATTATTTAAATGTCATGTGTGTCAGTTCTTTATATTACAATTTTATTTATGCATATTTATTCATGATATATTCCACTGTACATAACCATTACTGACCATTTGAGATCACCCAAAAATTTTTGTTCATATGAATCATGGAAGTGTATTATGAATGATATTCAAGGATATTCTTGAAGAAGTAATGTTATTTTCAAAAAAGGTTATATAGTAATTTGTGTCTACAAATTTAATTTGGGAATCATGTATGTGTATAGTTTTAAAATACTACTAATCTATTTGGAATCCCGTTATTAAATTAATTAAATATTATTACAATTAAATTATGTATAACACCATGTATATGGTTCTGGGTTTGGGGACATTATTGAGCTTTCATCTCATCATAAGACTCAATGAAACATCCATTAAACTTTAATTACATGATTATCCCATTGAAACAGAACATGTTCCATGAAAATATATTTGAAAAAATCATGACACATAAGAATAAAGAGTAAGGATGATATGATTAAAAAATACCCATAATGGATAATATGTAAAATAATTGGTTGTTTACACTGATGAATGGAAAATACATCAAAAGGTTACTAAAAACATTTTTGAGGAAAATAACCAAATCATGTTGATTGTTTTTAAAACAAAATATTCAAAAAAAATATTTTAAAATTACATTTCATTGAAAATAAACTTTGAATCATATAATGTATACTTTAATACAAATATTTTTCATGAAGGCAAGATAATCTGTACATGTTGTAAATTAAAAAGAAACATTATTTTCAAAAATCATTTATAGGCTGTCAAAAGAGACACATTTGGAAAAAAATATGAAACAAAAATTTTATGTAATTTTTAAATAAGGCCCATGATATTTTAAAATAGATTTAGTATATCAATATGTTATGAAAAGAACTTTTATTATGTAAAATTTTTAAATAAGGAAATGGACTAGAAAGATTCCTGATCTATATGATAGTACAATATTAGTATCACATACAACAAATATTCATGATATTTCATTAATAAATAATGGATAAAATGAAATTTAAACATGATGAATACATTCATAACCAGAGTATAATAAAATAGTTAGGGCTAAATAAAATAAAATCACATTATTTCCTCTAAAAACCTTCATCATAAATAATCTAGAAAATAAACGTGATTATAACACAAAGCCTTTACGATTATGGTAAATTAACTATTATAATCTCCCTGAATGAAAGAATTAAAATTGAACATAAAATGTTATAAAATATAAATATATTAATTATAATACATTTCAAAGGATACTATATACAACAAATAAAATAATATGGGTGTATATCAATAAATATGTGTCCCAATGAAATGGAATTTTAGATAAAAACCCCATACAAAGTTCATATCATTGAATTGTGAGTTAATAAATTAATGAATTGTGTGAAACCAATGAAAATGCACATAAAATTATAAATATAGTTATATAATATTATATTTCATTTCACAAAAAATCATATAATATCAAAGACAACAGAGATGTAATATTACCCAATGAAATATATAGAGTTATATAACCCCTTACCGATTGGTAATATACTTTTAAAATTCATAGAATTGAAATAAATAAAATTGAAATATAAAATACCATGATTTATGAGGTATTAATTATATTAATTCTAAAATTGTAGTACATTCACCATAAATAAATATAGGTGCATAGGAATAAATATTCATTAATTAATGGAAATCAAGATGAAATGCCTCAATGTTGTGGTAATCTCGAGATCCAATCGTATTGAAATAGATAAAACCATATGGATATGTAAATTAGAATATTTTTCTTGAAAATAATTAGATAATACTTTCATGGGTTGTATTTATGACACACAATAAACGTAAATGGTGAATATAGAAAATATATTATGGAAACAAAAACGAGATGAGAACCACATACCTCCAGTCTATACATTCCACATATGCGTTTAAGTCATGTATAATAATAATATATCAATTATGTGATTTCTTAATAACCATTTACAATTTTAATTCATCATCCTTATATCATTTTTTATATTTATATTAATTTAATATTTCAATTTTTAATCATTTAAGTCCATGTCATGTTTGTTGAGGACATTTGGTACATATTTTAAAAACAACAATGATATGTTGAAAATTGGAAAGTGGGAATTGATCCATCATCTCTAGAATAATAATCAGAAAATGGAAATTATTTTTATGAATCAATTATACTTTTAAATCAAGCCATGAATGATTTTTATGAAAAATGAATTATGTTCTGATCATGAAGATGGTATGTTGTGCATACATATGAGAATTTATTTCATTTCCCAATGATCATTATGTAAAGAAGGTATTTATTATGTTATTTATAAATAATTAGCATAAGATCATAAGTATTATATGAATTCATTAAATATATTTATATTTATTATCCATTTGATGTCGTAATGAAAAATAATCACATCGCTTCCTGGAGATATTAGTATATATGTACAAGAAAATTATATTATCATCATTAAATGATTGTGAAGGTAAAAAATATGTGATATATTATATATTGGGAATAATAAATATGTCATTAATATCATAAATAACTATTAAATCCATTATCATAAACACCCTTGAGAGGAAAATATGGAAAACATATTCCATCCCATGAGTAAGAGGTTGTCCACCATAAGCATGATTGATAGTTTAATTTACAATTTTATGGAAGCAAATATGGATTTTTTGTAATTACATTAAAATAATAAAATAAAATAGAATGTTCAATTAAAAATGATACATCTTATTCAGATTACCTTTTCAAGTTTGCATTAAAATCAATTATAGAAGGATATAAATAATAAACTAAGGATTATATGATTTTATTAGGGAATATATAATGGTTTTTTTAATTTAATTTATTATAATAAATCATTGATGGTCTGAATAGGAAAAGAGAGCATGAAAACTTTAATAAGTAGGGGAGATGACACACATGAAATTTGTTAGCTGAAATACAAATATCCCAGTTTTACACAATAAAAAAGGATAAAAATTGCAATTTTATTTTGAATTATTTGAAATAATTTATATAAATGTCTATAAAATATAATTTAGAAAAGTTTTTTCATAATTTATATATTATCTTTTTTGTTTATCCCCATAGAAAACCTATTTCCCCCTTAACCACAGTAAAATATTTTTACTATTTCTAGTATTTCTTCTAAAAAATAAGTCATACATATTATATAATATAAATTATTCTGATTAAGAAACGTTAATCCATGTTATAAAATTCAATTTATATAATGGTCTAAATTTACCTTAAAATAAATCTCACAAAAGTGATAAAGAAACCATTTTTCAAGAACTATTTTTTTCAGACATAAGATGATCTTATAAAACGTAGTAACTGTAAAGACCCGTAAAATTCAAGGAAAATTTTTTTCTTAATTTTCTTTAGAATTTTACAAGAGCGCAGTTTCAGACGGCACCTGATTCCGAGGCCCGGAGTGCCCGGAATTAATTTCCGAAGTTTGGCTCGGGTACGTTCAGTGAACGAACGAGCGGGAATTCCTAACTTTTGATCCGGTGCTCGGAATTGAAATCCGAGGGCACCGATGAACTCGCAACGCCGATATTCGTTTAATGAGACCTTTTCGGGAGTTGCGTTTGTTGCGGATTGAGAGTTACGTTTTGGGGTTTTTCAGTTAAGTTAAATAAAATTTGTGTAATACAAATTTTATTTTTTAACTTTTTTTTTAAAACCTATCTAAGGTGGTTGGGAGTGGGACCCACACCCACTTAACCTCCCTTGGGAGGATTAAGTGTGGTGGGGCCCACACGAACCCCCCACCTTTTCAACTCCCCACTCTCCCTCTTAATGGCTTGATAACTTAACTTCTTATTAATTATACAACTCTTGTATATTAAATAAGTGAGTTAATTTTGGGAGTTAACTCTTTTGAATTTCAAACTTTTGAAATCCTTTTGAGTTGTGTGTTAATAAAATAAGTGGTATTCTTATTTTATTAAGAGTTCTTTGTTTGTCTTTGGAGAGCTCTCCCTTGATCTCCAAGCTTTGACGAAGAACCTTCGAAGAGCGAAGAACGCGAAGAACGTCGTTCTTCAACGAAGAACTTCTCCGCCGAAGAACACGATCCATCCGCGACGCCGTATCCGCGACGCGACGTACTTCTTCCGCGTCATCCCTTCCGCGTCGGTTTTCCGCGACGAACGCCTTCGATAACAACTCTTCCTCCGACGTCAAAGGAATCGACACCAATATTCCACGACTCCGCCATCGTGTGATTATCAAGAACGCCGCGACTCCTTTCTTCGTTCACCGTGACAACGAAGGGGACGCCATCTCTTCTTCGGACAACCTTCGTCGGCAAACGAAGATCCGCCATCGTCGTGTCTCTTCGGGCGTAGCACTTCGTCAACGGATTTGACGAACGACGACCGCGACACCCGACCTCCGCGACGCCGTCTTCCGCGGAGCGTAGCGGAACCTTTGAATCCTAAACCCGAGGTAGGGGTTGTTGGTTCATTATTTCTTTATTCTTTTTCCTTGAACGTGGATCTCGCATGTCTAACTTGATGCTTGATTGTTTAAGTTGCGTTATTAATTTAACGTGAGGGGGCCGGACCGCACGAACACGGCCGAACCCCCCTCCAACGATCTTGTTTGTTCATGCGGGTGGAAGCAAGTAGCGTGGTGCCGTCGCACCACGCGGATGATCGTACAATTAATTTACGTGGCGCCGTCGCGCCACGCCGGGGGAAAATCTTCAAGAACGCGACGCCGTCGCGCCGCGTTGAAAAGAATCGAAGCACGGCGAAGGGGCGCGGTGCCGACGCACCGCGCCGGATGACGAACGCCGCGGCCGGTTCCGGGCCGCGGCGGAACGAGAAGACCGCGGCCGGTTCCGGGCCGCGGCAGGACGAGGAGACCGCGGCCGGTTCCGGGCCGCGGCGGAAGGGAAGACCGGCGGCCGGGCCGCCGGCGTCGGAAGCCGAAGAGGGGACCGGAAATTCCGGTCCCGTTGGAGATAACCGGCCGGCCGGCTGGCCGGCCGGACGCCGTTAAACCGGGGAATTAATTCCCCGGCCGGCTGGCAAAACCCCCCCTCTTAAAGAGGGGGGGCGTTCTTTTTTTAAAAAAAGAGGAGGGGGCCGGCTGCCCCCTCGGTTCGCTCCAGCAGGCCCCCCCACGTGGGGGGGGCTTCTTTAAAAACAAAGGGGCCGTGCCCCTTTGTGCCGCGCAGCGCGCAAAAAAAAAAAGCCGCGGGGCTGAGCCCCGCGTGCGCCGCCAGGCGGCCCGCCGCCGCCGCCACGCGGCCGCCGCCGCCGCCACCGTGCGCCGCCGCGCGCCGCCACCGGCCGCCGCACCGCCGCCGCGCGCCGCCACCGGCCGCCGCACCGCCGCCGCGCGCCGCCACCGGCCGCCGCACCGCCGCCGCGCGCCGCCACCGGCCGCCGCACCGCCGCCGCCCGCCGCCGCCGTCCGCCGCCGCCGGCCGCCGCGCCGCCCAGGGGGGGGGTCGGGCCGGGTCGGCCCGGACCCGGACCCCCCCATTTCGGACCAGATTCGGTTTTTCGCTCATAACTTGAGCCTCGGACCTCCGAATGACGAGCCGTCTGCGGCAACGCGATCCTTGGATCGAGACGGTCGTTTCGGTATATCGCACTCAAGGTTTCGGATTACTTTGAGTACGGCCGGGTTGGTTCGTTCACGGAACCAACCGGGCCTTCGGAGCGGAAACGCTCATATCTTGAGCTACGGACGTCCGATTGACGTACCGTCAGTCGCGTAGTGTTCCTCATAGTGAGACGGATCTTTTGGCATACTCCGCCCGAGGTTTGGACGCAGGTGGAGTACGGTCGGGTTGGTTTTGCCTTAAAAACCAACCGGGCCCCGGAGACGAAAATGCCAATAACTCACAGACCGGGCGTCCGATTGACGCGCCGTCTGTTTCGTTGACTTCCTCTTGATGAGACGGAACTTTTGACATACTCCGCCCGAGTTTTGGATACAGTTGAGATACGGCCGGGATTGGTTTCGCTCACGAAACCAACCGGGCCCCTGGGACGAAAAGGCTAATAACTCACAGACCGGGCGTCCGATCGACGCGCCGTCTGTTGCGTTGAGACCCCTGTGACGAGACGGTTCTTTGAGGCACTTCTTCGCGGAACCTTGTGATACTTGGAGTATCGACCAGTAGTTCGTGGAGCGGACCCGTGGTACTTGACAGTGGTGGTGCGCTTGGATGCAGCAGCAGACCCTTGGCGGTTGAGCGCTTGGTTGTAGCGGCGGACCCGCGATACTCTACGGAGTGTGTGCGCTTGGTTGTAGCGACAGACCCGCGACGGTGGAGACGTGCGTGCGGAGTACGGAGACCGTGAAGCCGGCTGAGACCTGACGACTGCTTGACCGACTCGACTTGGAGTGAGTCGACTAGCCCAGTGGACGGAGCGCCGGTATTTGGCTGCAGACCCACGGCGGACGGAGCGCCAGGTAGATGGCAGCAGACCCGCGGTACTCGACAGGAGGAGTACCTCAGCAGGCTATCTGGGTAGCGCCCGGTATTTGGCGACAGACCCTCAGCGGACGGAGCGCCCGGTAGTTGGCCGCAAACCCGCAGTACTCGACAGGAGGAGTACCTCAGCAGTCCTAGGTTAGTGAGCGGCAGCCTCGGAGTCGTGACAGGACCACTGTACACTCTAGAGACGGAGCTCTTCAGCAGTTACGGTTTCGATAATGAAAATCCTGGTTTGAGCTGAGACTTTTGACCTTATGTTTACCTCATGATTGAGATGGGTCACTTGCTAACTTTGGTATATGTATGGGCATATACCCGGGTAGTGGTTATCCGTTGATTTCACAATTCTTGTGTTCCTCATGATTGAGATGGGTTACTCGATAACTTAGGTATATGTATGGGCATATACCTAAGTAGAAGTTATCTGTTGAGATCTTCTTTGTGGTTATCCTTGTTGGTTTAGTGAGACCTTGAGGGTCTCGGGGTCCTTACTGAGTATCGTTATACTCACCCCTGCACGGGCTATGCCCGCACCTCGTTGTGTTGGTTGCAGACGACGGACAGTGCTGACAGAAGCCGAATGTTCGAGGACTAGACAGTACCTGGAGGTGGACTACACGACGAGGCGGTACCCGGAGGCAGACCACTGGACAGGACATACTCGGAGCAGACGGCGGGACCCGAGGAGCAGAGGAGCTATCTGTACCCACCCTTCAGGTGGGATTTCCAGAGGACATCTCAGCGTAGCAGATTTACTTTTCAGTCGCTGTTTTCCCTTTCGAGTTGTACTTTACAGCTGGGCTTGTATTTCCGGCCCTTTTTACTTTTCAGCTCTTCTTTTGTACTTAGTGTTTTTACTTCCGCTTGTACTCTGTGGTGCTTGTTTTCTTTTTTTAAAGGCAATGCCTTCCCAGTTATCGGGATTTTACGCCTTTGGTGCTAGTCGCCAGCCCCTGGCCTATGGAAGGCGGGCTTGGGGTAGTCACGGCACGGGCCCCGAGGACGGGTCGTGACAAATTGGTATCAGAGGAGTTCGGTTCTACCGCAGAACTTATAACCCTGATGTTTCTTTCTGTGAAGCAATAGTGTTTAGAGTACCGAGTGTGGTTTTCAGTTCAGGGAGTCCAGTGTTGGTGCGGGCGGCCGACGTATCCATACACCAGGACCCTGACAACTGATTTCCGACTTGGTGCACGAAAACACTGATTGCGTGTGTGTTTTCAAAAGTTTTTCCCCTTAAAACAGCTCAAACCAGGTCAGCTCACCAGGTATAATCGTTTGATCGTGTTACGTTGTTTCTTTCAGGATGGCCCCACGACGGCAGCCAGCTAGGGTTCCGAGAATCGAGCGTGACGACAGCCCACCGAGCGACGAGGCTTCGGTGCAGGGCCCTTTTTCAGTAGTGGCACCGGCGGTAGCTTTACCCGCCGAGCCCCCGATGCTTCCAGCAGCAGCCGCTGACGATGCACGTCGCCTCAGCGCACTGCATAAGTTTCAGCACCAGCGACCGCCCAGGTTTCGCGGGGAGACGGATCCCCAGGCAGCAGAGGACTGGCTGGAGGCAGTAGTACGAGTGTTTAGGCTAGTGAGGACACCAGCAGACCTTATGGTGATCCTCGCTGCGAGCCTACTACACGCAGCAGCAGGACGATGGTGGAGCCTGATGCTCCAGGTGCACGATGAGGCGTCTCTTCTCTGGACGGACTTCGAGAGCCTCTTCCGCTCTGAGTTCGTCCCGGCCACCCTCCGAGCGGTGCGCATCCAGGAGCTTCTACAGCTGCGGCAGGGCAGCATGACGGTCGCTCAGTACGCGGCGAGGTTCACCGATCTCTCGCGCTACTCGACCGACATGGTACGGGACCCATTCTTCAGGGCCCGGACCTTCGAGCAGGGTTTGAGACACGAGATCAGGGCATCGCTGATCTCCCTCAGCATACCGACTCAGACAGGAGTACTGGAGCGGGCACTTCTGATCGAGAGTTTCCTTGCTGAGTCTACACCAGCACAGCAACTCACCGCAGGGCGACACGTGGCAGAGTCATCTGCAGCAGGTAGCCGACAGATGACTCAGGGTTCCAGGCAGAACAGACCTACCGGTGGCCGACTGCACGACTCAGGCTCAGTTGTACGGGGAAGCCGGGGTGGAGTCAGAGCCAGGCGTGCCGAGAGTGGGCAGTGTTACTCCTGTGGCGGGATTGGTCACATGGCTCGTGACTGTCCGACCCGCCATGCTGATGATCAGCAGTTAAGTGAAGAACCTCCCAGGCAGAGGCAGAGGTTCGACCGTGGCGGTCCGCAGGGAGGAGGCGGACGAGGCAGAGGAGCTGGACGAGCAGCTGGTGGTGGGCGACGCTTTGAGGCTCTTCCACCACCACCACCAGGAGGACCACCCCGACCGCAGGGGAGAGCTCAGCTTCAGGCAGCCGAGGTCTTCGATCATGGAGCTCTGGGAGCCAGTGGACAGGAGCAGAACTAGTGGATACGTCCTTAGTACTTCCGGTTCTTTGTTGCTTTTGTGTAGCGTCTTGTATTATGAGCTGCAATAATAAAAGACGCATACCTTTGTGATGTTTTCTTTCCTGTCCTCTTTTGTGATGTTACTAAGAGGTTCCAGTTGACTGTTGACTTGACCCTCACTTGTGAGACATCTACTGGAGGAGACCAGTTACTACACACTGATGCCGACAGTGTGACTCAACCCTTGGAGGCGAGAGTAACGGTTGGATCTCTTAGTAGTAGCGTCGAGGCCTTACGACGTCATCCTTGGTATGGATTAGTATCATCCATGTTAGGATTGACTGTTTTAGGCAAAGAATGTGGTTCATCCAGGGGATGAGACCAGGTTTCTCTTTTCGGCAAAGAAGAAATCTTGCAGCTCTTGTGGGACCAGAGATGGTCCGGGCCACGTCAAAAGAGGTCCATGTCATCCAGGAGCGGGTCCTACATGGACGATCGATTCCTCTTGTGCGCAACAGATGGCGGCACGGGAATCTCCAGGAGAGCACTTGGGAGCGGGAGGCTCAGATGCGTGCTCAGTATCCTCTTTTTTGTTTCCCTAGTTTTTGATGTAGCTTTACGGGGACGTAAAGCCCGGAGGTGGGAGTAATGTAAAGACCCGTAAAATTCAAGGAAAATTTTTTTCTTAATTTTCTTTAGAATTTTACAAGAGCGCAGTTTCAGACGGCACCTGATTCCGAGGCCCGGAGTGCCCGGAATTAATTTCCGAAGTTTGGCTCGGGTACGTTCAGTGAACGAACGAGCGGGAATTCCTAACTTTTGATCCGGTGCTCGGAATTGAAATCCGAGGGCACCGATGAACTCGCAACGCCGATATTCGTTTAATGAGACCTTTTCGGGAGTTGCGTTTGTTGCGGATTGAGAGTTACGTTTTGGGGTTTTTCAGTTAAGTTAAATAAAATTTGTGTAATACAAATTTTATTTTTTAACTTTTTTTTTAAAACCTATCTAAGGTGGTTGGGAGTGGGACCCACACCCACTTAACCTCCCTTGGGAGGATTAAGTGTGGTGGGGCCCACACGAACCCCCCACCTTTTCAACTCCCCACTCTCCCTCTTAATGGCTTGATAACTTAACTTCTTATTAATTATACAACTCTTGTATATTAAATAAGTGAGTTAATTTTGGGAGTTAACTCTTTTGAATTTCAAACTTTTGAAATCCTTTTGAGTTGTGTGTTAATAAAATAAGTGGTATTCTTATTTTATTAAGAGTTCTTTGTTTGTCTTTGGAGAGCTCTCCCTTGATCTCCAAGCTTTGACGAAGAACCTTCGAAGAGCGAAGAACGCGAAGAACGTCGTTCTTCAACGAAGAACTTCTCCGCCGAAGAACACGATCCATCCGCGACGCCGTATCCGCGACGCGACGTACTTCTTCCGCGTCATCCCTTCCGCGTCGGTTTTCCGCGACGAACGCCTTCGATAACAACTCTTCCTCCGACGTCAAAGGAATCGACACCAATATTCCACGACTCCGCCATCGTGTGATTATCAAGAACGCCGCGACTCCTTTCTTCGTTCACCGTGACAACGAAGGGGACGCCATCTCTTCTTCGGACAACCTTCGTCGGCAAACGAAGATCCGCCATCGTCGTGTCTCTTCGGGCGTAGCACTTCGTCAACGGATTTGACGAACGACGACCGCGACACCCGACCTCCGCGACGCCGTCTTCCGCGGAGCGTAGCGGAACCTTTGAATCCTAAACCCGAGGTAGGGGTTGTTGGTTCATTATTTCTTTATTCTTTTTCCTTGAACGTGGATCTCGCATGTCTAACTTGATGCTTGATTGTTTAAGTTGCGTTATTAATTTAACGTGAGGGGGCCGGACCGCACGAACACGGCCGAACCCCCCTCCAACGATCTTGTTTGTTCATGCGGGTGGAAGCAAGTAGCGTGGTGCCGTCGCACCACGCGGATGATCGTACAATTAATTTACGTGGCGCCGTCGCGCCACGCCGGGGGAAAATCTTCAAGAACGCGACGCCGTCGCGCCGCGTTGAAAAGAATCGAAGCACGGCGAAGGGGCGCGGTGCCGACGCACCGCGCCGGATGACGAACGCCGCGGCCGGTTCCGGGCCGCGGCGGAACGAGAAGACCGCGGCCGGTTCCGGGCCGCGGCAGGACGAGGAGACCGCGGCCGGTTCCGGGCCGCGGCGGAAGGGAAGACCGGCGGCCGGGCCGCCGGCGTCGGAAGCCGAAGAGGGGACCGGAAATTCCGGTCCCGTTGGAGATAACCGGCCGGCCGGCTGGCCGGCCGGACGCCGTTAAACCGGGGAATTAATTCCCCGGCCGGCTGGCAAAACCCCCCCTCTTAAAGAGGGGGGGCGTTCTTTTTTTAAAAAAAGAGGAGGGGGCCGGCTGCCCCCTCGGTTCGCTCCAGCAGGCCCCCCCACGTGGGGGGGGCTTCTTTAAAAACAAAGGGGCCGTGCCCCTTTGTGCCGCGCAGCGCGCAAAAAAAAAAGCCGCGGGGCTGAGCCCCGCGTGCGCCGCCAGGCGGCCCGCCGCCGCCGCCACGCGGCCGCCGCCGCCGCCACCGTGCGCCGCCGCGCGCCGCCACCGGCCGCCGCACCGCCGCCGCGCGCCGCCACCGGCCGCCGCACCGCCGCCGCGCGCCGCCACCGGCCGCCGCACCGCCGCCGCGCGCCGCCACCGGCCGCCGCACCGCCGCCGCCCGCCGCCGCCGTCCGCCGCCGCCGGCCGCCGCGCCGCCCAGGGGGGGGGTCGGGCCGGGTCGGCCCGGACCCGGACCCCCCCATTTCGGACCAGATTCGGTTTTTCGCTCATAACTTGAGCCTCGGACCTCCGAATGACGAGCCGTCTGCGGCAACGCGATCCTTGGATCGAGACGGTCGTTTCGGTATATCGCACTCAAGGTTTCGGATTACTTTGAGTACGGCCGGGTTGGTTCGTTCACGGAACCAACCGGGCCTTCGGAGCGGAAACGCTCATATCTTGAGCTACGGACGTCCGATTGACGTACCGTCAGTCGCGTAGTGTTCCTCATAGTGAGACGGATCTTTTGGCATACTCCGCCCGAGGTTTGGACGCAGGTGGAGTACGGTCGGGTTGGTTTTGCCTTAAAAACCAACCGGGCCCCGGAGACGAAAATGCCAATAACTCACAGACCGGGCGTCCGATTGACGCGCCGTCTGTTTCGTTGACTTCCTCTTGATGAGACGGAACTTTTGACATACTCCGCCCGAGTTTTGGATACAGTTGAGATACGGCCGGGATTGGTTTCGCTCACGAAACCAACCGGGCCCCTGGGACGAAAAGGCTAATAACTCACAGACCGGGCGTCCGATCGACGCGCCGTCTGTTGCGTTGAGACCCCTGTGACGAGACGGTTCTTTGAGGCACTTCTTCGCGGAACCTTGTGATACTTGGAGTATCGACCAGTAGTTCGTGGAGCGGACCCGTGGTACTTGACAGTGGTGGTGCGCTTGGATGCAGCAGCAGACCCTTGGCGGTTGAGCGCTTGGTTGTAGCGGCGGACCCGCGATACTCTACGGAGTGTGTGCGCTTGGTTGTAGCGACAGACCCGCGACGGTGGAGACGTGCGTGCGGAGTACGGAGACCGTGAAGCCGGCTGAGACCTGACGACTGCTTGACCGACTCGACTTGGAGTGAGTCGACTAGCCCAGTGGACGGAGCGCCGGTATTTGGCTGCAGACCCACGGCGGACGGAGCGCCAGGTAGATGGCAGCAGACCCGCGGTACTCGACAGGAGGAGTACCTCAGCAGGCTATCTGGGTAGCGCCCGGTATTTGGCGACAGACCCTCAGCGGACGGAGCGCCCGGTAGTTGGCCGCAAACCCGCAGTACTCGACAGGAGGAGTACCTCAGCAGTCCTAGGTTAGTGAGCGGCAGCCTCGGAGTCGTGACAGGACCACTGTACACTCTAGAGACGGAGCTCTTCAGCAGTTACGGTTTCGATAATGAAAATCCTGGTTTGAGCTGAGACTTTTGACCTTATGTTTACCTCATGATTGAGATGGGTCACTTGCTAACTTTGGTATATGTATGGGCATATACCCGGGTAGTGGTTATCCGTTGATTTCACAATTCTTGTGTTCCTCATGATTGAGATGGGTTACTCGATAACTTAGGTATATGTATGGGCATATACCTAAGTAGAAGTTATCTGTTGAGATCTTCTTTGTGGTTATCCTTGTTGGTTTAGTGAGACCTTGAGGGTCTCGGGGTCCTTACTGAGTATCGTTATACTCACCCCTGCACGGGCTATGCCCGCACCTCGTTGTGTTGGTTGCAGACGACGGACAGTGCTGACAGAAGCCGAATGTTCGAGGACTAGACAGTACCTGGAGGTGGACTACACGACGAGGCGGTACCCGGAGGCAGACCACTGGACAGGACATACTCGGAGCAGACGGCGGGACCCGAGGAGCAGAGGAGCTATCTGTACCCACCCTTCAGGTGGGATTTCCAGAGGACATCTCAGCGTAGCAGATTTACTTTTCAGTCGCTGTTTTCCCTTTCGAGTTGTACTTTACAGCTGGGCTTGTATTTCCGGCCCTTTTTACTTTTCAGCTCTTCTTTTGTACTTAGTGTTTTTACTTCCGCTTGTACTCTGTGGTGCTTGTTTTCTTTTTTTAAAGGCAATGCCTTCCCAGTTATCGGGATTTTACGCCTTTGGTGCTAGTCGCCAGCCCCTGGCCTATGGAAGGCGGGCTTGGGGTAGTCACGGCACGGGCCCCGAGGACGGGTCGTGACAGTAACTAATAATCATCAATATGTTAATTTTATTTATTACTTATAGTTATATTATATATACATATAATTTAAATAATTCCTAATTTGGGGGTATTTTATTAAATTATAAATAAAAATTATTATTCACTGGCATAGAATTCTATAAAAATGAGTTTCAAGATAAAAAATTAACTTTTACTAAATTAGAGTAAAAAATTAAATACAAATTTAATTAATAGTATTAATTTAAATAAATAATACATAATTTATTTGAAACAAATAAAAATCATATTTATAATTTTAAATTAATAAATCTATAGTAAATAAATTAATATTTTTAAAAATTATGAATGTTTTAATATTCAATTAATAATAAATATTTTCTAAATATTCTTAAAATACCACTTTAAAATAATTCTGATATGCTTGTAAAAAAATTCATTAATTTTATCCAAAATATTTCTGAAATTTAAGTAATGTTATAATAATATTTTATCAAAAAATTATTTTTGATGAAAATGTATTCATTATGAATAAAATTACATTACTAAAAAATGAGTGCTTATTTACAATGATTTTATAAATGTATTTCAATTTATTTTGAAATTTTTATATATATTTCATAAATTAGTTAATAATATTCATAATCTATAATTTAATGTGTAGGTTATAATGGTCATGTATTATGTTGGACATTTACATTCTATCAAACATAATGTTCTTATATTAAAATCATGGGGCTGGTTTTATAATTTAAAAAAATATTCCAAAATGAGTGTAAGTAATGGTGGAAGGGATTTGGTAACGGAATTTTTTAACCAAAATTAATTGATGGTGTGAATAAGAGTGGAGTGGGGGTGTCCTTATATAAGTTGGGGAGAAGTCAAACTAGGAATTTTGGAATAGAACAGGTTATACCTACATTTTACATATTCCAAAGGGTTCCAAAATGTATCATTACGAGTTAATATATTATATATGGTCAAAACATAGTTGTAAAATATATTTTGCAGAAGTGTTTATGTCATTTTACCCCTTATCTTTTTAGTTTAACCCCACGGTAAACAAATTTTATCCTTAACCACAATAAAATATTTTCAATATTTTAAATATAAATTATGAAAAAAATAATGTTAGACTTATTAAATGTTAAAAAAATATTTTTTTAAATATGGAATCCTTCTTATCCTATTTAACTCACTAAAATTACGGATTTAAATTAAAAAAAACCCGCAGATGGGAGAAAAATGTTGTTTGTCATGAAATTTATTTTTCAAGAATAAGAGGATATTATATTTTTTTTTTTTACCGCAAATCCCAAATTTGAAATTCAAAAACAGAGAACCGAGTCAAACTAGAAAATAAAAACCCTGCATCGAACCAAACACCACCGTACCACCTCGAGCCACGAGATGTCGAGATGTCGAGATGTCGAGATGTCGAGCCGAGGCACCTCGAGCCACGCCCCGGAAACACCATTGACCTCGCCGTCTTCAAATCACAAATTCACCTTCTAATCGGACCGAACCGAAATTCCAAAGCCAGAACCTCCTTCGGGATCAAACCATTCGAAACAAACATCATGCACAAAAAAGAAACAAACCCAAGCCATCGACGAGAAGCCTGCAGCGCCATGACCTTCGTAGACCCAACATCCCTAAACAAACAAAACGAACAGCAAGCAAACCATTGTTAAACAAACCCATTCCATCGATATGAACTGCAACAAACTCCTGAAACAGCTACAGCAAGATCGAAGATAATGAAGGGCGCGCTTCCTGGAAAACCGACGACCAGACAAACAGCACATCCCAAAGCCTCTTGAAACAGAAAGAAGCCAGAGCAGTGTTTGAAGTGGTGGGGTCTCCACGAAGAAGCTCATCCTCGCCCGGAACCACCAACCCCGGCTGTCGAATCCACCACGAACACGGTCGAGATCTTGGGACACCAGCACGATTCAACCTACACATCCCAAACCTCCCCGAGAAAACCAGCGCACCGGACCAAAGTGGGGTCGGAAACGCGGTAACCGGAATGGAAGAGCAGAGGAAAAACCGATGGGGCTTCAACAGAGATTCAAGACCGCATACAGAGGAGCGAGAGATCGGGGGAAGAAAGGATCAAGAGAAAATGCGAGAGGGAGGAAGAAGAAGAGCGGGAAAGATGGGAGGGGATGAAGGAAAGAGGGGAGGGGGAGACAACGCAGGAGAAGCAACGCGCAGGCCTCCCCCACCGAAATGCCGCCGAAGGAACCCTAGATCGGGGAGAAGTGAGAGCGAGGCCGCTGAGAGGCAATCCCTCCTTCTTTGTGAATAGATAAGAGGATATTATATTAAATCTATAATAAATAATAGACATTATGTGAATATAAATTAATATTTAATATACAAATATCATTTTAATCATTCCTCATTAGGGGTTATTTAAATTATCTAAACATTTTGAAAGTTAAAACAATTATTGGATTATTACATATTTATGCCCAAAAATAATCATATACTAAAATAGAGTATAAATATTATTCAATTGAAATAAATTTGGTTAAATTAAACTAATGAATAATTATGTATATTTCAAAAAAATTCAAATAATAATGATGAATTTTAATAACATAATTTAGGGAAAATAAATGACAGTTTAATAAAAAATGTTATATATAACTATTTTTTAAAAATTCAACATTCTCAAAAATAATACAATAATTTCAAACAAAATTTTGTTTTATTTTGAGGTTTAAAAAATTATGTTCATTTTATCAAATTATGTTTATGAAAATTATATAAATAAATTTTATAATTATCTTACCCAAAATAAAAAAATCTTTATTGATGGAAATTTATTTTTGATGATTAAAACGAAACTATTATGTATTAAGTGATTATTTAATAAACATTGAGCAATAAATTTAAATTTATTACGAAATATTTATTAATATATTTCCTAGATAAGTTAATCCTATTTATACCCCCTAATTTAATGACTATGTCATACCAGCCAAATATTTTATGGGTCATTCAAGCTCAATGTTGTGTGTCATATACATGATTGAACATAATATTAGATTTTTAATCCTCAGGGTGGTGCATTAAGGATAAAACAAATCCAATGACCTGGAGGGTGTCAAAATTCTTTGAACCAAATAATACTTCAATTCCTACAATGGATCTATATTACAAACCAAAAAAGAGATAAGCCCATTGATTCACTATCAAGGCCTCACACTCCCTTGCCTTGTGGTTGAACCTACCAAAATTTCATATCACTCAATTTAATGGGATATTATTTCAATGTAATACCATATAATCCTATTCCATTATCTAAAAAAAATTAATCTTTGAGGTTTTAGGTTCACTGTCAACATTCTCCCACTCGATCAGATGAGATAGATCCTGGTGATACTTCTTTATTTAGGTAACATGGAACACATCATAGATTAAATTAAAACATGTTGGTAATTCTAGGTAACAATTCATCTTCCTATGTTACTATACCTTCTTAAAACATCTGATATAATGGGGTTATATTTTTCCTTTCAGGCCAAAAATTTTCATTAGAAATGGTGGGATTCTAGGAACATCCTTGTCACATTCCTCAAATTTAAATGGATGATAACAATGATATGTATCTGATTTATGTTGAATATGATCAAATATAAATATAATCATTACCGATTTTATAATATATGTCATCTTTTAAAAAAATCTCAGTATAAAAAAGTATTGGTATCCAACCACTTCGAAAAAATAGGTGATCTATACTGTCTCCCATACAATTTATTATACAGGAAAACCCTAATTAAAGCTTGTGAACCAATATTTAGGGAAAAAATATATAGGTTGGACGTTTCTCTCATGATCCACTAAAGTCTAGCACACATTCGAAGAGCATGACTTCAAATTCTACAGGGCAGATCAGTATGGGTATCAATTTGGGGATGATAGGTCATGGAAAACCTCAATTGGGATCCCATCCCCATATACAATCCACTACTAAAATAGGATGGTATGTGAGGGACCTAATATTATCTGATAGATTATGCACTCCATAAAAACTAATGACATGCATCATTTACAAGTGCCTATGAGGCTTAACTGTCATTGACTTTGTGATAGGATGGAAAAGTGATGACTTTGTGAGTTGATTAATAACCAACAAAATCATATCCCTAAAACTAGGAGTCTGAGGTATCCCAATTAAGAATTCCACAGATATATAATCCCATTTACATTTTAGAATTTGTTAGGGTTGTAACAAACTAGTAAACCTTCCATCTTATTTCTCATAAATATAAACAATCCATTCAAAAAATATAAAATCAATAAAATTATTTCTAGTGGCCAGTGCTGACATATTAGGTCTTGATACATATAGTTAGATCTAGGATTCAAATAACAATTATAAATGTTTTCATTATCCCTTATTCCTCTCTCTAGTATACAAGAATGTCAATTTCATATGATAAGAATAAAACCCCATCGAGTGACTAAGAGAACTCACAATCTAATTATAATCTTATAATCTATTGATGATCCAACATATGAATAAGATATGAATACCTATAAAATACCATTATTGTAGAATATTTCATTAAATAAGATAATTAAAAACCACTCTTATACTTATTGCTTCACAACCAGAGTTGGTAATTTTATAATCAATTAGTTTATGACCATCCTTTCATTTCTAGGGGTTTCTGAAATATCAAAGTCTATGGTATCAAGATAACCTACCTAATTTATCCTTCTCATGTTTAGATCCATATAAGTGAAGATATAATTCAGATGATTTTTGTTTAAAGTCAATGTAAAACTCTCCTCATAGTTGAAATCATACTATGTATTAATAGCCTACAAAACTGCTGCTAACTTGAGATAATTAATGTGGTAGGTCATCCCATGAGGGTTAACTTGAAGAGACCAATAAGGAAAAACTAGTCATCTCTGAAATGTAATAAAAAAGTATGTACCTAAGGCATCACAGTATAAATCATATTCTTGGATTGTATCATGATGGATCAAGACAGAAGATAAATTCTATCACTTCTCCAACTCCCCAAAAAATATATTTCACTAATAACCACATTAAAAATTCACATTGTTATGAGTTAACTATATAATAGGGGAGGTAGTCTTGATGAATTTATAAAACAATATCATATAATAATAATTTAATCTCATTAAACTCTAGATCTATCAAATTTTCTAGATAACTAAAAAGACAATGACACCTAAATCATATTATGATTTGCTGGTAAATCCTTATAAAGAATCACATGGACTAGAAATTTTACCTTTTAATTTCCTTTCTAATATTCTAATAGATTCTCTTATAGATGATTCCCTTTAATTATTCCAAAGATGATATTCAAATACCCTATATGATCCTCGTTTAATATGAAATAAACTAGGATGATGTCCGAAAAAATGACCACAAATGAATCAAATAATTGATGGAATATTAAAGTCAATAAATATATTAATATTTTAAGAGATTTAATTAGGCCACATGGAATGATATGAGACTCATATTTCAAATAACTACTATTTAACCCCTTATTATGAATATTTTCCTCATTAATCCATAACTGTTGGTACACAGATCAAAGATCAATTTGAAAATTCCATCCGGATACTTAATGTAGATGAAAATGTTCATCAATACAAGGGAATATATATTTATTACTATATTTTAAAGTGATTGGTTTCTAAAAATAAACCCAAAATCAAGGATTCTAGTCTACCCTATTTACAACAAGTAATGGTGATTGTAAAGATGAAAATATAGAATGCATAAATACATTATCAAAAAGAAGCCTATATTTAAACATTAATTCATTCAATTTAATTTATCCCATATGATATAATTGTTGGGAAATTGACCTCATTCCATGTAGTAAAATGGTAGTAAATTTGGAATACTAATGAATAATAAAACAAGTGAAATAGATTATAATTAAATTTATAAACTCAATCACCACAAATGAGGAGTGCCACAACGACATAAATCAATAAAATAATAACATTTTTGACAATTTACATAATATCATCTCATAAATAGGGTCAATGAGACCTAAAATCCATGTTCTATGATATCACACACCCTAAATGAGATGAGTGACTCCACCATAAGAAAGAAAATAGATGTGATGCTGATAAGAATCAATTTAGTATTTATATATAATCATTCAATCCATGAAAATGATGAGATCAAATATATCAATATCAAGAAGTGGAAAATACCACATTATTTCATGGTCAGCAACAAACACTGAATAGTTGGGACATCTAAACCCCTCATCTAAATTCTTTCCTAAAAGAGTATAATGTTTTACCATGAGAGGACTAAGATCCAAATTCCTACTCAATAGGTTAATAATCATGTATTTGATAAAATAACGTGTTTCAAAAGTATAAAATAATTATATTACCACAAAATATGAAATTAACATTATACATCTAATGGTAAATAGAAATTCATATGAATCCTATAGAACACATTCCCATACATTTTTATGTCATGTATTATTATAATGTCTCATAATGACCTAAGAATCAACAATGTTAGGAAGTTGAGATCCATCTCCTTTTGAGGCATTTGATAAAAAATGAGAACCCTTGGTGATGGTTGATACAACTCAATTACTAAACGATACTCTGTTAGAAAACTTATAAAAATGTATTGTTATTACACATTCATGAAATGCCTTTAGTTACCCCTTATAATTGGTTTTCATATGTATTATTCTCCTATATATACATTTGATCAAATGACATTTCCCATTCATCTTTTGTGAATGATTTTCCATATCTCAGTGATGGTAATCCTGATTCCCCTTCTAATAGGAAAATGAAGTTGGAATACATCCAATAATCACTGTTTCTTCAATGAGTCTTATATTTAATGATATATCCATCTACACAATATCTTTATTTTCAATAACCTCTATGATGGTGGGAATTCACATAATAACTTGTATTGACTAACTATTTTTCCTAAAAAACATCTTAATACTCCACGAGTTACAACAATCAGTAGAAAAAATCTCTAAATATAGATTTTCTAACTATGCAAACCATGTATCATTCTCCATGATGGGGTTGATATCCCTAATCCATAGTAACAAACTCATGTTCTCTCTCCACACATAGTATATTATGATAGAAATTTTTATGGGTGAATATTTTTAATGTGGTCTATGTGATATATTTGTGAAAATTGGATTTAATAAAAGATTCACACCACTTCCTTCATTTCCCATAAATCATATAAGTGGTGTATCCAACCGTGGATTCTTATAGGGTTTTTGGCAAGAGAAAAATCATATCAATACTCCGAATCCAGTCCATTTATTTATGTGTTTTCTTAATATATTGAATTTTAAATGTATGATATTTAGTTATGTTTAATACATTTTACACTTTATGTTCCAATTAAACATCTTATATATGGAAAAAGGACCTGATCATTCATATTTTTGCGTCAATGAATACTATTTCCACAATAAGATTCACCTCTGGGGATCTCTCTATCCTCTTCACTAATATTCTAAGATGGACTTCTTGAAGGATCTATATTCTATTAAACAATGAGGCCAAAAACCACATTGAAGATAATTTTATTCCTTTATCAAAAAATTAATTTAGAAATTTGAAGCCTAATAGATAAAATCATAAAAAAAATATTCTATAGAACTACACAATTCCAATGGTAACAAGAGATTTTTTCTGAATATGAGCTATCTAGGAACACTCCCACACCACCTCTTGATTTCTGAAGTTCCTACGTCTAGTCTATCCATAACCCGCATACACAAGGAGGTGATATAAAATTATGGGAATTTGTAGTAATGAAACATGGAATTGATAAATATTTTAAAAAAATCAACCCATGTAAACTAATAATGTCACCAAAATTGGCCAATAAACATGATAGAATCACATTCATGATCACTATGGATTGGTGATAAGAACTTGCGTGTCATACAATGTAACATGGGTACAATTTCACCCTAAAAAAACTAAATTTATATTAAAAAATCACAGTGTCATATTAGATATTCAGAAAAAATCATATTTGAAAATAGGAATTCAAAAAAGGTAACATTGAAAAACATGATAATGTTTTCTATATGATAATGTTGAAAAAAATAATATGGAACTCATATAAACATAACGATCCATATCCACATGACTATAGTTGACAAAAATCCCAATCCATTGGAGGGTAATAAGATAATATATATTCATCCTCTATATGATTCACATAACTTTAAATTTATCCCATAAAACAAGGTTTATAAATGCCTTGTTGAAAAACTGTGGTGTGGAAATTAATTCTCTATCCGGTGAAAAACATTAATTTATAAAATGTCTACATACATGAATAAATTATTCCTTGCATAGAATATATTCTCTAAACATTTCAAAAGTGATCATTTTTCATATAAAATCACTGGTTATATTTTGTTTTGAAAAGATTTAAACATACCAATGTGAAAACTAATTTGACATAACATCTATACATATGGAATATGTAAATTAATAAAGGATGATTTCGTGCATAAATATTCATTTCATGGGTAAATAATAATATCATTTAACCATACATGTAATGTATCCACACACCAGCCAATAGATTCTAATGAGCCTATACCTAAGTGGTAAAGGATCCTTCTGGGAATCCTAATGTCCCATGATCAAATATCAGTCGGGATGAATTTTGAGGGTACTAAAGCAACACTTTATTAGCATCGAATTGCAGCACATGTGGCACTCTAGCAGTGTAGGTACTATAGTAAGAATTATAGCAGTGATAATGCTATATCAGGTACAATAGTAGCCTGGGTAATGTAATAGTACTATTAACCAGTGGTCCATTTGGACCCTAAAATCAGCTTTCATGCCTGGTAATTTGGCTTTCATTCCCCTGGTATTTCAGGCTATGTAACAGGTACCCCTCTACCCATTCATAAAAGATGTATTTCCATTAATTATAAATTTGGGGCTTCATCCCCATCCTTTAAAAAACACACCAACCACTAGATATCCTTTAAATGATGGTTTACAAAACTCTATCCCACAATGGAACACTAGCTGATAAAATTGAATACTAATGTCTGTGAACCTACACCCCTTAGTGAGGGTGTCAACGAGTAACCACGATATCATATGAACCAACCCTAGTTATAATTTTATTCCCTGTGGGTCATATATATTGTGTTTTGTCTCATACCCCAATGTATCCCAATGTGTTTTGTATCATCATTACGTTTCAAAAGAAAATTCAAATTTCATATAACCATTACTATAGAGATGTAACACCACTTGTATTCATGAAAAATCACTTCCATTTCAAATCATCCTTTGCGGTATTCTATCAAATCCCCATTTAACTTTAAAAAAAAATTCAAAGATAATCCATTTTTTAAATAATTTCATTTCCATCACTTATAATTTTACATATCATGGATTAAAACACATCAATTTTACTATTTAAAACCCATATAAAATAAGAGAACATGAAACATTATAGGGAAAGGCGGTATGATAAATAAATAAACCTGAAGGATAACAAAGACCATATTTATTTAAATACTTGTGATGTGAGAGGAGGATATTTTGTTATTATGATTTTATACCTATAAAAATAAATCTGAAGAGTAAACTGTCAGCTTAAGCCACTAAATGAAGAAAACTAAATTCCTAAAATCCATACTGGAATACTCTTAATATGAAAAGTCATCCAAATAATGTTGAATGATATATTTAATTGAGGAAAATCAAGTCAAATTACAGATAAAAATCCTTACCAAGTCTGAATGGGGATAGAGTGACCACCTCGAAAAAGATCAGGTGGCCATTCATGAATTTATAATTTTAAAAAAACCTTCACAATTGCATGATTTTTACAGTAGTGTTCTTGTGGATTGGGAAAAGAGACTTAACACTGTGACTATCTATATCTTGGTGATGAAATATAATCTACTTGGGAAACTCTATGTCTTCCACAATGGATTTTTGAGGTCTCTCTATTCATTTTCAAGATGATGTCTACCATGTTTCCACACTAAAAACAATTTTTACACCATTCATGGTGAATAAGGATGTTATACACAGAAATATTAGAGGCAAACCATGACCTCCACAATTGTCTTAGGGATTCCAATTTTCAACAAAACGTCTAAAAACCAATTTTAAGACACCACACATCGCAAACCCTTCCAGAACCAAAATTAGAACACAAAAGGGATGAAATAAGAATATTATCTTGATCTAAAGCAATCACATTTCCACCCACATAAGATATTTTAATTTATACACATTCATATAGAGAAATCATAATACTAGAATCTATATTTCACCCGTACATAGCTATAGATACATCCCTTAGATCCTACTCTAGTCCCTCTATTTCACATAATGTTTAGGATACCTCATATTGGTTGACATATTCAAACAAACAAAACTAATGTCAAGGACCAATTTTAAATTGGCATAAAATCCTTCAAAAAATAAAAAAATCACAATATTATTTTTGGGGTGGATAAACCCATAAATTCTAGGGAACACCCATAATATACAGAAAGACATAAAAATAACCCCTATTTTCATCATTTTCAATTCATTTCATAGCTAACCTACACATATGTCCATTATAAGGCATTAATACTATTATAACTTGTGATAATGAAGGATAAAGAGTCACCCCGCATACTAATTAACTAGATTTGAGGATATAATGTAAAAAAAGGTTCCTTGTGTACCAACATAAAGAATATTATTCTCATAAATCCCAACACCTGTTCGGAGGAGGATAAGGAACCTATCCAAATATATTATATTCTTTTATTCCCTAAATCCATCCCTTTATAGGATCCATATGTCAGAAAATACACTTTTTGTCAATAACCTGAAAATTAGAGACAATGGAATCAACAATTGATGATATATATGTTTATTATTGACCTATAAATTTTATTAAAGTCACACAGGTCTAGGAAAATAATTAATTATTATTTTATCTTAATCTACACAAATGATAGTATATAAATTTTAAATATAAATTTGTTCAAACCATTAGGATAATTTTCAAATACCATAAAAAATAATCGCATCTATATTCTTATGTAATGTATTAGATTGAAAAGTATTCATCCATTAATACAATTCCATATCCTCCTAATAAATAAAATGGATAAATGAAAAAAATTAAATAACTATAGAAAAAAATCAAATTAATTGCATAATTATTTAATTAGGAAAAACCAATGAAAAAATAATTTAAAAATAGTAATTTTAAAACTATTCATATAATGGGGTGTGGATTACTTATGGCATAAATGAAATATACATTCTAAAAAAATACTCATTATATAATAGAAATTCCCAAATTAATTCACATCGAAATCAATTTAATATAGAAAAAAGATTATATTAGAAAAAAAAAAGTATAGGTAACCACTAAAAACTATAACATTTATCATCATTGGACTCCCTATAGCTTATCAAAGACCATGTCACATAGGATATATTCCATTATTGATCATATGGAATTGGAGTGATAATCCTAAAAAAATTATGAAATCATATAATGCAGTTTTAGGTCCAATATAAGTGGTGGATAAGAGATAAACATACATAAACCACAATGATAATAATTTAATAGGTCTCATAAATTCATATTACAATGGAGAAGGAGGGGGGATAAGATCCCTATTCATTTATTCATGATAGGACCTAAAACCCATATTATTTATCAAATATTGGGGTTGGGATTGACCATTTTACCATTGTTTTAAAAAATATATCAATAGGCACACTAGGTACCATGTGACAAATCACTAACAACCTAGTTCCATACTGGGTACCTGGTTCCAAGAAAATTCCACCATGCCATAGAATGTAGAGGCACCCCACCCCTAGACTCTTAGTGGGTTACAATTACTAACAAAGATTGTACTTTGTGGCCATATACAACAATCCACAAGAACCTTTCCACATCATGATTTATGGAAATCAACATAGTCCCCTTACACCTAACAAAACACCATATAATACTCCATTAAATCAGAATAAAATAAATACTAATCATCAATTATATATCTATATTTAAAAATAAAAATAATACCTTATATTTCCTCATATTGGATGAGATTCATTCCTGAATATACGAATAGAAACTGGGGTGGTTCATTACCAAAACACTAATATAATTATTCTAATACTCATAAATCTACCATTCCAATCATCATAGAACCATTCAAACCCCCAATCCCCTATGTTAATGTCTAATTCCATACATTAGAATTTTCTTTTCTTATTTTGATGTTGTACCAAAATTAGATCAAAAACAAAAAAACCCATGATCATTTGTAAATTTAAATTTATATATTTTTCTTTTATAAAATAGATGAATCAAACATTTATCCTATTCAATAGAATCAATCACATGTGAAACAAAATACCTCAAACCCCAATAGGCAAAAAATTACTCAAAACATATTGGTCAGCAAATTATGGATCCAATAATTCATCTAAGTCAATGATAAAATCCCACTACCTATATTTTAAATACACTTATGAGATAAACAATTTTTTAATGTCACAATTATAAAATAGAACATTAATTTATTGGTTTCACACCAATGTTTCACCCAACCATTATCCTCAAAAAGCACAGTCTCATACCATTTAATGTACTCAAAACAATATGCCAAATTTTTAACCACTGAAAAATTTACATCTTCCTGAGTATTGATATTGCACCAACATGGTCACCCTATTTTTATATAATTAAAAATAAAAATTTAGTAATCCCAGTAGATGGTAATCCAAAATAGGTATACATTAGTAATTTAATATATTGAATGAACATGAAACTCAATGATCAAAATTCACATTTTTATCTTTTTCCATTGAATTCTTTAAAATATTTCTTATATCCATGAAATTAAAAAAAGAAACAACATTAAGGTTTTTTATAATATTACATCCCCACATGTATTTCAATAAAACTACTTCTAATGAGCATTGAATTCATAAACCATACTGTGTGTGTTCCAAGCCTTAGAATGGATTTTATTATTGATCTAGGGGCATGTTAAAATTCGATACCAACCATTATAAAAATAATAACCGACATTTCCTTAATGTTATTTCTAGAATAATTGTACATATAAATAATATTCCTTATGCCATATTATACTAATGTACCCTATAAAATTTATTACCAATAATACAGATAAATTGTTTTGATAATACCTGGTCATGATGTATTTATCTAAATTTGAAAATCCATTCATGTTTCCTTGAGTCTCTCTTATTAACAATTCCTAAAAAGAAAATTTACTATTTATAAAAACTAATAATATTTATATTTATCTATTAACTATATAAATTTACATATTCTAAACATCGTTTATCAAACATTTTCACTATGCATCTTATCATCACGTTGGTTGTCGAAATGATCAACCAATATTAGAAAATCCAAATATTACTCATTTCATCTGACAACAGAGGTGGAAGTCATGATTCATTCAAAACAGTATTTCCCTATATTATTTCATCAAGTTTTTTTAACCTCATCTAATTCACTAGACATACATTAATGTAGATTCACTCCCTAGCCAAACTATACTAGAAAACCCCTATAGAATTTCATTCATTGTGATTAAAAAATTAATTATCATGAGAAATCAATTTTTTTTCTATTTTATGTATAAAAGAATATTTCTCCCATATTTCCACTATTATCTCATATCTAATCACTATTTATACTTAATTTTCCACCAATCCCATCGAAATCCGATTTCATAACTCTATAAATTCAGGGACACGTTTTAGTAATTGAGCCCTATATAATATAATGGATCCCCTTACAGTCCTAAAAACTATATAAGTCTCAAGGTATAAAAAAATGACATAATTAAACATATATAAACACAATAGAAAGGAATCACATTAATGATCTCATTACTATCCATCACCATTTCCTCACTTCATTAGTCACATGATGTTGACTAGTTAAAAACAAAATTTAAGAGACATTTCAATATCTACACAGTTATATTCCACACGTATCACTCCTAAAAAACCAAGCTTATATAATGAAAAAATTGCTTATTTAGGGATGAGATTATACATTTATACCTAAACTCCATTTCTGTCAAGAAATAAAATACTCTCTTCCTCATAGGAAATGATAGTTTTCTCACCCGACTCAGAACAGTATGTAACTAGCTCAGTTATTGAAAAACCATGAGACCATGAAGGAATACACCTGAATGATTCCATGCTATAATGCTCTGCCTACAATACCATGAGTTGTGTGACATCTATCTTTGAATAACACACATAACCCACCAACTTTCCATTTAATACATGAAGGTTTATCTCAATCCATATTCGAAGATCTATACATGATTTTCACCCACATGGAAACCATGT
The DNA here is from genome assembly GCA_963277665.1 of Viscum album. Lineage (NCBI taxonomy): Eukaryota > Viridiplantae > Streptophyta > Magnoliopsida > Santalales > Viscaceae > Viscum > Viscum album. The sequence goes on along the minus strand of OY728159.1, from coordinate 1,751,518,524 downwards.
GTTTGTGATGGAGCATGTCCTATAAGAGGGAAAAATATATTACCACTAATATAATGAAATAACAATAAAATATACTAAAAGAATATTATAACAATAAAAATAGAAATTTATTAATCCTTAAATCATAACAAATTATAATTCCAACCTAGTCCTAGAATATTCCACTATTATACAAATGTTATTATAAAATGGTTATGGTTTATTATCAGATACCACATGGAAACTGAAAGGCCAATAGAGTCACTCTTGTGATCTCATACATGATAAGAACCACATACCAAACTAATTACCCAATCAAGATAACTAATTATTAACAATAATTCGTATACATGATTCCCCCGTTGTGGATAAAAATTAAATTCATTTGCATAAAAATGGAATGAACCTATGATAATCAATATTTTTATAACTATATCCACGTAGTTTTATTATAAATAAATCCACTAGATAAAAACTATTTTAAATAGAATTATTTTATGGTAATAATATATTTAAACTTTTTAGAACAGATTCATTATTGTTTTTATAACCATTACATTCGATAGTTTCTTTTAATAATTACTGATGGATATTTATTACTAGATGTATCAGAGAACCTCTTTCAATCCATAATTGGTTATGGATTTAGAAATGTTGTGATATTGAATATGGAAAGTTAAAATATGGTATTGTGATAATATTTAATTTTCATATCATATGTTGTAAAAATATTTCACTATCGTTTGGGTAATAATATATTATTTTATAAGTAATTACTAAAAATATATATAAAGTTGGTATATTTTTTTAATAGTGAAATAATTAATTTAGAATCTGTGAAAACAATAATTTATGATTCGTTTAACAACTAAAAAATAATTAGTATACATTGTTTTAAATAGAGACGATTTGATCCACCAGTATATTGTAATAGTAATTTAGTAGAAGCATACGGAATATGAATATGGAAATACCGATAATTTAAAATATAAAAATCTCTATAATAGGAAAATTGAAATAAATATAATAGTTAGAAAATAAATGAAATTATAGAATCTCTAAACCATATACCATATAATACATCAATTAAAAAAAATTTCCAATGAAAGATATAAATAATATACTTGTTTTAGGAAAAAATATTCAAAACATCAGTAGTGGGATTTAATAACTACTCTACCTCTATATCGAGAACTCTACCAAAAATAAACCAGAACCCTAAGGATATTATATACTAACAACTTCTGAAGCATCTAATACTTTTTTTTACTTGTTTTTAAGTTTGATATATTTTTTATTTATTATTGGGAAAGGAAACTAATTTTAATCAAGGATCAAGATAATAAAAATTTATTAAAATATATGTAATATATTAAATATCACCCATACAATGGATGGAATTTCTCAAAGAATACTCATTTTAATATCCTAAAATAGTGTAGCTTCTAAAATTTCCATTGTGGAAAACTATTGATATTGAGTGATCCATCCTGACTTATCCTACTATATTCTATTCTTGAGTGCCAATATTTTTTTCATTGTTCATATTACTTTATATATGTAATATTTATTTGACATATATTAGGAGTAATATTAGTAAATAAAGATAAGATCCTACTAATATGTCATGATGTTAACAGTTTATTACCAAAATCCTATATGTGATTGGTATTATTTATTCCAATAACATGGACAATATTATCATTGAGGGGGAATGATGATGACTAAGAGATATTATCTTATAATGCCTATTTAATTTTTTACACTAAATATATGAAATCATAAAAACATAAAAAACTAATATGTGTTATAACATTAAATATTGATGCACCCGATTTGTGTATACATTTTCACAAACTTTATTGAAAATAAGAACAATTTTTTTCACAAATTACCTACTTTTTAATGGAAAAATACATTGATTTTGGTGACCTTGTTCATTTTCAAGGGATTTATGGCCAAATACACAAACTGGGGGAGAACTGAGCAAAATTTTGCAACTACACGGTGTGTACTTATATACACGCTATGTACATTCAAGCTCAGACATGGGTTTACCAGGACAAGTACATTCCTAAGTAACCAGAAGCCAGGACATGCTGTGTTCAACATATACATTCTGTGTAAACCCTTATAGAAGCAGTTGGAGGACGAAAAAAGTGAACATGCCCATGTGGACGACTGAAGGGGACATGCCATGTTCAACCTATACATGTTATGTATACATTTTTAGAAGAGTTTGGTGGTCGAAAAATGAGAACTACTCACCGTTTTTGGCAGCGCAACATGCCGTGTATATCTACCTACCTGGCGGCACCATGTTCCAAGTAAAAGATGGTGTGTTAGGCCACCTACCAACGAATAAAACAATGAAAAAATTGCATTGACAAAAGTACAATCCATGTACACATTGCACACGCTGTGTAGTTATATTTTCTATAAAAGGAGGCCTTGGCCTCCTGTTCCAGTATGGGGAGAATGTGTGGAGAAAAGGGTAAAGGTCCAAAACAAAGAAGTTGTGCCGCTATACTACCACCATTATACCAACTACCAATGAATCATTCCCTAATTGAAGTTTCAAAGAATGATCACATCAGGTATCAAGGGATTTGTGATTATCTTTTTCTTTTTGTTTAACTAAATACCCCGTGTGTTGGGGTTGTGGGATATGATGAGTTGTAATTTAAATTAGTTGTTATGGATGTGTTTGTTCTTTTACCTTCTTCTTATTATCCTTAAATCACTTCATCATTATCACTGATAATTCTGAACCAGAACAAGGGATGAATTTTAAGGGATTCAAAAGAAAAATAATAATTAATTTTTCCTGATCATTAGAAGTATTCGTTGACCCATAAATGGACTAAGCCATATAAAAAACAATTAAACACTAACTTCCAGACCAAGGATTTAGTTTATTCAGCTCCAAATATAAGTTTACCAGACCAAGGATACTTTATTACAAATTGAAACCCAGAGTGTTGGGTTATTATGAACAATGCAACCTCATAAGAAATTTGATTTATTAATCAACCTCTCATAAATCCATTACCCCAACACATTTCTCTCTTAATCTATATCAACACCAATTTTCCTGTATTTTCTTCAATTAATTAATTAATAAATTTAAGAATCATACAACCAATTATTATTTTTATCCACTGCATCAAAAATAGACTTTAAATTCAGCAATCTTCATTAAGACAAAAATACAAAATAAGTTAACCAAGACAAAAATAACTTCTTTTTTCCCTGTGGATCGACCCCTTACTAGTGCTATACCTGTTAGGGTAAAAATAATTTGGGACACTGATAACATACCTTTGGTGAAATGACTTGACCAAATATCAATGAATTAATATATATAAGGTTAATATTCAAAAATATATAAATACAACAGATTCAAAAAGCTAATTTATTAACTATCACAAAATTAAAATGCATAATTATTGTTCACTTGAAAATTGAAATTTGTTTTACATACTTCCTCCAAAGATCATGATATTTATAAGGATTAAATATAGTAGTGGAATACTAAATATTCATTCATTCAACATTTTTCATTTCAATGAATTTTAATCTTGGGATTCAAAATATAATGTTTTAATGGAAAAGATATTATTTTAGTAATTAATTTACATAAACACCAATAAAATATTACATTTTAAAATCCAATGTCAATTATTTAACTACTAATAATAGATTGTGGATTAAATATGTGTTTAAGATAGTAAACTATTATATTCTCATTAAATAATCATTAAATCCATAAATTTTAAACTTTATCAATATAACACCCTAAAATTTTGAAATATGATCATCATATTTGATAAAATGTATGAAAGGAAATAGAAAGGATAAAAATGAATATAACCTATGAATTCTCTTAGATATATCTACCATTAAAAATAAATTCAATATATTCTATGGATTTAAATTCACATGGAATAATGTTTATCTTTAATTACATGGAATACCAAGATTCTTTGATAGATTGCATTACATGCAAGACTATGTTTTACAGAACAATAATAGAATATTAATATTATTTTTAAATATGGTAGTTAGCACCATGAAATTAACATAATGGTTATGAATTGGATTACTATATTATCAAAATAAAAATTTTGAATACATTTATTGGTTATCTATTGATTATAAATAATAATAATAATCATTTATAAAAAAATAAATTTTTTCAGATAAACTATATTTTCATAAAAGTAGTTTTAGTCTCTATTGGTTCACATAATTTGAAATTATTTTTTTCACCTTTATAACTAAATATATAAAAAAATTTATATTTTTTATCGTAATATTAAAAATATCATATGGAAGGTTTTTGTGATTTTTCTGAAATATTTCATTTCATTTTATATTCTGAAAAATAAAGAATTTTAATTGAAAAATTTATTTTTTAAATTTATTTATAATTTTAAATCATATTTTATTTGTTTCATAATAAAATTATATTCATTATATTTTAAATAGTACTATTTAGACTATTGGAATAATTTTCATGTTGAATATATATATTAAAATGTCGTAAAATATTGAACTTTTTTATTTTAAAAATTTACTTTCTTATTATTCTTACTGGATTAATTTTAAAATAAAATTTCCTCTCAAATAACATGAATGTATGTCAAAGTGTAATCTCCAGGGGTGGATTGAGCTCCTACTTATAATTTTTGTTAATGACATTATTTTATTGATCCCATAAATTTTGAAAATGACCAAATTAATTAAGGCACTAGGAATATAGATGTCTACTTGGTAACCGTTTTCTCAATGGGTGATTAGTCCTCATTTGAATTAGTGTAAAACAATTATTTAACTTTTTAAACAAGTTTACTGAATTAAAAACATACACTCACTTACCAAAAATAACTATCAATGTGAATGAAAAACAGTTTAATGTTTTTTTTCAATAAGTATTAGATAATAAGTAAAACACAGTATAACAAAATATAGTGCATAGAAATGTTAAACAAGAGGTTCGGTCTCAAGCCAAGGCTTAATCCTCTCCACTTGATGATCAACAACCACCATGTAGTTTAAATTAATAAACATGATACACATCTTGTATCGAAATTTAAAATAGTTTTCACAAACTATCCAATGTTCACACCCACTACTACAGTTCTTCGTGGGAATAATAAAAAACATAGAACACTCACAGTCTCTTCCAAAATTATACGTGAAAAAACAAGGAGTGAGAGAAGTTTGATGTGAGGATTTTGGTATCCTCTAGTTCAAGCACATGAGATAGTGTGTATGACACAAATACACACTTCTCAGAAATGTAAAACAAAAGAACAATGTTTAGAAAATATGATGAGATTGTGATTAGAAGGCTTTATGTGTTTATAGTTCATCTATTGACTCTTTTAGGTGAATAATTTGATGTTTTGGTCTTTTTCTAGATGTTTTCTAAAAAAAGTGTTGCAACTCCAGGTTCTGGATTTTAGAAATTGAGTGTTATGCTTCTTGTGTTAAACGAGAGTTGATGAAGTACAAAAGGTAGAAGAGATTTTGTCCTCAAATTATCTTCGTGGATATTCTGAGTTCTCAGTGTAATTGATGAATGCTTCTTCTTTGATCTAGCAAGTAATTTTCTTCACATGTTCAGACGTGCTTCTATTCCTCTATCATTTCTCACACCCAACTCTTTTTCTTCATTTATATTTGAGGTGCGACAATAGGTATAAGTACATCACATGCAATCTTTCTTGTACCTCTTACTTTCACCATATACGGTCTCTCGATTTGTCTAAAATAAGCATTAATTAATGTCAGAAGCATTAAAGTTAGCAAAAATGAACGTTAGAATAATCAAAATAATTTGAAAAAGTCAGGTGTAGAAGAGTATGGTTGACTAGTAACAGTTGCCTTCACAATAGTAGGCTTCAACAGTAAGTTCACATCGACAACATTCATCAATAACCTCTCTAATGTTATCCTTCCATCAATAACTCTCCATTAGTAACCTTCAATTGATAATTTTCCAATGGTAACTTTCAATTGATAATTCTCAATCGGTAACCTTTGATTGAAAATTCTCCATCAGTAACCTTCAATTGAAAATTCCCAATCACTAACCTTGCATTAGTGACTTTTTCATCGGTGACCATTGCATTAGTGGCCTTTTCATCGGTGAACATTGCATCAGTGACCATTTCATCGGTGACCCTTGCATCAGTGACCTTTTCATCAGTGACCATTGCATCGATGTCCTTTGCATCAGTGTCCTTTTCATCAATGAACTTTGCATCAATGACCTTTTCATCTATGACCTTTGCACCGATGACCTTTGCATCGTGAGCTTAAAAAAGAGAGTAGTGTCATTAAAAGTACATAGTTATCACTTTGAGTTAAACATGAGTTTACCATAAATGATTATCTTGTAATAGAAACATAATTATCACATAATTAAAACATGATTTGGGATTATCAAAAAAAGGATTTGGGATGATCAAAACAGGAAAGTCCAACAATCTATCCCTTTTTTATAATCACAAATTTTTTCAGTATTTTCTGAATTATGGTTAATCACATTTTCTAAAATCATCAGAGATGTGTATAAGAAAATTTGACCCATGATTATTGTGAAAAAAATATAGATAGGACAATTCAACTTAAAAACATATACTTAACATGTAATCTGACCTCTTTCTCCCCCTTTGTGATGAACAAAAAGAATTTAATATATAAAAGGAAATAGAGGAGGATATTCCAATAAGGAAGGAAGTGTATAATATACATAAAGGTTACAAAGATACCTATCAACTAAGACAACCCACATTCAATCCACATCAGATATTTCCAAAGGAGTATTGTCTTTGGAAGTGGAGGAAGCATGTTCTAAAGATGGAGGGATATGACTAGTGATGGCAGTCAGCAGGGTAGGTGGAGCTGCAACAGAAGCATCAGTAGACCGGTAGTGAGTAGATATCTGTGGAATGGTGGGGGTAATGCTTCTGATATCCTATGCAGTAGTCATCATTGGTGCACCACTGGTAGATCCTGAGGAACCTGAGGTAGAAGGCAAGGATGGAGGAACAATGATGGGAGTGCAGTCCACATGGAGGAAGGGAAAAAAAGATTTCTGAAATACATAATAATACATCCCCTCCCTCCATGGTGGAAATAAAATCATCCTTATTCTAAATAAATTTCTCAAAGGCAAGAGTCAACCCTCGACGCCTTCTAACCTGATCTTTAAAAGATTGAGTGACAGGTGGAATCCTCAAGTTCTCCAACAGCAACTGGAAGTGACCATACATCTAATGCATAGTGTATACCCTTTTGTAGTAGAAATCATCTTGTTCCTTGATGGCCTTCTGATCTTGAGCAACTTAACTTAGATAATTTCCCACAAGATTATGAATTTCTCTTGTAGTAGAAATAACTTGAGTCATAAACTAAGGATCTGAGATACTGGTACTAGAGAAATACTCAACTTCTTCTCTAACAACCAATCGAAATGATTCTAGATAAACAAGAGGAGATGCTTAAGATGAAGCAGATTCACACAGAGGGGCCATAGTGAATGCTATTATCTCCTTAAAAGATTTAGTCAGCCCACTGATCAATCTCTTCACATCATCAACTTGGACACTCACATTTGTCTCCATGGACTTCTTAAAGTCCGCAACCATAGTGACCATTTGTTGAACCACACTTTTAATATATCTAAGATATTTGTTCACCAGAACCCTTGTATCCATATAAGAGTCTAATCTGGATATAGACTACATCACAGATTCCATAGAATCTGCCAAGGTTCTGATCTGATTGTTACAGTCCTTTAACTTCTCTAGATGGATAGAGTGAGTGGTAGAAACTATTCTTTCCATTACAGAAGTGAAAAATTCTTGATTTTGATTCATAACCCTCTCTAACCAAAACAAAATATCATCCAGGTGGATCTTCATATATAATTTTATTGACTCCAAATCTTGTTTCTTTACATATTATTGAGGAAAAAGTAATACTAGCTGCACAATAGTAGTCTCTGTAACTGAAGAGATTGGAGGACTTCTCATAGGCTGGTTATCATCAAAATCTCCATAATCTAAACCCAACACCAAAAATCAAGGTTCTTATGACCAATCTTCTATTCCAATAACTACATCAACTGAACCTGTGGAAAAAGGTTCCTCCCCCTCACATGGATCATTATCCTAATCAATCATATCCATCATAGCTATACCTCCTTGAGCAACCTCATCAATATGAGGGCACACTTCCACTTCTTCTACTAAATCTTCAACTACTTCCAAGCAATTCCAGATTCAATTGAATCAGAAAAATCTTCATCTACATCTTTATCAATTTTTGTATTCCCTATCGAGGGACTAAGACTAAGACATTATTCTCCACTTACATCAATAGCTGTCTCAAAGTTATCATGACGAGATTCAATGTCATCATCCTTATATAAGGTCCCTCTAATGTCTCTTAAGACATTTTCTACCCTTCTTCCTCACTAGTCTCTTCATCATCACTATCCCATAGAAAAGTCTCCCTTCTAGCCAATCTCATTGGTTGGCTAGGCTCACCAAAGCATACAATATTAGTACAATGATTGAATGGAAGATCAGGATTAGTCTTGTCATCTATGGGAGAATCCTCTCTTTCTGGCACAGTAGCAGCTTCTCCTTCTTCATCTGAATATGCAGGCACCACTTCACCCAGATTTAGACCAGGATCTCTTTTATCCTTAGGCCTAGTAGGATTAGAGATAGGATTGAATTCCTAAAATAACATACCTTCATCATGTAACCATTTTCATAGACAGGGGTTCCAATTTATCTTCATCTTCTTGAAAATTACATTTGTAAAGTAGAAATAGTCACTACAACTGTTTCCTCTTTTTCTCTAGAAAATCATTTCACCTTCAGCATCAATGATATCAATCTAGCATAAAATAAGGCATTAGATGTTCAAATCGGATTTTTTATAACCTCTAATTGAATCATCAACAACCTACATAAATTTATCTTTTTTCCATGTTTCAATAGATACAAAAGAAATACATATTGAAATTTCAATGTATCAATGTCCCCTCTTCTGGGACTCGGTACATGCTAAAAAAATTTAAACAGTAGCTTTCCTTCTCCTTCCATCTTATCAGTAATTATGTTCCTAGGAATCCCAGTCCATGTCATTTCAGCTAAGGCTTCTTTATAATATAGAACTCAGCTATGGGAGGCACCACATATTAATAGTATTCATAAATCCCTTCATGTGGTACTCACATACATTCAACCCTTTAAATAGTGGAAAAGCATACACTAAATTCATTTACCCTTGAAGACATTATGTTCTCATCCTCAGTCTATTCGAATTTCAAAAACTCATAAATCTCCTAAACTAACTCCACAAAATAAGGTCCATTGTTATATTTAAAGCATTCAACCTAGCCATGAGCTTCATGTGCCTTCAACACTAAATATCTTCTCGTCAGCAACCATTATGAAATGAGATCATTTTCAATATGATTTCCCTTTTTGATAGATAAGGGTCAATCAGCTTTTCCACAACCTTGCTTCCACTAATCGACTTAGATCGAGGACACTTTGGATTTTGTGCATACCCTTCATCACTGACCAGCAGTCTCTTCACACATTCCATGCGATCTGAAGCGTTTTGAAGGTTTCAAAAGTGGGTTATGTTCTGAGGTTAGGGAGAATGAGAATTGAAAGAGAGTTTGAGGTGGATCAAAATGTGGTATGGTCTTTTAATATTATCATTTAGGTATCAAAAAATATATCACGTGAAAGAAATAAAAAAAAATCATTTCATCTTCTGACAGAAAGAAAACACGAAGTCCCATAAAAGATCAACTATCGGTAAGGTGCCATTAGTGAGGTTCAAACAGTGAGGTTCCTAACAGTGAGGTTTTTATTTGTGAGGTTTCTAACGGTGAGGTTCTTATCGGTGAGGTTCCTAATGGTGAGGTTCCTAATGGTGAGGTTCCTATCAGTGAGGTTCCTATCAGTGAGGTTCCTAATGGTGAGGTTTCTATCAGTGAGGTTCCAAATGGAGAGGTTTATATTAGTGAGGTTCGTAATGGTGAGGTCCAATAGTGAGGTTTCTAATTTAATAGTTTATCATACCTAAATCATGTTTGATGTAATTTAACCACTCGAGAATTCAAAGTATTTGTGAATATATCAGCTAATTGGTGTTCAGTTCCAATGAATTCAAGGGTGATATAAACACATTTATAATGATCTCTCAAGTGATGTATTATATCAATGTGCTTTGTCCTAGCATGGGATATTGGATTTTTAGAGATGTTAATATCACTTGTATTATCACACTTTATAGAGACATGTTTGAATTGATATCCAAAGTCTAGTAAAGTGTGTTTCATCTATAGAATTTGAGCACAAAAACTCTTAGTAGCTATATATTCAGCTTGAGCAGTAGATAATGTTACAAAATTCTATTTCTTAATACACCATGATACTAGAGACTTGCCTAAAATGTGACATGTTCTAGAGGTTCTATTTCTATCTAGCTTGTAACTAGAAAAATCAACATCTGAATAACTTATTAAATCAAAAGATTTTACTCTTGGACAAAATAGTCCTATGTTTATAGTAAAATTAAGATATTTGAAAATCATTTTAACAATAGTTAAATGAGACTCATTAGGATTGGATTGAAAGTGAGCACACATGCATACACTGAACATAATTTCTGGTCTGCTAGCAGTAAGATAGAGCAGACTTCCAATCATACCTATGTAATTGGTTTGATCTACTAGTTTACCAGTTTCATCAGTATCCAACTTATAGGTGGTACTAATAGGTGTATCACTACCATTATTGCAATCCAAACCAAAATGTTTCAAAAGATCATTGTTATATTTTATCTGATTTAAAACAATATAATTTTTATTTTGAAAAATTTGAAATCCAAGGAAAAATTTATGTTCCCCCATTAAACTCATTTCAAATTCATTTTACATAATTTTTGAAAAATCAATACATAAAGAATTTTTAGAGGATCCAAAATTAAATTCATCTACCTAAATCTATACTATTAAAACATCTTTGGAAATACATTTTGTAAAAAGAGTAGGATCTGCTATTCCTTTAGTAAAATTTTTTGAAATTAAGAAAGAACTATGTTTGTCATACAAAGATCTCAGAGTTTGTTTCAGTCCATATAATGATTTTGAAAGTTGAAAAACATTATTTGAATAATGGGTATTTGTAAAAACAGGGTGTTTTTCAACAAATACATCTTCAAATATGTACCAATTTAAAAATTCACTTTTGACATCCATTTGATAAAGTTTGTAATTCAGATGAGCTGCATAAGAAAGTAGTATCCTAATGGCTTCTAGTATAGTTACAGGTAAAAAATTTTCATAATTGTTTCTTCCTTCTTCTTAACTATATCCATGTGAAAAAAGTTTAGCCTTATTTCAAACTATGTTTCCATATTCATCATCTTTATTTATAAATACCCAATTAGGGTCTATGGTCAATGTGTCATTAGTTCTTTCTACTAATTCCCAAACTTCGTTTCCTTCAAAATGATTTAATTCTTCTTGAATAGTTGCCACATACAATTCATCATTGATTGCATCATCAGTATTTTTAGGTTCATTCTATGAAAGAAAGGCTTGATGTTCAACCATGTTTCTCAGAGAAGCTCTAGTTTGTGTTACTCTATTCAAATCACCACCTACAACATCTAAAGGATGATTCTTGAGAGTTCTCGTACCTCTAGAAAGAGTTGAACCATACTCCTCTTGAATGTCTATAGGTCCAGATTCATCATGCATAGATTATGGAGATTTTCCAAAACGAGGTTTTTTCACTAAGGGGGCACTATCATTATCATTAAGGTCCAAAACTAATATATCTTCTTCAAGGAGTTAAACAGAGGTTTTGGGTTCATGTGGATCAGTATCATCAAATTGGACCTGAACTGATTCTTCCACACACTTGTTTCTCTTAATAAATATTCTATAGTCTTTACTATAGATTGGGTAACCTAGGAAAATTACTTTATCACATTTGGAAGAAAACTTGTCAAGATTATTCTTAGTGTTAAGGATGAAGAGTTTGCAACCAAAAACACTAATGTAATTAACCTCAGGCTTCCTATTATTCCAAATCTCAAAAGGCTTCTTCTTAAGAACAGGTCTTATTAAGACTCTATTGATAATGTAACAAGGTGTATTAATAGCTTCAGCCCATAAATAGATAGGTAGATAATACTCATTATGCATAGTCCAAGATATTTCTTGAAGTATCCTATTTCTTATTTCTACAACATCTTTTTGCTGGGGTGTTCTAGGAGCATAGAAATTGTGAGTTTTTGAAATTTTTTGAGAAAAAAGAAACAAATTCATGATTTTCAAACACACAGCCATGATCACTTATCAATGTCATAATTCTAAGTCCACTAAGATTTTCTATAGACTTGGAATATTTAATGAAGTAATAACATGCTCGACTTTTTTGATCTACAATGTATACCCATGTATATCTAGAAAAATCATCTACAAGAACATAAACATATTGCTTCCCATTTAAACATGAAATTCTAGATGGTCAAAACAAATCCATGTGAATTAACTCAAGCGATTGAGAAGTATAAAATTCTTTCTTTAGTTTGAAATAAAATTGGTGTTCCTTTCCCTTTTGACCAGGATTACAAACTTTATTAAGTTGGAATTCTAATTTAGGTAAATCTCTAACTAAACCTTTCATAGTTAGTTTCCAAATCAATTGTACATTGTTGTGTCATAATCTTATGTGCCATAACCAGGATTCCTTATGAAAATCATTAAACATGAAACATTTTTCTTAGCTAAATAATTTAAATCAACAAAATATATATTTTAATTTCTAAGAGTAGTGAATATTAAATAATTTTTAGAATTTAAAATTTTTTCAAGCATCATTTTCAAATTTAACTTTAAAACCATCATCAAATAACTATGATATACTTAGTAAATTGTAATTTAACCCATAAAAAAGAACATTTAAAATTAATATAGTATTAGGGTACCAATTTGGCTTAAGCCGACAATCTTCCATTTTACATTATCACCAAACATAACATGTCCAACATCAACTTTAATTAGGATCCTGAATAATGAGTAGTCTCATGTCATGTGTCTTGAAAATCCATTGTGCAAGTACCGTAGAGTTTTATAGGAGCTCTTTAAATAGTTTTCCTGCAAAACAGATTAAGTTTCTAGTAACTTTGGTTCCCAGATTTTCTTGGGTCCAGATAGGTTTGTATGTAAAACTTTGGGAACCCATACTTGTATCATATATTTACATTAATCAGCAGATATGTTTTGAGACATTAACACATTGTTTGGTCCTTTAGAGAACTTTTTTTTCAATATATGGTCAAGAACTTGAACTAGCTATGAACTGCCTAGATTTTGGAACAAATTTATTCTTAACAATACTTCTCTGTGTAGGCTGATATCCTAGATTAGTTGTGTATTTTGGAGCAATATAGTTTCTTAGTAACTGCTTCAATGTATCTCTACCTTTAGTAAACTTCTCAATATCTATTTTTAATTTCTCATTAGATAATTTAAATTTAGTATTTTATTTTAATAGGTGATCACATTTTTCTTTTTCAATATATAGATCAGACTTATAATTGTCATTTAAGGCATGTTGTCTTTTTTATATTTTATATTTATCCTTGAGATCATTAAATGTGTCCTCCATAATTCTAAAATACACAAATAGTACATCCTTAGTCATATTTTCATCAATTTTTGTTTCACTTTCATTCCCAGAATAGTAAAAATTTTGTACAAGAGAATTTGGTGTTACCTCGGAAGTTTCTGTCATCAAACATATGTTTGTATATTTGTTCTTTTCAATATCAGAAGTGCCAAATCTACTTGAGCTATCTTTTGAGGAACTCCACGTATAATTCATAGCCTTTTTATATCCTTTTGTGAAGTATTCACACATTTTCTTAAATTTCATCTTGGGACAATCAACTTTAACATGACCATTTTTATTTACACTCATAACAGACTATCTCATCTATGTTATCATTCCTTTTTCAGTCCGTTTTCCATTGGACTTTATTATCATACATTCCATTATAGTTTGACTATCTAAATAACCTTTTCTTACGGTATAAATTATTGATTCTCTTAGCATGATGATCAATCTCATCATCACTATCAGAATCTGAGTCATCACTGGTGGAAGTGCCTATTGGAACATGAGCCCTTTCTTTGTCCTTGTTATTTTATGTAGAAGTATTGAATTCTAAAGACTTCTTTCTTGGTTCTTCATCCGCTTCTTGATTTACCTTAATTTATTCTTCATATATCATAAGCTTTCCAATTAGTTCTTTCACTGGTAGCTTTCCTATGTCACAATATTCTCAAATAGAAACTGATGTTCAACTCCATTTTTCAGGTAGGCACCTAAGCAATCTCATAATCTGATCCTTATTGTCTATTGGTTTTCCAAGAAGACTCGTGGTATTCACTATTACATTAAACATGAGAAACATTTCATAGATACATTCATCATATTTCATCTTAAAATTATCATATTTAATAGTATAAGTATTTAATCTCATCTCTTAAACATTAGTTCTTCCCTATTGAGAAATACATAAAGTATCCCAAATATCATATGCAGTTTTACAGGCATATATTCTATTGAATTCTTCATCACCGAAAGAATAATACAATGAATTACTTGCTTTAAATTTATTGTTATCTGTAGCTTTAGTCAACTGAGACCTTGTGTCCTTAACAGTAACAGGAAATACATGTTTTTCTTCAATTGTGTCCCAGATTTCAGGTCACATGCTTTCTAGATACATTTTCATTTTTAATTTCCATTGAGCATAGTTATTTACTTTAAATAAAGGTGGATTGTTAGTAGTAGAACCCTCAACTCGGTTATCCAGTGTTAAGTAGAATTGTAAATAACTAAAAATTTAGATATGATAGAAATTTTAATATCTTTAAGATACAACTAAAATCAATGTTAATGAATTTGAGAGGGTTCAAAAAAGTTCAGATAGTAGCAACAAAAATTAAAAATTAAAATATCCTCTGATACCAAATGTTGGTTTGAGTGGAATCTCAAGAGGGGTGAATTGTGTGCCTACATAAAATTTCTGTTAGAGACTTTCTATTAATGATCCAACGAATTTTGAAAATGGCATAGTTAATTAAGGCAGTAGAGATATAGAAGTCTAATTGGTTAACTAGTTTCTCAAAGGGTGATTAGTCTGTAGTTGAATTAGTGTAAAACACTTATTCAACTATTGAAAAAAGTTTACTGAATTAAACACATACACACACTTACCAAAACTAAATATCAATATGACTGAAAAATAGTTTAACGTTATAGTAATAAGCAGTGTAAAATATATAAAATAGATTATGAAAAAAGATAGTGCACAAAAAGATTAAACAAGAGGTTTAGTCTCAAGATGAGACTTAATCCTCTCCACTTGGTGATCACCTACCACCAAGTAGATTATATTAATAAACATGACACACAACCTATATTGTTTTTGACAATAGTTTTCACAAATTCTCCATGGTTAACATCCTCTACCATAGTTCTTCATGGGATGAATAAAAAACACAGACCACACACAACCTCTTCCATAATTATACATGGGGAAACAAGGACTAAGAGAATATTGATGTGAAGATTTTTGTGTCCCCTAGTTCGAGCATAGGATACAGTGTGTATGACACAAATACACATTTCTCTGAAATGTAAAAAAAATAACACAATCGAGAAGATATGATGAGATTGATTATATAAGGAATTATGTGTTTTCAATTATGATCTTGACTCATTGAGGTGAAGAATTTGATGTTCGAGTCTTTCTATGAAAGTTGTCTCTAAAACAGAGTGTTGCAACTCTGGGTTCTGGATTTCAGAAATTGAGTGTTCTTCTTCTTGTGTTGATCTAGAGTTGACGAAGTAGAAAAGGTAGAAGAGTGTTTGTCCTCAAATGATCTTCAAGGAGATTGTGAGTTCTCAGTGTAATTGCTGATTGGTTCATCATTGATCTAGTGAGGTAGTTTCATTATATGTTCATATGTGATTCTATTCCTCTGTCATTTCTCACACCTTCCTCCTTTTCTTCTTTTACATTTGAGGTCCGACAATTGGTATAATTACATCATGTGAAATCATTCTCATACCTCGTACTATCCCCAGATATAGTCTCTTCATATGTCTACAATAAGCATTAATTAATGTCAAAAGAAATAAAGTTATCAAATATGACCGTTAGAGTAATTTTAATAATTTGAAAAAGTATGGAGTACAAGAGTATGGTAGATTGGTAACGATAGCCTTAAAAATAGTAGGCTTCAATAGTAAGTTCCCATTGACAAAATTCATTTCTAACCTCTCCAATGGTAACCTTCAATTGATAATTAACCATTAGTAACTTCAATTGATAATTCTCCATCAGTAACCTCCAATTTCTAATTCTACATTGGTAACCTTCAATTGATAATTATCCATCGGTAACCTCAGATTGGTGACCTTCGCATCGGTGACCATTGCATAAGTGACCTTGGCATGGGTGACCATTGCATATGTGACCTTTGCATCGGTGACCTTTGCATTGGGGACCTTTGGACCATTGACCTTTACATCGGTGAGCTTTGCATCAGTGACCTTTGCATAAGTGAACTTTGCATCAGTGACCTTTGCATTAGTGACCATTTTATCAGTGAACTTTGCATCGTGAGCTTAAAAAAGAGAGAAATGAGATTAAAAGTACATAGTTATCACTTTGATATAAACACGAGTTTCAGATAAATGATTATCTTGTAAGAGAAACATAATTATCACATAAATAAAACATGATTTTGAATTATCAAAATCGGATTTGGGATTATCGAAACAGCTGAGTCCAATAATGAACTTGTAAAAGAAGATTCCCTATTTTAAATCATAATAATTTAAAATTTCTTTGAATTCCAACATAATTTATTTTCAATGTTATTAATGACAAAATTAATAATTTATTACAGTGACTACGTTGAAAAATAGATTACCGAGGGATTAAATGTTAAATCTATGGAGAAAATGACCTAGAAACTTTTCCAGAACATCTTTTATACCAATATTTTATGTTAATTATAATAGTTTCTAGAATGGAACATTATTGGTTCCTTTTTACATTATGTAAAATTTGTGTAATTCACTCCACCAAAATATTACATGTGTTCCACTCAATACACATATAAAAGGACAACCCCTCCCATCTTGTATTTTAACATTTGATCCAATTTAGATTGGCTAATAACTAAAAAAACACTCCCCAGAACCACTATCTACATCCTAAAATACTTATCTTCAGTATAAATATATTATAGCATGGGTTAAATGAAAACCAAAGGAAGATACACAAAAGAGTGGTATTGTTCTTCAACAAGCGTCTTCATTTTATTTTATTCTCCAACTCCAGTAACTAATTTCTAAACATGATTATATAAAAACTATAGTATCATTAATATAATAAAAAATATTTATGATAAGGGTCTATCCTATAACCCCAAACTCCTCCAAAAAATGGTTTACTAAATTATCATTCATGTGTATAATGGGTTATTGCTCCACTAACCGATATCATTAATTTTTCCATTTCAACCTCTCAAGGTTGGGTATTTTCTTGAACTTTATTAATGGTTCCCATTCATTGAATACTATATACAATCCTCCAATGGTCTAGGGGCTGGAAACTAGAACTGAGTAGGAATACCACTCATATGGGAGAACTCAACCAAATGAACCTTCACAGACAGACACATATTCATGCCTATGAAACTATAAAATGTAAAACAACAGATAAAATAGTAATTAATACATCTAAATCCCACTATAAAGGTATAGAAACATGTACTAAAATAAAAAAAATGTCCAAATAAAATTCCACCATAATGAATCTGGAATAAGTACCACAAGAATGTATAGAAGGAGACTACTGTCAAGGTGACATTTAAAATACACCTCAATTTGTATTTCTATCAAATATTCACATAGTATTAGTCCCTCCAGGACTCCATAAAATGGTTTATGATAATCATAGGATAAGACATGTGGTAAAAACCCCCCTTGTGGGGGGAGTATAACAATACCCAACATTCCATCTCAAAAAATAAGCATATACCAATAATAATAATTGTTAACTCAACATAAGAACTTTCTTACAACACAATTAATAAGAATATATAGATATAATAAACAATTAAACACAATAACAAGGTTAATTAATAAACCCCATTATACTCTAGGTATCATTCTATATATATCAAAACAACACTCATCTAGGAGACATAATCCATGAGTCAGATAGCACAAATGATATCCTATGAGATATTCTTCTAATCCTAAATTGGCGTAATCTGTATCTACAAGAAGATCAAGGAGAACCATAAAAAGAGGTTGATCACAATCAATTCCATGATAAAAAAAATATAATATATAATTAACTTATATGTAGTGGATCGGTGCCCACGTAGTGTTGGTCGGGATGATACTATGAGCTCCACCAAGTTAAATATGAAGACATAGGATCTCATTCTGGGTCTCATGGAAGGATTCAAACAACTATATCCAATGAAGTCACAATTAAGGGATCACTTTCCTTTATTTAGGATTAAATTCTATAATTACTATATAGGGAATGGATCAAGGGAGCACTCCCTAATGAAACATGTCCACGATAAGGATGAAATTGTATCCAAGCCATGTTTGATAGAGTATACAGTGTGTAATCATAGTGCTCAGATTGTCCATTGGAAACCGAGTCTTTCTCATGCTTACTAGACCGCTCTCGTGTCCGTGTTTGTGCATGAGTACATTACATGTTTGATCCTATATACTTCCGGCAGTGTCCATGTCTGGCTAGACGTGTCTATCAACAGCTAGCCATGCCTGTTCCAATGCCCATAAAACTCCAAAGGTAAATGAACAATCTCCATGAAAGGGTCGCATTCCATGTGATAGGGGTAACACACCAAGTGACAATTATCTTATTTTGGAAATCATAGTGCCAAAAAAAGGTGTCCCACACACTTTGTAATACCAGATTAAATGTCATGTTCATTGGGATTTTCTAGAATCCTAGATATGTTCACTTGACAATATCTACTACTCAAGATGTCTCTCCAGCTATACACCATACTGGTAATCATGGAACATAATCATTTGGGATTTTACATCATTTATTTCCATGTTCCATCATTAGAATCAATTCGGTAAAACATCCAACTACTCATACATAGATGCACACCAATGATATATAGAATGACACCAATAAACAATCTCTGATAGGCCATCTGTCATAATATTTTTATCCCATCATTTATCTAAGCCCAGATCTAGGATACCAATCTATTTCACCATAAAATATGTGCAGAATGATTTATTTAAAGGTATTTGTAAATCGAGGGAGGGGGGATAAAATTTCACATGGAAAATGATGAAATATGGGAAGAAGTTAAAAATCACAAACACGAGGATCAATCCTCATCTAATGTTCATGTTGTATTTGATTAATTTCCATTATAATTAATAAAAAATAGATAATAAAATAATCACATTAAAATTCAAAATTCCTAGATAAATCTATGATGTTCTATCAATACCCACGATCAATGAATCAATCCATTAGGCTATTAATTTGAGTTTATTTTAGCAAAAAGGAATAAATCCAAATAAAACATATTTCTTCTCTTAATTTTGACCAATTTATATAATATAATGGACATTCATCACTATCATTGGTGATATCAACACATCATATTAGAACACTTATCTTCTATAATGATATAATCCAGTGCCACATGCCAAAAATTTCTCCACAAATGTATCCTCTAAACCTAGAGGGTTGTGAGGATAACCCAAGGATTTTATCATAACAACACGTTTTTAGAAAAATTATTATATCATATGATTAATTACATAAACTAATTAAATTAATTATTTTATTTAAACATCAACCCATGACTACACATCAACCCAAATTCCCTATGTGTTCCAAGGTTATATCATTCCTACATTAAATCCCACCCTATGAACTAAAATACAACCTATATTTTTTTATCAAAGTCTCCATTTATATATTTTTCAACAAATTCATGGAAACAACATGAATTTGCATTTAATATATATAATATACTCCAAAAATAAATTTCATGCTAACTGGACCTCAGAATCTCATCCTATCATTTTGAATTTCTTCGAAAGTAATACATATAATATTCCAAAAATAATACATAGAAAAATTAAATTCTTTACATTCTCACCACATTGTGGATTTATGTACTGAAAATCCAAAACTAAAGGCTAACTAATGAGATGCAAGTAATGATCATGCATATGAGTCTCCCACTCCTATACTATCTCTTAAAGATGCACTAATGCACGTAGGCCTGAATAGGGGATAAATCACCCATGAATAATATTGTCCTATAAATCCTCGATACATACTAGGTATAAAAAATGGTCCCCCATCCTCCATTTCAATCTATCCAAAGTTGATAGTGTGATATAGATTTTAGATGTACTTCCTCAACCACAACACATGGAAGACATCACGTACCAGGGATAACTATGATAATAGAGCTATGAGGTACTCCCACTCTCAAAATATATGAAGTATATATAAAGGGATATTTAATATCAATGATTTATTTCCAACCCTTCAGAATATATATATCTTACTTCATGTTGACACTCATTAGAACACATCATCTTCCACCTTGAACCCCAGAGCCTCCATTTTATGTCAAAATAGGGATTCAAACAACTATTTGTATTCTTCATCTACACCAGGATGATATGTTCCTTATCAGTAGTTTCTCAAACAAGATTCGGTACCACAATAGATGAATATTTTAGGTGATCTCGTATATGGGTGAGTATAAGGGTCATTCATACAATGCCTCGAATGGTTCCATATCAATTGTGGAATGGTAGCTATTTTGTATTAAAAATCCACTAATATTTGGTGATCCTCCCAACTATAAGAATAGTACAACATTCAAGACTGCTACTTGACCTTCAAGACCAATGTGGTCTGCTCAGTTTAGCCACCATTATGGGGGTGAAAAGTAGTCCTCAAACATAGGTAAGTCTAAAATTCCACCTACATACATTCAATAATTGCGATGTAATGTGAGCATCATAGTCAGAAATTATTTTTGAAAAAACATCATGGATTCAGACTATCTCTTGTACACAAAGGGATCTTAATCTATCCACTAAACTCTCTTCCCAGATAGCTATGAATTGGGATGACCTGGGGAGTTGGTCTACGATCATCTAGATATCATCATGTCCCTTGGATGTATGTGGTAAACCATACAAAAAGTCCCTAGATATCCAATCCCACTTCCACTCTCTCACCTAAAGGGGTTGATACAAATCCACTATAACATGGTGATTATCCTTCACTTTCTGATATGTAAGGTACCGAGAGGCAAATTTTACAACTAAATTATTCATCTTTGGCCACCAATACAGAGTTCGGATGTCTGAATATATATTTCCCACTCATAGATGTACCTAAAAAGGATACGTGTTCTACCCTCTTACGACCACCTCCCACAATTTCAATGGTACCATCATGAATCATATTAAAATAAAAATATGCTCCCCAGTATCAAAAAATGCATCAGGAGCATGTAATGTTGATATCATAGTACATAGGGTCTCATAGTAGATATCTCATACCATTTCCTCCCAACCCATCTGAAAATATATTGGGGTAACAACCATTAAGTAGCGGTAAGCTTATCCATCCCCATCCACAATGGATATCTCCAATGAGACCAACTACTATAATTCATAACATTGAAACAATAAACATGATCTTCTTACGGAGAGCATCATCCACCACATCCACCTTACTGGTAGTATATAAAATCTCAAAGTCATAATATTGGAAGAAATCTAGGCTTCTCTTCTATGTCAAGATAATATCTATTTGAGAGATGATATACCAAAAAATATTGATATTAGAATAGAAGATAAATAAATCCCCAATAAGGTAGTGTCTCCACATGTTCAATGTGAATACAACCGATGAAAACTCAAGATTGTGGGTCACATATTTCTGTTCATTTGGTCTCAACAAATGTGAACTATAGTAAATCATTGCCTACCTTTGCAGCAAAACACAACCAAGACTAGTTCCTGATTCTTCACAGAACACAATATACTCAACACCCTCCTACGAAAATCTCAATATAGTTGTGCTCATCAATATCTACCAAAACTCATAGAAAACTATCTCTCGTATCATTATGCACATAAAAGGCTTCCATTTTCGTTCAAAGCAATCAGGGGATCAAATAAACTGGTGATGTCAGGAATTTATATCCAGTAGTAGCCTTCCAATCCAATGAAGCTGTACACCTCCATTATGTACTTGAGTGGATAAAAATAAAAAACATCCTAGACCTTCATTGGGTCTACTAATATACCATATTCTAAGATAACATGACCAAAATAGTGGACCTACTTCACCTAGTTCTGTCACATTGAGAGATTCAAAAAATTATGGTGCTCTTGGAGTATGTCTAAAACCATCCTCTAGGGTCTCGAATGCCTCCATGGACTCTTATTACAATAGTATATCATCAATTAAGAGTACCATGAACTGGTATAAAAAGGGATGAAAGATTTGATTCATAACTCCCATTAACACTTCTAGGGAATTCATCATTCTGAATGGAATCACTATGTACTCATATTGATAGTAGCAACATATGAATTCTTTTTTAAGTACATCCATATCCTATACCTGAAACTAGTGATATATCGATCCAATTTCAATATTCAAGAACCTAGTATCTCCTCTAAAATGATGAAAGAGGTCATTGATACCCAGTAATGGACATGCTTTATTTACATTTAACTTGTTTTATGGATGGTATTGAACACATAACCTGAATCTCCGCTCTTCCTTTTTGGTGAACAACACTGGCACTACCGAGGGTGAAAATTTTGGTCTAAGAAATCCCTTCCTCTATAAGTCATCTAACTTCACCCTCATCTAATGATGATCTATGGGAGCCATTTGATATGATGGAGTATATATCAAATTCCTCTTAGGGTTTATATCAATGTAAATTTTTTTATTTAAGTGGGGAGGTAATCTTAGAACTTCCCAAAGAAATAAATCATCATATCCTACCACCACTACATGTTATAAAATAATCATAGAATCCAATACACTATGGTTCATACTAGAAAATTGATGATTAATTAGCTTCACCCACTAATGCATGAGTCCATAATAAAATTACTATGGTTAATTTTTCACTTAGAAAGCAAAACCCAGCCCTATCATTATGAAAAAATTGAATACTCATATTAAATCAGTCTATCTAGGAATTAACAATAGATAACTAATCCATACATACGATGATATTATAAGGAATCATTGACGATTCAAAAAAATCAAATGGAAAATCTTTCTTATAATATTCAGGTCACACTGTTGAAATAAGTGTGTGATCGGTGAGTAACTTCCCCCATAGGAGTCTCCAAGCATAATGATCGATCCAAAGGCAGAACCGTAATCACAACATATCGAACATGATATGTCTGTATAAAGGAATGACTTGAACTTGTGTCTATCAACACTACAACTATGGTATAAAAAACATATTGTACCTATTATCATACATCGAGATTATGGGTCAAAAGAATCTAATACCTACAGGTACCCTCACTCGTATACTCAAGATCCATGATTCTGGCATTGATCATCTAGGGGTGGTGGTGGTATCAATTTGAAATGTATACCACCTACAACTACTCTGCCAGATCATCTTACATATATATATATATATATATATATCTCCCTACATACCTCTATGCACATACCATTTCCTCTACCTTGGTGGCTCGCCCATTTTCTCTCTATTAACCATTATGTAGGTAAGACAATCTCCTGAATGATGTCCCATACCATCACAATAGTAGAACAACCTCTCGGTGTGCTGTATAGTTCCATCATGTGAGCCCTAAACCATATAACCAGTATCATGTGATCATATCTAAGAATTATTTTGATTTCTAGTCCCTAAGGAAGATGTTGACTCTATACTACCAAATTATATTCTCTTGTGTTCCCACTTTCGACAACCAATATTTGTGTTTTCATGTGCATGAAAATCTCAACCACAAAATATCTTTCTAGAACCCCAACATATGTTGGAATTAATAGTGGTATAAAACTAACTTGAATATCTTTAAACACATACCAGTCAAATTTCTGAGATCGAAATAACTAATCTGGTACCAAATCCCTTAAGTTCATAAAGAGGTTTTTAAATATATGCTGATACATAATCATTGCTATACTTATCTTGTGAATCTATAGATTCTCCAGTATGTTTCTAACTCTCAAAATATATAGAGGTAACTCCCATCTAAAATGGAGATCAAACTCCATAAATGATAGAGTTTTCTCATCATAATAATGGGTCACTAAACCCCCCATTTTCCAATGGATTCAATAAGAAGGGTCACTTATAGGACCACCATTTTATCTTACAATATATTGGGAGGCTATAAAACATTCATCAACACCCCAATACAGTTCTCAACTATCCATGTTTTAGGATTTACTCAAAACCTACTGGGTTTCTGTCACTAAAATTCATGATTCGTGCTTCACATACACACCTCATATTTATGTACTAGTACTTGTGGGAACCATCAGCTTCTCAACATATTGTTGTATAAATGGTTCACCAACTAGTAGTAGTACCTCCTTACAATTCCTTATGTAGATACCTCATGACTAAGGGGATTATCCTTATGATCCAAACTTTGAACAGTAGCTAGAATATCTCATGTAGGAATCATGAAATAGACAACATGTACAACCATTAATGAGTATATAGGGAGAGATGAATCAAGAATGAAATCATAACAAAAACACATTTTTATATGATGCATGTACTAACATTTTCTCCAAAAAATAATGTCTACATGTACAATGTAGAATGGATGGTTATCAGTTTCCTATTGTATGGATATGGAAGACGCTACATGGACACTAGAGTCTCATGCCTGAATGTTGAACTAAAGACACTCAACAATATTTCCAAAACCCAATCTCCTAGACTGTAGTCCTAAAGTAGAAGTGACCCCTTTTATACCACTCTATCACAAACCATCCCAAAGGGGCCTGTTCTACAACTAACCAATCCCAACACCAATAGGAAATGGGCTGGTGACTAGCACCGAGTAGGCATATCACTCACATGGCAGGCCTTAGACTGCGGTATATATTCACACACAAACATCTCCAAGACCATACAATGATGAAATTTAAAACAAATGATAATACATGCATTCATGCATCTAAATAAACTATAATAGTTGGGAAACAAGTACTGAAATAATAACGGGACAAATACAAGCCCACAATAATGAGTCTAAAAATAGGTCCTTCCTAAAAGTATATAATGGGACTATTTTCATGGTAACTACTTTAATACCCCTCATTTAGTCTAGGTCGTTATGCATAGCCTAGTCCAAGTCCCTATTGGGCTCTATAAATTTTTTGATCATCTATATAATACACATCATGAGTGGAGAATTCCCATGTATGGGTGAGTATAACAATACCCACGGGGACAACCCAATAACAATAGGTATATAAAAATAAGAACAGTCAGCTCATCAAAAGTATATTTCTATAACATATATAACCATAACATACATATATACTCAACAAATACATAAAATTTCAATGTAATTTCGCAATCATTATTCTAGCCTAGGGATCATGCTCTAAGGTCCCACATAGAACCTGTCTAGAAGAACATGCTCTACGAATCAGATAACACAGATGGTTTCCATCTGAGATGTTCTGTTAATTGGGTATCACCATAAACATTTTATGATAGATGTTTGAATATAATGATACAAATATTATAATCAAACAAAATTACATGGGGTATACCAACTACTAAATATGGAATTACCACATAAGTATATGATTAGAGCCCACTTAGTGATGGTCATAACCATAATAAGAAATAAAACTAGGGTAAGATAATGGTAGAGGATCTCCATTCGGGAATCATAGAAGGAATTAAAAAACTATATTCACGATGTTCTAATGAATGGATCACTATCCTATGTGTAGGACATGATACCAAACTAAGCATTAGGGAAATGGATAAAGGGAAAACACCTAACAAAATTTGACCAAGCTAAAGTGGAAAATGAATTCAATCCATGTCTAATGTAGTATATGATGGGTACTAGTAATACAATACATGAACCATTTTTATTGTTTCCTACCCATATATCATAGCCTATTCTTTTTTCAATGGATTTTCTTGACTACATTGCGTGTCTGATCCCATGTAATCTTGGATTTGTTTGTGTTGGGCTGGACATGTCCGTGTACATCATTCAATGATCATGACCATGCTTGTGTACCTCTACGAGAACATAACCAATTTCCAATATTGGATCACATTCCTTGTGATCGGGGTCACATAAAATTCCATTCATAACTTCTTACAGAAAACCTAGCTCCACACTACTGGTCTCACAAACCATATAATCCCAGATTACATGTTGTGTTCTTTGGGATTTTCCAGTATATCATATCAGTACATGAAAAATCATCCACTCCTCCTCCAATTGATCTGACCAAAAATCACACTGATAATCAAAATACATAATTAGGTAGGCCTTGGAATCATCAATTACTATGTTTTCACCTTTACATTTATTTGATAAAACATCCAATGTATCATCCATCTCCACACACAAATGATATGAAGAATAGTATCCCTAAACCAATCTATGATCAACAATAATTTATATTATATTGATAAAATCATTGATCTATGCCCAGATCAAGAATATCAATCTATTTCATGAAGAAATAGTTTCATAATGATTGGTGTATTTGTATTTTTTGAACTGTGGGCTAAAGGAATTTGCATGTGATGAATGAAGAAATGGTAGAAGCAATGCACAACCACAAACATGAGGAACGATACTCAAAAAATTTTCATGTCATAATAGATAATATTTTTACAATGATTAATGATGTGATGGTTCATTAATCCCAAATCTATCCTCAATTAATATATAAATTTATACCTATCCCCGCAATACACAAGATCCAACAATCTATCTATTGGTTTATTGATTCAAGTACTTCATATGAATTAAAAACTAGTAATAAAAACTATTAAAAAAACATAATTCATCAATTTGGATTAGTCACCATAAATGATAGATCACACGTCTCTGTCATTGGTGATATCCACTCATCCCTTTGGCACACTAATCCTTTATCCCAATTCGATAGAGTTTCGCTCTCCAAGAATAGTCTAAACCAACGACTCATCTAAATCTCATGGGTTATGTAGCAAACCAAAGGAATTGATCATAATGGAATATATATTGAAAAATTATTAGGTTGGGTGATTAATTAAATTTATAAATTAATTTAATTAATTTATATAAACATCTTTACATGACTACATTTCAACCAGAATGCCTGAAGTGTTCCATCTTCATATCCCACATGGGGTAAAGCCAAATCAATAAACTTAAAGTATGCCTCAAATATTTGATTGATTAATCCATTGGCAAGGTAATCTATTTTTTTCTTTAAAATCATGAATGTGTTCATTTAAAATATTTAATATATTTCAAAATTTAATATCGACCACATCGGGTCTCAGAATCTAAAGATGTCTCCATACATTGCTCTAAAAAAATTCATATAATATTACAAAAAATGCATAAAAAAATAAGAGTCATTACAAGAATAATGAAAGATATGATGTTTATATATGATATTTATAACATAATTATAACATTTTATTCACTATATCACATATATCTATTTAAATTCAATTATATATGAGGCACAACAACATCACTCATGTGTATATAAAACTATATCCTTACAAAAAAATGTGTTTCATCTTTCCCTAATGCTTCACATTGAATGTGATAAAGATATATTTAATGATTATGTGTTATATACATGAACTAATTATGCTATTCAGGACATTTGAATCATTGATTAAATATAATATATATCATCTTATTTTATTCTTTTTCACTCACGTATAGCTTGTAACATTATTCAGGTAAGTGTGGAATACCGCCTTCATGAAGTGAGGTGAATCTCTTTTCATCACTACACCACATGGATGAAAAATATAGATATATTTAAATTGATATATGATATTGTTGGTCGGAGTGGTTTACTCAAGAGGGGGGTGAATTGAGTACCAATTAAAATTTCTGTAATTTAAAAAGTGTCTTAAAGACCCCCAAATAAAATAATAAATTAAACTGCAGTGAATTTATATTAAAGTAGAAGTTCTGTTAGATTCTCAAGGGATTGATTAATTCCCAGTTGATCAACACAGAAGTGTGTGATTATCTTTTGAAACTAACCTACTAATCTACACTTAACATAAACACTTGCTAATTTAACTATCAAAGTAACTTTAAAAATAGTATTGGTTTTAAAGTGATTAGCAGCGGAATAAAACTTTGAAAGAGATGGCACAACAGATGTAACCAAGAGGTTCAGTCTCAAGCCGAGACTTAGTCCTCTCAAAAGTTTATATAAAAATGATCCACACCCTGGATCGGGGTTCAACAGTTTACAACTGTCCAGGTCCAAGACCTCTACCACTGTTCTTCGTGGGAAACAGTACAACAGCAACCAGCTGTCCAGGTCACACACGACCTCTACCACTGTTATTCGTGGGAAAGCAAGAATGAAGGAGATTGGTAAGGATTTACAAATCCTTCAGTTTGAGTATAGGAGACAGTGTGTGTGTTAGATACAGCAGATAACACACACTGCTCGAAATGAATGGTAATAAATCACAGAACAAGAGATGTAGAGTTTAGAGATGGTTCTGGTGATTTCAGTATGGCTCTGGACTCCTTTGGATTCGACTAGAAGTGAGTCTGAGTCCTCTTCTCATTTCTGTTTGAGAAACAGAGTTTCGTATGTTCCAGGTTCACAGGTAGTGAGAATGTAGTCGATGAAGTTCTTCAGTGTGCTTCTTGTATGCACAGAACACTTCTCGAGTATGCTTGATTGTTTATGAGCTTCTCTGTGTTCTTTCTCGTCTTGTGTTTTTTGGTATATGTCATCCACCACACGCTTCTCTAGTTTTTTTTCCTTCCTTCCTTTCTTTGGGCAGCGTAGTCTTCTCGTATTTATCTCCCGACAGGGGACAGAAAAGATTTCTTTTCAGCAGGTACGAGGTACGGGTTCCTGACATCCGACAACCTTTATCAGATATTTGACAAATCATCAAAATGTATGATATGACCGTTAGATAGATTAAATATAGGAAATAAAGAAATTCAAACAGTGAGTCGAGTGATCGGTAGGTAATCAGCATCGGTAGCTTGAACATCGGTAGCTGGAACATCGGTAGCTCGAACATCGGTAGCTCGAACATCGGTAGCTTGAACATCGGTATCTCGAACATCGATAGCTTGAACATCGGTAGCTTGAACATCGGTAGCTCGAACATCGGTAGCTCCATGCGTCAGTAGCTGTGAGTCTGTCAGTAGCTTCGTCCATCGGTGACTCTTATTCCATCGGTAGCTTATTTATACTTACACCGGTAGCTATAGGTTAAGTGTATCGGTAGCTCTGTGTTAAGTCTATCGGTAGCTGTCTGTCGGTAGACTAAGTCTATCGGTAGACTGGTTACCGGTAGCTCTTTATCAGTAGCTATAGACAGATTACTTATCTGTTTTATGCAAAACACATCCAATTGTGTTAGAATCAATTTATAACTGGTATGAACATGGATAAATGAGGATTAACATATTCCAAAGACTATTTTCAAAATTATTATTGGTTTGATCACAGATTTGAAAGAATTAAAGTATAGATCAATGATACTTAACAATATCATAGAGAAAGAAGACATAATTGGGATTTTCAACACATATGAATACATGATTGAGATTATCAAAACAGGTGAGGTCAACAATCTCCCCCTTTTTGATAATCACAATTTATGATATTGGCATTTAACATAGTGAAAATATAATAGTAAAGAGTATAATATTGAATTCAATTTTCTCAGAGAAAACAGCATCAGAGATAATAGAAATAGTATGATATAGACATAAGTTATCAGAGGTAAAAATGAAAACAAAACAAAGGGTAATGTGTCTCCCCTTATTCCTTATTTTTCTCCATTGAAAATATTTCTCATTCTCTCATTTTGTTCTCCTCCTTATTCTCTCATAAAATGTTTCTCCCCCTCTTATTGTTCTCCCCCTTTGTGATAATCAAAAAGTGGGAAAGCATATATATATATAGGAGACAAATAAAACATGAGAAGTAAAAATAGTTCTGTATTAGAGTAGGTAAAAGGTACAACAAAAAAAAAATAACAAAGGAATTCTTATCAAAAATCCTGGCCACTGGTGCAATCCTCATCTGCAACGTGAGATTTTCCTTTGGAATCAGAAGAAGGCTCGGGTGGTGAGGATGCAGGTGAAGGTTTTGGAATGCCAGAAAAGATCAAAGGAGGCTGGGCCACTGACACAGAGTCAGGCTTGTAGGTTGAAGATTTTTGGGTGATCATTGGAGTGAGGCTTCGAATGGCTTGAACAGGAGTCAGCTGGACTGTGGAAGCAGCTGAGGCAGAAGCAGGCAAAGCAGGAGGGATGATTACTGGTCTGGCATCAACATGCAAGAAGGGCAGCAGCAGATTTCTAAAATCCATAATAATTCCTCCTCCTCTTTCCATAGCCGAGATGAAATCATCTTTGTTCTCCATGAATTTCTCTAAGGCGGGAGTCAGTTCTCTTAGCTTGCTCACTTGTTCTCTGAAAGCTTGAGTGACTGGAGGGAGCTTCATGTGTTCCAACATTAGCTTGAAGTGGTGTTCGAGTTGATGCTTGGTGAAAATTTTGGAGAAGTAGTAGTCCACTTTGCTTTTTATGGCTTCCTGAGAGGCAGAGGCTTCTCTCATAAAATCTTGAACAATCTTCATTATTTCTCTGGCAGAATCTCTTGTATAAAGCACCACTCGGCTCAACTCTGATGAGTCCACAGAACCACTGGTAGAAATAGAGCCAATCTCTTCCTTTAACATTGCTCGAACTGAAGTTAGATCAACTGATAGTTTGGATGTGAGAGGGCCAAGAGAGAAGGAAACAGTTTCTTTGAAACTCTTAGACAAACCACTGATTAGGCTTTGAACTTGAGAGTCTTGTAATTGAACATGATCCTTCACTGAAGTTTTGAAACTTTCAAACACTGAGACAAACTGGTTTACTACACTCTTCACATAAGCTAGGTCCTTGTCAGCTTGAGACTTGGAGCTCATATAGGAATCCAAAGCAACAACTGATGTCTTGAGAGCTTCAAGATCAGCTTCGATTCTAGAAGACTGAGTCTGGCACTCTTTCACTTCTTCCATAAGCTCAGACATAAAAGAAGATAAATTACAAGCCAGAGATAGCTCGAAGGATCTCTCTAGCATTTTCATTTCTTCATAAAAGCTTTGCTTCATCTCAGCGACTGATGCACTGAATGATTCTTTCAGCTCATTCTTCATGGATTCAAGATCAGATTTAGAAACAAAATCACTTGGGATAACTGCAGCAGATCCCCTTGCTGAGGCCAAATTAACTACAGAAGTAGTCATTATTGAGTTAATTGAGGATGCAAGAGAGGTTTCCATTAACTTCACTTCTTCAACAAAACTGGATTTGAGGTCCTCTTTCAGCTTATTCAAATCATGAAATCTGACCACATCATCTGGCAACAACTCAGAAGCAAGATCATAATTGGTCTTCGGTCTATTCTCAGACACCTCATTGTCAGAATCCGGATAATCTAATCCACAAACAATAAACCCTGGGTCTTCTACCCAGTCTCCAAGCTCAACAGCTACTGTTACATTTCCAAGCACAGACTGATGCTCCCCCTCAATGGGTGCATTCTCATGTATCACAACAGCCTTTTCTGCTGGCCTTTCTTCATCAGAATCTTCCACAACAACTTCCATCTCAGCAGCAGTAAGGAGATTTTCTGAAACAGGTACAACTTCTTCTCTATCTTTTTCTACTTCAGCAGCAGGCATAGCTGAGCTTCCAATCAAGGGACTCATACTTAAACTACCAGAAGCAGGCGATTCAGATACATTCTCCTTTTCCTCTTCTTCTTGGTGAGGTACAGACTGGTCTTCCTCATGAGTAGACACAAATTCCTCTACTTTTCCTTTCCTAGAATAAACCAATTCTGCAACAGGACTTGGGGGCAAGTCTGGATCTCCTCCAACATCCATAGGAGTTTCTTCTTCTTCTTCTTCTTCTGTTTCATCACTATAAGCAGGATCCTCTTCATCAGGTCTCAGACTCAGATCTCTATCATCCTTTGGTCTTGAGGGATAATCCACAGGATTAAACCTATCATAGATCTTCTGATCATCACTGACCCATTCTCCCTTCCATGGGTTCCAGTTAATTTTCATATACTTACAAACAGTCGAGGTGATGCAGAAATTGTTCTTGACTACAACTGTCTCATCCTGAGACTCAGCTATTCCTTTCACTTTTATCATTACTGAAATCAGCTTGGCAAAGAACAAGGCATTAGTCTTTGACTTTGGTCTAATCATATCTTCCATTTGAAGCATTAACAATCTGCACAGATTGATTTTTACACCATGTCTTAGCAAATGAAGAAGATAGATATCTTGATATCTCAGATTTGCAAAATCTCCTCTCCTCGGTATCAACACATGCTGAACAAACTTGAAAAGCAGTCGATTCTCTCCATCCATTTCAGCAGCAACCACTTGCCTTTGATTTCCATTCCCAGTCAGCTCTTGTAAGGCGGTCTCATAATCAAAGATATCACTACTAGGTGGCATTGCTCTTGATACATACCCAGAGACACCTTCATGTGGTACTTTCAAACTCTCATCCCACTCTACTGAAGAAAATGACATCTCTTTTCCATTTACAAAAGATCTAACCCGATTCTCATTCTCAGAATTCTCGAAAGTTACAAACACATAGAACTGATTTACCAACTTCGGGTAGTATGGGCCATTGTTATTCGAAAAAAAATCCACCCATTTCTGGTCCTCCAGAATCTCGAGTACTAAGGATTTGCTAGGCAGTAGCCATTCCACACACAGTTCCTTCTCGATTACTATGTCTCTATTCTGCAAGTGAGGATTCACTGGTCGCCTTCCCGATCTAGTTTTGACTTCACTAACACTGGCTTTATGCTGTGTCTTCTGCTTCTTAGCGTTTGGTTCTACACTTTCATCTCTGACGATAGGAAGCTTGGTTTTTTCCATCGCGGGTTTAGGGTTCTTGGCCGATTTGGGAGCTAAGGTTCGAAGGTGAGAGATTTTGAGCTTGGTGAGGTAAGAAGTGGCTTAGACTTAGTTTTATCATTTAGGAATTCCAAATAAACGATTAAAAATGAGTAATAAAGTAAAACGATTCATATTCTTGGCGGCAGACAGAAGTTTTAAAACCTTGCATCGATGTGAGTTAATCATCGGTGAAAAAAGAAAAATAAATCGGTGAGAGTTTCTACGTCGGTGAGCATTTCACATCAGTGAGAATTTTCACATCGGTGAGAATTTTACATCAGTGAGAATTTTCACATCGGTGAGAATTTCACATCAGTGAGAATTTTCACATCGGTGAGAATTTCACATCAGTGAGAATTTTCACATCGGTGAGAATTTTCACATCGGTGAGAATTTTCACACCGGTTGTGATTAAACATTCCCAGTTCGTGTCTTATGTAACTTAGCCTATCCGAACTTAAAGGTTTAGTGAAAATATCAGCCAATTGATGTTCAGTGCCAATAAATTCAAGAGAAATATCACCTTTTTGATAGTGATCTCTTAGGAAATGGTGTCTTACATCTATGTGTTTGGTTCTAGAGTGAGATACAGGATTCTTAGAGATGTTTATTGCACTGGTGTTATCACAGTTGATTGAAACATGTTTAAAAACATATCCATAGTCCAAAAGAGTGTGTTTCATCCACAGAATTTGTGCACAGCAACTACCAGCAGCTATATATTCTACTTCGGCAGTAGATAATGCAACTGAGTTCTGTTTCTTACTACACCAAGAAACTAAGGATTTTCCAAGCAAATGACATGTTCCTGATGTGCTTTTTCTATCTAACTTACAACCAGCAAAGTCAGCATCTGAATAACTCATTAACTCAAAGGATTGTCCTTTTGGGTAAAACAAACCTAAGTTAACCATGTGTTTGAGATATTTAAAAATTCTTTTAACAGCAAGCAAATGAGATTATTTTGGATTAGCTTGAAATCTAGCACACATACACACACTAAACATAATATCAGGTCGACTAGCAGTAAGATACAGTAAACTACCAATCATACCTCTGTAATTTGTCTGATCAACTGGTTTCCCAGTTTCATCTGCATCCAATTTACAGGTAGTACTCATAGGAGTTTCACTTTCCTTGATACTATCCAGACCAAAACGTTTTAAAAGATCCTTTGTATATTTACTTTGATTCAAAACAATACCGTTTTCATTTTGAAATACTTGAAATCCAAGAAAGTACTTAAGCTCTCCCATTAAGCTCATTTCAAATTCATTTTGCATACTTTTTGAAAAATCAGTACATAAAGAGTGTTTAGAAGATCCAAAAATAATATCATCAACATATATTTGTACAACTAAAACATCTTTAGAAATTCTTTTAATGAAAAGAGTTGGATCAGCAATTCCTTTAGTAAAACCTTTTGAAATAAGGAAATTGCTAAGTCTATCATACCAAGCTCTTGGAGCTTGTTTCAAACCATACAAAGCTTTAGAAAGTTTAAAAACTTGATTTGGAAAATGGGGGTTAGTAAATCCAGGTGGTTGTTCTACAAAAACATCTTCAATTATAAAACCATTTAGAAATGCACTTTTCACATCCATTTGATATAACTTGAAATCCAGATGTGCAGCATATGCAAGTAAGATCCTAATGGCTTCTAGTCTAGCTACAGGTGCAAAAGTTTCCTCATAGTCTATGCCTTCTTCTTGACTATATCCTTGTGCAACTAGTCTAGCTTTGTTTCTAACTATATTTCCAGATTCATCTACTTTATTTCTAAAAACCCATTTTGTGCCTATTGTCAAAGTGTCCTTAGGTCTGTCAACTAATTCCCAGACTTTGTTTCTTTCAAACTGATTTAATTCTTCCTGCATAGCTATTACCCAGAATTCATCATTGATAGCATCATTGATATTTTTGGGTTCTAGCTGTGAAAGAAAAGCTTGATGTTCAACCTGGTTTCTTAGAGAAGCTCTAGTTTGTGTTCCTCTATCCATATTACCAACAACAGCTTCTAAAGGATGATTCTTTAGAATCCTTGTTGATCTGGTAAAGGTTGGACTAGAAATTTCAGGTTCATCTATAGGTTCGGGTTCAACAGAAGCAGATTCTGGAGAAAGTCCAGAACTGGATGCTTTTATAACAGGTTCTTTAGATTTATCATTAAGGTCCAGAATAGACAAATCTTCTTCAAGATTCTCAAGAGAGGTTTTAGGCTCATGTGGATCAGTTTCATCAAACTTGATGTGAACAGATTCCTCCACACATTTGGTTTTCTTATTGAATACTCTATAGGCTTTACTTGAAATAGAGTAACCCAGAAAAATTCCTTCATCACTTTTGGAAGCAAACTTATCCAGATTATCTTTAGTATTCAGAATAAATACTTTGCAACCAAAAACATTAAAGTAATTAACCTTAGGCTTTCTATTGTTCCACAATTCATAAGGGGTTTTCTTAAGAACTGGTCTAGTTAAGACTCTATTAATGACATAACAAGCTGTATTTACAGCTTCAGCCCAAAAATAAATAGGCAGGTCATATTCATTGAGCATGGTTCTAGCAATCTCTTGAAGGGTTCGGTTTCTTCTTTCTACTACACCATTCTGTTGGGGTGTTCTAGGGGCAGAAAAGTTATGGGTATAGCCATTGTGTGAGCAATAAGATTCAAAATCTTGATTTTCAAACTCACGACCATGATCACTTCTCAGGGTCTTAATCTTAAGTCCACTAAGGTTCTCTACGGACTTGGAGTATTTGACAAAGTAAGAACAAGCTTCACTTTTGTGAGCTAGAAAATATACCCAAGTATATCTAGAAAAGTCATCTACAAGAACATAAACATAGTGCTTCCCATTTAAACTAGAAAATATTGATGGTCCAAACAAATCCATGTGAACCAATTCAAGTGGTTGAGAAGTTAAAACTTCTTTCTTTGATTTAAAAGAAACTTTGTGTTGTTTTCCCTTTTGGCAGGGGTTACACACTTTATCATTTGGGAATTCTAATTTAGGTAGGTCTCTAACTAGGTTTTTCCTAGAAAGTTTCCTAAGTGAGTGAATGTTGCAATGTCCTAATCTTCTGTGCCATAGCCAAGATTCTTTATGAAAAGCATTCAAACAAGTAATATTCTGCTTAGCTAAAGAATTCAGATTAACAGCATAAACATTTTCATTTCTTAAGGCAGAAAATACCAAAACATTCTTAGAATTAAAAACTTTGCAAGAATCATTTTCAAATTTAACATGAAAACCATCATCACATAACTGATAGATACTTAATAGATTTTATTTAAGGCCATCAACAAATAAAACTTTAGAAATCAGGATTGAATCAGTGTTACCAATCTGGCCTAGGCCGATGATTTTCCCTTTAGAATTATCACCAAAGGTGACAAAGCCTCCATCAACTTTTATTAAACTCTTGAAACAAGAGAAGTCTCCTGACATATGTCTTGAACATCCACTGTCCAAATATCACGTCTCTTTACAGGAGCTCTTCAAGCAAGTTCCCTACAAAACAGATTTAGATGGGAGATGATTTTGGTACCCAGATTTTCTTGGGTCCAGACAGGTTAGCCAATAACACTTTAGGTACCCATATTTGTCTAATGGGTCTCATATAATTTGTAGAATTGACATGCTTTGAAAGATAAACTTTATTAGATCCATAGCTATGTATATAACTGGTGGAAGCATATGAAGTTCCAGAATTACCTTCATTCTGTCCAGATTTAGAAATGAATCTTGTTTTGGCAATTTTCCTTTGTCCAGGTTGGTATCCTATACCAGTAGTATATTTAGGTGCTACTTGCTTTCCTAGCATCTGTGTTAGTGTATTTTTGCCATTGGTGAACTTCTCTAAGTCTTTCTTGAGTTGCTCATTAGATAGTTTCAGTTCAGTGTTCTCTTTTAACAGTTGAGCAGTTTTCTCTTTTTCAATAGTGAGTTCGGTTTTAACTGTAGTGGTGAGAGCATGCTGTTTCTTTAATGACTTGTATTTATCCTTAAGTTCATTACATGTCTCTTCCAGCATATCACAGTATTCAAACAGTTCAGATTCAGACATGTTATCACCTTCAGAATCATCTCCAGAATAATATGAATTTGAAGCAGGAGTTTCAGCAGTTACCTCAGAAGTGTTTGTCATAAAACACATGTTGGCTCGATTCCTTTCAGAGTCTGAAGATTCAGCTCCACTTGTGCTGTCTTCTGAAGCACTCCAAGTAGCCTTCATAGCTTTCTTAAACTTATTGTCCTTATATTCATATTTCTTTTTATATTTCAGCTTTGGACAGTCGGCTTTAATGTGTCCTTTTCTCTTGCACTCATAGCAGACAACATCATCTGACTTGTCATTCTTCTTCCAATCCTTTTTCCATTTTCCTTGGTGATCATACTTACCCTTATAGTTTGTTTTTCTGAAGAACTTCTTTTTTCTATAAAATTTCTTAAATCTTCTAGCAATGTGAGCCATCTCAGCATCACTGTCAGAATCACTTCCACTGTCTTCACAACTTGAACTTTCAACTACAGCTTGAAGCTTTTCTTTGTCCTTATTCTTTGAAGTTGAGGATTTGAAAGCAACATACTTTCTTGCAGGTTCATTTTCTTCCTCTTTGTTCACTTTAATCTCTTCTTCATACATCATCAGCTTGCCAATTAGTTCTTTGACAGGTAGAGCAGCAATGTCACATGATTCTCTGATTGAGACAGATGTGCCTCTCCATCTATCAGGTAGACATCTCAAAATTCTCATAATTTGTTCCTTCGTTGGGACATCCTTTCCTAGTGAGATCATTGTATTGACAATTTCATTGAACCTGAGATACATGTCAGAAATGGGTTCGTCAGGCTTCATTTTAAAATTATCATACTTGATGGTATAGGTGTTCAATCTCATTTCTTTAACATTTGTTGTTCCTTCATGAGAAATAGCTAAGGTATCCCAAATTTCATATGCAGTTTTACATGCAGAAATTCTATTAAACTCTTCATCTCCTAGAGCACAGTACAAGGCATTCATGGCTTTACAGTTTTTATTGTAAGTAGTCTTTGTAGGTTCATCCCAAGTAGATCTAGCAGTAGTAGGAATTTTGTATTCTGATTCAATAGCAGTCCAAATATCAAAACCTATGCTTTCTAGATGAATTTTCATTTTCAGTTTCCACTGAGCATAATTAGTTCCATTGAAGAAAGGTGGCCGGTTAGTAGCAGCACCCTCAAGTATATTGTCCATGATGAGAAAATTTTAAAGAGACAAAAATTTAGAAATACCAGAAATTTTTAAGAACTTTAAAATACAACTAAAATCACAGTTCAAAAGCAGAGTACTTTTAGAAGGTATTTTCAACCTCTGATACCAAGTGTTGGTCGGAGTGGTTTACTCAAGAGGGGGGTGAATTGAGTACCAATTAAAATTTCTGTAATTTAAAAAGTGTCTTAAAGACCCCCAAATAAAATAATAAATTAAACTGCAGTGAATTTATATTAAAGTAGAAGTTCTGTTAGATTCTCAAGGGAATGATTAATTCCCAGTTGATCAACACAGAAGTGTGTGATTATCTTTTGAAACTAACCTACTAATCTACACTTAACATAAACACTTGCTAATTTAATTATCAAAGTAACTTTAAAAATAGTATTGGTTTTAAAGTGATTAGCAGCGGAATAAAACTTTGAAAGAGATGGCACAACAGATGTAACCAAGAGGTTCAGTCTCAAGCCGAGACTTAGTCCTCTCAAAAGTTTATATAAAAATGATTCACACCCTGGATCGGGGTTCAACAGTTTACAACTGTCCAGGTCCAAGACCTCTACCACTGTTCTTCATGGGAAACAGTACAACAACAACCAGCTGTCCAGGTCACACACTACCTCTACCACTGTTATTCGTGGGAAAGCAAGAATGAAGGAGATTGGTAAGGATTTAAAAATCCTTCAGTTTGAGTACAGGAGACAGTGTGTGTGTTAGATACAGCAGATAACACACACTGCTCGAAATGAATGGTAATAAATCACAGAACAAGAGATGTAGAGTTTAGAGATGGTTCTGGTGATTTCAGTATGGATCTGGACTCCTTTGGATTCGACTAGAAGTGAGTCTGAGTCCTCTTCTCGTTTCTGTTTGAGAAACAGAGTGTCGTATATTACAGGTTCACAGGTAGTGAGAATGTAGTCGATGAAGTTCTTCAGTGTGCTTCTTGTATGCACAGAACACTTCTCGAGTATGCTTTATTGTTTATGAGCTTCTCTATGTTCTTTCTCGTCTTGTGTTTTTTGGTATATGTCATCCACCACGCGCTTCTCTAGTTTTTTTTTCCTTCCTTCCTTTCTTTGGGCAGCGTAGTCTTCTCGTATTTATCTCCCGACAGGGGACAGAAAAGATTTCTTTTCAGCAGGTACGAGGTACGGGTTCCTGACATCCGACAACCTTTATCAGATATTTGACAAATCATCAAAATGTATGATATGACCGTTAGATAGATTAAATATAGGAAATAAAGAAATTCAAACAGTGAGTCGAGTGATCGGTAGGTAATCAGCATCGGTAGCTTGAACATCGGTAGCTTGAACATTGGTAGCTCGAACATCGGTAGCTCGAACATCGGTAGCTTGAACATCGGTAGCTCAAACATCGGTAGCTTGAACATCGGTAGCTTGAACATCGGTAGCTCGAACATCGGTAGCTCCATGCGTCGGTAGCTGTGAGTCTGTCAGTAGCTTCGTCCATCGGTGACTCTTATTCCATCGGTAGCTTATTTATACTTACACCGGTAGCTATAGGTTAAGTGTATCGGTAGCTCTGTGTTAAGTCTATCGGTAGCTGTCTGTCGGTAGACTAAGTCTATCGGTAGACTGGTTACCGGTTGCTCTTTATCAGTAGCTATAGACAGATTACTTATCTGTTTTATGCAAAACACATCCGATTGTGTTAGAATCAATTTATAACTGGTATGAACATGGATAAATGAGGATTAACATATTCCAAAGACTATTTTCAAAATTATTATTGGTTTGATCACAGATTTGAAAGAATTAAAGTATAGATCAATGATACATAACAATATCATAGAGAAAGAAGACATAATTGGGATTTTCAACACATATGAATACAGGATTGAGATTATCAAAACAGGTGAGGTCAACAGATATCATGATAATTCACTAAAGTTTACATATTACCTAGAACCATTCCCAAAAGATCATTTAAAAATGGAAACATTTCATGTGTGTACAAATGGTCTTCTGCCTCCATGGTCGTAACATACAATATTTTTCATAACCATCATTCATGATTGTTTTTAAAAGAAAAATAATTATAATAATGTTATGATTATTATTATAGAGATGGTAGAACTATTAAATATGAACAAGACCCGAATCAATCATGTTGTAACGGGGATGATAAAATAATGCAATTTACATGAAGACAATGAGAATGATGAATGATTTTTAATGAAAAGGAAATAAAATGTTATAAAAGGACCATTTATCATGTCATAAATATTAATATGATTCTATAAAAAGAGAAAAATCTATTTGAAAAAACTATATTGGAATTTAAACCATGATCATCCAAAAATAAGTGTACTATAATAGTTTTCATCGTAATATCATTTTATTATGACATATTGTATTATTATGAACTTAAATTCTTTTTTATGATTTATATACAACCCTATTGACTTCTAATATCCTGAATAATTCATTATTCAATATATTTTATGTTTCAATTTGTTTTATTTCATCTAAGAGGTTTTGAATTAAATATTACCAACTCTTAAAGGATTTCTTAACTCAATTTCCAATCATTAGATTATAATTATATATCATTGATTATGCCTGATGTAGAATTTATTATTTAAAATTTTCAACTTCCATTGGGTGGGGGGGGGGGGTTCTATATATTTAAGTATACGATGAATATAATTTATTTAATAATAATAAATAGGATAAAAATAGTTGTTTCAGTACAATAACGAACATGTTAAAATTAATGCTTGTTTAATTATTTAATTCCTTCATTTCATTAATATGTTAATTATTTATTATTGTTTGTTTTTTTAATAAATTTTTAATTGTGTAAATTTATAATATATTTATATATTATTTAATTATAGTTTTTCGAAATATAATATTTAATACCTTTTATATTTTAGTTTGATCATTTTAATTAATTAAATCCCAATGTGAACTTTTAATTAATTCCATTTATATGATAGTTTAATTTGTAGAATTTAATTTTAATTCAATTCATTCAAAATTTTCAAAATTCTATTACTTATTTAGTTTTTTATTTTAACTGAATTTTTATTAATATTTATTCATTTATTTTTATAAAATATTATATCATTATTATTATTTTATTTTTATCTTTAGTTAGTTTATTTTGTACATAAGGTGAATTTGTTACATGAATATTAATTGAGGAGCTTCCATCTATCTGGAAAAGGAAATATTGTTCAATGTAAGATATTGGTTAAAATATTATGGAGATTTTTTAAATTATGTATCAAAGACTTCTCATCTATGTATGATAATACATTACATGGTGTATTTTCATAAGTTTTTATTTTACAAACATAACAGAATTATTTTATATGAGCTCAGTCCAATCAAAAGGCATCTGACCATGACAGATGGATTTTATGCTAAAAAACATGGTTATAGAGAGTTTGATAGAATCCAATAACCATGTATGCATTTCAATGGTAGGGGAAGGGGTTTTCTTCTGAAAATATGATTTTCAACACCATATGATTCATCGCTTGATGGTGATGAACCAGGATGGTATGTAAAAGGAAATCGTGATGTTGTACCAATGTCTCAAATTGAATGATCCATTAAAAAATTTATGGATATCAAATTTTCAGTGATTCAATTAGATCCACCTTGGTTGATCGAGACTGAGTCATCAGGGAAGCCGGTTGAGCTCACCAAAACTATAACGATGAGTGCGGGCCTTCCGATTCATGATACAATTTTCTTATTTTCAGAATAATTATTATTGTCAGTTGAGATATGTTCAAAGAAGATGAAGCATGTCAACGGGGAATGCTATCTCCTGTGATGATACATTGATCTAGATTCTCAAAATGAAGGGGAGTTCCAATCCAAATTTTCATTGAGTAATATTTTTAGTTCTATTTTCATTGAAAAATATTAACGAGGTGTTCAAACTCGTACGTTTTCATACCAAAGAGAGCATAAGTGGGTTTTTTTTCGGAATTTTTTTTCAATATAACCATTTTTTATGGCCTAATATAAATCCACTATTTTTTCAATAATGGAAGTTTAGTGTCTCTTTTTAATCTGTTTCATGAGTTCATCTGAGTTGGAGGTGTTGGGGAATTGGAGATTTGAGATGTATAAAAGGAACACTAAATAAAAGGAAAATTGAATCAACACAAAGAATTATGTGGTTTAGAAATGCTTCCTATGTCCATGGAAGACGTGGATTGGTTCCATTTACTCTAAAAATAATAAAAGCATAAGAACACAATAATAATATAGTTACAATTTCATGGGAATTTATCCCATTATATAGATGGAGAGATTCATAAATGTCAAGGGTGGTTCATCTACCCTTGAATTTTCTCCCACCGGTGGATGATTCAACAAAAGGTGAAGCACATCAATTGAAAATGGGTGAGTCGGTTCTCACCTGGGTTGGTTTCAGAATAGGAAGACTCACACAACGATATTTCCAACAAAAAATACCAGTAAATTAGTCCCTAATTAGGTGTGTCATCCTCAAATCTTCTTCATACAAAAATATTTGGGGTGGATGTTAGACCTCCTGTCTCCGTAATGGTTTTGAGATTCTCTTTTGGTAAAAAATTAATCCCAATGTCATCCCTATTATCATATTTTGGATTTTTAAACTTTCAACAAACTATCTTCTGAAACAGTATGGATCCAATGATATTGTACATCGATGTGTTTGTACATTAATTGAAATGTCATGTTCATGCTGAGATTAATAGGACTCTGACTATCACAATAGATAATTTAATTCTCTTGAATCTATCCCAACTCCTATAAAAATTTCTTTATCCAAAACATATCCTCGTAGCCCTCAATGACTGTGATATACTCTGCTTCTATGGTAAACAATGAAACATACTTCTAAAGTCATCTTTTTCATGAGACTACTCCCCCTAAAAATGATTATAGCTACCTAGATATGTATTTCCTTGTGTCTATATCTCCCTCCAAATATGTATATGTGTATCCTTCCAAAACCATTTTATCAATTCAAAAAAAACAATGACTAGATTTATCTTGGATATATATCAATATCTATTTGACTGCTATCTAATTCTATTTTCATAGTCCTGATAAGAATATTCTCACAATGCCAATAGTGAGAGAAATATCTGGTCTGGTGAACACCATCTCATATATAAGACTCAAAACATATAATTGATAATGAAATTGGTTCATTTCTATTTTCTACATCTATTTTGATGGACTATAACTTGTTGTGAGACTGAAATGACTCACAAGTAGAGTTCTAACTGGTTTTTCCATCATCATGACAAATCATTTGAAAACAATATCAACGTATCACTATTGAGATATCCAATTCTTGTAATTCCTCCTATCATGAGTAATAAACAAACCCGGAATCTATGTATTATCTCATAAGATCTTCATTTAAAAATTATTGTTCAAATCCTTCTTCAAGTTATCAATCTTGGTGATATCTCTTTTAATAATCAGTATAAAATCAACATAAAGAAACATGATAATGAAATCACCATCAGAAAACTGTATAATGAAAACATAGTAATCAACATTCATTTTTTTGTACTCATGTTTCTCCATGAATGAGTTGAATTTTCTATTCCATTTTCATCAGTTACTATTTTAAACCATATAAAAATTTCTTAATCATGCAAACCTTGTTTTTTTCCTTTAGCCTAAATCCATCTAAATAATCCTTGTATATATCCTCATCAACATTTCCTTGTAATAACAATATCTTTATATCCAATTTTTGAACCTCTAGGTTCGAACTAGCCACAAATATATGTTCAACTATGATAGAAGACATTTTAACCACATGAGAAAAAATTTCATCAAAGTCAATACATTTTTTGGATGGAATCCCTTCACATCAATCCTGGATCTATAGCGCGGCTATGTGATACCATCTTCTCATTTTATTTTGTACACCCACATGTTCTTTAGTGCCTTATTTCCATGTGGTTACTCTACCAAATAAAATGTACGATTCTTGTGAAAGGATCTCATCTCATCTTGCATGGCCTTCTACCATTCCATCTACTGATGCCTCATGATTGCATCATCATAACTAT
Source organism: Viscum album (assembly GCA_963277665.1). Taxonomy (NCBI): domain Eukaryota; kingdom Viridiplantae; phylum Streptophyta; class Magnoliopsida; order Santalales; family Viscaceae; genus Viscum; species Viscum album. Next base: position 1,751,473,807 of record OY728159.1, on the reverse strand, counting down.
ATGGATAACCTCTACCAATGAGAATCACATTGTCATGTGGTGGTATATATGACTCGGTTTTCATTTTCTTTTGGATATACTCAACTATGATTCAAGGAGAATATGCACTAGAATATCATAAGATAGACACATATCAGTAGATGGATACATATTACCTTGTAGTGATGTATCATCAGTGTCAAGTATCTCTCTCATGCTATATGGTACTGATGGTGGCGAGATGGGGTCCAAACTGACTAGAATTTCCTCATACTATGTTTTCTTTACATTTTATGTCATCTAAAAATAATTGAACGTCTCATCCTAAAGAAAACAAAATCTCTAATTATGATGAGCCTCCAACATATAGGATCCCATAGTCAGTATCCATACTCCCCAAGAGTGTATCCCAAAAAGAAACAACGTTTTCATTCTCCATCAATCATTTCTTGTCCATCTTTCAGGATGTGAAAAAATTTCATTTAACCAAAGACACATAAGTGGATGTTTGAACCATCTTTACCTATCTATACACTTTATAGAATGTCATATATCAGTGGAACATATGAAAAATGTTTGATTTGATAAATTTTGAGCCTGATTACATCCCCCTAAAAGTTGTTTGATAACTTTTAATTTGATAGAATACATATGATTCTCTTGAAAATTGTTATATTCATCATCTCAGCAAGATATTTATTGTGACGTGTATTTGGTACTTATTTTTCTACCTTGATGTAAAAACTCATACAATACTCTTCAAATAGACCACAGTACTCTCCTCTATTGTAAGCCCGCACACACTTTTACCATACTCCAGTTTTTCATTCCACCTTCACATGATACTTCTTGAAAACATTCTACACTTGATCATTATATTTTAAAGAAAAGGCCCAGACATTAAAAGTATGATCATCTAAAAAGGTAATAAAATAAAAAGTATCTCCCATCGACATAGTTCTCATCAAGCAGATAGCAGTGTGAATAAAATCTAATAAATTTTCTTTTCTAGATTGTATGAAACTACAAAATGATACACTGTATTGTATTCCACTGATGTAATCAACACAAGTATCCAAATGTGTGCCTTTTATTCCTAACATAAAATCCTTCTTGGAGAGAAACAGATTCATATTTAGCTCATGTGGCTAAGACACTTGTTCCGTAATTCTATATAAACATAATTTCTATCTACATTTACTTCTTGTCCTCATGGTCTTTTATATATGAAATAAAAAAAGTATTTTTCATTCCATTAGAAATTACATGTTTACCTTTGGTAAGCTTATATTCCCCATCACTAAAGGTACTGACTTATCCCTCATCGTCTATCATAACATTGGATATCCAATTGAGGTGAATATCAAGAATATTCCTCACATTAATCATCAATAACCTTAATCCAATATTAGTTTCCATAAAAATATTACGAATCCCATTAATTTTTGATTTATAATCATTTTCCCTCTTCCCTTGATGATATGTAAGTTACAAGGATACAAACTATCCAACTATTTTCTTCATCTCTAGCCACCAAAGCTTACTTCTGATATCTATGTACATCTTTGCCTCACCTCGATGTACTGCCAAAGGTGATGTATCATACTCTCTCAGAACCACCTCCTACAATTTCAATGGTTCCATCATGAATCCTCTTAAAGGAAAACCATTCTTCCCACCATCCTAAAATACATCTGGAGAATATACAGTGGATATCTGAGTACTTAGGGTCTCACAATTGATATCTCCAATATGTGTCATCCAAACTCTTTGAAAATGTATAGGGGTAATGAGAATTGACTGTAGGTAAGCTAATCCATTCCCATCCACATGGGATATCTACAATGAGGCTAGCCTCTCTAATTCCTAAAACAAAAAAAAGAACAAGATCTTCTTATAGAGATCATCATCCAGCACACCCCGCTTCTCAGTAGTATAGACAATCTAGAAGTCAAAATATTAGAGGAACTCTAGAAATCACATATATCTCAAAAAAAATATCCATTTGAGATTAGATATATTTGAGAACCATGAGCTTATAATTGAACAAAATCCACTCACACATAAGGTAGCATCTTTACATATTCAATACGAGGACTATCGATGAAAAATAAAGATTGTGGGTAACGTAGGTATGCTCATGCGATCACAACTAATGTGAACCATCTTAAATAACCACCTACCTTTTCATTAGAACACAACCATGCCTGGATCTTGATACATCATAGAACACTAGGTACTGAACACCCTCCTATGATAATACCAAGATTATTGTGCTCTTCAATTTCTATCACAACTTTTAGAAAGCTATCTCTTAGCACCTTATCCACATGAAAGGATTCTATTTTTGTTCAAATATATTTTGGGAAAAATAACATAGTGAAATCATGAATGAATATACAGTATTATCCTTGTAATCGAATGAAGCCCCACACCATCTTTACGCACATTAGTTGATCCCGTGCTAACATTGCCTTAACCTTCATCAGGTCCACTACTACACCAGCTTATGAGATAACATTCCTCAAAATTTAGACCATCTAAATCTAGATATGTCACTTTAATAGATTCCCAGAGTGATGGTTCTCTTGGAGTATTTCTAGAAACATCATGTAGTGTCTTGTATGCTCCTCATTAGACTCCAATTTCAATACTACATTGTTGATGAAGAATACATATATCTGGTCTAAGAAGGGTTGAAATATCTGGTTCATTAGTTCAATGAGAACTTATGGGGAATTCATCCTTCCAAATGGAATAACCTAGTACTCAGAGTGACTATAGGGAAAACTGAATTCTTTATTCAATATATCCTTATCCCATACTTACAACAAGTAATATCCTAATCTGAGGTGAATCTTTTAGAACCATCTCTCTCCTCTCAAATCATGAAAGAGCTCATTAATCCTCGAAAGTGGATACATTTTATTTATGGGTAAATGGTATATGAAATGGTATGAAACATATAACATGATGCTCTTATCTACCTTTTTTGTGAACACAACTGGGGTTATCTAGGATAAAAAACCATGTCATTGAAATTCCTCCCTCTGCATGTATTCCTACGTCAAACTCATTTCAAGATTCTCTACGTGAGACATCTGATATGATGATGTAGATATTAGGGTCTTCTTAGGGTATAGATTGATATAGATGTATATCTCTATATAGTTATGTAATCCTATAACTTCCCCATGGAAGAATTCATCATACCCCACCACCATTGTTGGGAACTGAAGAATCATAGTATCCACTACACTACTGGTCATACTAGCAAACAAATGAGTAATCAGCTTCACCGACTTAGGAATGAGTCCTTCATGAACTCACTATGATTTTTTCACATAGAAATTAAAACCTAGTCCCATCATTGTGAAAACAATGAATCCTTATATGGAAATAGTCTATCTATAAATTAACTATAGATAACCAGTCCATAACAAATATTACAACATAAGACCTCATCGCTACTTCAAAAAAATTCAAAAAAACTTGTGTCTATAATATTTAGGTCACACTGTCAATATAATTGTCTTTGTACGATCAAAATACGAATGTAGATGCCTAATTACAATGGGGGGTGAATTTTATGTTTAAATATCATTTGTGTTTTAACCTTAATGAAAACTATGTTATAAAAAGTTAAACAATTAAAATTCACAAACAGTATATGAAACTAACATTCTTTGGTTCTAGAAATATGAATCTAGAAATTAATCTTAAGAACAATTTTCTTACAGAAAAATTCTACCTTAAATCCTATAGAATCTTATTTATCAGAGTATTTAAAGTATAATAATGTTTATGAATGTTATAAATTATTCCTTTATCAAAATACTATGGAAATAGAACTCTTACAAAAAATAAGTAACAAGTACGAAATATTTTATCCCAAAGAGTAGGGTATCCAACAACAATGGATAAAGGTCCCTTGATTTATATATTCGATAAAGTATGTCTTACCCACACCATGTTAATCCCTAAATAAGAATATCAGAATCTATCTAGATATTCCTCCAGGCCCTCAAACTTTAAATTAGTCAGAACCTATGTCTTCCCATTCTCAGAAGTCCTCAAACATTACGGTAGTTGGAACCTCTGCATTCTTATCCTCAGAATCCATTGATTTTACTCAACAAAAATCAGAGTCGCACAAATCAATCAAAACAAGATGTTCAGTATGCACAAGGAATGACAGTCTCTCTCTCTTTAAATCACATTAACAACATGTAATATCTAGATTAATGGAATGGTTTTGAGCTCTATCAAATTATCTTCTATTTATAGGAAAAACTCCAACAGTCAGCTCCCTCCTCCAATAGTCATATTTTTCCTTGAATCTCGGAGGGACCTTGACATGTATCACTCAACCAATGGTCAGTTTGAAATAGATTACCAAACATCATTTCATAACAATAACATGTGTAAGGGAAATGAAGTTTATTAACCAAATATATTTTTTAGAGTCTGTGGAAAAATAGAATTCAATGTCTAAAAAAATAAAAATTAGAAGTTTATAATACATGGACATTCATATTCTATTTGAAAAAGAATTCAGAATATTAATTCTATAGATTCTGGAGTCATAATTCCAATGAATCCATAGTATGAGTTATTAGGAATTTGGAGTATAAATTCTGAGGTATTCGGCGTCTGAATTCGAATGAATTCATAATCTAAATTCGGAGTTTGAATTCTAATAGAATTCGGAATGTAAATTTTAGAGAATTTGGAATTAGAATTTTAGATAAATTACTATCTGAATTACAGAGAATTTGGAATATTACTTTTAGAGAATTAAGAATATAATTTTTAGAGAATTCAGAGTCTAAATTTCAGTTAATTTTGAAAATGAATTTCTAAGAATTTGGAGTCTAAATTTCAGAGAACTGTGAGTCTCAATTTCATAGAATTCAGAATTTGAATTTTAGAGAATTCGGAATATGAATTTTAGAGATTTCAGATTCTGAATTTCAGAGAATTCAGAGTCTGAATTTTAGAGAAATCACACTCTGAATTAAAAAGAATCTAGAATCTGAATTTCAGAGAATTCAGAATCTGAATTTCATAGAATTTGGAATCTTAATTTTAGAGGATTGAGAGTCTGAATTATTGATAATTCGGAATCTGAATTTCAAGGAATTTAGAAAATGAATTTCAGTGAATTTGGAGTGTAAATTTCATCGAATTCAGAATCTGAATTTCATAGAATTTGGAGTCTAAAAACAGATCACTCTAAATCTATGAAATTATAAGATTCTAATGATTAACATAAGAATCTGAATTTTTGACTTCGTAATAATATTAGTTTTTTTATAGAGATCATAAAATGAAATAATGAAAACAATATTATGGATAAATGTTTCCTTAAAGAATGGGAATTTTCCTTATGAAAATAATCCTTATAGAAAAATAGTTTTCCTTAAGATATTGTGTTTGTAATTTTCAAAACATAGAGGAATGGAAAAGTCCTAAGGAAACCTTATTAACTCAAAAATATCTCCCTTTTTTCAAAGCACAAAAATGCTTTCAAAAAATAATATAAGCACTATAATTTTTTCTCTATGAATATAAAAGAGAAACTTACCTCCCTTTATATATGAATCATGGTGGACATGACTAAATCCTCCTTAGATTTTTAAATTTCTATGGATCACATTCTTGACTTTCTTAAAGGGAATTTGATTTGTTTTTCATATGAAAATATTCTATGAGAAAACTACCCCTTTTATAGACTCCCCCTTTCTTAGGGATTTCTTTTCTTTACTTAGTAGTCTTTTTATCTTTCCTTTATCGCCCTTTTTTATTTTCAAAATGAAATAGAGTGAATGGAAACAAATATAGTACCTGAAAGATTAGAACTATATATAATAAAAAAATGAAACACAAAAAGAAATTTTATTATGATTGGAAATTTTTATATGAGGAAGGTACAACAAAAGATCAGATTTGAAAGGGAAAAAACTTCATCCCTCCTTTTACTTCAGCATGAACATATTTACAATGGAAATCAGTTTCCTATGATCCTTATGATCTTCTTCAAAGAGCATGATCAGTTGTTCCTGATCCTCAATTTTCTTCTCCCGATCTTTGATCTTTTCATCAAAAGACATTAGGATCTCTACATGAGACTACATAAGCTCTTATTTCTAACCAAAATTCGTTTAAAAATCGATTATGAGATATCTTTCCATCTATAATTACATAGAAACTGAATTATGTTTCCCATTCAGATATTTTACTTCTTCCTTCCAGGATGCTTGTTCTAGGTTTAATTTTTTTGAAACACTTTTCATAAGCTCTTTCATCCTCACTTCGGCTCTATCAAAGGAATAATTCACTGAGTCTGGAAAGTCACCATGAATTCTCAAATATTCTATCATTTTATTGGTAAACTTAGTGATTTACTTACAAGACCTTCTGTGAGTATCATACTCGATATAAAAGTTTTGAAATCAGCCTCAAGCTTAATGAATTTTTCTATGAGCACGCAAAGAGAATATAATTTCAGATCGAATGAATGTTGAAGCATTTGAAACCTTGAGTAAATACTCATAATTAAATGAATGTTGTCAGATAATGTCTTCAACGTTTGAACCACAATGTCCTGACCCAAGGAAGAAGATTTGGAATCTGATTCCCTTGCAGGTGGAGATTCGTTTTCAATCTTAACATCCTTCCTCTTGAATAGACTAGGAGAATCATTCATCATAACGACCGTAGACTTATGTGGTGTATAGACTATCACATAAATTCCATTATAATCTAGTTTAATAAAGTCATGATTTATTCTATCATCATCAGAAAGTTTATTAACCTCTTCTTAATCTTCATCCACTATTCATTATAAAATAATTTTGGTTGATTCTTCCTGAGAAGTCCGGGTCGACAGTTTTTTCAAAGGACATTCCTTCTCATGATATTCTTCAACATGCCTTATCATATCGTTAGTGTCATCACTTCCTTCCTCTTATTATTATTTCACTTCTTCATCCTGAACAATTTCGTCTCCTTTTGGTTCTGGAAGTACCATATTATTTCTCGAAGACATAGGTACTAATTATTGTTGAAATAATTACCGTTCCTGGATTTTTTCAGAATATTTCTCGGTGTCCTTGAGATGAGAATGAACAAATTCATCCACATCCAATTTATTCCTTTGATACTTTTACTTTTGATTCCTTTCATATTTTTCAGCAGCCTTATTTTATAATGCTTTTGCCTACGCAGGATATAGGCTAAATCTTGGATCTCCTTCCTTCTTGTTCTTCTTCTTTTCCCTCCACTTTGAAAAGACTTCATCAGGATAGGTTTTTTTGCTTCTTATAATTTCGGGGTACTAACTATATTTCTTGAATTGTAGATTTTTCAACAATTACCAGTTCCTTCGTCTTTCTTTTCATTTAACCCTTTTTGGAAGTCTCTGCAACTTCCTTCTTATTTGTTAAGGCTTCATTTTCACTTTTAGATAACTCATAGAATTCTTTGAATTTGTCATTGAATCCATCTTCCATCCTCCTCAAAGTATCATTACTGAGCAACATGACATTGAGAGGCATATGATTTGAAATACATGATATTTTGAACGATTTAAGGACTAAGTCAATGATCTTGAATAGGATTTCCAGATACAAAATGATTTATGATTTGAGGGTTCCATTTTTGATATTTTTTATCGTCAAAAAGATATACTCCACTAAATTTATCATCCTTATTTTCACCATGAAATCCAGAAATAAGATATCAAACTTCTTCAAGGTATCCTTATCCCCTTTTATCATAATTAGGAAACCATGGACCCATAATGACAGTAGATTTATGTTTGTTAAGAGATTTTTTATCATTGGTGTTATGATTCCATTGAGTCTGAGACATTCTAATGCCTTCCCTTTCTCTTAAAATACTGATTCATCTGGTAGTTTTTGGGTGCAGAAAATGGATTCTCATTCATATGGTATTCCAGTGATACTAGCTACCAAATTGTAAAAAAGAGAATAGGTATAACCAAATCCAGAACAATTCCTCAATGGAAAAATTCGGGAATACATATTTTAAATGTTTTTCTTTACCATAGTTAATGTTTGATGGATATTTCCTTATGTAAAATATTTCATAATTTAGTTTATTAAAAAAATGTATATCCTTAAAAACATTAGTTTTAGGACTATAGTTGGCCATTAATTTTTTTTAGAAATTACTTTTTCCAGATCCTTAGAATGTTTATCATTATCATAATTAACTTCTTTATGGTTTTTTTAAAAACTTTCAAAATCAAAATATTTCTGATCAAGATCCTTAAAAAGATCTGATACATCATTATTTGAAATAAATATTCTATAATTTTATATCTCTGATTTTTTTTTATTTTACAATTTTCATTTTCATGAAGTTTTGAAAACATAAAAACTTCTTTATAAGAAGGTAAAGTATCATCTTATGATGAGAAATATTTATCATATGAATATTCATAAAATTTATCATAAGTATAATTTTCATTCAAAGAAACATTAGTAATAGATTTGGCATTATGAACCACGGCCATTACAAAATGATTTTTAATGGGTAGTTTGGCTAGTAGATCATGATTCTTTTGGATGGAATGATCATACACTAAATATTCATCTAAAGAGTCACCACCACTGGAACTCCAAGTATCACTGTCCTTCAAAATATTCTTATCCTTATTATTGTAATACTTCTTCCTATTTCTCTTAGAATGCTTTTCCTTCATATATTTTCTTTAAGCATGGGAAAAAATGTGATAAGGGAACCCATCCTATGGGCCCGTAATGAGAGATTACATATGGGGGATCTTGATTCGGGTTTCACTTCAATATTCCCCCTCCCCCCCTATCTTACTCAACTGGGAACACTGTCGAGGGTTGGTCCATGCGATGTAATGTGGTGGTGTCGATTTCCCCATGCTTTTGCGGATCTAGAGATTTTCATCATATTATGACAATCTGGTTTTCAGATCTACACACCTGATCCTATGACGTCCTCAACTGATTTATCTGTCATTTCCCCTCTATTATGTTTGATTGCAGTCCTAGTTGTGCTCTGTGATTATGTGTTCATCCAGTTAGATTCGATAGAGTCAGAATGCGTGAGGGTCCTCGTCTCCTTCTCGGGTCACTGCGAGGCTGCATGTGCGAGACTTAGGAAATATCAGACTTAGCAGAATCCCCTTCCCAGTTCTCCTCCTGATATTTTATGTTTTCTTTGTGGTATTTGTGTTAGATTTTCGGGCCCGGCAGCATGAGACATGTATGATTCATGGTTTATGGGTTCTGTATTAGAGGTGCTCTGCGTTCCGGTTTATTTGCATCCCTGCTCCAGTGTTATTCCATCCCTAATGGATTTTATGTTAGTATAACGGTTGGGTATGCTCTCCGATTTTGGCATGGTTTATGATGATTTGTGGTTCTTGAGTGTTGCTAATGGCCATATTACCGTAATTCATCCTCCATCATGGAGCTGTTGTGGTTTAGTGTTTTTTATTTTTTTTCTCTGGTTTAATCTTTTCCTACATGGGTTTGATTTCGTCTATGGCGGTTCTAATCTTCTCTTATTGTTGTATCCTTCTACGCAAAACCCCACTTTGGACTGGTTTGAGGGTTTTTTGGGTGATTTTGGATTGTGTTGGTGGTCCTAGTGGTGGTGGTTCTATTAGTGGTATGGCTTGCTCCACGATTCTCCTTGATCCTAGAGTCGGTGGTCTGACGAACAAGGATAGATGGTTCTTGGTGTTGTGGAACTAAGTCTTAAGGTAAGATAAGGTTTGTGATAGATTTAATGTGAATGCAGTGTATGGTTTCGAGTGACTGACATGCTGTGTTCTGTTGGTTATGGGTGGTCGGTGCTCCTTGCCTAGCCTAGAACCACTATCATGGGAATTAGTCTAGAAATGAATTTCACTACAAGGTATCTATGTTAAATGTTGACTCGCTATTAACAAATTCTCTACTCATGTGTTCCCACGATCGACAACCAGTTTCTGCATCTTTTCATCCATCAAACTCTAAACCACTAGAGATCTATCTAGAACCACATCATAGGTATGAATTCTTAGTCATATAAGGATGATTCAAATATATCTAGATAGTTCTCACTTGAAGGTCTGAGGCTGATGGAAATGATCTTGCGACATATCCATCGAGTTCTTTGAGGGGTTTGTAAACATATATGAATACATATAAAGTTGTTTACATTCCTTGTTAATCTGTAGATGCTCTACATTTTGTATAACTATCAACATATCTATAGTCAAGTACTCTATGAAACGACTCTCTAACTTCACCTTTATAGAGTTTTCTCATTGTAATAATGGGTGCTTAAACCCCACAATCACCCTACAGTCGAAAGGTGAAGGATCGCATACAAGACCACCATTTAATCTTCATGTATCTTTGAAAGATGGAAAACATGCATCACTACCTCATTTTTGTCCCTAACCACATATGTTTAGGGTTTTACTCTGAATCTTATGGGTCGATATCACTGAAACCCTTAAATCACACATAGCCTACAGACCTCATATGCATGTACTATGGGATACATCAGCTGATCAACATATTTTGGAATAGTTGGTGCACCACCTAGAGGTAATACCTCCTTAAAATTATTCTATATCGATTCCTTACTAGAGAGGGGAATATCCTCATGATCATAATGTCAAACACTAGCTAGAATGTGTCATATAGGCATCCTGAAATTGACAACATGAATAACCACCAATGAGTTTATCTAGAGAGATGAATCAAGAAGGAAAGTAGTACAAAAACCCATTCCTATATGATGCATGTACTAATAGTTATTTCCTAAAACTAATTTACACATACACCATGTTGAATAAAAGGGGATGAGTATCCTATTGTATTGATATGGCATCTGCCGCATTGACACTAGTGTCTGAAGCATGATAGCTAAAATTAAATCTATTAACACCATTTCCCCATTGAAATATCATATACTCTGGTCCTATAGTAGATCAAACTCATTTTATACAACTTTTTCATGAACCATCCCAAAGGGGCCTATTCCACGACAACCCCAAGCCCAACTCTACTAGGCCATGGGAAGGAAACTAGTACCATGTAGGCATATCTCTCATATGGGAGTCCTTACCCTAAGATACCTATTCAAATGCACACATCTCCAAGATCATACAATGATGGAATGTAAAACAACTGAATAAAGATAAATGAATACGTCTAAATCAAATTATCATCATAGAAAAAAAGCAATAAAAGGAAAAAGGGTCAAATATAATCCCACAAAATTGAGTCCGAAAATAGCCCATTTCTGAATGTATAGATGGGGACTATTGTAAATGTAACTACCAGAATACCCCTCATTTAGTCTGAATTGTTATGATTTTCTTAGTCATGGTCCCTCTAGAAATCCATCAAAAGGTTGATCATCTATAAAATACACAACATGGGTGGGAAAATCCCATACATGACTGAGTATAATAATAACCTATATGATACAGTAATAACACAAAGCAAATAAAAAAAATAAAAATAGTCATCACAACACAAGAATGGGTCTACCAAAACTATAACCATAACATCTATATATACTCAACTATTACAGTTTGTCTCAATGTAATGTCTTAAAAATTATTCCAGTCTAGTGATCATGCTTGAAGGTTCCACATAACACTTGTCTAGAACAACTCCATGAGCCAGATAACAAAGATGGTGTGTGTATTTGATGTTATACTAATTGGGTATTTTCATTAACTGTATACTAGAAGATTAATAGATTGATACACATATGATGATCAAACCCAAGTACATAGGGTATACCAAAAACTAAATATATAATAACCCACTAAGTAGAGGATTAGAGCCTGTATAGTGATGGTCATGACCATAAAATGAACCTTACCTAGTGTAAGATAATGATAGAGGATCTTAATCAGGGCCACACTGAAATATCCCCAAAACTATGTTCATGAAGTCTTAATTAATGGATCACTATCCTATGTATAGGATGTTATTTCATACTAATAATTGAGGAAATGGAAGAAGGGAAAAATTCGTATTGATTTTTTCCCAACGGAAGAAGAAAAGAGATCTAAGCCATGTTTGAAGGAATATATAGTGTGTACAAGTAGTACATTACAAGGAACATTGTTATTAGATCCTATACATGTATCATATCTCGTGCATGTTTCCATGTTTTTTTCTTGAGTACACGAAGTGTCCAATATCATGTACTCATGGCTAGGTTTGTGTTAGGCTGGACATGTCTATGTACATATTTTGATGCTTGTGCCCATTATTGGTCTTGTAGGACTTGAAGCAGGTTGTGGAGGGATTGAAAACTATTTTAGAGGTGACATGGGACGAAATTGTTTTTGCAGAGCTTCTGGATAAGAAAAATGATATGGCTAATATGATCCTCTTGAAAGAGAGGAAGGTCTGGGAGAGCTCAAAGATGAAATGGTTAAGAGAGGGAGAAAAAACACTGTCGTTTTTCATGCTTACATAATGGAGAAGCGGTGGCCCATTAAACAAAATATAGAGTTTGGCGGATGGATCCTATACAGAGGAAAAGGATGTGGTGGGAGGGATGGCACATACCTTTTTAAGAGACCTGCTAGCCTAGCCTAATTCTTCAATGGCTAAAGGTTACCCAGTAGGGTATAGAGATTTCTTGGGGGATATTTTGAACACTATAACTGACCATATTAATGAATCCGTGGGAAAAATTCCAGGGGAGAAATAAATCTACGAAGCCATTATGAAGATTAATTCGTAGAGCACTCTAGGCCCAGATAAATTCATTGGATATTTTTATAGGGGCTTGTGGGATACAATCAAAGGTGACATAATCGGTCCAATTCAAGACTACTCTCAAAGAGTATGCCTCCCTCAGGTGGCTAGTTCAACGTCCTTGATACCTATTCATAAGATCAAAGATCCATCCTCCATTTCTCATTACAGTCTAGTAGGCATATGTAACATTCCATACAAGATCTTGGCATGTATCATCAACCATAGTCTAAATATTTTTCTTCCCCAATGCATCTCTATTGACCTGGATGGATTTTTATGAGGCATATCAATACAATGTCTGATGGCTCTCACCCAAGAGATGATCAGGGATATTTCCACCAGGTCTCACGTGTCTAATATTCTCATCAAACTAGACATGATCAAGGCTTATGATAGGATGGAATGTGGATTTACAAACATAGTGCTGAATTAAATGGGGTTCTCTGCCTGGGAATGTGAAATTATCTTTCGATGATTCAGTTCCCCATGGCTTTTAGTTTCTTTTTTTGTGAGATCTTATGGGTTATTCAATGCTACAAGAGGGTTGTTCCAAGGAGATCCTATTTCTCAATGATTATTTGTCCTAGTGAAGGATTCTCTTAGTTTCCGGATTAATATAGTGATACTAGAAGGATACATCCTCCCCTATCGCAGGAAATAGAGTCTCCCATCAGTTTCATATCTAATGTTTGCTGATGACTCAATTAAATTCATGAATGTATGAAGAAGGTCGATCTGGGGGATCAACAGAATTCTGGATAAATACTGCTTCTGGAGTTGACAAGCTATTAATAAAGACAAAAGCATGTTTTTTGTCTCAAATAAATGTGTGTCCTAGAGATCAGAGTATATATGTAGTAGGTTGGTCATGAAATGAGGATAGTTCCCTATGTAGTAATTTGGTGCTCCATTTTCACCTGGCAGAACATGCATCAGGGACTTCGATCAGGTGGTGTGTAAGATCACAAGCTGCATCATAAACTAGAAGAACCATCGTCTTTTATTTGGGGGTCACATCACATTAATAAATAACATTCTGACAGCTATCCAGTGCATGAAATGGAATCCACCAACATTCTAAGAAGGTTTATTAGATCAATCAATAGAATTTTGGAAGGTTTTATTTGGGATATTGCTTTAGAGGAGAAAATACACTGGGTATCGTGGGGTCGGATGGGAAAGCCAATCCAAGAGGGAGGTATCAATGTAAAGATCTTAGCGGACACCATTCAATGAATGCATAAAAAATTAGCGTGGGACATTATTGAAGTGAGAAACTTGTGGGGAAAGGTTATGTCTTACAAATATGGGGTATTTAGTACAACCTCTTGGTAAATGGTTCTCCTCTTTAGTCATCGATCAGCTCCATCATCCTCATCCTTCTTTAGAATTCACAATGGATTGTTGGAGAGTAGAACATATAGTTTTGGTTTGACAACTTGGATGGAGAGTTGGTTGGGTACTCGAGCTACCCTATCCCTATCATTTCATTCAGGGATGCAAGAAGCTTCCCTGACTTCATTACAATGGACATGTATGAGTCGATAAAAGAGTCATTCAATCTGATAATCACAAATTCAAAGCCTGATAGATGCGTTTTTTCTCCTTATTTTGTGAAGAATTCTAATGACAATGACTATCCATGGATTTCTAATCCTCATTCTCAAAGAGTTAGATAGAGTAAAGAGGTTTGGTGAAACTTGATACCTTCTAAATTTATATTCCTTTCATGGAAGATTAGGAACCACACTATTACAGCCGACAACAACATTAAAAAGATGGGTATCATCATGGAGTATTGTTGTCATTGTAGTAGAAGTAAAATGAAGGAGGATGAAAATAATATATTCTTTGAAGGGGAATGGGCACAAGCAGTATGGAGATACTTTGGTGAGATTACAGTTTATGCTTCTCAGGTTCATCGGCATGAATCATTTTTGGATAGAGGTTTTCAGGGGATGGACAATGCATGCATAGAAAGAATAGCTTGTTCCATTATTCTCAACGCAGGGTGATGGTGCTTATGGAAGGTGAGGAACAGGGCAAGATTCGAGGGTGTTCCTTCAACAGGGAAGTCCATTATCACAAGGACTCAGAGCCTTCTGGCAGATCTAGAACCCTTCTTCAAGAATTGGAAAGAAGCTCCATCTTTATGGTCCCTGGAAGTTCCATCCTATGCAGCCCAATATTCTTGCTCAAGGTTACTGGGACATTGGGTGCAGTGGCTACCCCCCAACAACAAATTGATGCTGAATACATATGGTTCAAGAAAAGAGGGTATTTCTCAAGTTGGAGGGGTTTTTTGAGAACAATGAGGGAGTGTCTTAATGGATTTTAATGCTCATTATTGCAATTGTACAAGCATACAGGTAGAGGCCAAGGCGTTTCTAACTAGAATTTGTTTGAGAATTCCAAAAAATATTTCTTTATCTCAAGTGGAGATAGACTCGATGATCATCCATAGCTGATTACAAGGTAAATACAAACATTGTGATCGAAATCTTAAATCATGAGGAAATTATGAGATCTTCCAAACTATGATAAAAAAGTCACCCACACCAAGAGGGAAGGAAATAAAGTAGCAGATCATCTTTCCTCCCAATATGAACAAGCTCTAGAAGTCATCACATCTCTTAACACATAATTCTTCAATCTAGAGGTTGTGTCTTTAATCAGAGGTTATTCCCTCGAACTGCATTTTTTCAGGCCTCCTTAGGTTACAAGGCATTTATTGTTATTTCTATTATTAATTTAATAAAAGTGGATCTTATGATGATGATGGACACAAGGTATCTAATTCATTCTACACTATCATCATTTTCAGAAAAAATATTTTTATCAGCTGATATCCATTTTAAAAAGATAATGATCATCGATTGAATTTTTTTGGTGGTTATATTGAGATCTAGATTCACCGAATGAAGGGGAGTGTTGATAAAAATTCTCATCAAGTGATCTATTTGATTTTACTTTTCATTGAATAATATTAACTTTGTGTTCAACCTAATATGTTTTTTGATAGAAAAAATCAGAAGTGGGTTTTGATTCTGACTTCAGATTTCAATATGGCTACTTGCGATGGACTAAGAAAAATCCACTATTTCTATAGTGATGAAAGTTTAGTATGTCATGTTCATCCCTTGTCTCAGTTCTTCCTAGTGGGAGGAGGCTAACCCTTTATTGATATATATAAATTTGGAACCAAGATCATTATATTGAATTTGAATTTTAATGAATCATTTTTTGGTTATAGATGATTTGATGAGTCTTCATTCACTCTTTAGTGTTTTTGTTACTTCATGTTTTGTTTGTCTTTATGAATGGTGAAATGGAATGGGACTTCTATAATTCTATGTTTTGTGTTTCTATGGCTATTTAGGGTTTCAAAACAGATTCTATAAAACTTATTAAATGAAGGAATTCTATTTTTATCATGGTTAGTTTTGATCGTGTTTAGTACATTGGGAATAAAATTAGTTGGGTATATTTTAACGCCTTTTATCAGAGTTTGTTTTTAGTATTTTCAGTATTAATTATATGTGTTCATCATAAATTTGTCAATATTTTTAGGGGCTAGTACTATTGCACAGGATATGAAATTTTAGGATGTTTTTTATAGTTTCACTCAGAAAAGTTGTGTTGAGTGAAGGATTACACATGGAATAACGTCTTTTTTGTATTATGTTTGAAATATATTTTTATTTAATTTTTTTAAATAAGGATCCAGATCCTTTGTAATGATAACCTCCACCTTATTCTGTAATTTAATTTTCTCTTTCATCTTTCTCTCGTCATTCATTATCTATATTATGTACGTTTCATAATTCTATAAATTAAATATATTTGTAACATTTTCTTTCTCCATATATTATATCCTACCCTTATACATGGAGGAAAGAATTTAGACATAGTTCCAATAGGGTATGATCATCACTTATTATAAATAAAATACTAGTTCAATTGTTGACATATTATTATCTCTTGGTGATTTTTAAATTTGAATTGAGGTGATGCGACAACAGACTCTCACTTTAATGGTTTGAAACTCTGAAATTCATTTTTATTTATTCTCTTCTTATTTTTTCTACTTAGTGAATTTTTACAGAATATATTGTACCTAGTGGAAATAAATTTTTCATGAAGGGAGATCCTTTGAAAATATGACTTGACCTATAAAATATTTTCACATTTAGAAGAGTACTCATATTCTGGATGTTCTCATATATGTGTCTGTTCATCAATAAAAGAGTGAGATGTTTGGGTATCAAATGATTGACCAGATTTTGGGTGTTGTTGAGTTTTGAATGCTTAATTATTATTTTAATTCATGATCGATGATAGAGTGAATTATCCTATACTTGGTAATTCCTACTGACTTCATTTGCATCTTCTTTTTTGGTTATGTTTTCCTTTTCTGTTTCTTCGCTTCTATTCTACATTTTTTGGTATTTTTTTATCATTGGTTCATTTTTTCGTTTAAATAACTATGAATAGATACAACCATATAAATATTATTGAATTATCACTGGGATAAACACATTGCATCATTGACATCGACCATTGGTTTAGTCATTATTCTATATCAAGATAATTATAAATGTATTTCTTATATATCATGCCGATTGGAAATAATTTTTTTTTCATTTATGGGGAGACTAGTTTTATTTATAGGTGGTTTTATTTAATGATTGGGTTTGAAAAATGTTGTTTGAGTACCAATAGTTTCATTTTTTTAGGTATGTGATCGACAATAGAGATTATCAACCTAGAGCTTGTCCATTTTTGCTGACGTCATTTTCTTCTTCATTTTTTATCTACT
Source organism: Viscum album (assembly GCA_963277665.1). Classification (NCBI taxonomy): domain Eukaryota; kingdom Viridiplantae; phylum Streptophyta; class Magnoliopsida; order Santalales; family Viscaceae; genus Viscum; species Viscum album. Next base: position 1,751,456,221 of record OY728159.1, on the reverse strand, counting down.
TCACATTTTTTGTTTCTTCTATTTTTTATGAAATTTTTCTCATTACACTTTATTTTTAACTATTACATATTCTTAAATATAAAAAATAGTAAAAATATATTTTAGTAGTTTCTCTGGGGTAGACACACTGGATCATTGAGACTGGCCCCTGAGATAAACACTTTTCTATATGCAGGGAATTATAATTTTTTATTGATAATATATATGAAGGTTATGAAATACTATCACTATTCCCAAGAGGAATGTTTTATTTGTGATTATTTATTTTAATTAAAAATTAAAAAATCAAAATAAAAAATTTACCCAAAATTAACATAAAAAATTTAACCATACTCTATATTTAGCGAACATTGTTTGATTTGATGCTTTTAATGTCAAGAAAAAAATAGATTTTATAGGAAGAATATTTTCATGAACTTATTGGTGATTATAAAGAGATTAAGAAAACTATTGGGGAAGCCTTATAAAAGTAACTTAAATTACTCTCACACCATTTTCCAGAGTATTACCCAGAAATGGTTCACAAAGCTAAGAAAATGCTACCATTATATGATGAGGATACCAAGGAGGATAAATCATGGATGGAGAAGAAAGATCAATATATTAAGTGATGAATTATAATCTATCTGGTGATGGGATATTATGAAATTATATAGTATAGATAACATTTTATGAAACATACTTTTTCTGATTTTCATTTTGATGGTATTTATTTCACAGACCTATCTATTAATTTTTCTATTTCAGAACATGAATTACTATATAAAGATAAAATCTCTTATTACATGGATTAAAATAAATATCTAGTGTTTTTTATGAATTGATCATGTAGGTGTCTGAAAACATTACCCCTTATGTAGATATACTTAATGGATCACTTTTAACCAATACAAAAGAATAAACATCACACATTAAGGGAGACATAAATTTTATGAAAGAAGATATTTTTATATTAATATTAATCATTTTTAGTATGACATAGATTTTTCTTCTTCTCATATAGATATTAATGTGGATAATCATTTCTTTTATTTTATTGAACGTAATGAAGATTTTTAGACTTGTCATGAAATAGAAATACTATAACTCCCAATTATTACTAGAAATTTATTTGTTGGAGAAACAAAATTTTAGTAATAGGTTATGAGTTGTTCACTAGAGAAAAAATAGATGTTCATATATAAGTGATTTTAAATAATAAATTTATAAATAAGATTGAATCGTAATAAAAATAACATCCAAAATTGTTATTTCTAGGATTTTCTCACACAATAACTTTTTCTAAAAAAGGGAACATGGCATTATTTCTTATTCCTATTTCAATTATATGATTAAGGATTCTATTTAATTGATGAGAAAAAAATATAATAATGAGTTATTGAAAAAGATACATGACTTGAGTAAAGAAGTTGGAATCAAGTCCAAATGGTAGTTTTTAAGTAAGTAACCACATCCTCTAATAGATTGGGGAAGAACTCAAGGAATTCTTCCATTTGATAGCTAGAATAAAACATCCCTAAGGGTTTAATGAATAAATTATCTTTTCATGATGTTTTTAGTTTTTAATTTTGTTATGTTGATATTTAATAAATGTTAGTGTATTCTTTTCTTAGAAAATAACAAGGTAAGGAACTCCATGAAAAAATCCATCGTGAAACATTTTTACCACGTTAAAGCTATCAGGTTGTATCCTTCTGCCATTAACATTAAAATTTTTTAAATATTAATATGTACTAATAATTATGTGTGGAGGAGGGTATATATTATTTATGTGTACCAAGATTTTTTTATTACTAAAATAAATTTCAAACATTCTACAAACTGAATTTTCAAGAAATTATTCAATTTTATATAAATAGATTTAAACATTGTACAGTTTAAATCTATTTTTTAATTTAGATGTGATAATTTTTTTTCATCCAGTTAAATTACAATTGCAATGTTTTTTAATTCCCAAAGAAACATTATAGTTAATGCTTTAGAATCCACGATTCCTAAAAAATTAATCCTGGTATTATTTTGGGTTATACCATAAATCATGGAATATGATTATGGAAATTTGGAATTATTAGAAGTTGGAATTTTTCAAACCATGGTGACTTATTCATTATTCAAAAAAGAATAGGTGTCATGATGAATCAAAAATGTTAAATCTTATAAACATGTAAGTGAAAGATAAAATTTAACATTTGTGATTCTACTCATTTCCATGATAATTTAAAATCTACTACGTATTGGTGGTGATGTATTTAATCATAGAAAACTTGTAATTTCTGTTCTTTTAGTTGTAGTATTTTATATGCATATTTATCTTGACGATGCTACCATTTTTCTTTAAATATATGATTCAAATTTTTTCTACAAGTTTAATTATTAATTTTATAAAGAACATGGTTGAAAATAAAATGATAATATGAATCTACTATTAAAATCATGAATTTGTGATGTAATTACTTATATAGTAACTACAGAAAATCTGGTGTGCTTAGACATCTTGTTCTATATGTGAATAAATGGCTTTTGAACTTTCTTTTGGCCCTGTTAATGGATCCTTCTCTACTGAATTGATTTTTTAGAAATTATATGTATTATAGCCATTATTTCACTATAGGATTTTTCATTAAAGAAACATATGACATTTATGTGTGAGGAGGGTCTTCTGAAATAATTTAAATTTTGATTTAATGATAAGTTAATTGGAATTTCCAAAACTTTTAAAAATATTTTGAGTTTCTCAATCTTTTATTCACATTTTCAGTGGGATAATTTTTTTTTGAGTTTCAATACTATGATGCCTCTTTAGGGATGATAATTTATATTAATCCACAGATTTAATTCAGTAAAACATTCTTATTTCACATTTGAGCATATTTGTTTGATAATTTTTTTTGAATTTTTTTTTTGAAATTTTCATTGGCTTAAAACTTTTTTATTTTAATTAAATATATGTGATATTTATCTAAATTAGTTATGAAATTAAAATCATAATTTCTGTTGAGAAAAAAAAATATTATTTATTTATTTCTATAATTATTTAAGTCGATTGATGTGTTATTTATCCTACATGAAATTATTAATCAAGCCCATAATAATAGATAATCTCTTTAATATTACATATAATTGTGTTTGTTGGTTCACTAACTGATAAAGTGAATATTGTACTTGATGTTTGATGAAAATTGACATTCTTTTAATTATTAACTAATAATTTCTATTTTAAATACATTTGAAAAATAGGAAGTTGAATTATCACTAATTCTATTTTATTTTAATGGGAAAATTATATATTTAAATTGAGCGATACTATTACGGAATGTTTATTTGAATACTAATTATTTGATGCATTTCAATATATCTATTTTATGATTTTTTTTTTCAATTAAATTGACTAATTAATTTTTTAATTATAAGAAATTATTATGTGTGGTGAAATTTTATGTGTTCATTATTCATTACAATTTTTAATATTATTTTTGTGGGTTTTTGATGTCTTTTATTTTGGAATGACTTTAATTTATAAATTAATCACTTTTTTGGATAAATAATTGTGTTTTCAGTAAGTTATTGAACTTTTTATGAATATTGATTGTTTTATTGTTGAAATTAATTAATTATTTAATTCATTTAGTTATTTTTTTTATTTATCAATTTTTTGACTGTGTTCTTTTATTATTTATTTTTTTATAATTTAATTTTATGTTCTAAAAAGTTAATATTTATTTCATCTTTTTTTAGTATTATGATTTTTATTAATTTATTCAAAAAAAAAATTAATAAATTTCATTTAAATATTCATTTAATTTTTATCATTTTAAATTAATTTAATTCATTCCAAATTTTTATCGTTTCTATTATTAAATTTGATTTTCACTTTAACTGACTTGTTAACAAAATCTATTCACTTATTATTTTAAATTTTTTATTATTTTTATCAATTTATTTTTACCCTCAGTTAGTTTATTTTTTATATTTGATGTGAAATACATAAGATAAAATTTTCAATGTGAATGTTAATTGAGGACCTTCCATCTATCTCGTAATTGATAATTGATTTACCATATTATAATCTTTTTGATAATTTGGTGATGTACTAATATCGTCATAAAAGAGTTCTCACATGTATAAGATAATTTATATTGTGGTGGGTTTTTATTAGGTATTATTTCATTAATGTGAGATATTTATTTTATGTGAGCTCGGTCAAATAAACTTTTGACCAAGCTTGACTGACAGATTTTGTGAAAATTGACTGGGTTTTATAGAGTTTGACTGTAATAGAAAACCATATCTCTATTTTCATATTTGGAGAAGGGTTTTTTCTGACAATATAAAATTTGACATACTATGAGTGCACCCATGAAGGTAATGATATAGGTTAATCTATAGCAGGAGGTTGTGACGTTGTACAACTATATCAGCTGGAATTATCCTTGATAAAAGTGATGGATTTCTAATTTTCAGTGTTACAACAACATTCAACTTGTTTTTTTAGAGAAAGTCATCAGTTAAGCTGTTTGAGATCACCAAGTAATTATAAATGCGAAGTGGGCATTTTATTTAGGCCACATTTTCCTCATTATATAAGAAAAATCATTGCTTCCAGTCGATATCCATTCAAAGAAGATGAAGCCATTATCAGTTACTATCTCAGGTGCTATAATCGAGATCTAGAAATTTTAAATGAAGGGTGGGTGGATCCAAATTCTATTCTAGTGACATATTTGATTTCCATTTTCATTTAAGAAGACAAACATGGTGTTTGAACTCACTTATTTATTGAATAGAGAGACTAAAAGAGGTTTTTGTTTCTGAAGTTGGATTTCCCACTGACCGTTTAAGATGGTCTGATCCAAATCCACTATTTTTTAATTGATAGTAGTTGATTTTTACCTATGCATCCCTCATTTGGGGTTGGACCAGTTTGAGAAGGAAATACCTTCACTATGAATGTTAATATGGGGATCAAGCATTTTTTTTGAAAATCAAGTTTTATGAGTCCATTTTTGGTGCTGGCTAATTTTATGAATCTTAATTCATGTTTTGGGATTCTTTTTTGCTTTTAGTTTGGTTTATATATATGAAGGTTGAAATGGTAGAGTAGTGACATAATTATGGGATATTTTTTTCAAATGACATTGAGGGTTGGAAAATAGGTTCTCTGACAAATTCTTAACTGATGGAATTATATTTTTCATTTGTCAAGGATAGCTTTGACAAGGAGAAGCATATAGGGAATTGCTACAGTTCGGTATATTTTTTATTATTTTTAGTGTTTTTTTTTAGTTTTTTGGGTTTGAATAATATATTATCATCAAGAATTTGGAGAATAAGAGTTGATCATCTAGAATATGGATTTATTTCTTGGATCCATCACATTGTCACATGAGGTATCCACATTTTCAAAAGTAGTTTTTCTCATGAAACTTAGTATATTTGGTGTTGATTAACGGATTCCAGGTGAAATAATGATGTTTTCTTGATATTTTATATTTTTTATTTTTATATAATGTTTTTAAAAAGGGTCTCAGTGCCTATGTAATGATTACCCACACCAGATCATTCTATAATTTATTTTCTCTCTCCTCTATATCTCTTAATTCTTATTCTATCACATCTATTATTTTCTATATTCTTTAAATAGAAATTTCTTATGACAGCTTTTCTTTGTCAGTGACCACATATATTTTGACATGGAAGAATAATTTACATACATTTCTCTAGGATTTCATTCTCATCACTGCTTGGAGGTCAAATACTTTTTCAATTATTGACATCTTCTTCACTACTGGAAGTTTTCAATCATGAATTGAGTTGACGAGTCATCTGAATTTATCATTGGAATATTTTTATACCCCCAATTTAATTTTTGATAATTTTATTCTTTTTTACTCAACCTATTTTTTTATGAGTGGTTGTGTGGTTTCCTGACCTATCAGCAATCTCTATTTCCATAGGAGAGATCTTATGTAATTTTTTTACCTACAAAATCTTTTCACTTCTAGGATAGTGGTCATGTGTGTGATGTAAACATATATGTCCTCATTAATTTTTATTATAGTGAGTTTTTATTGTTTTGGGATATCTACTATGAAATATGTTTTTTTAGTTTTGGAAATTTAATTCTTATTTAATCCATGATGAGAAGTAGAGTGAATCATCTTGGAGATGGTTCATTCTAGATAACTTCTTTTTTCTCTTATTTTTCTCTTTTACATTTCAATTTATTCTATTCTATTATTATATTTATTATTTGAAAATATATTTATTTTTCATTTCACATCTATTGAAATAGATAAAACCAAAAAAAATATGAATTATCACTAGGAATAACACACTACCACATTGAGACTGTCCCTTAGGTTATCCATTGTGTTATATCCTAGAGATGATAAAGGTATTCTTGATAGTTCATACGATGGGAAAAAATGATATAATAAGGTTATGTATATAATGAATTTATTTATCCTATTTTTTATTTCCTCTTTTTTTTTTGTGAATTTATAGTCGAAACACATAATCAATCCATTGAATTATTCTCACATCACCGTTTTGTATATTTTAATGGTAAATTTTTCAATATCATTCTTATCAAGATTGATTATTAATGAATCTTTATTACAGTTAATTATATGATATTTCATTAATCAAAAAATTAATTTTCTCCTAATGTAGTTATTAATGATCTTTTTCTTTTGATTGTTCCATTTTCCAATCTTTTCTACTTAATGTAAGTGAGAATTGTTTTTAATAAACTTTGAATATATTTCACTCTTTGGTCATAAATCCGTTTTCATTAAAAACAATATTTTCTACAAATTATTCCAAAATAATATTCACTAACAAATTTAAAATAATTTATTAAAATAATTTATATCAATATTTCAGTTTTTTATTTTTTAAAGGAATTATATTTTCATATTCTGAACAAAGCACATTCCCAAACCTTTTACCATGAAAAATAATTGTTCTTTACAAAATACTATGAATAAACCACCAATACGACCATCATTTCATCAAATATTCCATTGAAAGTTTATGGGGATCTTTTTAAAGAATGTATTTGTAAAATCAATTTTCAAATAAAAGTATTTCCAAAATACATTTCAAAATGAATAGTATATTTTTTTTCAAAATCATTTTTAATGATATTTTATAGTATTTATATTCATCATTGGAAACAACCCTTAATTTTTATATAATCATATGGGGATATGTTTTACTGATAGTGTCCATTTTCTTTCTCTAGATGGTTTATGCTCATTTTAATGAAGGAAATTTTTTTTACTTTTAATTACATGATTCATTTTTTAGTCAATAAAATTCCTTTGAAATTCCCAATATCCTATTACAATTCAACATTAAATTTCCCTTAAATATCAATATTACATATGATATATATAAATATTTTTTATATCATATATCATTTTTACATATGGTGAACTAAATAGAAAAATAGTTGATATATTGGAAAAAAATTGATAAATCTATATTATTGACTAAATATAAATATTTTATAAGGAATGTTGCTTATAAAATAAATACATTATTCAATTCACGAGGAATGATTTTGAAACGTACAATATGGGTGGGTCCACGTTATATATATATCATCAATTAAACAATAGTCTCATGTGATGAATAAGTTGAATAACCGTAGTTATGTGGTATTTTACCCAGTATGTTTTAATTTTTATTTTAAATACTCTTATTGGTAAAGGTACCATGTACCTGAGAATCATAGATTCCAAGAAATAATAATTTCATTTATTCAATATGTAGTCATTTCTATCTAGAATATTTTCACTATGATATTATCTTGGGATGTATTACTTTCAAATTTATTTAAATGGGCCATGTTTTTGTAATTTACCTTTTTATGTTGATTATTACAAATACAATTTTGATAGTAATTTCATTGATTAAATGGGATTTTTTTTATATAATTTATCATAACATATTGTTTATTCAATTCCCTATAAGTTTATTAATTTAATGGAATTTTTTTAGGAATTTTCATTTCTATATAGATTATATAATTTTTTCTCAGATTAAATTTTATATGGAATGTGTGTTCAGTTAATTACTTTTCTATATTGATTATTCTCATTGATTCATTTTTTATTCATCTTTATTTAACCCTTACTAATCATTTTAGCTCACCCTTATCTTATTTTCTTTCCCAATGATTCCATGATGGTTACTAGTACTGATATTTAGGGATATCCTTGATGGAATTGTGTTATTATCAAAAAACATTAATTTCTATATTGAATTATAATATAAGGCTAAAGTATATAACTAATTAACCATGAATAGTAAACAATATATTATTTTAGGATGTGATTATTTCTATCTTATTCCAATTAAATACAGTTTGAAACCAGATTTAGGATACTAGGGTTTGGGTTACTAAAATGGGAATCAATAGAAGTTGAGTAGAAACTATGGAAAACAGATTTCAGAAATCACATATTAGGGAACATAACCATATGATATAATTTAATAATTTGATTATAATAACATCATTATGATTTGGTAATATAGATATTGTGTAACATTTGTTAGAAATATATCTCTATCTGGATAATAAAAGTCAATGTGTTTCTACAATATTGGTACCTAGGGGTAATAAGAAGGTACACTGGGAATGACTCAAGCATTACATTGTACTCGAAAATGGGCCTTGCAACACACCAAACACGACACTCCCATGGGATATTCTTTAGATAATCTACATTTTCTTTACAATCCATTGTAAAGGATTTGAAACATAAAATGAAAATTAATGATTTTGGTTGAACCTATTGTGTTAAAGATACATATTAACATTTCATCATTTAGACATCCCATAATTCAATATTTGGTTTTCCCGCTATGAATTTTGTTAATAACATGATGATTTTGGTTTTTGTCAATGAATGGAAGCCACAAAAATCATTTGAACATTGAAAATGAATAGCAAGAAGGTGACATTGATAAAACGAAGGTGGTGTTGATATGAGTGAAATATATTTTTTTCATGCCTAATATATTATCCCAAAATATTAATAACAACAAATACCATTAGTAAACCCAATACTAAACAAAGAAAATAAGGATGATGTTTTCTAAGAGCCTTAGTGGTGGACACCATAGAGAAAAAATGCGCTTGATTTCCATCATGTAATAATAATGGTAGGAGAAAACTATGATTGCATCATAATAGAACATGGGAATTATTTATGACTTAAAAATAATGGCATAAATACAATAATTTACAGAGAGAAATAAAGATTATAATGGAAGGAAATAAATATAATCCAAAGGTCCATTTAAAGTTTGTTGTCTTAAATTTGGGGATCATAGGAATTAAACAAGTAAATTACCACTTTTAATGTATAAACCATATACCATGTAAGTACCTAAGTGGAAAGTAAAGGGATGAAGTATTTTTTTAATATGATTCATGAATTATATTGTTGAATAATTTTACCAACTATTTTGATGAAATGAATCATTAAACAAGTAATTAATCTATTAAATTTTAAAAACAATTTTTTATTCATAAAAATTTGTTTTATTGATACCATCATGTGTTATTTTTTTTAAAATTAACTTTATGTTAAAAAATTTAAACACCACGTTTTGGGAATCATTTTGTAGGAATTCCATGAGATTATGGATATTTTTTTGAAAAATTTATGATATGTATATGTTTTAGTGTAAATGTAAATTGAGGAATAATGCCTTTACATTTTATAGAAATAAGATTAAAGGTATTAATAATGATTGGAATTGATGTAACCATTAATGAAATTGTAATAATAGTAAAATAATATTATTAGACATTATAAAAAATGGAGTTGAAAATTTTAGTAAAAGTTTATTTAGTTATTAAATTTATTTCAAGGTTGTAGAACATATTTTTTGGAACATATAGGAATTATATTACTATAGTATATTAAAAGGACAAATGATATCTATGGTGATAAACTGTCGAATGAGGAAATGAAGTCGGTCTTGATCCTATCACTGAATGATAATATGGTTTTTTGACTACCACTAGCTAATGTGATGTCCTGGTTAATGTGACATTGATTTAAACTGAATCATTTGTAGAATATATATGAATTATGAAATGGTGTTGTTAATTTTGAGGATTAGAGATTAATTTATTATTTCTATTAACATTTTATCACAATATTGATTTGTAAAATAGTTACAGACAGACATAATGACTTGTTTTAGGGATCTTATGATCTTCTAATGGTTTATTTATGTGATCCAAGCATAAAAATTTTATTTTAGATATTTATTTCTTAGAATAAGTGAAGAATATGAAATTAATCGATGTAAAACAAAAGGATGAAAATTTTCTTATGAAAAAAAATGTATCAAGATGTTTTATTTCCTTATATATATATATAATAAAATAATTCCTAAACTTTAGAAAAACGATATTGAAATAAAATCCAATCCTATTACCATAATTTCCAAGGTTACCAATGAATATTTCATTAATATTAGATCTATATATCTGAGGCCCTCAACATTCCATTGAGAACTTACTCCCTTCAGATCAATTACCTCAATTACTCTACATAATCATTTATGTTTTTCTCCATCACTAATTCCTCACTATTTCACTAATGTTATCATACATGGGAAAGAAGTTATATGTTATTCCACATGAATTTTCTATATCCCGTTATCTCATATTAAGAGGTCATTCTATATACCATTCTCATGATGTTTTTTTAATAATGGAATTTCCAATTATCAAACCCTATATCTTTGAGATCATGTTAAAATTTTAAGCAAACAATTTACTTAATGTGTGTAGAATATAACACCCTAAAATTAAAAAATATTAACATCACATTCGATAGCAAGTATGACATGAAACACCATGTGTAGAAATGAATATAAATTCTAGACACCTTACAATATATTTAATGTTTGAAATAAAACGAATACATTTTATATATTCCAATGCATCATACAATGATTTTACATTTGATTACAAACAACAATAATTTTCTTTAGTTACTTAGGTTACATTCCATGATCAAGGTTTAAAAAAAAATACTATTCATTTTATTATTATTTAAAATGATACTCATCACCTAGCTATTAAAATGGGGGGTATGAATAGTATCAAATTACATGTGAAAATATATAGTTTACACAAATTTAGTGGTTATATATTTATTATAAATAATAATATAAATCATTTTATTGATAAAAACTAGTTTCTGGAAAAATGTATTTTCCAAAAAGATTATTTCGTCACGCTGGACGAACGTAATTTTATTTTAATTATTAACAAATTAAAATAATTTATATGAAAAAATAAATATCATTTTTTAAATCATAATATCGTAACTAGATTAGGGTGATTTTTGTAATTTTTGGAAATATTTCCTCTTTTGAGGAATAGTGAAAAATATTGAATTTCAAATGAAAAATTCTTTTTCATTTAAATTATTTTTTCTAATGACCCAATATTGAAATAAAAAGACATTACATAGAATTTTTAGAATACATAAAACAATGAAAAAAACATTCCTCATGTCCATATTTGTTTAGTTCTTTTATGAACACAAAAAACATTAATCTAATCAAGTGAACTGTCATTAATGATTGACATAAAGATCTTACCCAATTTATACTCCTACATATTACATTTATTTATAACCAAGGGAAAATAAAAGATAAGATTGATTGTGGTCAGATACTCAGTAAGAGTAAACAAGGGTGATATATAAACCTAAAAAAGAGAATAAATGTTATGATATTGTTATCATAACATTGTAAGATCATTCCCTACATATAAAAGGTAAACATTAATCATAATGAAATCAAAGGACATAATCCATAAGATCATAAAATTGAAATAAGGCATGAAATTATGGTATAATGATAAACCCGTGACATTGTGAACATGTATAAATAGTAAAAAGCACACTCATTAAATATATGGCATGAAATCAGACCCTTGCATAAACATATGTACATGAAAACCAGGTCTATGCATGAAATTATGGACATGAAAACATTGTCCATGCCTAAAATTTTGAAGATGAAACAATGTCCATGCATACCATACATACCTCTTGAGCTGTCCATATTTAACCAATGTATTAGTGGGATATATAGGTCCCACCCATCACATAATAAAAACCATTCATATGTGTTCTATAAGAACATAAAATCATTCATTATATCAGAACCTGTGGAATGAAATGGATTCAATCAAAATATAACAAATAAAAATAAATGAATTTCATAAATATCACTCCATAATAAAAATAAATCATTTTTATAAAGAATATGAATGAAATAATTAAATAATAGACCTTGTAAAACATAATTAACATCAAATAATGTTATATTAGATGGAAAATAATATTGAGAGGTAAATTGGAAATAATTATTATGTAAAAAATCTTTTATTCTTTGAAAATGATTTTGGAAACATTAAAATTATCTCCAACCCTTTTTATTGAAAATAATAATGTAAAATAGTAAATATTTAAAATATTTTGAAAACCTTATTCATTGAAAACATATGAAGGATTCTTGAATACAATTTTAAATCATTTTTCCTTGAAAATGAGCTCAAGAGATCTTTTAAAAACATTTCATGAGGAAAATAATCGTTAATCATTTAAAAGTGACTCAAACTACTTAGAAACATTTGAATCATAATTCACATGCACTAATAACATTAAATATAGATTAAAATATCACAAAAATATTTATATTATTGATATAACATGTCAAATGGCGGTGTATAAACAATGTTAAATAACATAAGTGCATAATAAAACATGTGTCTCAAAAAAGACAAATTGTGACAAAAATACCTTTATCATTTGGTAAAATATGAATTGAAAAATATGATGAAATATATATCATAAAATGGACATTTAAATACCTATAACACACGGTATTAAAATCATAGAACATATTCATTGTTAGTATGTACACCACATAGATGAAACAAGTGGTGTATAAGCCATGTTTCCCACAGCTAGAGATAAATCCTTTACCTTAGGTTAGGTTTGTCCATACATTTTCAAACCTCATGTATATGGGATTAAATATTGTTATTAAATATTTACATAATCATATTAATTATTATGATATCATATGGGATCATATTATTACATGTTTGTTAATAAAATTTTCACTCATCTTTCTAGTGTTAATTGCTTCAAGTTCTTGTGCATGTTTTGTCATATAAGATTATGTTCATTAAAATAGGATATAGTTATTTCATTTATTTAATTATATTAAGGTATTAAAAATGATATTTCTTCACTCTATACTTTTATAAACTCATTATTTATTGGTGAATAAAGAAAATGAATCACATCGCATCGTGGAGATGGTGGGTCATACGTACGCACGAGCGACAATATCATTCACATAATTGTGTAATGGTATAGAAATGGATGGTAAATATTTTTTTTCAATAATACATATAATTTTATAATAATATTATATCTTTATTACTTCCATTATTATACCTATCCAAGTTAGGTGGTGGTGAAAAATAGATTACACCATGTTGTGGAGAAGGTTTGTCGTACATACACACACGTAGTGATTTCATTTATCATATGATGGATAGAAGGTGGAATATTGTTGTTACATAATCAAAATAATATATAATAATATATTTAGTACAATAGTTATTAATTTATAATGGAAACAATTTAGGGATAGGAATTTGAAAAAGAAAAAAGTTTGAAAGAATCAGAAGAGGAGATTACCTCTTCTTCGTCGAGCTCCCTCTAGATCTTCTCTTAAAGCCAAAAGAGTTTATACAATGAGAATAGTAGAACCTCTATAACATAACAATGGATGTTGATAAGGGAAATTTTCAGGGTATGTCAGATCTTTAATAGTTAATGTGAATTGAGGTTGTGAGGGAGGATTTGTCCTTTTATAATTGATGTGAGGGGTACTTTTTGAATATCCAAAAATATTAATTTATAAAAAAAAACCCCATCCAAAAACCAAAAAAATGTTGTATTTTAAAATATTATATGAATTGAGTTTTTAATCTCATCATCCAATAAAATTTATACATTTATTTTATCATGTTATACCACATCATTTTAATTAACCCTTAATTATTCTATTTTATTTTTAACTTAGGTAACAAATGAGTCAACAATAAAATAATGTAATTTGTATTATTTTTTTGTCAATTAGACCATAAATAAATTTTTTTGAATTGTTTAGACCCAATAATAATTATTTTATGTTTTTTTAAAAATAATTTATTATTCTGAAATACTTTAATAAAAAAATAATTTCACAAAATATCAATAGTGTAAATTTTGACACTATTCATTTCTTGAAATTTTCAAAGTGTCAAGATACGATGTTAACCTAAAAATATTTATATAATTAATGGGTCATGGTAATATAAAAATGTATTTCTATATATTAATTATCCCAAATTATTTTTTTAACAACATGATTTGATATTTCCATTGATAAAATAATTTTTTCATCAGTTTTGTGTAATTTTTTAACATAATTATTTGCTGGATAAAAATTTTAAAAAAAAATAGCATGATGAAGATAAATATTCAATATTTCATAGGAATATTTATACTTGAATACATATTCTATATAAACCTATATAAAAAATGTTATATTTATTAAAACATGAATCTGAGAACTGTGACATCACTTTAAATAATATATTATAAGCGTCATAATATTTTCCATGTGGCTCTAAATGGAAAATAATTCAAAACTTTATGGTATATATATACTCTAAAAATAATATTCATTATAGTGTTTTGGTATTTTACGGGTTATTATCATTTTTAGGGAAAATATTATGTTGATTTTTCATTAATTAAATAAATTTTTCATCATAATTGTCTATGCCTTTAAAGTAATTAATTTGAATAGAAAAATTAAAAATAAATGACCATTATAAATAAAAACATTATATATTACAAATGAGTATTTATATTAAAAATTATCTTCTATATGACCATATAATAAAATTGAAATAGTTATTAAATTTGAGTGAGACATATGTAAATTTTCTATAAATATGATATATCAAATTTCCTAATCTCATCCAAGTGGATTTCAAAAGATACCATTTCAACCCAAGGATGATTTAGGTTAAAAAAACACAAAAAATGATATTAAGAAAAGTTTTAGGGTAATTTAATATTAATATTATTAACATAAATTACAAAATTTACCTTTTACTATGTTAATAAAAAACTACTAATGTTACTATTTATAATGACAAAAAATAAAAGAAATATATTTACGTAAATTAGTCACACTAATTGAAAATATGGAATCAATTATTGAAAATTTAAAACAAAAATCTTTTAGTATTCAATTTTAGACTAACCATGTTGTTGGAATGAGAAAACTTGTTTTAAAAGATTAATAATTGAAAAACATTGAAATATTTTTACATAAAAATTAAATGTAAAATCAATTCAAATGATCTAAATTATATGAAATGATAAAAATATAATATATTTATATTTTAAACTCATTAAATATTATAACATAATATAATATTAATTATTTTGATGATTTTTTTTCAATTAAAATTTATTATATTTTAAATATTCATCAAAACATGAAACTAATCAGAAAAATTTAAAAAATTCCCCCATAGTAAAGTTTTATTTTTTGATTAAAAAGAAGAATTTTATTTTGAAAAATTGAATATAAAAAAGTTAAATACTTTGTTTTAAATGGTTTCTATAGTAAATTTCGTCAAAAAATATTTTTGAAAAAATACTTCTTTTCTACGAAAAATTAAATTTATTCTTAGATCATTTCTATAAAACATATATGATTAATTTTAATGAATTTGATGAATATATTACAAAAATATATGTAATTCATTAATAAAATACATAAATTGTGATTTTATTATTTTATAAAATCACTTATTTAATGTTAAGTGTTTTTCAGAAAAATATTTATTATTATTTAAAAAGGGTCTTATTTTCATTTATAATTAATTGTTAACAAATTAATTAATTATATATACATGTTTAAATTATATTTTCATAATTTATTTAATAATTTTGTAACAATCCATTATTATATCTAGGATATAATGTAACAAAATAATATTCAATTTTTCACTTAAACTCTATCTTGCATGAAATGAATTCAATCAAAATAACATGAAATTGTGTGTAACACAAGCCATGAATAGTGTTGCATACACCAAATGTTATGTCTGTGTTGTGTAAAGTTCAATATTATAATAAAAAATCGCACATCATTAGAACTCAAAGAAATTAAAAATAATATATCTCATAAAAAGCTCAGGGTGTTACATTTTACCCCCCTTAAAATGAATTTCGCCCTCGAAATTCATTATGGTTATAAAATTATTATTACTTGAATGATTCCTTCATAGAAATCCACATCGTAAAAATGAATACTAAACAATTCCTTTAAAAAGTAATAGTTTGAAAATAATAGTAATTGAATGCAAATCATAACTAGGTCTCTACATAGGAGAACATTGGTGATTATTTGGGCCTGGAGAAGAAGCACAAATAATCATAGAGATTGATAAAGATCAATGTTCATAAGAAAGTGGGTGATGTAAAGAATGTTGAAAATAATAAAAACATAATATAATGAATCATGAATATGTTCATTCATGTCATAAAAAATTATGATAATAATACACCATTTTACCTCATGATCCATTCTCTTAATGTTTTAGAATATTCAAAGAGGAAATACTTACTTGATTTCAGTAAAATTTCACCATTTGTCCTTCCTTGAAAAATTTACACATTATATATTATTAAAATAAATGATTTTGAGTTTTTCATTCCTAATGAATTTTCAGATCATGTTATCCATAAATAGAATGATAGTGCATTTAATATGTTTTTATCACATAAAAAGGCTACTACAAGTTATCAAATATGAATAAGTCCATATATAGTGAGGTAATAATTTATTCATAAAAACCCCATCTGAATTTAACATAAACAATCCATAAATTTATAACCTTAAAATCATTCAGAAAGATAAAAATAAAAAACATTAAAAATAGTTTCACTAACTCAGATTAACATTTATCTCTTGTATATCATAAAGTAGTTATTATTGTTCACATTCCAAAAATATATTAATTCATTAATCATGTATTCTCTTGAAGCATGGTAATTACCTGAATTACAATAAATCTTTATTTAAAATATGCAGGTTTATTTACTCCAATGCTTTTTGGATATATTCATTATACCCCAAAAATGATTTATACTTCTTCCATTATAGAATAATCCACTTGATAAGAAATCTATAATTTGTTCCCAAGAAACTCGTATCATTTAATTTACTCATTCATATCCAATATTTCATTATACAAATAGAAATATCTTAACACAAGGTACATATTAATTGTTATCTTTCCATTAATATTGTTTTCTCTAAATTTATAACCATACCCATAAATCATATTTCTAGGTATTTAGAAATATTCAAAATATCCTTTCAAATACCTAATAAAAACATATACGGAAAACACTTATATATTTAATTATTTTAATAAAATAGTTTCTGAATTCTGAAAAATATACACCTCCATAATCATAATTTATTATTAAACTATTACTGAGGATCCATCGTCTTAGTTTTTTCTAAAATAAAAATCATGTATTAAGGTTCCTCAACATTAATCTAAATAAGAATTTTTGGTTTAATGGAAAAAATAATTATAGAACGCCCCATACATTTAACATATCATTTTAAATATCTTTATCCATAGAAGTATAACCAATACTCATACCACTTTCACGATTCTGTTCAAAAAAATGCAACATCGAAAAATTATTTTCATAATTCACATACATTCCAAATCTGACCAATTAAATTTTAACCATGTTCTATCATGTTTATGGTATTTACTAACACCAAATGAAAAGTGTGAGAAACAATTATCAAAGATAATAATCACATAACTAAGAAAAAGTTCTTATAATATTTAAATCATAGACACTATAGGTTAAATCTTAATTTATTCATGATTGTAACAAAAATTATTGTATTTTAACATATATTTAGACTAATTAGTAGGGGCATCCATAGACATATCCTTTGAAATATCTCTCGGTATCCCAAAAAATCATTCACATCTTAGTTATAAATGATAACTAAACCTCCAATCTGATACCAACCCCAATGACCAAATCCAGATATACATGGACATTATATAAAATTTAAAGAATACATAAAAAATTACAAAAAAATGCACAATGATTGTATTAGTATAGTTAATTTAGAAACATGGAACAAATTATTATAATCTAGTGAATGATCTTCAACTCGTCCAATAATGAAATTCCCCGTTTTTACTCTTACTTAAATCATTTTTTATAACCTGGTGAAATGATAAGATAAGAAAGGGTGAGCTTAGATTCTCAGTAAGAGTAGACAAGGTTGATATGTATACAAAAACATGAGAATTAAGGGTAATGAACATGATCATAAAATTAAAATATCATTCCCTACATATTAAAGGTGAAATTAAATCATAATGAAATTAATGAACATAATCGATGAGATTATAAAATTAACATAAGGCATGAAATTGGGGGATACTCAAAAAAGTTTATCATTGAGAACATGTATAAATAGTAAATGGTTCACTCATTAAATAAAAGACATGAAATTTTTCATTTTCAAAAACATATGGACATGAAAAATATATCCACAATAATAATTATTGACATGAAAACTAGGCCCGTGCCTAAAATTGTGTAGATGAAATTAGGATCACATAAAACATACACACCACATGAGTTATCCATCTTGACCCACTAAATTGGGGGGAAATATAGGTCTCATCCATCAAATAATGTAACCCATAAATATCTGTGCCACAATGACATAAAATCATTCATCATATAAGAACCCATGGAATGAAATTATTTTAATCAAAATATAACCCATAATGAGAAATGAATTTCATAAATATCATTCCATCATAAACATAATGAATATTTACCTGATTAAGAATGATAAAATTAAATTATAAAACATTTAAAACAAAATTAACATCAAATAACATTATCTTATAAGGAAACTAATATTGAGAGACCGGTTGAAAATAATCCATGATAAATATATCCTTTATTATTTAATTTTGTTTTCATAGATAAAAAATTTTCAATGAATTTTCATTGAAAATAATCATTAAAATTTGTAATTATTGAAAATTTTTTAAAATAATTTTACATTAAAACATATGAAAGAATCATAAAAATATATCAGTGATTCATTTCTTGAAAATGAGCTTAAGAGATCATTTAAAAACATTTCTTGAGGAAAATAATCTTTAAACATTTCAACGTGTCTAAACCACTTTGAAACATATAAAACATAATCCACATAGAATAATAACATTAAAAGAAACATCAAATATCATAAAAAAAATACATTCCTCATATAACATGTCAAATGATAGTGTATACACCTTGTAAAAGAACATAGGTTCCCAACAAAACATGGGCATCAAAGTAGTAAAATTTATACCAAACAACATTACTCATTTGATAACTTTTTATCCGTAAAAGAGCATGAAATAGATATAAAAAATAGATATTTAAATAAACATAAAATAATGTATAAAAATCATATAATAAATTCATGAGATTTATGTACACCCCATATAAGAAACAAGTGGTGTATAAGGCATGTCTCCCACAAAATTAAAAGTGGGACATTAATCCATTACCTTAGGTTTGGGTTCTTTAATATGTGTCCAAAAATCATTTATAAGGGTTTAAATAATGTTATTAACTTATTCCATAATCATATTCTTTTTTATGATTTCATATGTGGCACTATTATTACCTATTTGTTAATAACATTATTACTCATCTTTTGGGTGTGAACTGCTTCATGTTGTTATGCATGTTTTGTCATTTACATTTTATTTCAAGAAAATAGGATATAGTTATTTCATTTCCATAATTATAATAATGTGGTAAATATCATATTTCTTCATTAAATATATTTATATAATCATTTTTTAATATTGAATAAGGAAAATTAATCACATTACATCATGGATAAGGTAGGTCGTACATAAGCACGAGTAAAAATATCAAACCCTTAATTGTGAAATGGTTTGGAAGTGGGTGTTATATGTGTTGTTATAAAATCCATATCATTTAATAATAATCATATATTGTTTTTAATTCCTTCATTATACTGATCCAAGTATGGTGCTTCTGAAAAACTGAATACTCTAGGGCATGGCGATGGTAAGCCATACACATGCATGCATAGTTATTTAATTTTTCATAGGATGGATAGAAGGTAGAATATGATTTCAAAATAATCAGAATAAAATATTATAATATAGATGATTCTAGATTTATTAAATTGGTATGTAAATAAATCAGGAAGAGGATGTTGAATAAGAAATAAGTTTTAAAAAATTACTAGTGAAGATTACATCTTATTTGATGAGCTCCCTAGAGATCTCCTCTTGAGGAACTAGAGTTGGTCATTTTATAAGACCATAACCTCAAGAATGTTACTATGGAAGTTGATAAGGGAAATGAGAAAGGGATAGCTCAAATTGAATGCTAAAAGTGAATTGATTTTGTGAAGGATGATGTGACCTTTTATAATTGAGTTGAGGTGCACTTTTGGAATCTCCGAAAATATTAATTTATAATAAAATAATACCCATCCAAAAACCTCGACAATTTCATATTTTATAATATTTTATTATATAAGGTTTTAATCTCATCAACCAATTAATTTTAGTCATTTTTTTGTCTACATGTACCATATCATTTTAATAAACCCTTTGGTATTATATTTTAATTTTTACTAAGGTAACAACTGTTTCAATATTAGAAGTGTGAAATACTTTATAATTTTCTATATATCATGACATAAATAAAAAATTTATAATATTTTAGACAATATAATAATTATTTTATATTTTTAAAAAATATTTTATTCATTTTAAATAATTTAATATATCATTATTTTCAAAAAATTTCAATATTATCGATTTTGAAACTATCCATTTCAATGAATATTTTAAAAATAAAGACTAGATGTTAAACTAGAACCAAATAGTTTATTATATTTCTATGGTATCAAGGGATTCTAAAAAATTTGTTGGATATATTATTTATACCAAATTATATTTATTTTAGTAATTTTAAAAACATTAATGATATATTTCCATTAATAAAGTAAGTATAATATCAGTTTTGGTTAGTTATTTAACCCACATATGTGTTAGGTAAAATTTAAAAATAAAATACCATGAAGAAGGTAAATCATATTTATTTTAGAGGAATATTTATATTCAAATATATCTGTCGACGCTCCCCAAATATGTGTCAGCAAAGTTGTAAATGAAGGTATACCTAGTTATGGGAATTACCTTCCCCACAAAGGTAATGGATCAGAGACTTATAGACCACCTGAGCCTCTAAGGGACTCGTGATTTCATGGTCATTTCAAGGTCACATGATGACTCCACACGCAGTACATAGCCTACAGTGGATCCTACGAACCCCCCTTTAATGAACCGTCATTCTCTTATAATGGCTCTCTACACAACCAAATGAATACCCTCATGACACATGGTTTTTCACTAGAATGTGGACGAAAACCGTATTAAATTCCCCCCAAAACAAGGAGGACTAACTTCCAAAGGGATAAACTCCCAGTGGTTATAATTATCATGGGCCATTTCATTATTTGAAAGGATAATTATCCCTGATTATATAAAAGTAAAATCACTAAACCCTCGAACCTTTGTAAATGAAAACAAAAGAGATAAAGGGTAGGATGCGAGAGGTTCGTACGATCGCTGAAGGACAAGTGTTGTTCCCCTAGTGATTCACAAGGCATCGTGATTCCCTAATTATGTGTCACCCTCATCTTGATAAAACTCATTTTATTTTTATCCTCACCACACAAAAGTCCTTGGGTATGTCCATGAAACTCTGTACTTCCCCCTTTGATTCTTTGTGGACAAAAATATTGAATTTTCTACAACATGATTCACACATCCCCATATGACTAGTATTGTTCATGTGAAGCATCATCAAAAAATAAATTAAATAACCTTTACATTACTCATTTCATATCTCATAATCTATGAACTTTGATAAATAAATCATGTGGGATATTAAGGAGGAGGTGAGAGCTTCCTCGGTCTCTAATAGACATGTGACAAACTCGAGACATCCACATCACGATCACACGCTACCTCTTGACAAGCTGAAAAGACCTCATGAAATACCCCAGCCAAGGCATCGAGCTCTCACAATGACCCGTGGGAATTTCTATAGGACAAAATGGAAATTCTTTTAACATACCCACATGATGAAAAATGATTTCATTAATTGGGTACAATCTAATAAAGGATCTATTGATAAAAGTGACTTGTAACCACTAAAAATCAGGCGACGAACTCGGAACCACTGACAATAGAGACTCACGAAATTGTGTGGTGCTGACCCACTTTTCCGACTCCACGCTTCATACATGATAGATAAACTGTACAGAGAACTGAGAATAAGGGTGTAATGGCCTAGAAAAATTCCAACCTAGCATATAAAATTGACTGGTTACTACATGAAGGAAACTTTTGAGCAAAAAGTTCCCAATAATCGAAGCATACTTCTCAGAGAAATCGATCACTTGACCATTCAGTTATCCCTAATGTATTATATATGCAGGCTTCCATAAAAATCATGAACCATACATAAGGTACATCGCTGGACATTTCATATATATCAGAGGGTTTACTATTGAGGCATGAGAATAACATACCATAAGTATTCTTGACCATAGGAGACATTAAATAAACTGATAATGAGTGAACCTAATGCCTTTTCAATACAATATTTAGAACAAAGATCAAATGTGGAAGAATTAAATGAAATAGGTGGTCATTGGATGTCACACACTTTGTATGAGTCAGATAAAGACACACAAAATAACAAGTACATGTCTCTTAGATCATGAGACATTTCTTCAACATGCTATTTAGGACATGCAAAATCCTCAAGACATGGAAAATAATGTCACATGATCCCTATGGGAACACCATCTTGGTCATGCAAAACCTTCTTGTTCTACCACCCAATCCTTGTGATGTCTTTTACTAACCCATATATTTGTGTTTTCTCATATCAGTCAAGTATTTCTCTTTTATCTAGGCATGAAAACCAAGATCTGGCGGCGCCTTATCGACAATCCAACTAAGATCCATAGCACCCTCTAGACAAAATGATCATGTCTCGTGATGACCTTTAGGGATTTAATCTAAGACACATGACATCCTTCAAACCATGTCATTGTAACTCTTGAGATACTTACATATGTATCATGAATGGTATTGTTAAGGATTTCAAGACAAGGAAACTGGGTCATGCGATGTGACATGGAAATGTCAACAAGGTCATGTGATACCATCGAGACAGGAAAACCATATCAAAAGAGAAATCATGGATTTGATAGCTCTATCCCTCCTCGGTGTATAATCCACAGACACATCAGAAACCATAGAGTGTAATCCCCAATAAATAGATAAATCTCAGAGTGTAAGCTACAATCAATAGAGAAATGTTAGTTTGTAATAGACAATATAAGGGGAACCATGAAAACTCTGATTCCTGAAATAAGAAAGATCGTTATGCCACAAATTCAAGATTTGAGCACCATATTGACCGTTAAGGGTTATCCCAATATCATATCCATTGTCTAGAACAATGAAATTGATCACATGTTAAACCTTTTTTATCGCAGTGAGCCTAGATCATACCGGATTAGGGACTTGGACATATCATATCATCTTCACTATATGCCCCAAAGTAATAAGGGAAACCTATGTCTGTAATCCCCAACTACCGGAGTCATATAACATGTCCCCAATAAATGGGTAATCCATCTTGGTATAATACCCTAGCATTCCCAAGACCTCGAGGATGGTAATAATGTCTCTAATCATGGTTATCCACCTTATCCTATTAAAGGGTTATGGGATAAAGTGTACTATGATAACTATGATTCTTGTCATTGTCAAGATACATATGATTGCTTCTCAAGGCCGAATCCCTATAAAAAACACCCCATGGATAGTCCGTGAATATATTTCCCACACACACACACAGACACACACACACACACACACATATATATATATATATATATTCCGTGATGTTGATCATATGTTTCCCATTATTTCTCACATTAATCTTACCTCAAATGGGATTAGTGAATGCAATAAACACCTCATTGAGAATCATTAATCTCCACTCACTAGGGAAATCATAGTATATAAGACCCGAGGAGTGGTATGGTATAAAAACTCCACATATATGGGAATATACCATGTGAATAGTCCTAAGGGAATGGTTGAATTATGAAGAATCTTATTTCATACATAACCAGGATACATATGACGTTTCCCAAAGATCCAAGAACAAATATTTTGGCGTCTTAGTACCCGCACATATTTCCTCTGCGCATTACGATAACCTACACAAGATTAATGAAATATGTGGGGTTCGATTCATGAAATAACCAAGATACATAGGATGCCTCATAATGTCTTAATCCGATTCATAGAATATTAACCACCTCCTCATGTGGAAGTACATTTCAAAGCATTTGGTCATACATCTCTAGTACATAAAGATGTTATTCACCCTTAATTAGTTGTGTGAAGAACCCTAGTTATGTACATAAGAATACACTAAGGATACCAAACTCCCCTCAGTTCATCAATGAGACTCCCTTTGTTTGTTTAATGATATAATTAACCAATGAATCATTTTGTTACAGTTACAGGTCCCATATCAGGATTAGGAAGAGATACATGAACATATCATAAATCTAAAAGGGCATCCTGAAGTAGGAAATTGTTCCACTTAAATGTGTGAGATAAGACTGAACTCCCATCCTCTTGACCAATGCAAGTCCCTAAGAGTAAATGGGAATGAAAACCTATATGACCTCTAGACTTTGGAAAGTAGGTCTGTATCCAGCAACAAATGGGGGAAACATTGGGAGTTTCTGGGAAAATGTATAATGGTAAACTAATGAGTGAAATCCATTTCATGAATCTCAAACCCTATAAAACAACAATGGTGAAAACAACGTGAATTTCTCCAATTAACGAAATGACTCTTCATTGTCCTTTGGGCCATTTTTTCCATAATATTCAAAAAAAACTGGTGAACCTGAGGTGACTCTCTATAATAATAGAATTATTTGATTTTAATGCATCAAACAACTTTTTTTAAACCATATAAAAAATAGTAATAAGACCAAATGAATATCAGAAATGATCCTCTATAACCGGGGATCTCATTAAATAATTCCAGCATCATTTGCACAATAGAAAATGAGTAGAATGGAAAAATCGGTAAATATTATAAAAATGGTGTTAAACATGAATATCTAATTGGAAACATTATGATTATGACATTGAAATAATTGGTAACCGTGTTCCATGTTTTCATCCTGACTATAGATATTGACAACATCCGGATTCAGGAAAATGTCTTCATAATCTAGTATTCACTCCAAAAATCATTCGTGACTAAAACCTTTGTATGTCACAAAATGAATTCACTTACTCACCACTACAATGATTGTTAGAAAATATAATGGTCAATGAGTACCATCAACATGGTACAATGTGGACAATTAATGTTTCTCGTGAAGATCTCCATGCATGATGACCGGTGAGTCCACATAGATCGGGAAAGGCTGCTACAAAGAAAGTAGCTCTTGTTTCAATGACCAAACACTTCGGGATCTTATCCCAGGATCGCAATAACCATCGCCTTCCATATATTATGAAGGGGGAAATGGAGGCTAAATACAGATCCCTTTCGGTATACATTCACCAAAGAGGGCACCTATCAACAGTCGTCACCAACACCATCCCTCTAGTATCCATTAGTCGCCTATTGAGGGTACCATCTGACAGCCAACTGCCTCTCACGTCCACGCATTGGCTATAAGGAAGACTCATCAGAGGTGGAATGATTTGGATATCCATGAGAAGGATCATTCCCCCACTCATGTCAATGATGACTACCAAAATAATCTGGCCGGAACCTATAAGTTAGATTATATCCTTGTTCATTCAAAACTAGTCTACAGTAATATCTCTACAACAAGCACACAGAATTCTCATACATATACCCTAGTGCACAATTCCCATTAGCATATTCTACTATCACAACGGGGATAGAAGTGGGTGCATATCGACACCTCAATAGAATAAATCATCCAATTTATCATGGAGGTAGAAAATGTGTAGAATCATATTCTTACACACATTTTTCTAAAATTAAAATATATTTTAGCAATTTGTGAAGAACTCTATAAACAGATTCCAGCAATGTCACAGATGAAGGGAATGGCACAAACTCATATCTTTACAACTATGACTACTCATCACTCAAATCACTATGAAAAATTGTTTTTATTGAATCAAGAAAAAATTCTTGATATCATATGGGAGGATTGTCAGTATATTCCAATGAAGGGTGAGACATCAGATCGGGCTCATATTCCCACTCAAACCGATGAAAACCAAGAGATAGCTTCACATTTCATGGGATAAGGGAACATTCTTATTGAAGAAGTACGAAGACATGTTCCAAAGGTATAGGATCGGGCTCATATTCTTGTTTTATTCATAGTTCACTGCGTGAGAGAAAATAATTCCAGATAATAGGCTCATATTCATTCCAAAGGAATTGGTGGCATATACCAAAGACCCAGAATCAGGATCATTTCATCATTCTATCTGGGGATAGCCATTTGATAATGGAACAAGCCTCAACACTCGCTAATATTTCTTCCAGTGAATCTACCTGGCATATTCCAATAGGTCATGGAAGAACAGAACATATTCCTACATCCACCAATGGATGACTGTGCCAACATCATTTAAAGGTAATATAGGGGGGATCATTTTCCTTCTCCAATTTCGGAGCTCCAAAATTATATTCCAATGAGGGAATTCATATTTAGACTAGGATAATATTTTGGACCAACAAAGTCCACCATTTGATAGTGACACATGCCTTGGGTTAGGTTCACATTCCTACCAAGAAAGATCAGCGGAATATTCTTATGTCTCAGAATTGGCCTCATATTCTCATCCTGACTGAGGCTCCTCATGTGATATAAGAGCATACCTTGGGACATTAATACATTCCTATCAATATTAAGATATCTCATCTGAATATTCCTATATGATCTTTGTAGTAGTATGATAATCCGGCATCACAAGGTGATGAATTATAAGATTCAGCAACCATCGTACAACATGTTCATATCGCCACAATTGTAAAAGGTAGGTCAGAAATTCCTAACCACCATGAAGAACTTAAACTATACTCTTAATCATCCCAATTCGTGTGTCATTTATGTTGTTAGAGATACATTATCAACACCACAAGGGTCTTCCGACCATTCTATTAATAAAGAAGTAGAATCCATTCATTACCATGATAGTTATCCTAGTAGTAGTGTGGAGATGGATTGAAGGAACTGTACTCGTGAAATCCAATATCATCAACCTCCCCAGGGAGATATCTCCCATGGGAAAGGAAATCCTCTCTTCTTCTAAATGCCTCCATATAGAGAGGTGAACCAAACTAAGAATCATTCAGATAGTGAGGTGCTCATATCATATGGGTCAATTGTATATGGTTCCCCATCAACTTCCAGTAGCCCCCCACTGTCATTAGTAGATGACCATCAGATCCATATTCATAGGGTTAACCAGATGGAGGCATGTAAGTCTGATTGGGAGGAGGTAGACATTGTTATATAGAGAGAGTTAGTTGGAAAAAAATACCCCAATATGTTCAGGATCCTATACAATTCTAGCTATGAGAACGTAGGTGAGCTAGAAATGAAGTGCATTCCTTACCAATGCCAAAATATGTGGGATACTCATCGATGATAGATGGATCAATGTATCCTTTGTATAGGAAACAAGTCTCACCATATTAAAATAAATATATCTATTTTCATCTAGAAAATTCATCTATCTCCATTGTCCGAGATCCAAAACCTGAAAAACATAGTGCAAATATGCCACATGCTTTCCACCATTGCGAAATAACTCTTCAATATATGATCTATGAGGCCACTTCATGCATCCATATTTGAGGATGGGGATAGTATGGATAATTACAATTTTTCACAACCTTGGAATTGAAAATCCCATCAAATGCATCATCCTGCAATTTTATAGCATCCATATACAATTGGGGACTGAGTAACACTAGATCTAATTGGACACTAAAACAGAAAAACCCCTCTCCAACAATGATAAGAAGTCATGGATAGGGTGAGAATATATCCATATGTATTTAAAATTTGGCCCACTAAAAAAATATGAATACATTCCAATCATGGAGAAATTCATTGTAATCACCAAGAAAACTTCTTGTAAGTTATGGTTCTCTCCATGGGATTCCATCACACCTAGCTCCCACAAAAGAAAAACTATGATGCATCATGCAAACTACAATAGTAGGTTCCATAGAATCCATCTAGGAGAGGAATTTTCCCTTTACATAGAGAATATACACCACCACCACCACCTATCATATGGTTAGTTTCCATGAGGATTCAGGACATACCCTTGTAAATAGCATGTGAACCCCAACCCACTGGTTTAGGGGGATTTATATATCATTCAACATAACTGGGTTCATTATCCCCTAAGAAGACCATGTAGACATTAGTGGTGATTCCAGATCACCCCCACCCCACTGGGTTGGGGGCATTTGTACCATCATGTCAATCCTAGGAATCATCACGTCCCTAACTAGAGTTCTTTGATCATCAACAACCTGACCAATCAATGATAATTGAGATCCAAAATGACCCCCACCACATAGGCCTGGGAAAATTTTAATCATTACCACCAAAATAGATGGAAATAGTCTTCTCTGGATTGGGAGGAATCAATCAACGATCTACATTCCCCCAAATTCACTCATTAGAAGACAAACCCCAACTGGTTGGGGCATGTTCAAAAACCACGATCAGAAACTCACTTAGATTCACTATTTAACTACAAAAATGGATGGAATGTAAAATGATGAAAAACTCGCTGAGGCCACAAGACAAAAATGCACAACATGGAAAATGTATTGAATAATGGCCCCAAAAAAAATAGTATAGTTTCACACTGCTACATTGTAGGTAACAGAACAACCACCATCAGCTTATATGCCTCAATGAATATTATAGATTTAAACCTAGAAGATATTGATAAAGATGCCTGTACATAATGTCATAACATAGAAAACATACATTAGGTGGATGATTAATTAGACGCACTGAATGAGTATGCCGCACGAGGAACCAAAGATGGATCCAAAACATGTAGCCTATAAATATTGATCTTCCACAACAATGATGGAATATTAGTAATAGAATGGGTACAACCACATCATTATCACCTCCCAATAGAAGTGGAGTTCCTTTTAGAGAGGAACAATTGTCACAATATGAGAGAGAAATACAGAATCTCTCATAACTCAATAAGAAGCTACTTTGATGAAATATCCTAGTTGGGTATTGTCATTAAACAAAGATGAATTTTCTCCCTCCCATGGCTAATCATCCAATAAGAGTGGTATTTGAGCATCAATATGTCACTCGATAAAGATATCCAATACTCATAGATGACGAAGTTGAAAATGATTTTGACTTCCATCTATTTTATCAATTTCCTCTCCCTATCTAAGATAATCATTAAATCAGGGGAAGACTTGAATACCAAGATGAGATAAAATTCGTACCAAAAAAGTCATTCCAACTCGTCAACCCCCACAGGCTATCTATTGATAGGATATAGCTAAGGAAATGGTACTCCCTAGGATCATTAATATCATCAGGCCCCTATGTATTCAAATGAAATTCATGGAAGGATCACACACACATGTGCAACATTAGAGGAATCCATATCCTAATTGGGTGGATGAAACATTGTCTCCATCCCATTTAGACAACCCCCATTATAGAAATTTGATGGTGCATGTGACCCCCAAAAACATCTCATACACTTTTCACCCGGATGTGGGAAGTTGAATCTCCCTCATGATCAATAGGAATTTTCAAATCATAGGTGTTTTGTATAGACTCTGATGAAACCAAACATTGATTGGAATTATAGACTTCTAGTAGAATATGTTTCGGGATGCGAAGACCTTCTTCATAAATTAATTTATCAATTCTATTCTACACTGAGGAAGACAATGCTATTAATCATGACAAACTATTAACAACATGATAATGAGAGGGTTCCGGAGTTCATTCCATGATGTAAGAGATAATCTACTCAGTCAGAATACCTCTCTCACAAGAGAAACTACTGGAACAATGTGTTTTATATCATAGGGATGAGTTACAGACACCTGTAATTCCAATAAAAAATCTTGGTGGATTCCACAAGTTTGAAAAAATAGAATATTGTTTGGAAGAAGAAATACAACAGTCCCAATACAAAACTCAACTCTGGCCCACAATAGAAGGAAAATTTCAACCAGAGAAGATGATACATATATCAATCTCAATCCATTGATAGTGACTTTCCAAATACCTAGGTAGGCCCCAAACTCGCCAGTTCCTCTTGTTGAGTGGTGACAACAAGATAATCACCCACAGACAGAAGAAAAAAAATCAGGGTCATACAGGATTTGTAGAACATATGATTATTACACACACCATCAAGAATTAACTTTTCCCTAATTATTTCAAGGAATCCATAGACAATAAAATGATTGAACTTTTATAACCTAGGAAACCTGATGAGGTCAACCTCACCATCCATCCCAATTACTACACATTCTATAGAAGTTTAGGTCATAATATCAAAAACAAATTCATCATTAATGACATCCTTCAAGGAATGATCGATTATAGGAAAATTGTTCTCGATAACATCCAAGAGAAGGTGGATTGAATAACCATGATCCAACTGGAAGAAGAGGGTGATTAGAAAAAAGTCCAGGCCAGATGTGTGAAAACATTCGACAACTGGATGACTTGAATGGAAGTTGATTGATCCCATACCACTATAAAATCACAGTTTCATTGAATCAATATAGCTCCAAAACTCAAGGAGGTAATATCAAATGTTCCTCCCAAATTTTTTTTCAATAAGTAAAAGTTAGATGAAATTATCAAGGAAGAGTCATATTATCCTCCAAAGAAAGCCTTAACTCTCACTGATTTCTTACCTAAAAATCCAAGGAATAGGAACGACCACACCAGACAGAATCTACATCAAGACAAGAACACATATTTGGTAATTTCAACACAATACTATTGTTATAATTCTTCCCCAACTATGATTTTTCTACAAATCTTGAGTTTCTCGAAGATAACACTAGAACGAGAGGCCATATGTGCATAATCCAATGATATATGGGATAAAGTGGACATACTAAAACTAAATATTCCTTTCATATCCCCAGAAATGATATATATGCTACCAAGAGTCATGGTATAGCATTCCTGTAGGCTCAAAAGATGAAAGGATGTGCCTTAGAGCCATCTTTCACTTGCCTGCATTCAATTGTCTTGCATGAATTTTTAGATGTGGTCCGATCCGATCAACCGAGGATTTGGAGAATTTTGAAATGACCTATGACACTTGTAGACGATAATCCTTTAACCTCTACACAAGGACCAGCTTCATCCACACCAAATGCCTCTAATCATTACCCGCACAACCATGAAGAACCCCCAATCAGTAAGCACAGAGATCTGGCACAAAAATACAATGTTATGATAAATTGGTTATAGTTTCATTTAGGATCTCAATCCTCAATTCACTCCATATTTTAATAGAACTCATTGAGGCACTTGTTTGATCCCTCCAAAGCTCACAAGTGTTTGAGATAGAAGTCATTGTAGTCTAGGTCTATCGAGTGGAGACGATGGAATTAGAATGTCACATCAATATCTCATTCACTGATCGAGATGAGAAAGAGGACCTTTAAGGACACATCATACCACCATATGTCTCAAAAAGCCTCAATAATGTTCACATCCAAACGGATATAATTGAAAATGGTTAAGGGATCAATCTTATATCAGTCCAAATCTTAGGACATTTGGGATATGGAAAAGGGGATTTTCTCCCACTAAGATAACCATAGAATCGTTAGATAAGAGTGAGTAATTACCTATTTGGAAAATCAAGATAAAATACTAGTTTAGGGATCTTAAATCAGACACTGAGGTTATGGTAATCCATCATGACAATATGTATAATGTCCTACTGAATAAGGCTATGGATCATTAGCCAACAGTCGATACCTTTAACATTTCACCAATGTCTGAATTATCCAATTAATGTAAAAGTCATAATACTACATTGTACCATTTCTCCCTTCGAGACATGTGGGGCCACATATGTTATAGCATATTTCTATAAAAATAGTGGAAAACAACCAATGATGTAGGAGGATATATAAGTTGAATATCTCGAAGGATTGGGGAACGCAATTTGAATCCTTGGAGTATGATTGATGATGGCTATGTATTCCCCATAAACCTGGTCAACATATTGATTTAATCCCATAGGTCGAAGCCCAACTTGTCCCCTATGATAGCATCAAATTCTATCAGATCCGAAATCTTTCTGTAAAGACTCAGTGAAAATGGGATTTAAATAACACTTTTAATGGACTCTCTCCCTGGATGATGATAGTGTATCCTATATATTTCAATCTCAATCTAAAAATGCATCCATAGAATCAAAAATGGAATGAAGATGAGACTAACCTTGGAAACACCCCTCCATAATGGTAGGAAGGTTTATCCCCCAAATTCAATGAACATAGGTAGATAAATCTAGTAATATAGGTAGACCCACAACCTACAATGATTAGTGTCTACATTCCCCTCGAAGAGAAAGAGATGTACATTGCAATTATGAAGCAGCAATGATATTTTTTTGCATGGAATTACACAGAAATGACTGGAATTAATCTATATATGGCTATACACCATCTCGGTCTACTAGATGATAAGAAATTATTAAAGTAGTCAGTTAAGAGGATGCATCCCTCTAATTCCACTAATATAGAGGAAGAGGTCCACAAGTTAATAGAATTAAACATTGTTCAAGAAGTGTAGTATCCAAGATGGATTTCCAACACTATCCCTATCAAGAAGAAGAATGTGAATTTTATTGTCTACATTTATTTTAGAGACCTCAATATACATTTCCCAATGTATGATTTCCCATTTCCGATCACAAAATGATTGATCAGTGAAAATGGTGATTTCCAAGCCATTTGATTCATGGATGGTTACTTGGGGTATAATCAGATCAAGATGGACACTGAAGATGAAGAATCTAGTACCATCAAGGAACCTTAGAGGATATTTTACTATTTTTTCATCCCCTTTGGCTTGAAGAATGTGGGAACCACATATAAACATGCCATGCACCATAAAATTAATAAATTCATCATAAAGAGAGGAAAATATTATGTTGATGACTTTATTGTTAAATACCAACAGTGTTGTTATCACTTCATAGACCATCAATTTTTTTTGACAATATGTGATAAAACATCATAATGATGAATCCACTGAAATTCACTTTCAATATTAATTCAGTAAAATTCTGTGGTTTTGTGGTATTCTACAATGACATTGAGGTCGACCCATATAATAATATTACAATATTAAAAATTTCACCCCTATAAATCACAATGTACTGAGGGGGCTCTAAGAGAAACTCACTTATATTTTGTGGATCATTTCCATTCTGGATGGAAAAAGCTCTCCCCTTGAATATGATATTGTAGAAGGGAATCACTTATCATTGGGATGCTGATTACATAAATGCCTTTGAATGTCTCAAGAAATACCTATTTTTTCCACCATTTTTAATGCCTCCAGATGAAGGTAGGACACTCATCTTCTATGTGGCCACCATGGAATGCTCATTGGGCACTCTCCCTACACAAAAGAGTGATCGAGAAACAAAAATAGTCTCTATAACCTTAGCCATACTATGCTAGGTACTGAGACCTAATATTCTAATGTTGAGATGAAATGCCTTGAACTCAACTTCACAGTGAAAAAGATGAGGCATTACATGAAGCATCATGAAGTAAAATGAGTCTCCCTTATCAACCATCTCAATTAAATCCTTGTACAACCATTTTTTACTAGGATCCTAGCATAATTGGTGATCATTATTTAGAAATATGACATTCAGTTTTTGTCACGAAAGTCATTGAAAAGACAGCCCCTTGATGATTTCCATGTAATACATCTTATCCTGGAAAATATGTTGAAAGGCACTGAGTTTCTAGATAAACAGATATTCTAGGCCCATGACCCTCCCCAGACATGGGAGATGTATTTTGATGGTGCCTCATGAATGACTATCATAATAAACATGGAAAATCCAAATCTCTACTAGTTTGGATTAGTGATTGTATTTTTTCCTCTCAATAAACTAGGTTCGCCTACACTTTCTCACTATCTGAAGGCTGCATGAATAACGTGGTAGAATAAAAAATTTATGTCCCCGGTCCAGAACTATCCCTACAACTGAAAATAGCCTAGCTGAACATTAATGGGGATTCATTGTTAGTGAAAAGGCCAGACAATATATTATATCACATTAAAAGGGAATCTTTATCCCCTCTCACTTGTTATGTTAGCGGACTAGTTGAAGAGTTCCATTTCAAATACACATTGCATCATGTTCCCTAATCACAGAGTGATTGTGACAACACATTAGACAATGCATCCACTAAGAAGGATAATCTTGGTCAAGAAGAAACTATCTTCCATACCACACATCATAGAATGTTATTTTCAATAATCATCTATGATATGAATGATATTAATCATGTGAACACCACCCAAAGCATCATAAACCAACAACCAACCCAGTATGGATGGAACCCATAATCAACTATCAAAAAAATTATACTCTCAGAACAGATAGAGCTCTAAGCGAATAGATTCTATGATGTGCAGTAACCTTCATCCTGTAGGATTGCCTAAATTACAATATAACACTTAATAAGCATGGATTCAATGGGATCATCCTTATATGCATAGACAAAGGACATATTTCTTCTATCATGGAGGAAGTCAATGTGGGATCCTATGGTGCCCATCATTCTGGGATAGGCTCTCCCACCCGATCGTGAGGTTAGGATATTGTTGAAAACCCATGATACTTGAATTTATAGAATTCACAAATAAATTTCATTCATTCCAATTCTATGAAACTTCATCCATCAACCTCTATAATTGACACATATAGATAAATATTCCTGGTCATTTTTTGTTTGAGGGATGGATGCCATTGAGACATATCCCCCAGCCACAACTATGTAGTTCAAGGACATCCTTACTGCTACCGACTTCTTTTCAAAATTGGTTGAGGCCATTACCATCATGGAAGTTGGGATGAATAACATTGTCATATTTGTAAAGTCACATATCAACACAAGGTTTGGGGACCCTAACATAATATTTATGAACAATGAAACCAATTTTTTTTCATGGAGTAGAATAATATTTACCAGGAGTACAATATGGAATCCAACCACTCATCTCACTATCATGAAACCAAAAATGGATTGATATAGGCCTTTATGACGACTTTTTCAAATATACTCCAATATATGGTGAAAATGGATAAGAAAAATTATCTAGAAAAACTCTTTTATGATTATGGGCCGACCATACAACCACACATAAAAATACACAATCAAATTCATACTCTTTAGCGTATGGGATTGAGATAGTGTTACCCATGGAAATCTATATTCCCTCGCACTAAGATTCCATATATAGGAAACTCTCATATTATGATTAGTTACAAATGATACTAGATGAATCGGTATGACCTTTATGAGAACCGGTTATGCACACTATATAACATTTAAGTCCAATATAATTAAAGTGAATGAGACTTCAATACAAGGGTTTTTCTTCGCTCATTTCTCCATCGGGAACTTGTGTTGGACCTCATAACCCCAATTATACTAGGAAAGAGGGACCAAAAGATAAAACCCAATGGAGAGGGACCTCGCATAATACACATTGTCTACCACAATGGGTCTTATTCATTGGCAACAATAGATGGGGATCATGTAACACATCCCACCAATGTAATATTTCTCAAGAAATAATTTTCATATATGTTGTCATAAGGTTATGCACATCAGTGTATGTCCCATAACTTGTCCTAACCATACGATGTTAATATATACAGAATTCATCGTAACCACGTGCCATTAAACTGTATAAAATTCTTCCTAACCAAATGACATCAAAATGTAATGAATTCTTCCTAACCATAGTACATTAAACATTATGGAAATTTTCCAAACAACACAATGTTAAACTTTATGGAATTATTCCAAACCACATGACGTTAAAATGTATATAATTCATTAGAACCTCCCAATGTTAAACTAAATTGAATTCATCTAAACCACATGATGTTAAACTATAAAAATTATATCTTAACCACATGATGTTAAACTATACATAATTATTCCTAACTAAGAGGCATTAAACTATATGGAATTATTCTTTACCACATTGCATTAAACTAGATGGCCAATGTACTTACTGCATGATTTAAAACTCCACAGATCTATGATGTCCATATCTATTTAGATTGATTCACATATGTTTTTTCCGCGTGATGTAAAATTGCAAAGTTCATCTAGAACTATGCATGGATTGATTCTCATTTCCAATGATATATATAGAGATAGCTTGATCTTCTATCATGGTTCATCCACTATATGATACAAACATCCTTCATTGTACCCTCATAGATCTCTCTATTTTCGGGAAACTCATTTTGTTCCTCATTTATCACACCAAGAATAGTTCTTGTGTGAATATATCTTTTAGGATTATATCCTAGGTGAAGTTGAAAGATCATGGATCGACGACCGATGTACCATAGATTCGAATGATCTTGCATACGATAATGATGTGGAGACTGTTATTTATCAAGAAGATATCTAAATCAAGATAGGGTGGTTGTTTCTTTGTGATTTCCATGTTCTCTATTTCCATGATGAATGCTGGATAATCCATGAACCGATTGATTCATTATTCAATCATTGAGGGATGTTTTATAGTTTCATGGATTTTTTGTGAGTTTTTATAGATTTTACTTTTAATTTATATTTTTAAGGGAAATTTATTGAGGTCTACATGAAAAATGGCCAGGTTTCATTCCTCAAGGTGTTCTTACTTCTGTTATCAACCCATGTTCTTCGCGTTGGTCACCATTTGACTCCTCTGGTCAAGGATCGACTTGTAGTGTGGTACCAAGCATGATCATACCCCCTTATTTGAGGTAAAATGAAAAATGCCAATTCAATATAGATGAGGACTGAGGGTGTGTAGATATACATCTGTTTAGATTTATAGGAAATGAAGTTATCTTGGGGTCCGTGGAAGGGACCACAAGTGTGGGTCTAGTGCGACAGTCCAAAGAGGCGAGGTGGTGTCTTCAACATATGAGGTGGTGGTGATTGGATTAGGTGATGATCTAAGGTGTAAGAGAATGTATGTTGTGACATAGGTGGTTTTGTGTGTGGTCGTGTGAGATGTGGAAATTCGTTGCAGGGAGCATAGCAGGAAGACACGACCAAGAGGGCCACGAGTGGTGGCCCAGGCGGCCCACACGGTAGCAGGTTGGGCTAGGGGAGATAGCCCAGGATATATAGAGATGGGTCGGGCCAGGTGGAGAGGGTCCGGGCCAGGTGGAGTAGTCTAGGCCATATGGGCTGGGCCTAGGCTGGCTGGGCATAGTCTGTCAGACGTAGGTCATATCTGTGGTGACTGAGTCAGATATAGTCCACGGTCATCCATAGTAGTCATGGGTTAGCTGGTTTTGGTGGTTGACTATGATGATCAATTGCCAATTTCTGTCCACATCCTTAGTTTCCCCTTTGAGACATTTAACATCCATAACATTCAAAGGGTTTTCCTATGTGATGAGACATAAATGGTGCTGAGACATTGACATTGAAATGGTCCTTTTGAGATAATGTGGTGAGTTTTCAGTTTGGACAACTATATGTTGATTTTGTTCCCTTAATCTTTTCCTCGAGGGTTCAATATGATATTATATCCACATCACTAGATTGTAATCCCCTTTAGAGGTTAAGACCCAAATATAGTATAGTTACTCTCTATGGGGCTGGAGTATGATACTCTATCTACCCTAGTATTGTTTTTTTTGAATTGATATAACCATTAAGAGCAGGGTGTTTGTCCCCATATAGCATGCCACATTAGTAGGGTTAGTTGTATTCCCTAGTTTGTCTGGGTAAGATCCTCTACATCGTGATTTTTTCTAGATAATGTTAGTGGTATTCCCCAGTGTTTCAGGGAAAGATCCCCTCGCTTTGTATCATAATCTCCCTTGACTAATACATTCTCTTTGGGAAGGGCACAAATGAGCTAGTCCTCTCTCTCACTATCTTTGATGATATCATGTCTTGGGATGTGAGTTCTCCTGGAATGAGATGCTTCGAGAAAAATCATGTGGCTGTTAATTGGTTGTCGATTAAATTTGGAAGGTATTTCTTATATTGAGTATTTTATATATTATTGTTAGTTATGATTTAGACATATACTTGTGTAGAGCTGACTGTACATTCTAGTGAGGTATTCATTTATGGTAATCATATATGGTTCTCTAGTTTAGTATTCCTATGTGGTAATCCAATATGGTATTCCTGTATATTATTCCCGTGTGTTAATCCTTTGTTGTATTCCTAATTGGTATTCATGTGGTGTAGTCCTGTGTTGTATTCCAATATGGTATTCCTATAAGGTAAAACTTCTTTGTAATACTATGTAATATTATTATGTGGTAATCCTCTATGGTATTCCTTTGTGCAAATCTTTTTTGGTAATCCTGTGTGGTATCCCATGTTGTATTCCATTGTGGTAATCCCTTGGTGGTAAGCCTATGTAGTAATCTTGTGTGGTAATTGAATGTTGGAATATTGTGTGGTGTACCTTTGTGGTAAACCATTGGTGGTAATCCTATGTGCTATTTTTGTATGGTAATCATGTATGTTATTTCTTTGTGGTATTCTTTTGTGGTATTCCTTTATGGAATTCCATTGTGGTATTACTTTGTGGGTATTCATTATGGTGTCGGGATTTCCTAATATATATTTTTATACTCGTCCCTACATGGGCTTTTCATGGACGTGTAATGTCTTATGAAGACAATTGTCTTTTTGGCAGAGTCCTAGGTAGACACGGAACAATTTGTGCTTGGTGAGACCGAATAGACCGATGTGTGTTCTTTTGGATTTTTAGAAAATAGTCCCTATACCACTTTTCATATAGCTAGGACTTGTGGTCAAATACTATTTTTTGTGGGATTGTATTTGTCCCTCTTTACATTCCAGTACATTCACTACTATAATTTGGTTAGAGGATATAGTTATCTTCATGCATTTTTTATTTAGTGTTTTTACATTTCGGCATTTTTGGCATAGAGATGTGTGCAATAGTGCAAGTAATTTTATCAAATGCCTCTAATTTTTGGGATATGCCTACATGGTGATGGCCACCATCCCCTGAACCATTGAAGGAGGGATTGAGGTAGTCATGGCATAGG
Organism: Viscum album; assembly: GCA_963277665.1. Lineage (NCBI taxonomy): Eukaryota > Viridiplantae > Streptophyta > Magnoliopsida > Santalales > Viscaceae > Viscum > Viscum album. The sequence goes on along the minus strand of OY728159.1, from coordinate 1,751,416,512 downwards.
CCCATTTAGGACGGGTCATGATAGAGAGGTATCAGAGGAGGTTAGTTCTACATTAGGACTTCAAGTCATTGATATTGGTTTGGGGAAACATTGTTAAGTTTTTTGAGTTCATATTCCAGGTTAGGGACTCTAGTTTAAGTGTGGCAGCTGATGTATCCATACACAAGGACATTGGTCACCTATTTTTTAACATAGTACACGAGAACACTCATTGTAGGGAAAACAATGCTACATTTATCATATAAGAATTGTTGTGTTTTCCATGTCCTTATTTAGTTAGGTCTCTAGATATTAATAGTGGATTGTGGTACATATTATTTTTTATGTATGACTTAATATAGAGAACCATCTAGGATTCCACCATTTAATCATGGTGTTGATCCACTAGTTGATGAGTCATCACTACATGGATTATTACTGATGATAACACCTCTATGTGGTGCATCATCCATACCACCACCTGTAGTGGAGTTCATGACACCGGTACTACCAATATATGAGTTGTGAAGGCTGGCAACACATCACAAGTTTCTTCATTACAGACTGCTATTCTTTCAATGTTAGGCCATCACACTAGTGGTTGGGTACTGGCTTGAGGTGGTAGCCCATGTTTTTGGTCTAGTTAGGACACTAGTAGATTAGATGGTGGTCCTAGAAGTGTGCCTTATAAAAGGATCATTAGGGAGATGGTGGGGTTTGGTTACCTAATCATATGATGAGGTGGCACATCAATGGATAGAGTTTGAGAAATTTTTTAAAGAGGAGTTATCACCTTATAAGCTATGGGATAATCATATCCAGGTGCTTCTACAGCACTAGAATAATGACTTGTTGGTATCTGAGTATTAATTGAGGAAAACCAATTTCACCAGGTACTCGATGGATATGATACAAAACATGTACTTTTGGTCTCATACATTTGAGCGAGGTCTGCAATGTGACATAGAGAATGTATTATAACTATGATCATTCCTACATATGGTAGGGTGCTTGAGAAATATTTTTTTGTCAAAATATTCTTGGGTAAGTATATAAAAACAATGGTTGTCAGCATTAGGAATTTAGAACAAGATACCTCAGAAGTAGAGAGATGACATTAGTCTCATGGAGATGGACATACAATACATATTATAATGAGTTCTTGGGCTATTTTATCCACATATCGGGGATCAAAGGATGGGTATAGTAATCATAGATATAGATAGTTTTATTGTTGTGACGCCATGATAAATATCGCCTGAGATTGTCAAACCCGTCATAAAACTGAAAAGGAGACTTTAGATGGACCACTGAGGTATAAACAGTGATATGAGATGATAGATCTAGAGGGTAGAGGACCTGGAAAAAGAGCTAGGAGTTCAATAGGAAGTGGTAGATGTTTTGAAATGTTACCACCACCACTTCTAGGTGGTCAATAATAGGCAAAGGGGGATGGGTGACAGGGGAGGCGATAAATGCATACAGTCGAGTCATATGACCCATGTGATCTAGGAATGATTCGAGGTATAATATATTTCCTTTATACATTAGATTTAATGTTTCCAGACACATGTTCTAGTAATTATTTTCATTTTTAGATCTTTTTGGAGACTTAGAGATTCCAATTGAACCGTTGAATCGACCTTCAAACGTGAAGATTCAAACTAGAGGAGACCTAATGATCACACACTTGTGCTGATAGTGTGACCTAACTATTGGAGGTGAGAGTTTTGGTTAGGATCTCTTGGTATAGGTGTCAAGGCCTTACGAAGTCATTCCTGTTATGAACTAGTTATCTGTAGTTCATACATAGATTGACTAATTTAGGTGAAGAGTGCACTATTTACACAACGATGGAATGTGGTTTTTCTTTATTGGTTAAAAGGAAACCCAGGCAGTATATGATGTACTCAGACATAGGAGGGTGCAGTCGATTACTCATAAACTGGCTACCTTTACCCTTGGTGCAGTGGATGCTATGAGTCCTTAAATTCGTGCTATGGTGAAAGAATTAAAGCGAATCCAATAAATATTGAGATAGAGGAATTAGCTATAGTTCTTCTCAGAATATAAATTAGAGATTGTATATACTCTTGGGAAGGGGAATTTGGTGGCACTCAGCATGAGATATAGTTTTCAATTGTTGAACGACGCATCAAAAATGTTGTCCATGTTTTAGTTAACCATTAAGGATATTGATAGAGAAGCGTGCCTCTAATCGATAGTTGTCACCCCTACACACAAATAATGATTCATAGAGAAAAAACTTGGGATTCTCGACTATGATACCCTGCATGCTCAAATAACCACATGGAATGTTTATGATGGAAATTCTAATGGTTGGGAACATGTCTTTCTATTTCTAGAACATACAATAGTACTAGTGGAATTGCGAAATGGGGTTTTGAGTGAGCATCATACATACCATTTGGAAGTACATTAGGGTGTGTCCAAGATGTACCATAACCATTGACATTAGTTTCGGTGCCCAGTAATGAGTAAGGGAGTTACAGAGTTTGTCTCTCGATGCATTATATGGAAACAGGTGAAGGATTAGCACCATGTTTCAGTGGGTTTAGCACAACCCCTGGAGGTTAAAAAATGTGAGTGGGATGGGATATTAATGTATTTTGTGATGGATTTACCATGTAAGTCCAGGGGACACAATTTCTTCTGGGTGATTGTCGATAGAATAAAAAACATGTCCCACTTCCGAGATATATCTAAGATTGATTGTTCGTTTCCAGATTATGAATAAATTTGGAGGGGTGGTGTGATTCTTGGATCTTCCACCATAGCTAGATCTAGTATAGGATGTATTCCATGTGACAAAACTAAGGATATATGTGTATGAACCATCACATGTTATCTAATGGGGAATGATGGATATCAATGATTGAGAAAATTTTGCTGAGTACCCAGTTGAGATCAAGCATCAGTATGTGAAGATAAGTAATGGGAGAGAAATTCTTTTACTTCATGTCTGCTGGTAGAATGGGAATCTCTAGGAGAGAACATGGGAGTGGTATGCTCAGATTCATGTTGTATAACATTATCTATTTGAGTAGCCCTTGTTTTGGATTTAGAATATGAAAATCTCTATGATGGGGAAAATTAAACATCTATAATTTTCTTGTAATATTTTTAGAAATTATCTATATAGATTTCGAGTGAATGTTCTGAGTCATCGTGTTATTCCAAGGCCTAGTGTTCTCAAAAATATTTTTTGAAAAATATTAAACATTTTAGTAGCACATTCATGTAGTTTTCCCAAAAAATGTAATAACTCATAAATCGGTGCCTAAATTAGAATTCTAAGGGAACTATTGGCCTCATAATAGAAACTTTACCCTAGGTGTGACGTATATTAGGTCAGAATGGGTCATCTGTAGAAAATGTCACCAAGGAAATGACCATAATTAAATTATTGAATAAAATTATTTTATTTTTAAATCCTAATAACTCCTGAATTGTGACTCATATTGGAAATCTGATACAGTTATCGAGTACGTAATGTTGTGTTTTCCCAGGGTGAAAAAAAACTATTGTTTTCATGGTTCATTTCTGAAAAATATATTTCTGGATGTAACATGAATAAAATAATTTATAAAAAATTATTTTTTGGATGAAACAACTGAAAATATTTAAAAATAATGTTATGAATAATTTCTAGGGTTAGTCACATAACACTAAAAACCTTGAAGTACAGTTAGAGAGATATTTGATGATTCTATCTCATATGATGGTGAAATGTTTTGGATCGAGGACCGACACACCTCGTATTCAAAGGATAATGCCTATGGAAATGATGCTAAAACCATTCATCATCAGTATGTCATCCAAATTGAGGTAGGCAGGTTATTAATTTTTGGTTTCACCATTATTGATTTCCAAGATGAACTATGGTTAATCCATTGAGAGATTGATCAATGGTTCGATCTTTACAAGCTTGTTTATAATTACCAGGATTGTTTGTGGACGTTTTCATGATTTTCCATTTTGTTATTCTTTCTAATAGATAAAAATTGAGGTTGACATGAAGAAAAATTTTGGTTCTTTCCTTATGGTGTTCTTTGTGCTTTTTTCCTCCTATTTTATTTAAATTATTCACCATTGGACCCATATGGTCACAGATCGACTTGCTGGTTGGCTCCATATGCAATCAGACCCCCATATTTGAGGCATACAAACAACATAGGACAAGTATGATTAGACCTGGACCAAGAACTATGAATCTAATTTTTTTTTTGAATTTTGGGTATTTAAGGTGGCTTGATGTTATGAGGAATGGACAACTAGAATTGGAACATTTTGGGGGTTCGGTGAGGTGAGGAAGTGATGTTAATAGCCAGGGGTGGTAACTATCAGAGGTGGTGGTGACCTGAGGTGGCTATTAATAGAGCCAATAGTGTCAATGGAATGGAGTGCAGCCGACAGATACGTGGGAGATGGTAGAAGAGGACCTGAATGGGACCAGACTCTAGTGTGGGAGCGAGTCTTGCCAGTAGAGATGGTCTGAGCACAGGTAGAGTAGTCTAGAACGAGGGGGTCAGACACGGGATGACCATGCTAGTGTCGGACCACAGTCGACCGTGGAAGGAAATCGTAGTAGCTGTCGGGTAGCCTATTCGGATGGTTGACTACCACGGCCGGGGGAACGATTGTGCAATCAATTCATAGTACTAGTGACACCCTTCGAAACATCAAACTTATTTAACTTTCCAATGGTATATATTTTTGAGAATCCATATACTCTATTTAGACCCTGATTCTAACACAATCCTTTTGATATAATTTGATGAGTTTTTAGTATGGACCAATATAGGATGATTGCATTCCCCTTATACTTTACTTGAGGGTTTATTATGACATTAATTCCAAATCACTGGATTGTAATCCTCTCTTAAGGAGAAGTTCTAGATAGAGTATGGTATCCCTTTTTAGGAGTGGAGTATGATACAATATCACCCCTAGTAGAGTTTTGTGGAATCAATAAAACCACTAACATTAGGGCGTTGGTTCTCCATTAAATCGGCCACATCTGTAGGGTTAGTGTTATTCCCCAATGTGTATGGGAATGATCATCTACGTGGATAATTGATCCAGATAGGGTTAATGGTATTCCCCATTATTTCTAGGAGGGATATCCTCTCTATGTATTATTGTCTTTCTTTACCAACATATTCTCTTTAAGTGGGTCCCAAATGAGATAAACCTCTTCGGGACTGGCTTCGATGATATCGTGGCTCTAGGAGTGAGTTCTCTAAAAATGACCACGCTTTGAGTAGAATCCTATTGTTGGAAATTGGTTATGGCTTAACTCTAGTTTCTGTGTCTTGTATTGAGTATATTCATATATCATTGTTATATGTTCTTTATAAATATACCTATGAAGAGTGGACTATACATTCTTTTTTGGTATTCCTATATGGTATTCCTGTATTGTATTCCTGTATAGTATTCAATTATGTTATTCATGTGTGGTAATCATGTGAGGTATTAATATGTGGTATTATTATGTGGTATTCTATTGTGGTAATCCATTGTGGTATTATTTTGTTGTATTCTTATGTGGCAATCATGTGTCGTATTCATGTGTCGTATTCTTCTGGTGTAATCCTATGTGGTAAGTATATGATGTATTCCTATGTGGAAATCTAGTGTGGTAATCCTTTGTTGTAATCCTTTGTGGTAATCCTATGTGGTAATCTTGTGTGGTATTACTTTGTGACAATCACTTGGTGGTACTCATGTGTGGTAATACTATTTGGTATTCAATTGTGGTAATCCTTTGTTGGTAATCCTATGTGTTAATCCATTGTGGTAATACCGTTTTGTATTTCAATGTGTTAATCCCTTAGAGGAAATCCAATGTTGTATTCTTGTGTGGTATTCTTTTGTGATAATCCCATGGTTGTAATCCTATGTTGTATTGCAGTGTGGTAATCATATATGTTATTCTTTTGTGGTATTCTACAATGGTATTATTTTTATTGTATTCTATTTTGGTTTTTCATTGGGGTTTTAGGGAGTCCTACTAAGTATTGTTATACTCACCCAAGGGATGGAGTTTCCTGCAAATGCAGTTTCCTTTGAAGATGAACGACCATTCAATAAAGTCCTAGGTAGACTAGGATCAGGTGGTGCTTTGTGAGACTAGACAAACCGAGGTGTGTTTTAGTGGAATTTCAGAATGCAGTTCTAGTACCTCTATTATTATAGGTTGTAGTTGTGGTTATAGAATATTTGGGGAGGGGGTTGTATTTGAACATGATTAATTTCTAGTAATTTCACTATTGTACTCTATTTGTGGGATATAAAGGGGTGCATTCATTGTTTACTTATTGTTTTTATATTTATGTATTTCTGGCTTGGATAGGTGTTGGTGCAAACGGGTACATTAAAATAATGCCTCCATTTTGGGGATATTCCTACTCAGTGATAATCACTATCCCTTGGACTATTAGAGGCATGCATGGGGTAGTCACATCACAGGACCCTCAAGGAGAGTTGTGATATGAATACCATTAGATTACTTAACTCATTTTCATAATGATTGTTGAAAAATCGAAATGTTAATCACGCGTACTTATGGAGTACTATCTCCATGATCATAAAGTATTTAATATTTTATAATAATAGTTCATGGCTGGTATTAAAATTAAAATTTATAAATAATTATGATAATTAGTTTTTCATTATCAATATGAATATTTCTATATAATTATATCTTTGACCATTGTCAACCTACCAAATTTATTTTTGACTCGTAATACAAATACCATCGAATAATCTAAAAATAATAATTTATTATGTTTCCATATATAACATTGTAATGAATGAAATAAAATGAGTTAAAACCATGCAAAATGTTCTTAAATTAGTAAATAATTAACATAATTATGTTATTCAAGATGATAAATAACATATACGATGAGTCAGACTCGATGTATGGGACATCGTCTCAATATCCATTCATTGAGGCATATTTTTATTTTATAAAACTATATTATTTTGTGAGGATTATATATAGACCAATTAATATGTCATATCATAAAATTTTCAATTCTCATTATATATATATTTTCTTTTATTCATTTATAGGGAAAAAATTCAAATTTTTAAAAATTGATAAATAACATTATTTAGAAAATCATTTTTTAATGTTGTCCATCCAACTCTTTCCCTTATAAGTAAATGTTTTTTAAAATTAATTTTTGACTGTTTTTATATCACCATAATAGATCTATAAATTATATTTTTTTCTCCTTTCATTTGGTTTCAATTTTTTTTATGAGGATTAATTTTACGCGTTTCATGTGGATTGTTTTGAGAAAGGAAAAATGGAGTGTCCTGATTTTAACGTATATGATTAAAAATAAGTTTTCATCTTCTGGGATTGTTACTTGATCTACAAAAGTCATTATAAAATTTATTATCTTCTTAAATGAAAATACATTTTTCATTTTTTAGGATACATTGGTATTGAGTAATGTTTTTTAATAGAAAATTGTATTCTGATATCCAAAAATGATTTTCATATTGGTTAAAAAGTTTTTTTCCAAGGTATTTATGACGAAAAGATTCATGATAAATCTGTTCTATTCATTATATGGTCCATGGGAATTTTTTTAATGGATGAATGTAACGCCCCGACCCCAGTTACCCAGAGTCGGTGAATTATTACATAATATTGGCATGATCACAAGAAAGATCAAATCTTAAAAGACCGATTGTTTTAGTAGCCTTGGAAACACTACATATATTCATAAAGTTTTACATTACATCATAATGTGAAAAACTACTACAACAACCTATTGTCTCCATAGTCCACACTATTATCCCCTCATAATATCCCTGCAGGTCATTCATAATTTACTTCTTCACATCCTAGAAAAAATACAACATATAAAAGGGGTGAGATCAAATGCCTAGTAAGGATAAAAACATAGCGGAAACTTTCATAAATAAGAATTAAGATTTTAAGGCAGTGTATAACTAAAAAAAGCTTTTTAAACTTGAAATTCAACATAGTATGGAAAAAATAAAATAAAATAATGCCATTTACTTATTATCATGTTTATTCTACTAATCGAATAATCACATGAAATATCAATAACCACATTCATAATGATGTAATTCATAATGCCAGATTATCATAACCACATAGCCTAGGCCTCGTGCCAAGACTACGAATAAGATTTTGTTAAGGCCTTGTTCCAAGACACTAGTTTGTCTCATAAGACCTACCGATTCATTGAGAGCTATAGCAGGCTCCACCTGTCACTTACTACGTCCAATGCATTCCTCATATGAAAAGTTTTAAACATAACATAAACATTCGTATTAAAACAAGCATACGAAATGTCAATACTTTATCCACAAACCATGAAGGGTATAAAAATAGCACATCCACAGTCAAACATAAATCATTAGATACAATATGGAAGATTGTATTGTATCATATTAACCTCAATCGATAATGATGAAGGATATTGACATAGATGAAAATAATCATCAAAACAATTAGAGTGAAATATCACCCTTTTTCTTGAAATCATTTAAAAGTCACACTATTTGTCAAGAGGCCATTTAAAAATAGATTTTTGAATCAATGTATCCCATACCACTTTGAAACTTTTAAAAAGAGTTTTAATTTTAAAACTTTAATGTCCATATAAATATATCCTTAAAACCATTTTTAAAACATGGACATTAATGAGAAATATTTAGAAGAATAAATCTTTAAAACAATTAAAAATGTATTTTAGTTAGAGTTTATAACCAAAGGAGAGACACTTGAATACAAATAATTGAGGTAATCAAAACTTAATAATATCATGAGAATAAAGGGATTCATGATATACTATGTCAAAGTACATTATATACACCATATAAATGTGATTTGGTGTATAACAACAAAGAAGTATCAATGGAATGTAAATTGAGATGAATTATCTTATAAAAACCATATCCTTAGGTTAAGGATAAATCAACGACATAATTATGTGTGACAAATATAAATACATTCAATATGATTGGATATTTAGTGTAAATCAATCAGATGACATTCACACATATTCTTGTAAAAACAATACCAATGAATTTGGAAATTTAACTCCACAAATGGAGATTGTGTTAAAATTACTCTTATCAAGTTCATACCGATGACTTGAGAATTTATCAATGGAGTGATTATGTGTATCAAAAGTATATCCCCACAAAGGGGAGTGTAATTTATCACATAATCAAATGAATAGTGATTCTACGCATAATCTTGGAGTAAAATAATCAATGAAGTATGGGTAAAGCCGAATAAATAGAAATTGAAATTTCAAATTCCCTTATCGATTAGGTAACTTATGAAACATACACCCATGAAAGAAGGATCTTAAAATAATGATGTAAATACCCGTAAATTAAAGTATATTACACAATTAATACAATCATGGATAGTTCACACTCCACATGTAATAAATAAGTGGTGAACAATGGAATTCTCATGAAATTAAGAGTGAGATAAGAAAACCACTAACTTTTTACTTTTTCCTTGGTCGAAGGTCGGTTAACCTCCTGTATAATGGTGAAATAATTGTTATTGAATTATAAAATAATCATTTACATTAATATGATATCATACATGATCTTTTAACATTGATTTGTTAATAATATCTTAGTATTATCGTTGTTTCGGGTGTTTACTTACTCGTTTTCTTTTATATGTATTGTTACGTAAGCCTTGTTTGTCATGGATAGGTTGTATATTATTCATATCCAGAATTATATCAAGTCCTTAAAAATTATTTTTAAATAATCAAATGATAATTATACTTGAATGGATACGATGGATAATGAATCTCATCGTGTTCGTGGAGACGGTAGTCCGTACGTACACACGAGCGACAATATCATTCTTTTGATATTAAAATAATATATAATTAGATGGTATATCAAATGTACGGAATAATTATCATGTTACATTAATTATTTACATGAATTACACATCATTATTATACCCATCCAAATAATAATATATTGAATAACAATTACACCACGACGTGGAAACGGTAAGCCGTACGTACGCACGTATGGTGACTTGTTATTAAAAAGATGGATAGAATACTGAATATGATTGTACCATATTTATAATAATATTGTAGTATATATAATATAATGGAGTTATTATTTTAGAATGGTAATAACAAAGAAATAAGAAGTGGAAGAATAAAGGAACTTGAAAAAGGGTGGTGAAATCATTACCTCTTCTTTGGGTTCTTCCTTTTGATTTGATCAAAAGCACTCCTTAAGTTGGATTTATGACTAAAGGAAGGCCTATAGGATGAAGTGAGGGAATTTGAGAGAGTATTTGTGCAGAGGTTGGATGAACCAAAAGGCTTTGAAGGTGTGAGTTAATGAGAAGGGGGAGTGCCATTTTATAAGAGGGGTGAGGGGCACCTGTGGAAAAGCTAGAAATTTTATTTTCTAATAAATTCATATTCGGTTTCTAATGGCTCAAAAGTGGATTATTTAAATTTTAAGGAGGTGATAGGTCTAAAACCACTAAAAAAATATAATTTAGACAGGTTTGGGTCATTATACTAAGCTTATCTTCAGGTATCAACTCTTAGTTAATTAGTTTCACTTTTACAATGTCTCTTTGTATTTTTATATTATATTGTTAATAAACTTACTATATACATCCAAGAGACCCCCATAAGGTCCATTAATGATACAAATATCATGATTTAAGTCTCTTGGCCGAACCTTGGATTTTTAATAATTTTATATCAATTTATAATATAATATTTGTTTTAAAAACTATTTTTTGTCAATTTTGAGACTATTCAATAGTTGATTTTTGAAAAAATCATAAAAGAATGATTGCTTCGAAAAAATTCAATTAAATCAATCATAATATGTCATATTATCCTATAAAATTAGTGTAATTCATTAAAAGTCTCAAATTATATTTATTTTGGTATTTATAATATCAATTATTTTAATTTTTCACTATTATGGTAATTACTGCATCATCATTGTGTCATCAATTAATTATAATAATTTAATGTCTAAAAATTATAAATAAACTATAATTATGTAGGAAATATTTTTTTATTTCTAATGAATATTTATAGTCAAAAATCCAACATATATAACCCTATGTAAAAATTGTTTTTCTAAATGATATATGCTTTTTCCATTTTTGTATTCATTTTAACTTAATTAAAATAATGTGTCCCTATCACTTAAAAGTGGCACCATGGGGTCCCCAAATCTACCCAAAGATGCCCATGGTCGAAAATGTATCAACCAATAAGTCTAGGACACGTTTTAGGGTAATTTGTTATTATTTTAATATTATTGTTTAACCCTTATTTACCGGATTTACCCTTTAACCATGGTAAATAAAATATTTACTGAAGTAATTATTCAAAATGTCTAAAAATAAAAGTTACCTATTTAAAAAATTTGAACATCCTGGTTCCAAATATGGAATCCATTTTTCCAAATTCAAAACACTGAAGTGGAAGAAATTAATTTAAAATTAATTCCTGCTGTCAAAACAAAAAGCGTGTTTTTAAGATATAATAACAATCAAAAGATTGATACTTTTTTATGTTCGGTTTAATTTTGAAATTATGTTCAATGACCAACATTGTATTAAATGGTAAAAATATATTCTAAATATAATTTAAAACCACTAAAATTCATAACTTATCACTATTAATTAATTTGATTAAAAAAGTTGTTTTTAATTAAAATTTATTAATTTTCATTATTCATCAAAATATGAAAGTTATCCGAAAATTACCAAAATTTCACCCTAGGCTAATTTCGATAATCCAAATCCAAAAATGAAGTCCATTTTGAGAGATAGAATTTATAAAATTTCAAAAAGTATGTATTACTATTCATAACAGCTAGTTTGATTGGTTGTGGTGTGTTAGAATCTCAAAGTTGCATACAATGCACGCCATTGCATTATTCAAACGGAAACGTACCATGGAATCTTGGGGTGTTACATTATTCCCTACTTAAATAAATTTCATCCTCACAATTTTTTAAAATTGGGCTTGATAATATAATGGAAAGTCCCGCATCGGAAAAAGAGTTAATAAAACTATCACTTTAAAAGAAAGGAAGAGAGGTACAAAGGTCACCCAAGATAACTCATACTAGGATTCCATGTAGGAAAACATGGATATGGATGATAAAATAAGTGTTCAGTTCTAATGGAGAAGGATAGAAAACATGATCAGGAGAAAGTTAACAATAAGAAAATCACAAACTTGTGTTGGGACAAACAGTCTTTAGTCTCCTAGTAGGAAAAGTAAACAGACAACATTTTTTGTTTTAAGTTACATTACATAAGGACAAGGAATTCATTTATGATATTGACTAAGAACATAAAGAGATTTAATTACTTTTTTTGTAGAGTTTAATTCTTTAATAATTGTTTACCACTAACTCGTTTTTTTTGAAAAATGAGTATTCAAGAAGACTTGGTCACAATGGAAGAGCTAGAATAAACATTAATAGAAATACATGATCCACGTAGGATAAACTATATATTTACCTTGAATTTAAGGATTAATCAAAACCAAAATGGTTAGTATAATATATGATGATTCCCCAAATGGATATTCCATTAGAGAGAAAAAACAGTAATCTTAATTTCTAAAATTAAACCATCAATACCCCAAAGTTAAATAAATATCATTCAATAATCAATTGTCTTTAAAATCCTTCATTATAATCCAAAGAAATATTGAAACCCAAAACTTATAAGAATGCAATCTTCCACGTTAAATTGTATCTCCAAATGACATTAATTACTCTTAAAGTCACATACTTAATTAACCTAATAATTTCCATAAATAACCCAAATCACTATAAATCCACAATAAAAACATAGATAAAAATACACCATTACTCCTCAAATGAAATCCCATAATATTCTATTTTCCTTGGGCATATAGTGTTCACAACAAAGCGAACAACTTCCAAAATAACATTTATCACTTAATCACCAAATCATTTTCCTATACTAAGGGTATTCATTTGATAAGACACAAGATCCCAAATAAAATTATTATTGATCCATAAAATCATTTGACTAAAAATAATTGTCACACTAACCAGGTTCTTCACATAGTTCAGTGGTAGGCGATAAATCCCAATCGCACTTTGGTTGTGGGTTTGATTCCCACAGCTTTGTCCGACGCAACGGGTTGTCACACGGTCGGCGTGTTGTCCTTTTTCAAAAACTATATTTTATAACACTACCAAAATGAGATAAATTCCTCAAAATAACCATAACATAATTTAACCACAAATCTTATCTAATACCTTTCATTTTCATCCCAAATTATAATAACTTATAATTTCCTCAAACCCAATGATCATATAAAACCAAATGGTTAGTTATAACTATATCCACAAGAGAAAAGTTAATTCTTCTTCAAATATCATTCTAACATGGAAAACTGTAGGGTTCAAAATACAAGAAAAAATTATTCCAAAGTAAACCCATCAACAAGGATCACTAATACTTTTTAAACATTTCTCCAACCATTTATTTATACATAGATTCTTCATTGACCAAGAAAATATCCTATAGAATAGGGCATTTACTCGGGTAATGGCCAGGTCCCCTACATTTACGGAAAATGACTGTAAATGGATTCTTGGCTACATTTTTATCTTCTTCTATAGTACTATTCATTTTTCTTCGGCAATTATTCACTTTATGTCCTTCCTTCCCGAACGTAAAGCATTTCGTTGTCCCATTGAGACACTTTCCTGGGTGTCTCCTTTCACATTTCCTGCATGATGGAAATTGAGGATTTCTTTTGCCATGGTCTCCACTAATTGAGCTCTTATCATTCATTACCTTTCTCCTCTTTGTTGAGTCCGGGAATTGGTTAATATATATATTGTTAATCATATTTTGGGAAAATTGATTTGGCATAAAGGCGATATCTTTTACGCCTATCGACATTCCCTTTTGTTTCTCATTTCCAGCACTGTTCCCACCTTGTACATCATTCTCAAAGTCACTATGACTTCCTTGGAATCCATCCATTGACTAAAACTAGAAAGCATTGTGTGAGTAACAGTAGTTATAAAATCATTTAGATGTTAACATGTCACCATATTCTTAATTTGAAACACATTAGGATTAACCAAGGTCATTTACTCTCATCTTATATATAAAACTTAAAATCGTTTTGTAATGAAAATTTAAATTATCCTAAGCATATCCCCCGGGAGTGTCGTAACCAAAAGTGTAGCAAGGCCCTGTTGTCGTTCACCAGTTCCCGTTCGAGTCTAGCTCAAAGCGGTGTTTTCGGGTTTCACCCCTACATACATCTGTGCCAGAGCCGCCTCTACCTGCTCGTATCCATACAGGAATGTATTTCTCAGAAAAATCACAAAATCTCTACAATACCAAAATTATAGGAAGTTCTTCTATACTAATCCTCAACGTTCATCTAAGGTCTACATGCTCTAATCAGAGTTTATCTAAATCTAGCTTCCAAGGTTTGTACTAAACTTTCTCTGATACCAACTGTAACGCCCCAGCCCTAGTTACCCAGAGTCGGTGCATTATTACATAACATTGGCATGATCACAATAAAGATCAAATCTCAAAAGACCGATTGGTTTAATAGCTTCGGAAACACTAGATATATTCATAAAGTTTTACATTACATCATAAAGTGAAAAACTACTACAACAATATATTGACTCCATAGTCCACACTATTATCCCCTCATAATATCCCTGCATGTCATTCATAATTTACTTCTTCACATCTTGGGAAAAACAAAACATACAAAAGAGGTGAGCTCAAATGCCTAGTAAGGATAACAATATAGCCGAAACATTCATAAATAAGAATTAAACATATAAGGCAGTGTATAACTAAAACAAAAGCCTTTTAAACTTGAACTTCAACATAGTATGGCAAAAATAAAATGAAATAATGCCATTTACTTATTCACATTGATATTCTACTAATCGAATAATCACATGCAATATCAATAACCATTTTCATAATGATGGAATGCATAATGCCAGACTATCATAACCACATAGCCAAGGCCTCGTGCCAAGACTACAAATAAGATTTTGTCAAGGCCTTGTGCCAAGACACTAGTTTTTCTCATGAGACCTACCGATGCATCGAGGAGCTATAGCAGGCTCCACCCGTTACTGACTAAGTCCAATGCATTCCTCATAGTAAAATTTCTAAACATAACATAAACATTCGTATTAAAATTAGCATACGAAAGGTCAATACTTTATCCACAAAACATGAATGGTATAAAAATAGCACATCCAGAGTCAAACATAACTCATTCGATACAAAATAGAAGATTGTATTGTATGATATTAACCTCAATCGTGAATGATTAAGGATATTTACATAGATGAAAATAATCATCAAAACAATTAGAGTGAAATATCCCCCTTTTTCTTGAAATCATTTAAAAGTCACACTATTTGTCAAGAGGCCATTTAAAAATAGATTTTTGAATCAAAGTGTCCCATACCACTTTGAAACTTTTAAAAAGATTTTTAATTTTAAAACTTTAACGTCTATATAAATAAATCCTTAAAACCATTTTTAAAACATGGACATTAATGAGAAATATTTAGAAGAATAAATCTTTAAAACACTTAAAAAATGTATTTTTGTTATAGTTTCTAACCAAAGGAGAGACACTTGAATACAAATAATTGAGGTAATCAAAATAATATAATATCATGAGAATAAAGGGATTCCTGATATACTATGTCACAGTACATTATATACACCATATAAAAGTGATTTGGTGTATAACAACAAAGAAGTATCAATGGAATGTAAATTGAGAAGAATTATCTTATAAAGACCATATCCTTAGTTTACGGATAAATCAACGACATAATTATGTGTGACAAATATAAATACACACAATATGATTGGATATTTAGTGTAAATCAATCATATGACATTCACACATATTCTTGTAAAAACAACACCAATGAATTTGGATATTTAACTCAACAAATGGAGATTGTGTTAAAATTACTCTTATCAAGTTCATACTGATGACTTGAGAATTTATCAATGGAGTGATTCTGTGTATCAAAACTATATCCATAGAACGGGGAGTGGAATTTATGACATAATCAAATTAATAGTGATTCTACACATAATCTTGGAGTAAAATAATCAATGAAGTATGCGTAAAGATGAATAAATGGAAATGGAAATTTCAAATTCCCTTATCGATTAGGTAATTACGAAACATACAACCATGAAAGAAGGATCATAAAATAATTATTTAAATCCCTATAAATTAATGTATATTACACAATGAATACAATCATGGGCAGTAAACACACCACATGCAATAAATAAGTGGTGAACAATGGAATTCTCACAAAATTAAGAGTGAGATAAGAAAACCCCTTACTTTTTACTTTTTCCTTGGTCGACGGTAGGTTAATATCCTATATAATGGTAAAATAATTGTTATTGAAATATAAAAGAATCATTTACATTAATATTATATCATATATGATCTTTTAACATTGATTTGTTAATAATATCTTAGTATTATCGTTGTTTCGGGTGTTAAACTACTCATTTTATTTTATATGTTTTGTTATGTAAGCCCTATTTGTCATGGATAGGTTGTATCTTATTCATATCCATAATTATATCAAGTCCTTAAAAATTATTTTTAAATAATAAAATGATAATTATACTTGAATGGATATGATGGAGAATGAATCTCATCGTGTTCATGGAGACGGTAGTCTGTACGTACGCACGAGCGACACTATCATTCTTTTGATATTAAAATAATATATAATTAGATGTTATATCATATATAAAGAATAATTATCATGTTACATTTATTATTTACATGAATTACACATCATTATTATACCCATCCAAATAATAATTTGTTGAATAACAATTACACCACGATGTGGAGACGGTAAGCCGTACGTACGCACGTATGGTGACATGTTATTCAAAATATGGATAGAATACATAATATTATTGTAATATATTTATAATAACATTACAGTATTTATAATATACTGGATTTATTATTTTAGAACAGTAATAACAAAGAAAGAAGAAGTGGAAGAAGAAAGGAACTTGAAAAAGGGTGGTGAAATCATTACCTCTTATTTGGGTTCTTCCTTTTGATTTGATCAAAAGGGATCCTTAAGTTAGCTTTATGAATAATGTAAGGCCTCTAGGATGAAGTTAGGGAAGTTGAGAGAGTATTTGGGAATAGGTTTCCTGAAACAAAAGGCATTGAAGGTGTGAGTTAATGAGAAGGGGGAGTGCCCTTTTATAAGAGGGGTGAGGGGCACCTTTGGAAAAGCTAGAAATATTATTTTATAATAAATTCATATTCGGTTCCTAATGGATCCAAAGTGGATTATTTAAATTTTAAGGTTGGTATAGGTCTAAAACCACTCAAAAAATATAATTTAGATAGGTTTGGGTCATTATACTAACCTTATCTTTAAGTATTAACTTTAAGTTAATTAGTTTCACTTTTACAATCTCTCTTTGTATTTTTATATTATATGGTTAATAAACTTACTCTATACATCCAAGCAACCCCCAAGTAGTCTATTAATGATACAAATATTATTATATAAGTACATTGGCCGAACCTTATATTTTTAAGAATTTAATATCAATTAATAATATAATATTTGTTTTAAAAACTCTTTTATGTCAATTTTGAGACTATTCAATAGTTGATTTTTTTAAAAATCATAACAGAATGATTGCTTCACAAAAAGTCATTTAAATAAATCCTAATATTTAATATTATCCTATAAAATTATTTTAATTCATTAAAAGCCTCAAATTATATTTATTTTGGTATTTATAATATCAATTATTTTTATTTTTCACTATTATGGTAATTACTGCATCATCATTGTGTCATCAATAAATTATATTATTTAATGTCTAAAAATTATAAATAAAATATAATTATGTAGGAAATCGTTTTGGATTTCTAATGAATATTTATAGTCTAACATCCAATATATATAACCTTATGTAAATATTGTTTGTCTAACAGATATATGCTTTTGTCAGTTTTGTATTCATTTTAACTTAATTAAAATAAAGAGTCCCAGTCACTTACAAGTGGCAGCATGGGGTCCCAAAATCGACTCAAAGATGCCCATGGTCGAACATGTATCAACCCATAAGTTTAGGATACATTTTAGGATAATTTATTTTTTATTATAATATTATTTTTTAACCCTTATTTACCGGATTTACCCTTTAACCATGGTAAATAAAATATTTACCGAAGTAATTATTCAAAATTACTAAAAATAAAAGTTACCTATTTAAAAAATTTGAACATCCTGATTCCAAATATGGAATCCATTTTTACAAATTCAAAACACATAAGTGGAAGAAATTAATTTAAAATTAATTCCTGCTGTCAAAACAAAAAAGCGTGTTTTTAAGATATAATAACTATTAAAAGATTGATACTTGTTTATGTTCGGTTTAATTGTGAAATTATGTCCAATGACCAGAATTGTATTAAATGGAAAAAATATATTATAAATATACATTAAAACCACTCAAATTCATAATTTATCACTATTAATTATTTTTATTAAAAAAGTTGTTTTTAATTAAAATTTAATAATTTTCACTATTCATCAAAATATGAAAGTTATCCGAAAGGTACCAAAATTTCACCCTATGCTAATTTTGATATTACGAATCCAAAAATGATGTCCATTTTGAGAGATATAATTTATAAAATTTTAAAAAGTAGTTATTACTATTCGTAACGGTTAGTTTGATTGGTTGTGGTGTGTTAGAATCTCAAAGTCGCGTACAATGCACGCCATTGCATTATTCAAACAGAAACGTACCGTGGAATATTGGGGTGTTACAATGAACCTATATAAGAATATTCGATCCAGTTATAGATTATATTTTTCGTGCTCCTAGATATCACTCCAATGCATTGGTTAATGATTATGTTTTCTATAGAAATATATTAGATGTTTTTCATATAGTTATTCAAATATATAAGGGTTTTGTAAGTGTTTATGAGGGTTCTATAAGATGATTTTCAAAGTAAACAACCTGAATTTTCATTTCATTGTAATTATCATTCCTCGAAATCAATTTTTATCAAATTTTAATACAAAATAAAATTTTTAAATGATTAATAATTCCATTTCTATGAAAAAATTTATGTTTTTAATAAAATGTATTTCTATAATTTTCATGTTTTTCATTGAACTAAATGTATTATTCTTTATATATCCCATAATAAGATTAGTTTTCTCATTCCAACTTTTTAATCTATTTTTCACGGGATTTCAAGAGGGGTAATGGAAATAAAGTGGTCCTGTTAAAATTCATGAATATTATTCATGAAAAGAAATAATTTTTTTAAATGTTTTTTTAAGTTGAGAAAATGGATATTGATCTGATGTGTTAAATTTTTAGTATATGGTTTTATTATGTATGGATTGTGTTGTAATTATCCATAAATATAAACCCCCAATGATCACCAAATATAAGATACTAAATTCTTATCCAAATTGTTATGATTATGTAATGTTTAATGGTTGATAATTATAGTTTGTATCATTGGATGATTTAGATAAAATCATAAGTTAACATAATTTTATAAACTCTCTCTTTAAATATTTTAATTTATAGTTATGTTGAAATGATATAACATTTTAAGATTATAATGTCACTTTTTATATAATATGTCTATTAAAAATAGTTTTCTATTGATGAAATTAGGAAGCCATAATGGGAATGCATCGAGAAGAAAATATCACCCCATATTATATCCCTTAATTGTTATAATTAGTATAGAACATTTAATTGTTAGGATGGGTTAGGTGAAATAGGCTTCAATGGAGGTGGTATACATTCCAAATAAGAACATGATCACTAATGAATTAAATGAATTATTTATAGAATTTTATGAGGCAACAAACACCATCATTCGGTGGATCATCTGACCCTTTGGTATAAGAAGTATTGATTAATACTCTTGATATGATATTTTAAGTAATGAGATAATCAAAATAAATTTTTTTAGCCATTTTAAATTATCATTTTGAAGGTGATATTGATTTATGGTGGTATTTGGTTACGAATGTGAGAGAGAAATACGATTTTCATTCCATGAAATGCGAAAAATTTATGGATATATTCATTTATAATTATTTCCCCATTGTTTTTTGAATGTGGATGAAAAAATACTCTAATTATGAAAACATATGATGTTTTGTGGACACTAGAAAAATCCAATTATACACAAATGGATAGATACATTGATCTTTATTTTTGTACATTAATAGTAAAATTAATAGTTTTAACTTATGATTGAATACATGTAAAGACCCAGAAATTTCAAGGATTTTTTTAATACTTTGGAATTTTACTAGTATGTGGCTTCTGAAGGCGCTTGATTCTGAGGCCCGGTATGCCCGGAATCAATTTCCGAAGTTTAGCTCGGGTATGTTCAGTGAATGAACGAGTGGGTTTTTCTAACTTTTGAACCGTGGATCGGAATTAAAATCTGAGGGCACTGATGAACTCGCAGCACCGGCAATTGCTTGAGGGGACAATTTCCGTAGTTGAGTTCACAAAGGAGGAGAAGATAATTTTTGGGTGTTTATTTAAAAAGTAAATAAAAAATTGTTGAAACAATTTTTTATTTCTTATGGTGTGTTTTCCCTCCCATGGGTAGTTAAGAGTGGGGACCACAACCACTTAACTACCCAAGTGTGTATGTTAGAGAGGTGGGGGCCCGCACAAGCCCCACTTTTTTCCCTTCTGATCTCATTAACATCCCCTCATTAATTTAACAAACCTCCATTAAATGTCACCTCAATCCATTAAATTATGTCAACCAATAATTTAATGAGGAACCTTCCTCTTTTCACATTTTTATTTATCTGCCAATGCATTTAATAATTGGGGACCATCTCTCTCCCTTCATTAATTAATTGTCAATGCATTTTATTTAATGTGTAGAATTAATTATGGGAGAGTTACCTTAGAGGAATAATTAAATAATAAGAGGAACCTATTATTTTTATTAAGGAGGAGAGCTTCGTTGTGCGAGGAAGAACTCCGACCTCAGATGAAGAATGACGAAGAACGCTGGCCTCCGACGAAGAACGATGAAGAATGCTGGTTCCTCAGAGATCAACGACGTGCCAACCTTACCCTTGTCTGCGGAAAGAGAGGAGACACTGATTCCTCCTCATCACGCCCCCGATGAGGCATGAGATCCTTTTCTCTGTGACACCGTCTACCGCGATGCTGATGATCATCTTCCTTGTTGAGGTAGGGGAATTTTTATATTCATTCTTATGAGAATTATACCCTCGTGCTTGTTGATTATTTTGTTGGGTGAAGTTTAGAACCACTAACACGATGGGTGCGGACTAACGAACAAGTAGGAGCCCACCGCTATTTTTGTTGTTCTTGATGTGCAGATAATTGGCGATGATGAAGAGGGACTGAAACGGCAATTGGAGGCCTTCGCAATATTCTACAGGTCCCGAGGCGACCATAGGCATAGAAGGGAGGAAAATCGGACCACCGGAATGACCCCGGTGGCCCATGGAAATCTTCGGCGGTGTTGGTCGCCGATGCGGCGGCCGGCACAGGCCAGGCTCCCGGAGGCGGCGGCGCCCTGGCGCACCGCTGGTATGAGCCAGCCGTGGCGGAAAGGCTTGGGATCTCGTGGACGCGCGGGATCCGGGGGAGACGCAGCGTCGGTCGCCGCGTCCGCGGAGCACAGAGGGGGGACCACGTCCCCCCCTGCTCGACCCGCTGGCCGAGCCAGTGCACCCCCCTGTCCAGCCCGAGGTAGACCTAGACCTGGGTTGGGTCGAGCCGGTTTGGGCCGACCCAGGGGGGTAGGGACGGGTCGGACCGCACCCAGACCCTCCACTTCGGACTATTTTAGGTCTTTTTCCTATAACATGAGCTACGAACCTCCGATCGACGCACCGTCTGTTGCGTATGAATCCTAGGATCGATAAGGTAATTTAGGTATATTAAAATTGAGGTTTTGGAAGAGTTTTTGTACGTTCGGGTTGGTTCGAACTTGGAACCAACCGGGCCCTTGGAGCAGAAACACTTATATCTTAAGAACCAGACATCCGATTGACGTGATGTCAATCGCGTTGGGATCCTTTTTTTGAGAAAGTCTATTTAACATAATCCACTTGAGGATTGGACACATTTGGAGTATGGTCGGTTGGTTTTAGCTTAAAACCCTACTGGGCCCTTGGACGGAAGAGCCAATAACTCTCAAACAGGGTGTCCGATTGACGCACCGTCTATCGTGTTGGGTTTCTTTTGATGAGACGGGGCCCTGGGATACATCAAATCTGGACTTCATGACAGTCAATGAATCAAATATCTTTCTCGATGAGTGGTCCCTCCTTGAATTGAGAATGCTGTGTGCGGGAACCCTAGAGCTGGCTGCGATGGAGACAGTTACGACTGTCCTTGGATCCTCCATGGGTTCGGCAGCGAGGAAGACTGTACATGGATCCTCCATGTGTTCGGTAGCGAGGATGACTGTACTTGGATCCTCCGTGGGTTCTGCAGTGAGGAAGACTGTACTTGGATCTTCTGTGGGTTCGGCAGCGAGGATGACTGTACTTGGATCCTCCGTGGGTTCGGCAGCGAGGACGACATGACATGGATCCTCTGTGGGTTCGGCAGTGAGGACGACTGTACTGAGATCCTCTATGGGTCCGACAGCAATGACTTCTCTTCTTGTATCCTACATTTTTTCGGTAGTATTAACTTCTGTACTTGTATCCTGAGTGGGTCCGATAGAGTAGCTAGTCTTCTTTCCTATGTGGCACCGACAACTTAGCTGGTCTTGTATCCTATGTGGGTCCGAAAGCTTGGATGAATTAGTGGCTACATCTGACCATCTATATTGCCATACGAAGTGTATACTTATGTGAGCTAAGTCTTGATTCTCAATCATTATCATTGATGTGATTGACTTGCTTTCCTGTGTGGACTGGGTTGTGTTTTCCTGTATGGACTGGGTTGTGCTTGGGCTCGAGAGTTGGAGATATTTTGTAACTGATGACTTAGATATATGTATGGGAATATATCTAAGTAGAGTCGTTTGATAATTTGTGATTGTATCTTTCCTTTGTGGTTTATCCTTCATGGATTCTGAGAGACCTACGGGGGTCTTGGGGTCCCTATTGAGTATCGTATACTCACCCCTACACGGGCTATGCCAGCAGTACATTGAGTTGGATGCAGATGACGGAAAACACTGATCGAGGTGGAGGCTGGAGGAGTTGGACAATACCTAGAGGTGGACCACTTGGCAGAATGTACATGGAGCGGGCGGCCGGACACTAGGAGTTGAGAAGACTATCTGTACCCACCCTTCAGGTGGGATTTCTAGAGGACGACTCGGTGTTGCTTCTTTAACTACTACTATTGTGCATTCCTTTTAATTGTATTGTACATTTAGTTGGGTTTGTATACTTTCCCATTTACTTTTCAGCACTTAACATGTACCCAGTATTACTTAGTGCTTACTTCACTTGCGTGCACTGGTGTGTTTTGTTTACTTCATAAAAGAAAATGGATTCGCTTTTTGTGGATTTACGCCTTCGTGCTAGTCGCCATCCCCTGGCCTATGGAAGGCGGGTTTGGGGTAGTCAGGCCACGGGCCCCGAGGATGGGTCGTGAAAAATTGGTATCAAAAGAGTCGGTTCTACCGCAGAACTCAGGACTCTGATCTTTCCTTTCTGTGAAGCAATATTGTTAAGAGTATTGAGTGTTGTTTTCAGTCCAGGGTGTCCACTGTTGGTGTGGCGGCCGACGTATACATACACCAGGACCCTGATATATGATTTCCAACTTAGTTCACAGAAACACTGATTGTGTGTGTGTTTCCTTTCAAAATTTTCTTTGTGATTACTCTGAGTCAGCTCAGCAGTTATACCATTTGACCGGGGCACACCTGTTTCTTTTCAGGATGGACCCACGAAGGCAGCCAACTAGAGTTCCTAGTTATGCGCGGGATGGAAGCCCATCGAGCGATGGGGCTTTAGTGTAGGGCCCCAGTACAGCGGAGGCACTAGCGGTACCACTACTAGATGGGCCCCCCGATACCACCAGCCCCAACAGCGGAGAGTGCACGCCACCTGAGTGCGTTTTGTGAGTTTTAGCGACAGAGGCCGCCCAGGTTCCACGGAGAGATGGATCCTCAGGCAGCTGAGGATTGGCTGGAGGCTATCATTAGAGTCATCAGATTGGTAGGGACATCAGTAGACCTTATGGTGATCCTTGCCGCGAGTCTCCTGCACGCAAAAGCAGGTAGATGGTGGAGCCTGATGCTACATGTGCACGATGAGGCATATCTTCTTTGTAAAGACCTCAAGAGCCTCTTTCGCTCGGAGTTTTTTCCAGCCACCCTCCGTGTGGTGTGCATCCAAGAGTTACTACAGATGCTGTAGGGTAGCATGAAAGTAGCCTAGTACTTGGCGAGGTTTATCGACCTCTCGCGCTACTCCACCGACATGGTACGAGACCCATTATTACGGGCCCAGACCATTGAGAAGGGACTCAGAATGAGATCCGGACTTCAATGATCTCCCTCAACATCCCAATGCAAGTGGGAGTGCTGGAGACAACCCATATAGTGGAGAGTTTCCTCACTGACCAGTCACCAGCGGCGAGACCCTCCGCAAGACAACACATAGTGGAGTCTTCTTTAGACGGTAGTAGACATCAGAATCAAGGGTCCAAGCGGACTAGGCCGTCAGGTGGGTGACCTCAGGATATAGGATCGGCTGTGTGGGGCACACAGCATAGAGCCAGACATACGTGGAGCATGCAGTGATATTCATGCAGTGATCAGGGTCACATGCCTCAGGACTGCCCGACCCGCCCTGCAGATGAGAAGCAGGTGGTAGAGGGACCTCCCAGGTAATGGTTCGACCGTGGTGGTCCACCGGGAGCAGGCGGACCTGGTAGAGGGGTTGTCCAAGCAGTAGGTGGTGGGAGATGTTTTGAGGCCCCACCACCACCACCACCAGGAGGACCACCTCGACCACAGGGAATGGATGGACATGGGAGATCTCAGCTTCAGTCCGTTGAGGCCTACGACCATAGAGCTCCCAGAGCAGACGGGAAGGAGAGGGACTAGCTCCAGGCATGGAGACTTTTGTTCATGTTTCTTCTAGATTTATTATGTCGTTTTTTGTGGATGCTTTGACTCTTTGTACTTTGAGTTGCAGTAATAAAATACACTTGTTCTTGTGATGTTTGCTTCCTTGTCGTTTTTATGTGGTTGATACTGAGAGGTTTTGGTTAAAACCGTTGACTTGACCCTCACATTCTAGATTCCTACTGGAGGAGACCTAGTGGCCACACACTGCTGCTGATATTGTGACTCGACCCTCTAAGGTGAGAGTAACGGATAGATCTCTTGGGTGTAGCGTCGATGACTTACGACATCGTCCCTGGCATGAAATAGTACTGATCATGTCAAGATTTACTATATTAGGCAAAGAACGTTTTCATCTAGTGGATGAGATCAAATTTCTCTTTTCGGAAAAGGGGAAATCATAGCAGCTCTTGTAGGACGTAAGAGAAAAAGGGTGTTTTCGAGTTCTTTTAAATGGCCAGTCACACCCATGGTTTGTTGAGCGAACGGTTTACGGTCTACTCTAATCATTAAATTCTTAGGTGTATCTTCTCATAGAAGGACCAGGACCTGAGATGTTGTCATTGACTTGAGTTCCAAAAAGACTATGACGTTGAGTTACTCTATACGCCTGGGAAAGGGAACACTGTAGAAGAGTTCGTTTCTCGATGCCTCACTTTTCAGCAAGTGAAGGCAGCGCACCAGGTGCCAGCAGGCTTGTTATAGCCCTTAGAGGTCCCTGAGTGGAAGTGGGACTGGATATCCATCGATTTCGTGACGGGGCTTAAATGTAATTATAGAGGACATGACGCCATCTGAGTGATCGTAGATCAACTCACCAAGTCGGCCCACTTCCTACCGATCGGATAGCAGGGATCATTAGAGAGATTGGGACGCCTCTACATTCAGGAGGTCATACGGCTTCATGGTGTGCCATCGTCTATCTTCTCCGATTGGGACACTTGATTTACATACTGGATTTGAAAGGGGTTACAGGAGGATTTCGGGACGCAACTACACATGAGGACTACCTTTCACCTGCAGATAGATGGCCAGATAGAGAGGACCATTCAGACACTCGAGGACATGCTCCGTGCATGTGTCCTTGACTTTGGTCACATTTGAGATGATCACCTACCCTTGATGGAGTTTGTGTACTACAATATCTACCACTCCAACATTGGGATGGAACCATACGAGGCACTGTACGGCCGACCTTTCAGGTCTCCTCTATGCTAGACATACCCTAGGGAGTCAGCACTCGTAGGACTAGAGATTGTTCCGGCTATGATGGAGAAGGTGAAGATCATCTAGGAGCGGATGATGACTCTACAGAGCAGAAAGAAGTTATATGCTGATAGGAGGTAGAGACCACTGAAGTTCGAGGATGGCGACCACATTTTCTTACGGGTCTCACATCGACATGGATTACAGATATTTTGCTGGGGCAGCAAGTTATCTCTATGCTTCATCAGACCATTTCAGGTCCTCAACATGATAGGAGAGGTGGCCTACCGGCTGACCCTTCCACCTTAGTTGCACCGGGTGCATGATGTATTCCACGTATCTCAGCTGAGGAGATTCATGCACGACCTGATGCATATCCTAGACCACGGGGAGCTGGTCATCGATGATGGGGTGACTTTTGCGGAGGTCATGGTGGAGATCAAGGATCGACAAGAGTGGGTCCTACGTGGATGGTTGATACCTCTGGTGCGCATTCGTTGGCAGCATGAGAACCTCCATGAGAGCACATGGGGAGAGAGGCTCAGATGCGTGCTCAGTACCCTCATTTGTTTCCCTAGTTGATGTTGTAGCTTTACGAGGATGTAAAGCCCTGAGGTGGGAGTGATGTAAAGACCCGTAAATTTCAAGGAAATTGTTTTTAAAATACTTTGTAATTTTATGAGTCTACGGCTTCTAATGGCGCTTGATTCTGAGGCCCGTTGTGCCTGGAATCAATTTCAGAAGTTTAGCTCGGGTGCGTTCAGTGAACAAACGAGCATGTTTTTCTAACTTTTGAACCGGTGCTCAGAATTAAAATCTGAGGGCACTGATGAACTCACAGCACCGAAAATTTCTTAAGGGGACACTTGCCATAGTTGCGTTCTCAAAGGAGGATAAGATAATTTTTGGTGGTTTATTTAAGAAGTAAATAAAAAATTGTCGGAACAATTTTTTATTTCTTATGGTGGTTTTTCCCTCCCATGGTTTGTTAATACTGGGGAACACAACCACTTAACTACCAAAGTGGGGATGTTATAGAGGTGGGGGCCCGCACGAGCCCCAATGTTATTTCCCTCTGATCTCATTAACATCCCCTCATTAAATTGACAAACCTCCATTAAATGTCACCTCAATCAATTAAATTATGTCAAACCATAATTTAATTAGGAACCTTCCGCTTTTCCCATTTTTATTTTTCTTCCAACACGTTTAATAATTGGGACCATCTCTCTCCCTTCTTTAATTAATTGTCAACGCATTTTATTTAATGCGATGAATTAATTATGGGAGAGTTACCTTACAGGTATAATTAAATAATATAAGGAACCTATTAATTTTATTAAGGAGGAGAGCTTCGTTATGCGAGGATGAATGCCGACCACCGACAAAGAACGATGAAGAAATCCGGCCTCCGGCGAAGAAAGGCGAAGAAAGCCGGTTCCTCGTAGATCGACGACGCGCCACCCTTACCCTTGTCCATGGAAATAGAGGAGACGCTGCTTCCTCCTCGGTGAGCCCCGACTATGCCTACGATCCTCTTCTCTGCGATGGAATCTATCGCGATGCTGACGATATTCTTCCTTGTTGTGGTAGGGGAATTTGTATATTCTTTCTTATGAGAATTATACCCTCGTGCTTGGTGATTATTTTGTTAGGTGAAGTTTAGAACCACTAATGCGGTGGGTGAGGACTAACGAACAAGTCCGAGCCCATCGCTATTTTTTTGTTCTTGATGTGATGATAATTGGAGATGATGAAGAAGGACCGAAACAGCGGTTGGAGGCCTTCACAGTAATCAATGGGTCCCGAGGTGACCGTAGGCGCAGACGGGAGAAAAATCGAACCACCGGAATGATTCCGGTTCCGCGTGGAAATCTCCGGCGACGCACTGCCGGCAGGAGCCCACCGCGGCTTGAGCCGTGGCGGCATGTATTGGGTTCCCACGACTGCAAGGGATCTAGGGGAGATTCGACATCGGTTCCTACATCAGTGGATCCCAAATGGGGGACCGCATCCCCCCCCCGCTCGGCCCCATGGCCGAGGCGGCGCACCCCCCAGACGGGTCGGGGCGGGTCGCGTGGATCGGGCTGGGCCACACCCCGCCAAGCTAGGCCGATCCCTAGAGGGCCAGACTCAGACCCAGGTTGGGTCTCCCGGTTCAGGCCAACCCAGGGGGGTTGGGCTGGGTCGGACAGGCCCTAGAACCCCCACTTCGGACTATTTTGGGTCTTTTCCCTAAAACATGAGCTACGAACCTCCGACCGATGCACTTTCAGTTGCGTAGGAATCCTTGGATCGATATGGTCATTTCGATATATTACACTTAAGGTTTCAGAAAAGTTTGTGTATAGCGGGGTTGGTTCGAACTCGAAACCAACCGGGCCCTTGGAGCGGAAACACTTATATCTTAAGGACCATAAATCCAATTGACGTGCCATCAATCGCATTGGGATTATTTGTTTGAGACGGTCCTTTTGGATTACTCCACTTGAGTTTTGGATGCAGTTGGAGTACTTTCGGGTTGGTTTTTTCTTAAAATCCAACCAGGCCCCTCAGACGGAAAAGCCAATAACTCTCAGAATGGGCATCCAATTGACGCACCTTCTGTCGTGTTGGGTTTATTTTGATGAGACAAATCCTTGAGATACATAAACTCTGGAATTCATGATAGTTGATGTATCAACTCTCTTGCTCGAGGAGAAGACCCTCCCGAAATTGAGCATGATGTGTGCAGGAATCCTAGAGCTGGCTGTGACAACGACGGTGACGACTATACTTGGATCCTCCGTGGGTTCGGCAGCGAGAACGTCTGTACTTGGATCCTCCTTGGGTTCAGCAGTGAGGACGATTGTACTTGGATCCTCCATGGATTTGGTAGTGAGGACGACTATACTGGGATCCTCTATGGGTCTGACAACGATGACTACTGTTCTTGTATCCTACATGGGTCCGGTAGTATTGACCTCTGTACTTGTATCCTGAGTGGGTCCGACAGAGTAGCTGGTCTTGTATCATATGTGGGTCCGACAGCTTAGCTGGTCTTGTATTTTATGTGGGTATGACAGCTTGGATGAATCAGTGGCTACATCTGATAATCTCTATTTCCATATGAATTGTATACCTGTGTGAGCTGAGTCATAATTCTCAATCATTATCATCGATGCGATTGACTTGCTTTCATGTGTGGACTGGGTGGTGTTTTCTTGTGTGGAATGGGTTGTGCTTGGGATCGAGAGTTGGAGCCTTTTTGTAACTAATGACTTAGGTATATGTATGGGAATATACTTAAGTAGAGTCTTTTGATACTTCGTGATTGTATCTTTTCTTTGTGGTTTATCCTTCATGGGTTCTAAGAGACCATCAGGGGTCTCAGGGTCCCTACTGAGTATCGTATACTCACCCCTGCACAGGCTATGCCCTCACTACGTTGTGTTGGATGCAGACGACGGACAACACTGATCGAGGTGAAGGCCTATGGAGCTAGACAGTACCTGGAGGTGGACCACTTGGTGGGACGTACACGGAGTGGGCGTCCAGACTCGAGGAGCTGAGGATACTATCTCTACCCACCCTTCAGGTGGGATTTCTGGAGGATGAATCGGTGTTACTGCTTTACCTACTACTGTTTTGCTTTCCTTTCAGTTGTATTGTACATTCGTTTGGGTTTGTATACTGGCCCATTTACTTTTCAGCACTTACCTTGTACCCTGTATTACTTAGTGCTTACTTCACTTGTGTGCTCTGTTGTGTATTGTTTACTTCATAAAAGGCAATGCCTTCCCTTTTCCGGGATTTACGCCTTTGGTGCTATTCTCCAGCCTCTGGCCTATAGAAGGCTGGCTTGGGGTAGTCACGGCACGGGCCCTGAGGATGGGTTGTGACAAAACAATTATAGGAAGATATTTTTATGTACATTAATTTAAAATATATAAGAAAGTGGTTTTTTTGGGTTGAAAAAGTTAAGGTGGATTTTTCAGACAGTTATGTGCCTCATGATGATAAACGTAAGAAGCGATTAATATGGATGGTGATTGGAAAATATACAAAAAAATATGTGTATTTACAAAAATAAATTTCCCATATTGGGGTATGTGCCACAAAAAGAACCCTACGAAATGTATTATGAAATTAGGGATGTGTTACTAATGTGGAATGTTGGGACATATGGCTCATGATTACAAGGAAATGATTTATTAATAATCAAACAATGGGGGTAACTGATATCCACCCAATGGAGATGTTTTTTTATGGTATTGAGTTTGTTTTTCATGCTTATGTTTTCACAATGTTAGTAATCCATAATTAAAATCATTAAGAATATAAAAAAAAGAAGTGTAAAAATATTTTTATACTAATTCCATTATGTTCAGTCATCAAATAAATTAGTGAAAGGTATGTTACATGTGTATTAAAATTATTTTAATTCCCATGTTTGACTCTGGATCTTCAAAATATTTTATTTCATTTAATTTTCTATGTAAATTTGGAATACCATTTCATAAAATAATGTTATAAATTTTGATGAAAATCCTATGTGGATGTATTAATAAATCCAAAATTTACTTGAATGTTCATATTGTTATCTGTTGGATTGAATTTCCTAAAAATCATTTTGAATTGGACATAGTGTAATTAAATATCATTGTTGATATGGAATTGATTTTATATTATCATTCTATGATATATTATAGAGCTAAGAAGGTTTTATTCCCTGATTTCAAACCTTCGATAATAGACATTGGATCAATGAAATTAATTAGTGATGGTATTGAATGTAACCAAAACCATATTTTATAAAATATAGATACTAATAAAATTAGTGATGTACTATAAAAAAAATTACACATGGATATATTTAGTAATGATATTCTAGGTTTTATTCTGGATTGGGTGGTTGAGTTAACTATTGTCCTATTTCTCAATGAAAAGCATATTTCTAAACACCCTTATTGAATTTATGAAGTGGAATGTTTAGAAATGAAAATAAAACTATATGAGTTGTTGGATAATTATTTAATCACTATAGAACATCACCATGATGTGATAGTATTTTTTTTTATTAAAAATGAATTTGGTTTAATGAGACATTTTATTGATTATAGATCATTGAATTATATCAATGTTAAGAACATTTTCATTTTCTACTTTTCAATGTTTAGTTTGACAAGATTTAGGGATAATTTTTTTTCAAAAGATGACCTGAGTTCTGGGTAATAGTAATTGAAGGTGAAGGTATTGAACTTCCGAAGGATACATATCAAACTAGATATTGGCATTATCAGTTTGTAGTTATACCCTTAGGGGATTCCAACGAGCCTATTGTATTTGCATGCCTTAATAATTTTTTATGAGTTCATGGACATGTTTGTGGTTCTATTTATTGATGAAATTTTTATATTATAAAATTCATGAGGAACATAAAAGTCACCTATGTATTGTTATAAATACCATAAAAGATAATAAAGACTTTGTGAAATTTATTATGTCTTAATTTTGATGGAGAAAAATATATTTTCATGATAATGTGGTCTATAATGATTAATAACTTTTGATCCTTCTAAATAAAGTTAATGAAGAATGTCCAAGACCCAAAAATATTCTTGAGATTCATAGTTTTTGCTAATTAGTTTTTTAATACAAGGGGTTTGATTAAATATTTTCTCAGCTTTATATAATATTTACTAAGTTAAAAAAAGATTTTAATACATA
Source organism: Viscum album (assembly GCA_963277665.1). NCBI lineage: Eukaryota > Viridiplantae > Streptophyta > Magnoliopsida > Santalales > Viscaceae > Viscum > Viscum album. Next base: position 1,751,384,350 of record OY728159.1, on the reverse strand, counting down.
TATAAAATAAATGTGTTAATTTTTTTCAAGAACTAAAAAAACATTGGGGAATAATACATTTTTTCCCTATATTCCATATATTGTTAATAATTCATCAATAACGATTATTATATGAAAGGATGTTGTTTTTACTAATGAAAATGATTCATATAATTGTTTATGATTCACATATATTGAAATATTATGATTTATATTACCTTACGCATTATCTGGATTAAATTTCTATTGTTATTGATTTAAAAATTTTGAGGAATTATTTGAATAGATTAGGGTGTGAAATATATACCAATCAAAAATTATTGATGTACATATCAATCAAATATAATTAAACACGAGATAATGAAGTTGGATGTAATTGATCAACAGATATTATTTCATAATTCATTAGCATATTGGAAAAGAAAATAAAGTTATTGATTCTTTATATCAAAAAACTAATACTACATTAATCAATATACCATTGTAATGTGACCCTTTGGTCAATGATTTGATAAATTTATCAATATAAGTTGTTGATGCTCGAAAGTCCTCAATTTTGTTTTAGGTTTTAGTGTAATTTATATTTCTATAAATAATAAATCAATGTTAGAAGAAGGATAAATCTTTTAATCAAAAGGAAAAATCTGTTGGGAATGGTATGTTTTAGGATTTTAGTACCGATGAGGATATTTTTATGATTTGGAAAAAATATTATATTTTCCTTGTGCTTCCATGTTGAAGAAGGAGTTATTTATTTATTCATGTAGTTCTTCATTTTCCATTCATTTGGATTGCGCAAATATGTACATAGACCATTTGGAGTATAACATGCATGATGGAATGAAAATATATATTGATGAGTTTACGATGATGTGTTTGAATTTTTATTAGGTTAATTTATAAAAAAAATTACTAAAGGGAATTATCCCTCCTTACCTAATGTCATAGTGAAAATAGGAATATATATCTATGTGTTTTTTTTGTTCGGTTACCAAAACTTATTAATGTGATAATCTGATTTGGGTAATTATTGATTGTTTAACTAAATTTATAGATTTCATTCTAATTGCAGATACTAGGTCTCTATATAAATATTCTAGACTATATCTAAATGAGATATAAAATTTTCATGGAGTGTTCCTCTCCATTATAACAAACTATGAACCCAGATTCAAATCTATTTTTTTAAAGGAATTAAAAAATAAATAAGTGTTCAATTAAGTATTAGTACATACATTTCATCCCCAAAATGATGGTCAGTCTAGGTAGTTAGTTTAGGCAATGGGATATAAGTTTCATTCTTTTTTAATGGATTATTAGATATGTTGGGATAAATATCATTTTTTGTTGATTTTTATTTTAATAATAGTTTTCAATCCATTATACAGATGAATACAATTGAGAAATTATTAATAAATTTGGTTAAAAACACTAGATTATTTCGACGAGTTAGAATAATGGAAGTAGTTGAGACCATGGATATTAGTGTACATAGATTATAAGGTATATTTGATTCAAAAAAAGTGGGGAAACTCGGAGTAGGATAAAAAGTTATGTAGATAACCAGAGGAAAGATTTTTCATTTGAGGTAGTTTATTATGCATTTTATTAAGTCTATCCATGGAAAGGTGTTATGATTTTGGATAAAATATTAAATTTTTATCCCTAATTCATTAGACCAGATGAAATCCTAGTAAAAATTATATTAGTTCCCTATCAAGAGGCTTTCCATCCATGTATATCCCATGTACAAAACATATTTCATGTATCAATTTTAAGGAAACAAGTTCCAGATTCATCTCATGGTTTGAGCCCTAAAGTCGTTCAAATTGATGAAAATATTTATTATGGGGAATAAATAATTCATATTATTCAATTTATAGATCAAGTGTTGTGGAATAAGGTTATTTACTAGTAAAATATTTTATGAAAAAACCACAAGGTTGAAGAGTTAACATGGAAATATGAAAAATGTTATGCGGGAAAGATGTCCCCACCTATTTAACATGTAAATGAGATTATGAGGAGGAAATTTTAAAAATTAGGATGAATGTAATAACTAGGGATATTTAATAATAAATATATTTCATAATTTTTTTCATCATAAAAATATTATGAAATTTTTAAATAAAAAAAGTAATAGTATAAAAAAATTCCTTTTCAATAATGAATCATTTAAAAGGTCCATTAATAAATTTTATAATTTTAATATGAAAAAAATGTATACTTTTTTTTGAAATCATTAAATGATAATTTATATTGGGTTAACTTTTTCGATTTTCTAGAAAATATTGATTTTTTAGTAAATAGTATAAAATAATGATTTTTTTTCAAAAAATAATTTCTTTTAAATATAATAAGTAATTTAAAAGACCTGGTAGGTTCAAAATATTTTTTAAAGAAACATATATATTATTTAGTTTTTTATAATCCACATAATTTATTTTTAATCAAATTTATATTGTATTTTAGTATTTCTTCAGGTGATTAAAAAAAGTTTATTTTAAAAAAGTATTTTATAAAACATAATTCTTCTAAAATTTAATTTTTTTTAAAAACATACATACATAGGGATGTTCTAAATAAAATTTATAGATTATATATCAAAAAATAATAATTTATATTAATAAAATTAGTATGTTTAACCATATAGTTAATATAAAATCATCTTTTTCTTCAGCAATACACTTCTTGAAAACCATCTTTTTCACAGGGTCTATGTGTTTTGTTTTAAATTTAATTTCTCACTTATGTGAATTTTTTTTGAAAGAAGGATTCAAAATTTTTAATCAAGATAACGTATATTTTTTTAATATGATCATCTCTATTTTTTAAAATAATTATATAATTAATTAGTAACACCCTAAAAATTAATTACTATGGTTTAAGTAAAATTTGGATTACAAGACGGGGTAAAAAAATATGAGGGTTTTAATTAATTAAATAATTGTATAAAATATGTTTCATGGAAATATTTACTGATTTTAATTTTCAATTATTTCTAATAGTCTATTTCAGAAACATTTAGCATTTTTAAAATATATGAAATCCTATATCTTTTAGGAAAATAAAAGTGTTCCACTCATATCACTAAAATGGCCACCCTCAATCCTCTATTTTCAAACATTAAAACCCTATTTTTGGAAACTAGATACACTAATAACTTCCTAATATCCATTCCCAATCCCTTTATTTTCTCATAGATCTATTATAGGAATACTTTAGGTATAACATTCAAGAGGCGGTCTAAGAGGTGGTGAAATTCATAATAATGAATTTTTATATTTTTTTCCATCAGCATAAAATCTTTTTCATTTTTTATTATATAATATCAAAATCAACTCTCATGTACTGATATTGTATTATTTTTATGTAATTACTTGTATCCATATCCTCTTCCTTAAAATAGAAATGATAACGTCAGTGAAGTGTATGGTAGTCTACCGTCTCACAAACCGATGTGACATGTTTTCCATTAACACATCCCATTATTGGGTATGATTATGGATATACACTATATATATATATTATATTAAAAAAATAATTCTACATCTGGATTCATTATATAATAAATAGACTTCTATATTTGATATGATAATGCCACCTCTTTGTATATCAGACTACCACCTCACGAAGCAATATGATCTATTTTTTCATTAATTTTTTACGTGGAATGTAATAATGAAAAATTTATTGAATATATATGATATCCATAAAATTTATATGATTATAATGACCTAGTAATCATTGTTAAATGATAATTTATCACTTTTTTCTTACCTATTCACTCAATAATAAAAATTCATTCATGCATTTATGGACCACTTCCATCAAAAATAGATTGGATACTTTTTTCACCCCCATACCACATAGATGATATATATAATAGAATTTAATGAAATATTATGGTATATATTATATTATGATCATTATTTAATGATAAAATATTTCACACCTACTTTTCATAATGATCATTTAACAAATGGAAACATTACTCATGTGTACATACAACCTATCATCTCTATGATCATAACATAGAACATTATTCATAAAAAAGTATCCTAATTTGTTTGAAAAGTTTTATTTATAAATAAATATTATAATTATGTAATATTAGTAGTTTTTATATGTTTAAATAATGACCTATTTGACCATATTCAACATTCAAGAGTCATTTTTGACACATATGGAAAATATATTCAATAAATCCAATGTAAATTTAATTAATTATGTAATCATATATAAAAATACAAAAAATGAAATTAAATGAATAATAATCAATAGAAATGTTCATATATAAGAAAATAATTAAAATAATTTTATTATTTAGGAATATAAAGAACAGATGTGATGAGTTATACTATAGGTAAGAGAATTCATCTAAATTCCTTTTCATTGATGCATATTTTTATGTTTTGAACATATATTATTATACGAGGTGTATATACCGACCCTTTGATAACTTATATATAGAATTAATTTATTCTCATGAAATATAATTATTTATTCAATTTTATCCTTTCATGGGTATTCTGATTATAATGTTGTTAATGTGTTAAAGAACATTATTTTAAAAAAAAACCACTTTTATTGTTCTCATTCCAACCATTTCTCTTCTATGCCCATTTTATTAAAAAAAATTATTTATACATGTTTTTATTTGGATATAATTGTTTTATTAGTAAATTTTATATCTCGTTTTTATTTTTTTAAAATGTCTTCAAAAAGAACTTTTTAGTTATTTTTTAAATAAACCTCTGAGAAACAAAAAAAAGAATTTCTAATTTTTATAATATAAGATGAAATCAACTTATCCTACTACCATTATTGATATTTTCTTTACATCTTCGTTTTTAATCATTAATGTTTTATTAAATGAAAAATATTGTTTCCCTTTTTTAGTATTTTTGTATTGAAAATGGGTTTTTAAAAGGGAATGATATTTTTATATCAAAAAAGATTTTCCATATGGGGTTAAAAGTGTATCTAAATGGGATTTAAAATGAGAAGTTTCAAACATAAAATATTGAACCAATATATGGTCCATGAAAATAATTTTTAATGGGTTTTCAATGATATATATCCAATTAATTGGGTAATGAGTATGTCTTTCAAATAATTGTTCTAGATGTTGCTCGTATGGTAATTCAAATTTTTAAGGGTTCAGTTTGGGTTCTATGAATTAATATAACAAGGAACCTTAATGAATTTTATATTATTTCTATGGAGTTTTCAAAAAAAAATTCTCAAAAGAAAATATAATTAATTGTTTTAAAATAATGGTAACTCTCTTTATGGGTATAATGTTAGGTTTTTATATAATTAATTTTAATGGGTTTTCATGTTTTCCACAAGACTACAATTTTTCTTCAATTTTAGTCCCTTACTAGGATTTTAGTGTTCATAAAAAATTTTAAAATGATTTTGACAGGATTTATGGTTTGGAAATTGCAAGGAAGAGTTCATGTTGATTTTCCTAAATCTATTTCCTGAAAAAAAAAAATATTTTGTTTTAAATGTATTATTGCGTTGAAAAAATGGATATTGAGCCTAAGTGTCAAATTTGTATTATATGGTTTCTATATATGAGTTCAGAAATGATTCTATAAAAAACAAAAATAGAAAAAAATAGAAAATTATATATAATGAATTATTGAATCAAAAATCAAGGATATGAAATTTTAATGGTTATTCCCTTATAAATTTTCATATTTATTTTTAGAAGAAATAATTTTCCATTCAAACTATTAAAATATAATATTTGAGATTTTTATATGTAACTATCATAAAATCCCCTTTATCCTATCCCACTGCATTTTCCCCCTTAGATTATTTTAGAAAATGACTATGTGACTTCATACATTTCACTAAGATAAAATTTCTCCTAACAACGTTGCAAAAAAATTCCCTTTTATGGAGAGTGTTATTATTCTTTATCATACCACCATAATATTTATTTATTAATGGTATTAATTATTGTGATATTATAACATATTCATATTATTTCCCATGATATCTAACTATATGTATTTTTATTTAACTTTGTAATATTTAATCCATATTATAAAAATTATAGAATCATTATTTTTTTATATCTGAATATAATATATCATATGTATCAAAATTATAATGTGATAAAAACCATTCATACAAACCCATGTACCTATGAACATTGATAAATATGAAAATTAAATCCCTTGTATAAAATATATTTATCTATTAATATAAAACGTCATATATAAAAATATCAGAAGTCCATACATTTTGAAAACATTGCTGATGTTATTTTGTTAGAGTATTCTTATGGAAAATTATAAAAACTTTAGAATAAACTCCTTTGGTTTTAGATTCGTTAATGTTATTTAATTAATAAACTTAAAACTTTCATACCAAAACCAGTTCAATAAAAAACCACATGACATTTACTGGAAAAGTATAAACCAATTTCAAACACCTATAAACATATCTAGAACCTTAATACTAAAATTTTAAAATTTATGTAATGGTAAATTGAATATGATTTTTCACTAATTAAAAAATCTATACAAAAACCATATACACTTATTATCATTCAATGAAATCATTCATAAATAAACACAATAATTATATGGGATTAGTCATTAACTCAATAACTATGAATATTTTCCACATTTCATGACAATCAATCTATTATCACATTAATTCAAGATCTGACATCCATCATTTCTAAATTCTTCAAAAATAAGAAATTTATATTTTTTTTGAATCCATATATCATATGTTATATTTTTAACTAATAAAAATTAGTATTAAAAACTAGTAAATATTTTAGAAGAATATATAAGCAAACATAATGTTGGAAAAATGATCATTGAAAAATAATATAACTTTCCATGTGACTTACATCCACTTATTCCCACCTATTGATAATAACAATTATTAATTTTTCTAGGAATTAAAATAATATTTCTTCAAACCTGTATCTTACTTGTGTTTTGATAAATTATAATCCCAAATGTTTAAGAAGTGTAAAACATAGGGAAATATGCAAACATCATGCCTTCCTATTATACAAAATCTTTATAACTACTGGCCCCCACTAAATAACAGGTCTCTCCTCAATTTTGTTAAAAATATAAAAAGTTATTCTACCCTTATAACACATTATAAAATATTGTTAAATATATTAATGGATAAACATAATGGGATTTATGTTTCCTTTCACTACATTAAATACTGAATATAAAATGAAAAAATATTAATGGTGTAAAATTCATCATTTCATTACATTCAACATTTAAACGATGAGAGTTCATATTTCACATCCTTATCATAGTATTCAACACCCCTATATAATGAAAGAATCATTAATTTTCCAAATTATTTTCCAAAATACTTTTTTTGGAGAATACACTTTCTTTATCATGTCTAAAATATTACATTGCAAATATTCTTTCTTATTAACTACCTTAAATTTGACTAATATTTAATCACATTGAAATTTATGTCTAAAATTATAAAAAAAAATCATCAAATTTTATTTTATGATCTCATATACATGATATAACTCCCCTATCCTACTTCGTTAGTAGTCATGATTCCCTAAACTCTTTATAGTTAGCAATTTCCATTATATTCTCAATAACATATGTGTTCATCTTGTGAAGCATCATCCTCTTCACTGAATTCATTCCCATATCAATATATAAAAATACTTTTTAATAATTTTGAAGATACAATTTATCTTTTCTGATTATGATAACGTAATTAGAGATAATTTCCTATTGATCACATATCCAACATACTCCAATCAATTCATTAAAATTGCTCCTAAACATCACACATTGTTATTAAATAATATTTTTCTTGATTTTTTATTTCAATGGGCTGTATCCCAATAAATATTCTATTACAATAACTATTATATTATGGAAATATATTTCCTAAAAAGACATTTCAAAATATGAAAAAATCCTTTATTAATCAAATAGTTACCAAAATCTATCAATTTTCATCGTGAACCACTATTATATCCATCAATAATGATTTTTATAAATTCGTCATTTTAAAATCCTTATTTCCATCATATTTATGATACAAAAATAAAGTATGTTATAAAAATTTTATTCTACATTATATATATATTTATCATGGATTTTCTCTTATCCCATTATAGAATATTTGGGATCAATGCTGAATATTCTAGAGAAAAATATATCTTGAATTATATACTCCATCTTATTTCACATCATCATTCTCAAATTATGTTTTAATTAATTATTTTATATAATAATTCCATGATATTTATTAATCATTGGTTGAGATACATATTTATTTGAAAAATATTAAGTTATCACTCAAACCGCTTTACACATATATTACTCAGATAAGTCACACATATCATTAATTGAATGATAAAATTCATATCTAGAATTTATGGTATCATTTTTTATCTATAATGTTTTTATTTATAGCATAGATTTATTTTTCTAGTTTATAACTATTAGAACTAAAAAATATAATCCTGTTTCTTACATTGGGGATTTTTTTCATACTCAGTCAACTATTATTATAAACTGAATTTCCATATTTTTTAATTTATCCTAATCATATTCAACTAAATTGGATGAATTATATATTCTATCACATTTTTATTCAAATATAATAACCTTTGAGAAAATATTCATTGATTACTTTTTCATCATTAGCTCCATTTGAGATTCATATAACTATTCATCACTTCCTAATAAAATATTTATTTTTCTTCATGTAATCCAAACTATATGATGAGTTCCCATAAATTATTTTAATGAAAGTCTTACCATCTAAATCACTTAAGGAACAAATTATTTCTAAATAATTACTTTAAATTTCATCTTTCTAGGATAGATAACTCATATTGTTTATGAAAAAAATATTTTTCATTTAACACTATAATGATAAATTCCTTCCTCTATTGACAAAAGAATTTATCATTGAAACAACATGGGATGAAAACTCTTCAAATTACCAATAATCTACGTATTTATTTAGATGATTTAAATTAAAATTTACGAAACCAATGTTGATAGAATATATATGTTAATTTTTTATAAAAAAATTATAGATTCTTCTCTAAAAAACCGTATGAGTTGAGTGAGAACTGTGTTTCAAATATGGAATCATCATTTCCATCTATATATGATTTTCTACATTTAATGTTTATTAATGGCCAATTTACATTGAGATGTTTTCATTTTTTTTAAATATATTTACTACACATAAAAACACTTTTTATAATGTGTGCATACCTTTTACATATTTTATGAAATAAAGATTCATTTTTTCATACAATGGATGTGTTTCATAATAATTACTCACTAGTGGTGATACCCTAAATTAAAATATTTCCAATAATATATGAAATAAACAATTGAACACTATTGAAAATTTCATTGAATCCTAAAATCCTATAGTTGTGATCAACACCTTTTTGATCCTTAAAAAGAATTCATCATTTGGTTTTACTTCAGGAATATTAATATATACATCCATATATCAAAAAATATATAATTCATCAATTTTTAATTTTTCATTTTCCCCATATATGTTTTTAGCCTTTTCAAAAATCCATCCATAGTTTTGAACCCCATAATTTTTAAAACATTAATCTTTGAAATTAGGAATATAATGATATTTGATAAACTTCAAACAAGAAAAAAATTATTTCATCCATCATAAGTTAAATAATCTCCTAATATAACTAATTTTAAACTATCAATAATAATATGGAAAATATCCTTATATAATTTAATTATATATGGTAAAATTATTTTCTTTGAAAATATTTATATTTTATTATTTAATTTGTGACCTTTTTTACTCTTCACTAACATTAGTTTATCTATAACGTTTATGTACATATCTATAAAAATACACATACAAACTCTAACCACATTAAAAACCTACAATAATGAATCTATGACACTACATATATTCTAATATGGGGTAAAAAAATTAAAATAATAATGTCTAAAAACAATATCTATAACATTTTGATCCAATATTGGGGATATTAAGAGAAAACCTAACCTTTTTTAATTTTCTGGGGTATATCCATAGGCACTATTTTAGTTTACTGGGAGGGGAGTGAATTAGTATAAAATATTAAGATTACACTTTCATAATTTAATATGAAAAAAACACCATAAACATAAATAGTGATAGACATATCTATAGAATTATCATATATGTAATGTCCCCAACCCAGAAGCCACTAGAATAGTTCTCCGATATGGGTGGTTACATGACCTTAAGCAAGCCTCCCCTATTCCAATGGTTTTTAACAAGTATCGGGGGTCCAAATAGCCAATTGGGGAGACTATAACCCCTTTTTATCAGAGAAAGTAATAACAGAAGATAAAAAATTAGAGAAATGACAACCAATAATACCAGAGTATGGATAAAAAACCATTCCCCAAATAGGGAACAACCATGTCCAATAGTAAATATGTCATGCCATTCTACATGTGAAAAAATGAACAAAACCCAAAATGAAGACAAACTACAACATCCCCAAAATGGTCCCAATACCAAGTATGGGTCCTCCTACATGTACACCCATGCCAACCCAACTACCTATCAAGGCAGTTTCTCATCTCCTGACCAGAAAACATGAATTTTTCTCGGGTACCCAACAAAGACCTGTGCTGGGTGTGAGTACAACTCTGTAGGACACCACCAAAGGGTTCTAAATAATATCTTGTATAAACAAATGTGCTTGAAAAAGGGAAATGAATAATAAATTACAAGAAAATATTCAATTACCTTAACCAGTTTAGGTACATCGCCCACATTTATTACCCTTTCAATATCTTATCATTTCATCCCATTTCCCATTACTTACCATTTCCAACATATTTTTCATGGGTTCATCAAACATAATATGTTACATGATCTTAAAGTAAACAATCACAATAGTGAGGAAAAAACAATGTTATTCTATCTCACTATGACTAACTTCCTCATGACAAACATATTATCACCTCAAAGCCTCAATCCTGGTGGATGCAACTGTTAGGTGAACAATGCCTTAGTCCCCTTTCCTAACCTATTCATTAGGGGTGGAGTTTAGAGCCTCAGTATACTCCACCCATGGGTGTAGAACATTAAGTCAATACCCCACTCTACAAATCCATAGGAACATGATATATATATATATATCCATCAACTATTCACAAAACATCACAACCATTTCCCAAGTAAATCATAAATCATACCAATAACTTGGGAGCTAATACCACGCCTTAACACATTAACACATTTACCACATTTCTCATTATATAGCCACTTAACACGATTTCACTTTTACTATGATTATATCACTAAGAATTCATTCATTATTCCTATCTCACTAGGCTTCGTTCATTATGCCTAACTCACTTGGCTTCATTAATAGACTCATAATCCATTCCATTATGGTCTTTAATCATTTTCACATATCAACTCATCTGGCCATTCATCATTCTCATGTGTCAACCCATATATACCACTTCCATGTTAACCCAGTATCGCTTAGGTTGTTATTATTAATCCTAATTGCACCACCTAGATTCTACCCAACACCATCAATCATTTAAACATGTTTGTCAAGGTGTCTACATAAATCCATAACAATATCACAAGTTCTTCATAAATCCCTAGGTCCAGGAAAGTCATAACACCCAATGGGTGGACCTAGATCAGTCTCATCTGCCTCGATGCATCCCATGGGGATTTGGAGGGTTTCCATTTACCTTTTTAATAATCATTTTATTTAGCATGCCAAGGGTGATCAAAACATGCCAAGATACACCCAAGAACTAAACCACACATTCACAAATCCACAAATAAATCGTTGGATATTTCTCGTAGACCACCTACCTCGATTCCGCGGGTGAATTAACTCTTAATCGAGCCCTTATATTCCAATTTAACTAACCATTAATTCTTCAAACTAAATCCCACCTAAAGATTATGGTGTCAGGGATTTGGAAAGAGAGGAGAAGAAGATACAAACCCTAAACTCAAAAGAGGAGTAAGGATGAGATTAGCCTTACCTAGAGATTATATCTGAACCCAAAGACACAAAAAACACCTTATAAATGAAGGAGATTGATATCTTGGAGACCTTGGGAGACTTGGTTCGTTCCTAGGGCGATGAGGGATGAACTAAGAAGAAATCATGAGTTGGTGTAAAAAATCCCGAAGTGTCAAAATTGTAATTTTTTTAAAGATTCTGGGCTACATAGTTTACTCACACAGTTTTAAAAACTATGCACAAACTGTGTAGAGGCCGCATTCAGAAATCACACTTCCCACACTATTTCTAGAGCTATCTGAATGGTTTTCACTAACCCTATGGGCTACCCAGAAAATACCCTTTTCTCCATTTGTTATGTCATGAACCCTCTGAACATCCCCAGGCCTCCTTAAGGGCTTGGGTAGGCGCTCAAATTACCAATAGATGGGATTCAAACCAAATAATAAATGAGAACATACCGTTCTAAGATCGAATATCTTATAACCTCCCCACCTTATAATGGCTTGTCCTCGAGCTCAGCTCCAAATCATTATTACACTTACAAGGAAAAGAGTTCGGGCCACTGATCTCGCTTATCGGATTCCCACTCCTATGTTTCTTCATAAACATTTCCATGCTTTCATAGTTCTCACACTAATGGAAAAACTTTTCTTTGAAATATATTCAAACTATAATCCATGAAAAGAATAAGATGATCCTCAAAGGACCCATCCCCCTCAAACTCAACATCTTCAACATCTAAAACATGACATGGGTTATGGTGATACCGCCTAAGAAAGACACATGAAAAATATCATGCATCCTGCTATAACATTTTGGAAGAGCCAATCGGTCGGCCACTGACTCGATACTATCCACAATCTGAAATGGCCCCACATACCTGGGCACCAACATTCCCTTCTTCCGAATACATCGGTGACCCAACCTTGGTGACACCCGACGGAATACACCATCACCCACCTCATACTCAATAGGTATAAGCCTACGATATGCATAAGAATTTTTCCTACTTTGAGTCAATTCAATCAAATTCCAAAACAACTCAACCTTCTCTAAAGTCCCCTACACAAGACTCAGTTCTAGCATCTCAGATTCACCGACCTCCATCCAAAAGAACAGTGATCTACACAGATTCCCATAGATAGCCTCGAAAGGTTCCATCTGAACCGTAGCACGTAAACCTTTGTTTAAGGAAAATTAAACAAGCGATATCTTCATTTCCTAAGAAATACCAAATTCCAATACACGATCCCTCAACATATCATCCGACACTTGGATTTTACACTCATAATACCTATCCATCGGCGGGTGGAATGTCGTACTCGAAAGAACCTAAGTACCAAGAACCTTCTGCAACCCTTCTGAGAAGAAAAATGTTAAATGAGGATTACAATCCAACAATATAGTCTATGGTACACCATGCCAACATAATATTTCCCAAAAATACAACTCACCCAACTGATCAACTATGTATTTCTCATGAATCAGTAAGAAATAATCCACTTTCGTCAACCGATCTACAACAACCCGGATTGCATCATTCTTACAAGGCATGCTCAGAAGACCCACCAAAAAATCCATTATCACATCATCCCAATTCCACTCCTGAATGGGAAATGGATGTAACAACCACCCAGGTGTTGATGCTTAGCCTTCACCTGCTGGAAGGTAAGGCACCATGCCATAAAGCCTACAACATCCATTTTCCTTCTCGACCACCAAAATTTCCAGCAGAGATCTTCATACATCATGGTATAACCAGGATGCACTTCCTATTTTGATGAATGGAACTCACACATCAAATCCTCCCGCATACATACTAGCACAACCACACAACCATGAACACAAAAAACCCCTCATACTCCAGCATCCCACCCAGAAGCTAGATCCCCATCTTTAGGGTTTTCCTCCATGGGCAGACATTTAAGACCATCGAGCTGAAATTCGCCAAATCGACTCAAAAGTGTTGATAAACCACCATGAAAGCAAAAGTAACCTAACCTTTTTCTTCCTGAACCTCCAGGTGCATCTCCAAAAACTAATCCATCACCTTCCACTCGGTGATGGATTCTTGAACGACCTAGTTCTGAGCCTTCCTACTCAAATATTGTGCAACAATTTTCACTTTCCCCAGTCTATATACCATATCAAAGACGAAAGAATGGAGATACTCAACCCATATTCTTTTCCAAATATTCAAATACCATTGGGAAAATATATACTTTAGACTCTTGAGATTAGTATACATCATGAACTGTTCCCCCAACAAGTAGAGCCACCAATAATTTAATGCATACAATACTTCATCCAACTCAAGATCATGAGTGGGATATTTCTTCTCATGAGGTCTCACTTACATTGCCCCATAAGCCACAAACAACTCCTCTTGAATCAACACTGCCCCAAGATTGATACTGGATGCATCCCAAAATTGGACATACCTCTTACATGAATTGGGTAAGATCAATATTGGTGCAATTGTCAATCACTTTTTCAACTCTTGAAAGGCATTATCATAAGCCTCAGACCACTCAGTACTGATTCGCTTCTTGGTCATGCTCGATAGTGGTGATTCCAAATGAGAGAAATCATTGATGAACCTCTGGTAATACCCAACCAAACTTAAAAAACTCAGATAATATGGAAAACTACTGAGATTCTCCCATGAGAAAACAGCCTGTAATTTATATGGATCCACCGACACACCTTCCTCAGAGATTATGTGACCCAAAAAATTCCCTTATCCAATATAGAACTAACATTTTGATAGATTTTCACATATATGATGCTCTTTTACTGTACTCAAAATGATGTCAAGATTTTGGGCATGATCGACATGAGTTTTTTCATACACCAAGGTGCCTTCATCAAAGACAACCACAATCTGATCCAGATAAGGATGAAATATTTGGTTTGTTAAAGCCATGAACACCGTGGATGCATTGGTGAAGAGAATGGCATAAAAAAACTAAACAAACCCTTAACGACTCCTGAATTTTGTTATAAGTACATCAAAAGGCCTCACCCTCAACTAGTGTTAACATGATCTCAGACCAATCATAGAAAACACCGATACAACCATCAGTTGATCAAACATCTCATCATTTCTTGGAAGAGGTTACCAATTTTTCACCATCATCTGATTTAACTTTTGATAATCAACACAAATCCTTAACGACCCTTCATCCTTCTTCGCAAAAAGTAGTGGATATCCCCAAAGAGATGTACTAGGAAATATAAACCCCTTACGCTCCATTTTCTAATGCATAATGTTCAACTCATAGAGTTCTATTGTGTCCTTTCAGTATGTTAGAATAAAAACTGGCTCCACTACCGGCAGCAACTCAATCATGACTCAACATTCCTCTCTGGTGGAAACCCCGAAAAATACTAAGGAAACACATCCTGAATCTAATCCACTACCTGAGAGAATATAGACTATTCCACTCTTTTATCATCAAGAATAAAAAAATCTACTTTATCCATGAGCCTACCCAACTACTAAAAAAATGGTCCAGCATGTCATAATCGAACATCCCACTCTCCACGATGGACATTAGAGTCACTATGAAGTGACATGAACTAGACCCTTTGACATAAACTATCTATGTGCACCCGATATAACACCAACCAGTCCATAACCAAAATCAGGTCAAATCTCGATATCTCGAGAATGAAAAAGTCACACAAGAAACTATACACACCGAATTCCAGAGCACATCCCCTAAACTTCCTGATATCATTATTTGGAAACCCCAATGGAGTGTTAACAAAAATAACCCCACAAAAACTCTCTATAGTTAAACCCAACGCTACCACAAGCTGAGCAGCAATAAAAGTGTGTGTAGAAAAAGTGTTAAACAACGCACTAGCAAGCATAGAATCTATACGCATCATACTTATAATAGTGAATGGCCATGAATCTCCATAACTGGGTGCACACTGAACTTCATGAAGCTGGCTTACACATCTACCCTAGGCTCCCACATGTGTTCATTCCATTGCACTACCCGACTGACGTGGGAATTCCTACCCCAGAGTTCCATATCCACCATCCCTATCAGTATGGCCTGTGGAGCTCCAACTTCTTGCCTCATATGGATAAACTGATCCCTTGCCTCCACATGGAATATTCCCGTCACCAACATTCATGCTCACCTGCTGAGGGTTTCTATAGAACCTCTACACATTTCACAATCTTCCAC
Organism: Viscum album; assembly: GCA_963277665.1. Classification (NCBI taxonomy): domain Eukaryota; kingdom Viridiplantae; phylum Streptophyta; class Magnoliopsida; order Santalales; family Viscaceae; genus Viscum; species Viscum album. The sequence goes on along the minus strand of OY728159.1, from coordinate 1,751,368,126 downwards.
ACGACCGCCACTCAACTAGAGGATGAGGACACTGGCCACACATGTGCCCCATCCTACCACACTAATAGTAGAACACAGGATCGCAACTCAGAGATGCCAAACCTATCTTATGACCACCATGAACACTCCTTCCCTATTGAAAACATCCAAAATGATGATTTAATCCCTCAAACAGTGCTCTATTTATCTGACCAGCTGGCACAACAAGACTATAACCCGATGCTCCCTTCAGGATTCCTTCAGAGATTAGTGCTTGATCTTCAACCTCTTTAATCATCATCATGCAAAATATATTCACCTGATACCTGATCTCGTGTCTCGTCCCGTCCTAGAAATGCCATTGCACTGCTACCTCATCCCCCACCAATGATGGTACAAAGCATTATAGGTAAGTGAATCTTCCTGTATACTCCATCACCAACATCAATCCCTATGTCAGGATAATGAACTCTGCAACCCACTCTAGCCTCAAGGTATCTGGGTAAAAATCCCCCAAAAAATTTTCCTGGAAATTATTCCTCACAACCCCTCAACATTTTCAGTCTGAGCCAGGATGTCCCGCCAATGATATTTCTAGCCCCGCATCATATATGCTGAAAAATCGAATCACTTCCAATCAACAGTCTTCAGATTATCATGTATCATCTCGATATACTCTATCCATAACTCTACTACATCTGGCCCACCCTCTCTGGTAAAGGTCAGAGGGTGCTATATCTGAAACTCTTTGGTTAGCTCAAACATACTCGGTGCGACCCTCCCTAGGTCCTGATCCATTATTTTCATAAAACAAAAAAAATTATATCATAAGTTCTCTTCTGGACTTTCTTGTATAACCAAATTTCCTTTATCGCCTACTGGAGGAGTGTTTTCATCAACATCCCCTTGTTTTCCTACCAGCGCTCGACATCGTGGGGGAATTTCTCTACATTTCCAAACAAGAGGTTTATAACACATACCATAAAAATGTCAAAACTTCATAAAAAGAAGGCTCTTCACCAGCCACAACAAACCTCCATAGACACACCATCCCAATAAACCTTAAAATTCCGAAAACATCATCTCAACCATCCCTATCGTGCTCCATGGTCCACATGGTATAAACAACCATACACCATCACAAGGCTCTCAAAACATGTTACAAACAACATTTTCAATTAATTATAATCCCTTAATTACATGTATATCATTGATTATCACTTTTCATTCTGTTATCATCACGCACTCCCATTGTTTCATCTACGACATTTTCAATTTTCAATTTTCAAAATGCAAGATGCATTTCATCTTTCCTTCCTCACACCCCTAACCCAATCATTCCTACCATGACACAAGCCACCTATTTCTTTAGGATCCTACAATGATGCATGAATGAACTGCCGCATTCCATTGAGTCCATGAGCCAAATATCAGAAAACCATCACATCACACAACATGTGTATCACCCAATGGTAAAATATCATTAAAATTAACATTTCACAATACAGAACAACAATTCCCACCATGGGTGACTTGGGTTTTCCGTCGGAAATGGGTTAGCTACTCTTAATCATGAGCTCATTACCAAGGAATGTCACATCCTAACTCCCTTCTATAATCCAAAATAACAAGATTCTAGAGATGTAAAATAAAAACCTCCTCTGATACCACTCTGTAATTATCCTAGCCTAGAATCCCCTATACCGGTGCTTTGAGATGGGTGGTTATATGACCTTAAACATGCCTCCCCATACGCCAAATGTTTATGACTAGCATCAGGGGTCTAAATAGTCAATTAGAGAGACTATACACCATTTTTAACTTATTAAAAAACAACAGAAGATAAAAACATTACTACATAACAACCAATAATACCAAATTTTACATAAACAACCATTCACCAAACATGGTACAACCAAGACCAATAGAAAATATGCCATGCCATGATACAAGTGAAAAAGTGATCAAAATCCAAAATGAAGACAAATTTTGAAATCCAAAAAAATTGTATTGACACCAAGTCTGGGTCCTCCTCCACATACACCCATGCCAACCCAATTGTCTGGAAAGGGCCTTTTTCATTCTCATGATCTACAATGATAAATTTTTCTCAGGTACACAATGAAGGCCCGGGCAGGGTGTGAGTCCAACTCAGTAGGCCACCACCAATGGTGTCTACTAAAAATCCAGTATAAAAAATTGTGCATGAAAAAGATAAATGAATAATAAATGAAAAGAAAAGATTAAGTGACCTTAACAAGTTTAGGTACATTTAACACATTTATTATGATTTCTATATGTTACCATTTCACCCTATTTTCCATCACATACCTTTTCCAACACATTTTTCTTGGATTCATCAAACACAACAAGTAACATGGGCTTAAATAGACAATTATAAGCATGAGGAAAACACATTTTTATCATATCTCACTAGGATGGAGTTTCTCATGAAAACCATATACTGACCTCGAAGCCTCATTCCAGGTGGATCAAGATGTTAGGGGAATAGATCCTCAGTCCCCTTCCCTAACCCATGCATTACAGGTGGAGTTTAGAGTCTCAGTCCAACTCGACATGTGAATGTAGAACCTCAAGTCAATACCCTACTCTACTAGTCCATGTTCACATCCTATATACATGTATATCCATAAACCATTGAAACAACCTCACTCCCATTACCCAAATAAAACACAAATCATAACAATAACAGGAGAGTTAATACCATGCCTTAACCCATTAACAAATTTACCACATTTAAAATCATTTAGCCACTAATCCCAATTTCCCTTTTATTATGCTTGTCTCACTAAGAATTCATTCATTGTACCTATATCAATAGGCTTCCTTACTGATGCCTAACTCAATATGCTTCATTACCAGACTCATAATCCATTCCATTATGTTCTTTAATCATTTCCACATATGAACCCATTTATCAATTCATCATTCTCATGTGTCAACCCATATGAACCACTTCCATGTTAACCCAATATCCCTTATATTATTATTATTAAGCCTAGGAGAATCACCTATATTCTACTCAACACCATCACTCACAAAAACATGTTTGTGAAGGTCTCTACATAAACACACAATAATGTCACTTATTCTACACAAATACATAGGTTTGGGAAAGTCAGCACACCCTATAGGTGGCCCTAGATTAGTATCATCAACCTCAATGCATCCAATTGGGATCATGAAGGTTTCCATTTACCTTGTTAATAACCAATTTCCCTAACATGACAAGGGTGATCAAAACATTCCAAGAGACACCAAGAACAAAACCACATATGCATAAATCCACAAATAAACCATGGGATATAACTTGTAGACCACCTACATTGATTCCCTAAGAGAAAAAACACTTAATCAATAACATAGATTCATATTCAACCAACCATTGATTCTTCAACCTAAATCCCACCCAATGATAAGGGTTTTAGAACTTCAGAAAGAGAGGAGAAGAAGATACAGACCATAAACTCAAAAGAGAAACAAGGATGATAATAGCTTTACCCGAAGTTTCAATCTACAAACAATGGCACAAAAAATGCCTTAGAAATGAAGGAGGTTGATCTCTTGGAGCCCTTGAGAGATTTTGTTCAATCATCGGGTGAAGAGGGGTGAAATGGTATGAAATCCCGAGTTGGGGTTAAAAATCCCAAAGAGGCAAAATAGTAATTTTTAAATAGATTTTGGGCCTCGCGTTTTTTCAGAACGGTTTGACAAACCATGCGCAAACTGTGCATAGGCCACTGTCCAAAATCCCACTTCTTGAATGGTTTCCTGGGTTTTCTGTATTGTTAGCACTATTGGTGTGCAGACCATGTAGCCTACCCAGAAAACCCCCTTTTCTCCATTTTCATTTCCCAAACCCTTAGAACACCCTCGTTCCACTTTAAGGACTTGCATAAGAACTCAATTAACCAAAACAATGTTTTCAAGACCAAACATAAAAGTAGAACATACTTTTCCATGATCTGAGATCTTACAATATAGAAAACAATGATAACAAAAAAACAATCAATATATATGGTTAAATACTGAAAAATAGTAGAAACTTATTACAGTGATTTATAATCAATTGGTATTAAATATTAAATTAAAATCAACATGGTTCATAATAATGACTATGATATATTAAAAATCTCATGTTATGTGAAAACAATAATGTTTTTATAAAAAAGTATCATTTCAAGGCACACTACTAATTAAATATTTAATAAGGTAAGTATTATCCATTTCCCATTAAATAAATGTTTAATTATAATTATATTATGCACTTTTAATACATCAAAAGTTAGGAATAGTTTGACTTTATGCTTCATTATTAATAAAAAACTAGTTTAATCATCATAGATAATGAATGTGTGTAATATTATTATTCTTCATGTCCTTATTTGTTCACTTATTCGCACACAAACTTATTTACAATAACATATTCTTCCATAATATCTCTCATAAATAAGACTTTCAATTATGTTTCTACAAGACACAATTTCACCATGTTAGAGATCATAAAATCTTTTTCTATATGAATTTTCATAATTGATATTAAAAATTATAAAAAGGAACTAACTTAAAATTATAGTTATCATCTCCCGCTACTTTTTAAGAATTTAGATTTGTCCATGTAAGTGTGGAGTGACTTTATGCCTTGTGGAATGAAAATATAATTACAAAATACAACCAAAAAATCTTCTATAATTTTGGTGTGGAATTATTCCATATAGCACTACTCTTCAATGATTTTCTTCTTAGACTACATGATAAATGTTTGATATCTTTTCCAAAGTGATACACTTGTTCACAAACTTCTTGTATGAGGATTTATCATCACTATATTTAATAAATTTAAAATATTACAATCACCATTTTTATTTTTTATATTTAAAAAATATCTTAAATATTAAAAATATAATTTATGATAAAACATACATATGAAGACATAAATTCAAGTACATTATAAATTCTTAATCAATAAAGTAAGAAGTCTTTTTTGTAGAAATCCATATATTGTTAAAATGAAAACATTATATATAATTATAAGGAAGATCCTTAAATTTGGACAAATTTTATAATTTTTTCATCAATGTATAATTAGATAATTTCCTTACATATCATCTAGGTAACCCTTATATCTAGATTTATTTTGAAAAACTTAGACATAAATTAACTCATCTCTAAAAACCTATAGACTACTTTCAGACAACTAAAAACATCATTCGAACACATTATATCATACAAAAACATTCAAATAATATTATTTACATTATTATATGATACATATAACTTTATTTATGTAATAAAAAAATCCAACCCAAAAATATATCTACTCATACTTATCACAAGAATTAATCTTTAGAAAATCATAAAAGAACTGTAGATTTTTTATTTAACACTATAATTTTTAAAAAAGTCACATGAGAAACAGAAATGCATCCATGTTCACAACCATTATTTATATAACCACCTTCTTAATTCATGGTCTTAAAAAATAGTTTTGAATTATGATGGATGGGTAAGAATCATATATTTAATATGAATTTGTCCAAACATTTTTTCAAGGTAATTTTGAGGGAGGTAAACCTTAAGGAAAATGATTACAAATAGATATTATTATTTTTTAGAATTAGAGAACACCCAAATAAATTTTTATATATGGGGAGATTTTATATTTTTAAAGATTCAAAATGTAAGAACCTGGATCTTCTTTTCAGGTATAGTTTTTCTTTTTCTAGAGTTTTTAAGAAAAATGATTTTTCCGGAAATTTTCGAAGTACACGACTTATACTTTCTGAGTACATGTTGTGTACTCTTCCTCGGCTCGAAGCCGTGTGTTGGACGGGTCCGGGCCTCACACACATTGTGTGAGGGTGAGGTGGAGGCCGGTTAATTCCGAGTACGGAAAAATGAAGTACATGCTGTGTACTCAAGAAGTACACACTGTGTAATTTTCTTTTTTTCATTAGACGGACCGGGGTCACGCCTAACCCCCAAATTCATCTTCTTATCCATATTCAATCCGTCCGGGAGTGACCGTACAACCGGATATTTGATGGTCTCCCGCCTCGCCTTCCGTTATCCGATTCGAGCACGGTCGATTGCGTTGGAATCACAGCGGGGAGTTATTCCTTCTGCTTTAGCCTTGTTTCATGATTCCTCCTCTTTTCAAAGTTATCGTGAGATGATGTTTTGTTCATTTTCTCAGATCTACATCATTCTAAGAGGATTTTGTCTTTGTGGTTCACATACATCGATCTCATAGGATCTAGGTAGGTGGTTTTTTCCTTTCTGTAGAAAGTTGATTAGTATTTTGTGAAAATTCCAAAAATCCCCTTGTGCAGGGAACTGTGGGTTTCCTGTTTTTCCCTGTTGTTTGGCTTCTTTTCATGATTGATATAGTAGAGATTTATGCTTGTGAGTAGAGTAATTTATTTTGTGCTCAGGTTGTTTTTTCCTACTTGTATTTCCAGTTGGGAGTTTTTCCAGTTTCCATACCTAGTCATAGGATAGTGGAACTACTACTTTTTATGCTGTTGAGAATTAATTGATATCCAAGTAGTTCTTGTGGTTTACTTGGATGATGCACGCACACTGAGCATGTTTTAATTTGTCACATAGGACTATGAGAGCCTTGTGTAGTAGACCATAGGGAGAATTTATGTAAGGGCTTCTCCAGAGTGTCTTTTAATTACGATACAAGACTATAGGTGGAATTGACATTGAGTGCTTCCTCAGAGAGTCTATAGTTCCTCAACGGGGGCCACAGGGGGAATTGACGTTGAGTGATTCCCTAGAGATCCTTTATCACGATACGAGAATATATGGGGGAATTGATGGTGAGTGCTTCCCCAGAGAGTCTATTGTTAATTTCATAGCTGAAACAGAGGGGTGATACTGTGTGTGCCTCCCAGAGGGTTTCTAGTACTTGTGGGTCGAACCATAGGGTTTAGGCTGTGAGAGCTACCCAGAGGGTTACCTGTTTTCTTCTTTTGTTGCTGGATACTTACTTGTGTACTTTAATTGTTAAAACTGTGGATTTTAGCTGCTTGTTCTATCTTCATTACTGCTTCATGTTTATTTACTGCCATGTATTCATTGACTATTAGGCACAAATCTTTGGGTGATTGCCTACTGGGATTGTATCTCACACCCTGTTTGGGCCTGCTTTTGGGCCCAAGAAGACTATGTTGTTGCAGGTATAGATAAGGGAAAGCTCCCTTATGCATTAGGTTCTCGATTGCACTGGAGCTGGAGAGAATGGGACCGAGCCGTGGCTCGCGATGCAGAGGATTCTAGTTTTTTTCTTTTGCACTTGTTTTCAGTTGTATTTCAGCACGTTGTTGTGTTTTCTTCTTTCCTTAGATACTTGTACTTGCTGCATTATTGTCATCATTGCTATATATCTACATGCTTATACTGTTTGGTTTCAGTTGTTATGTTTGTTGTTATTTTTTCCACTCTTGATTATTGTTCCTTACCTTGTATACCTTACTGAATGAGTGCATAGTTTCCCCCACCGACTCACCAAGGCCCTCGCTGCTAGTCGGCAGCCTCTGGAATTTGGGGAAACGTGCTTAAGGTCATGTGGAGAACCGGGTACGGGGCACCAGTAGAGGGGCTCCAGACTCGGGTAGTTACAAAGTGGTATCAGAGGCAGGCTTTTCTCTTGATTTACTATTTGGAGACCTTAGCCAAGGATAGGACGGATTCGGTACTTGGCATTAAGCTGTGCTCGGGAGTAGCTAACCCGTGTACATGGAAGAGCCATACTACCTCGTTAATTGCAGTTTCTGATTTTGAGGTTTTATAGTTGATCTGATTTCACCTAGAGTGATTCACATGGCTTGTACTATTACTATTTTAATATTGCGATTCTATTTCGGTCGCAACCCGATGAGATGAGGGAATGCCATCTCATGCATCATATTGGCACTTGTAGAAATCACATTCCATGCATTTTTTCCATTCCATCTAGGGTGCATTAGCAGATGCATGTTGTTGTGATAGACTCTGTGTAGATTATGTATGATGTTGTGATAGTTTCTTGATAGATTCTCTGCTGTTATGTTTGAAAAAAATTTGTTTTCTTCCTTTCATTATGTGAACACCAAATTTTGGTTCTTGAGGTGTTATGGGACCTCACGAATCGGAATTTGGCACTTTTTTCCCCTTGTTTTTAGTGTTTCTGGGATTCTGTGCTGTTTCTGAGCTACTGCCCAGAAAAACCCAGAATACAGGGCGTGTACTTTTTGGATACACTCTGTGTAGTTTTCAGCCCGTGTCACTGACCGTGTGAGCAGAACACGGTGTCATGAAAGTAACTTCAAGAACACGCTGTGTATGGTAGGTACACGTCGTGTGAGTTTGGAGTCGTGTACCCGGCTATGTCACTAACAACATGGGTCAGGGAAGCTCGGGTAGAACACGCCATGTCCATAGGGAACACTTCATGTAGTCTTGTCCAGGTACCCGGCCGTGTCACGAACAACACGGGCCGGCGTTACCTTCCATTCCACACATCGTGTTTTTTCGGAACATGCAGTGTAGTCTTGCCCAGGTACCCGGCCATGTCAAGAACAACACGGGATGGTTTCGCCTTTGCATATACATGCTGTGTTGGTTCGGAGCACGCCGTGTAAGGTCCATCCATGTAGACGGCCGTGTGCTCAACAACACGGGCCACTGAAGCCCTGTCTAGTACATGTCGTGTTTGTTTCGAACACGCCGTGTAGTCTTATGTTGAGTCGGACCGTGTGGGTTAGCCGTGTGAAGAGACTCAGGCAGGGGAACAGTTTTATTGTGCACACTGTGTGTTGGGGTCAACACGACGTGTAGAAGAGGTGTTACATGAATTATAGGGCATAAGTACACGCCCATGTTTGTGGCTTACGAAGACAGGTCGTGTAGTTTTTATATATGTTGTGTAGTCATGTTTTGCAATATTCTGTGTTTTTCTCCCCCTGTTCCAGTTTTGTACTCTTCTGTTCTCGGTCCTTGTTCTCTTGATCTAAGGTGTGCCTTTGATCATTCAGAGCTATGCCTCTGAGACATCCTCCGATCGTACGTCTGTCGTCAGGAAGTGTTCTCGAAGATCAACTTGAGGTTCGGTTATCATCAGTTACGTGTTAGACCATCAGATGTACCTCGGACAACCCTCAGGAGCAGATATGGTCTATACGAGTATACAGTCATGTCATTCGGTCTCACGAATGCACCTGCAGTTTTCATGGCACTAATGAATCGAGTTTTCCATCCTTACTTGGATTCCTTCATCATGGTCATTGTGGATGATATCTTGGTGTACTATCATACTTGACACGACCATGCTACTCATCTTGAGATCATTCTAAGTACACTGAGAGAGCATCAGATTTATGCTAAACTCTCGAAGTGCCACTTTTGGATGGATCAGATTCACTTCTTAGGTCATGTCATCTCAGAGGCAAGAGTATCTGTGGACCCTGAGAAAGTGAGAGCTGTAGTTTCTTGGGAGCAGCCAAAGAACGTATTTGAGGTACAGAGTTTCCTAGGACTGGCTGGGTACTACAAACGCTTCATTTAGGAATTTTATTTTCTAGCATCACCTTTGACAGGTCTAACCATGAAGGGGGCGATGTTTTTATGGTCATATTCGTGTGAGTCAGCCTTTCAGGAGCTGAAAGGGTTGTTGACGTCATCACCGATACCAGTCTTGCCAGAGCCAGGCAAGAGCTACACTGTTTATTGTGATGCTTTGGGTATCAGGCTAGGAGATGTGCTTATGCAGGGAGATGGAGTCGTTGCGTACGGATATCAGAAGTTGAGGCCACATGAGAGGAACTACCATATGCACGATCTGCAGTTAGCATCTGTTGTTCATGCCTTGCGCTATTGGAGATAGTATCTTCTGGGAGAGAACATTGTGGTCTTTACTGACCACAAGAGTCTCTAGTATATCTTCACTCAGTGTGATATGAATATGAGGTAGTGTAGGTGGGTCGAGTATCTTCCGTATTTTGATTTCAGGATGCCTATACCCCGAGAAAGGGAAACACTGTGGAAGATGCATTGAAAAGGAGAAATCAGGATCAGGCAGTTCAGGAGGCCAACAATGAGTGGAAGCTAATGGCTTTTTTCTCTGAGATGCATCTGGAGGTGCACAACAAACATGGATAGAATTACATATCTTCTGTAGCTATTACCTCTACTCTACTTGATTGGGTACGGATGAGGAAACTATCAGACTCAGAAGGCTTAGTCCTGCGGGAGATTGTGTCAGGAGGGGACCCTCTTTCGAGATGGACAGTGGGTGAGGATGAGATCTTGTGTTTCTAGGGACACGTATGGGTACCAACAGACATACGTGAGGAGATGAGTGGTATTTTCATTCCATTGTTTGGGAAGTTCATCCTGGAGTCACCAAGATGTATCAGGACCTTCATCGCCAGTATTGGTGGCCAGGTATGAAAATGTATGTTGCTGGTATTGTCATGAGATGCTCTACTTTTCAGTGGGTGAAAGTAGAGCATCTGCGACCAGCATGACTTTTGCAGCAGTTACCCATTCCAGATTGGATTTGGAACGATGGAGCGACGACCATCGTGACCGGGTTGCTAAGATCGCCTCGGGGAAATGATGTTTTTGGGTTGTCATCGATAGTCTTACGAAGGTTGATCACTTATTTCCGATCAAGGACACCTTCAGTGTCGATGATCTGGGACAAATTTACATCAGAGAGATAATTCGTCTGCATGGAGTTCCATGCTCTATTGTTTCAGACAGAGATGCGCGCTTCAATTCTTGGTTCTGGTAGGGACTTCAGAAGGCCTTGGGTACACAGGTACTTTTGAGTATAACATACCATCCCCAGACTGATGGCAAGTCCGAGCGCACGATCCAGGTGCTTGAGTATATGCTCTGAGCTTGCATTCTAGACTTTGAAAGTTCTTGGGAGAAGCATATTCCTCTGGTGGAGTTCTCCTACAACTAAAGTTTCCATTCGACCATTCAGATGGTGCCATACGAGGCTTTGTACGGTATGCCATGTTGTTCACCCTTATGCTGGCCGGTTGCAGGAGAGGAAACTTTTCTGGGACCTCGTCTTGTTCAAGAGACATTAGAGCAGATAGATCTGATTCAGAAGAGGATGGCTACAACGCAGTCTCGACAGAAGTCTTATGCATATCAGTGGTGACGACCTCTGGAGTTCGAGGTCAGTGATCAGGTTTTCCTACGTGTCGCACCAAGGTTGGGACAAAAAATGATTTGGAGACAGGGTAAGCTTTCATCGCGGTATGTCAGGCTATTTGAGGTATTAGAGAGAGTGGGGCCGGTCGCCTATTGGTTGCAGCTACCTCAGAGGTATTGGGCCATGCTCGACGTCTTCCACGTATCTCAGCTCTGACATTACTTTCTGGAGTTTTTAAGAAATTTTTTTTTCTGGATATTTTCGAAGTACATGTCGTGTACTTTCTGAGTACATGCCATGTACTCTTCCCTGGCTCGAAGCCGTGTGCTGGCTGTGTCCGGGTCACACACATGGTGTGTGAGGGTGAGGTGGAGGCCAGTTAATTCGGAATACGAAAAACTGAAGTACACGCTGTGTACTCTTGAAGTACATGCTGTGTAATTTTTTTTTTCATTAGATGGACCGGGGTCGTGCCTAACCCCCAAATTAATCTTCTTCTCTAGATTCCATCCGTCTAAGAGTGACCGAACGACAAGATCTTCGACGGGCTCTCACCTCGCTGTCCATTCTCCGATTCGAGCACGGTCGATTGCGTTTGAATTGCAGTGGTGAGTTCATCCTTCTGCTTTAGCCTTGTTTCTTGATTCCTCCTCATTTCCATGTTATCGTGGGAAGAAAGTTTTGTGAATTTTCTCAGATCTATGTCGTTCTATGAGGAATCTGTCATCGTGGTTCACATATATCAATCTCCTAGGATCGAGGTAGGTGGGTTGTGACTTTCTGTAGAATTTTGATGAGTATTTTCTGCAAATTTCACAAATTACCGTGGGCGGGGAATTGTGGGTTTCTTGTTTTGCCCTACTGTTTACCTACTTTGCTTGATTACTATAGTAGAGGTTTATGCTTGTGAGTAGAGTAATTTATTTTGTTCTCAGGTTGTTTTTCCATGCTTGTATTGCCAGTTGGGCATTTTTCCAGTTTCCATTCCTAATCATAGGATAGTGGAACTACTACTTTTATGCTGTTGAGCCTTATTTGATAGCCATGTAGTTCATGAGGTTTACTTGGATGATGCACGTGCACTGAGCATGTTTTATTTTGTCACACAAGACTGCGAGAGCCAAGTGTAGTAGACCATAGGGAGAATTGACGTAAGGGATTCTCCATAGTGTCTTTTAATTACGATACGAGACTATATGGGGAATTGGCATTGAGTGCTTCCTCAAAGAGTCTGTAGTTCCTCGACGTGGGCCACAGGGGGAATTGATGTTGAGTGTTTCCCCAGAGAGCCTTTAGCACGATTAGAGACTATAGGGGGAATTGACGGCGAGTGCTTCCCCAGAGATTCTATTGTTAATTTCATAGCTGAACCAGAGGGGTGAGACTGTGTGTGCCTCCCAGAGGGTTACTGGTACTTGTGGGTTGAACCATAGGGGTTAGGCTGTGAGAGCTACCTAGAGGGTTACCTGTTTTCTTCTTTTGTTGTTGTCTTCTTACTTGTGTACTTTATTTGTTAGAACTGTGGATTGTAGCTGCTTGTGCTTTCTTGTTTACTGCTTCTTGTTTATTTACTGCCATGTATTCATTGACTGTTAGGCACAAATATTTGGGTGATTTCATACTGGGATTTTATCTCACACCCAGTTCGGGCCATGCTTTTTGGGCCCACGTAGACTATGTGTTTGAAGTTATAGTTATGGGTAAGCGCCGTTCTACATCAGGTTCTTGTTTGCACTGGAGCTGGCGAGCATGGGACCGAGTCATAGCTCGCAATGCTGAGGAGTATACTTTGTTTTTCTTTTCCACTTGTTTCAGTTGTATTTCAGCACATTGTTGTGTTTTCTTCTTTCCATAGATACTTATACCTGCTGCATTATTGTCATCATTGCTATATATCTACTTGCTTCCGCTGTTTGGTTTCAGTTGTTATGTATGTTGTTATTTCTTCCGCTCTTGATTGTTGTCTTCCTTACCTTGTATACATTACCAACTAAGGTCATAGTTTCCCCACCGACTCACCAAGGCCCTCACTGTTAGTCGGAAGCCTTTGGCGTTTAGGGAAACGTGCTTGAGGTCATGTGGTGAACCGGGTACGGGGCACCAGTGGAGGGGCTCCAGACTCGGGTTGTTACACAAAATGTTCCCTGACATTATGAGATGTAAGAGGATTTATAAAATATACCACAATATGTGAAATTATTTATAAATCCAAGGATACTAGTGATATAATAATACCTATGAGAATATTTATTTTAAGGGAACAAAAAGAAAGATATAATCTATTATAGAACAATATTAACAGTATGATATTATTTATATCTAAAAATATCCAATCCCAATGAATTTAAAAAAATCTATGTAATCCTTTCTAAATCTATGAAATAACCTCGAATGACATTAACTATGTATTCCCTAAGACTATTATTGTAAATAATGAAACATTAATTATCTTATAAAACATTATGATGATGATTTATAAAATGTATTACTTAATAATTTTTTATTGTTTCTTATTAATAAAATATTTATGATTCGTGATGTGTTATTTTCAATATCCAATGAGTATAATCCAAGGAATTAGTCATTTTTAGAAGAATATTAAAAGGGAACATATAACTATGTTACATATTAACATCATTTATTATACATAAACTAATAAACAATATAAAAAAATTCAAATGTTATAATATACTCTAATTGAATATAATTCCCAATTAAAATGTTTTCGTGTAAAATAACATCCATCAGGGGAGCTCTATAATAAAAAAATTCATAGAATCACCCAAATTCAAGAAATATCAATATATGAAGTAATTGATGAACATTTTTTATTGGTTTGTTGTTGATTTTAATATATTTGTGAGATTAATTATTGTAGAGGATAAAACATATAATTCCTAATCTGTTTTTAATTCTGTAAACTATAACATGATAAATATAAGGGTTTTTTAAAACAAAATAATGGAATTGTGGTTCTATATGGTGACTATAAATTATTAAATATATCACTATATATTACATTTATGTGCATTATAAATAATGGTAAGTAAATATGATGGTACATAATGTCCTGTCGAAAAATATAGGGAATATGTTTTGATTCATATAAATTGAGATTATAGTAATCCTCTAAAAATTCTATCAATTTTCCAATTTATCATTGTTTAGGATGTAAATTCATGAACAAAAACTGGTTAAATGTTTGAAAATTTTGAAACTAATACATGAATAATCATGTTAAGATGATCCAATCCATATCCTTGAGCAACGGTAGAAAGAGTCACTGTTAAGAATTATAAGTTTAGTAATGTTTCCAGGGAAGTGAAATACAATAAATATGGTAACATGGCCATAAGAATATGAACTGAAGTTAATATGACGACAACAATTTTCAAATTGGTATATAAATAATATTTAATTGATTAATATTTTTATGTGTCTGAATATAAATTAATGGTTTTCAGTAGAACATATATTCTATAAAATGAATTCCCAACATTAGTTGGATTAAAAAATACAATTTATTTTTTCAAAGTAATATTTTAAAAATTCATACATTTATATTTCTAATTATAATTATGAGTAAAAGTGATTTTTGTTGGAAAAAATAATTTTTTTAATAATTGTAAAATCTTGGGAATGTCATTTATAATAATAAACATGATAAAAAAAGAAATTTAAACTATAAAAAATAGTATAATACATGTCATATACATTTTCAATTGAGGAACTAAATGAATAAGAATATTTATAATTTTTTTATATTTAAAAACCTATATGAATGCTTAAGGATAAAATAGTTATAACAAAATGACATGAAGGGGGCGAGGAAACCATTTGGAAGTCTATTATCTACAAATTATATATAGTAATCATAGCTCTATTAGAAATACACGGTAATAATTTTAAATGAAATTTTATTTAATTTTAATGAATATTACTAGACATTAAATAATAATATAATTTTATCATTAATTATTTTAGAGATAAATATTTCTCTTATGTAAAATATGAAAATTTAAACTTCCATGTATTTTTATATAACTAGTAAAATACCAAAAAATGGGATTTATTTTTGGTAAAAGTTTTTCACTAACAAAATTTAGGGAAACTAAAAAATTGGTTTTCGATGATTTGAAAAAATTACTGTAATAAGTTCCCCATTTCCATAGATATCTAAAATCCTAGAACAAGATAATATACATCTATAATTCCACCAAACATTGATAAATATGCTTTGTATCATCCCTTAAACCGCACTCCCAATTCTGATTCTAAAAAAATATTATTTTCATTTCAAGCATGATATACAAAAAATGCCCAATTTTATCCATAAAAACCTTATTGGATCACTTACATACTAAATGATCTTTTAGAATTAACGTTTTATAAATTCAGGAAAAAATCATACATAATAATAATATTTCTTTTAAATGATAATTGGTAACACAGATACTGCACCATTATTATTTCATAATAATAATTCGTCATATCCCATTAAATTCACCATATATGAAACACTTAAAAGGTAAAAATTAGTTAACATTAACCCTCATAACCTGGGGAAAATGAGGCATACGAAGAATGGTCTAAAATTCTATATAAGGGTAAACATATAAAAAAACAATTTAATATCATAGGTGAGAATAAAATGATAATAGTGGTATGATAACATAATCAAAGTGCATGAGAATAAAATAATATCACTAATAATCCTCAATACATTTATCATCAATCATGCAAAACAAGATAATGAATTAAAGAAATGTAAAATTCATTGGAATCATAAATCATGATCCATGGGATGTCATTACCAATAATGAGAAATAATTTAATACCCATTGAATGAATAACGAAGAATATTTTGGTATCTTGGGACATTATATTCATAAAACATGTTATAAATAAACACGACCTAGTTAAATACATAAGAGATACTACAAAATGTCCCTCCCTTCTTCTTGCCTCTGAATATAAGGAACTTTATCCAATAAATTGGAGCACTATCTAAGAGCACCCATTGTATAAACATAATTGGTCTCACCCATCAAATATGTTTTACTGGGATCACCTATTCTTAATGATCTATAATGGGGATAAACCAATCATTTATTCTATATCATTCACACCAGTAGTAATAAATAATGTCCATGTACCATTCATGACTAAAACAATTTGAATCATTCAAAATATAAAATAACAATAACTATTATTATTTCATTTCTTAATTTAACAGTAGAAATGATACGTGTTCCATTTAAATTTCATAATCCCTCTAAATAAAGATATAGGATGGTATAACTGTAACATATCTCACGTTGAGTGTATGTAACAAAAAGTGTTTTTGATGTTCATGAATGAAAATATAAATAAAATATTATTATAACCAATCAAGATGAAAATAAAATTTTACACTTTAAAAAGAACTTTTGAAATAAAAAATTAAAAAAATGTTGTGAAAATATCATTCCTTGAAAATAACCTTTAACATATGGAATGTAACATTCAATGAATATAACAGTTATGATGAAGAAAAAATCTACTCATGTGAACATGTTAAAATAAATAATATTTTCAATCATTTTGTAGTGGGAGTCTAAAATGACCAATTTGGAAAATATTAGGAAATTTCATTCGAAAAAATTTAAATGATCTAGAAAGTCCAATAGAAAAATATTTAGGTGATATTTTTTAAAAATTCAATTTTTTGAAAACATTTTAGAAAATATGGATATTAGAAAGAATGAATCTAGATATAAAAGATGATATAAGATCAATATCACATATAAATGAATTTATTATTTTTTCTTATTCAATAATAAAAAATGGAAATTTAACATGTAAGAAACATTACTATATAAAGGATAATGAATGATTTTTGGTTCAATAAAATATTATAAGATGTTTTCCCCACCCAAGTGTTACAAACAAGATCGAGTTGTCATCAAAATCGGAGCCCGACCAGGCCCGTGAAAAGGACCAATGTGCGTTCACAATCCCCACAGGCTGTCCCATGTTCCTGGGTATCATATAATAAAAATAGGGAATGATTTATCTGAGTTTATAAGCTTAAAAAATAAACGAACCCAAGAAACCATATATGGATTTTCAAACCAAAACAACTTTCACTAAAATTCATAACTGAATCACCCAATTTAAAACAATTCCAAAAAACCATAACAAAGGTACAAAACCAAAAAAATTACAGCCCAAGAATATCTACAAGTCAATAGGCACTGCCGTCAAGCCATCTCTTCAACACTACACCGAGAAGAACTGCTAGAATCTCGAACCACTGTTATTAAAAGTTGTAACCAAACCTGAACAAAGATAACCAAGTATACATACAACCAAAGGTGTAAGTAGGGTGTGAGAAAAATCCCATTACGATACCACCACTAAAATATTCCATTTGACAAACATTCAAAGATGAAAGTCATGCATGTTTTCATAAACAGAAAATGCTAGTTACAATTTCTAAATAATACAACTTTAAATAAAAATAGTTTTCAAGTGGGATATCATAAACATTAAAAACATTTACAAATAATTAAAATGATACTGAATTTTTCATCCAACCATACCATATTCCAATGGTATGCACAAAGTACCTAATATGCACAACCAATGGGAAAATAACCCCTTGGCACTAGCTCACTATGGGTTCCAGGTACCTGGTACCTCAGTGAGAGTAACCATCAAAATATCAATTCTTATGCATGATCCATTAGTAGGGAACATAATCATAACTTATTGGTCCCCAATAAAAAACATCATAGTTTATTTAGTGTTTTAAGTGTCAATCATGTTACATGAAACTCAGACCAAACCCCACGGGATCACTAGCATACAAGTACACGTCCAGCCACATAGATTCTTGGGTTTCCCTCTTGTGCTCAAACAAGTTAAAAAAGACATAAATATTGTTTTCACATGAAAATACCACTTCCACATCACAAATTCAACAGAAATCCCCCATGTATAACACAAAAGTCACATAATCCACTTTTTCATTCAAATGAATTTTGAAATCAAACTAACACAAAAAAATACCGAAAATACTTTTCACATTTCATTGACACTTCCACAAATCCATTAAACATTTTAATAAAACAATTATATGTTGATACACATCACATAACATCCCACACACACATGACACATAAGACCCTTTTTACCTTCAAAATCATATCATCACCAAAATCAGATGAAACATCCCACAAACATGTTTCCCACCCACATCACAATTTAATAAAACATTTCAGAAATTTGTAAAACTTTCTAAAACTTTTAGACATTTTAAATCCCCATTTTACCCTTAAAAACCAATATTAGTTTATCAAACTCTCCCAAACAGTATATATACACCCTTTTCCTACTTTTTTAACCAACTAAAACATTTATAATTTTAACAGAACAATCCCAAAGTGTGTAACTATGTCTTGCACACAAAACCAATTTCAAAACCCTCATTCAAGTCCAAAAACGTACCAATACCAATCGAAAATAGAATTTTAATCCCTGGAAACATTTATTAAACCACCCCTGTGTGTTATAAAATTCCATTAAGTAATACCAGAAAATATACACATGAAAACACAAATTTTCATAAAAACTCCTTCAAAAAGTATAACTAGGTTTCACACATAAAACCCATTAAAAACACCCTTTTAATCACAAAAGCACCCCGAGATCCTAAAAATGCAGAATTGGAAGCCCAAAAAACATTTAATAAACGACTTGCTTATGTTATAAAATAACCCAATTTATACCACATGAGTTACACAAGGAAAAACACCCAACATGGAGCAAGAACGCATCTAAGAAATTAAATACCTAAGAAAATTTAGCAAAAATATATTTCTCACCACACATAGAATATGAGGATCATGAACGTAATTCAAGAAAAATAACTCATCAATAAATGATTACACATGTAATCACCTATCGAAATTGTCAAAACCCTCAAATCTTGGTGCAAAACTTCAAATACACCATTGTCGGACCACAAGTAAGACAAAAGCAACCTAAAACCTCAGGATTTGAACCATCAGGTCATGAATTTAAACCCTAGGTATGAACCGTAGTTATTGGAAAATTTATAAATCATGAAATTTTGAAAGAAACCTTAAGGAAATGGAAGAAATCAACGATCGAATGGTTTACTTACATGATTTTGATATTTCCCCCATCAAATATTCCTTCAAAGATGAGGTTCAAGGGAGGGGAAGAAACCTTGGAGGCTATACATGGAGTTTTGGCACGAAATAGGGAATAAATGGGTGGATTTGGGGTTATTCTGGAAGGGAAAATTGGAATTTCCAAAGAAAATTTAATTACCTGGGAAGCCATGCACGGTTTGGCTGCAGAGTTTGGAACCCTGCAGCCAAACTATGTGCCATGTTCTGGAAAACCAAAAAGTGTCCATTCTCCTAATTTGTAAGCATGGTCTAAGGGGGAAACCATGGGGTAAAGATAGTCCATGAGGGGGGGGGGGGATAATACCAAAAATAAAACCACCTTTTCACCCCAAGACTCTTCTAACTCATGGGTACATACCACCTCAACAGCTTACCCCAGAAGTGGTACCACTAGGAGTGTTGGAATACCAAATCCAAAACAGCAAAACCTAATACCAAACATTAGTCAATAATAGAGGCCATGTACCACAAATTACCCCCAAGAATATGGTTATAGATCAATAACACAAGTGGAACCAAATTTCAAACCCGGAACACTCATAAACCAAGAGAAACTGTGAACCGAGAGAGGGTATGGATAAAAAATGTAATTGAAAATCCGGGTGTGACAATTATCACCACCATAAATATTTCCACCCCTATAAAGCCACATCAAGGACATAACAAAAACCAATCCCAACTGAGAAACCAAGATGCAATCATTTTCCATGTTTCACCCCAAATTCCAAAACACCTTCACTGATCCATTAAGGAAGGAATATAACCAAAAACCAACACTTACACCATTTTCTTGAAACAATTAACAAAATTCTAAATTTATCCCAACAGAGAACTTCTCAATCTATATATGAACAAGATCCCATCAATTTACCCAACGGAGATATAGGTAGTTAGATATCTCTGAATAAGACCACCTACCGTCGATCCAAGACCAAAGACCAATCTATGTTACTAGTATATGGAGACACAAATGGTATCTCAACCATTAGAGACAACTCAAATTTTCTGGAGATAGTGTCAGGAAACTAACAAGGGGATGCCCTAATAGACTCCCTGGTATAAGGGGTATAATCCCATTAGACATTTCCAAAATAACATATATGAGAACCTTGGTGGGTCTCTGCACCATAAGAACCAACCATCTTAACCAACCAGCAAGGGGTAGTACAGAAAATCCCCAAAATATAAAGAGTTGGAATGACCGCACAATTAGTCTGCACAGTTTGGGAAGTCATGCACTAACTATGAAGATCATTATTTCCACATATCTTCCTAGCACACAATCACTACTAATCATGCACAAACTGTGTGCTCAACCATGACGAATCTAGAGGATTAAAATATTCCTGTATTTCATATTAAGGATATGACTTTGTACAAGGGTTTATATGACCCTAGGATTTCCCCTGACTACTCGCCACCTTCTATATAGGACCTATGGTTGGAGATCAAATGATTGAAGCATCTTCGACCTCATAGTTACGGTTTGGAAAACCCTTGGATGAAACTTCTCCTTTCAATGGAACAAACAACTACACCACAATCTATGAAAAGTTTACCATGACATAAGACACTTAAAATTAATCCTGCCTTTACCCAACATTTCACTGGAATAAGGGCTTCGAATATTCACACACATCACACCATGTTTCTTCAAGTGACAAAAAACACGAAAAAAGGAAACATATAAACACCTTCCTCTAAACCAGAGGATTTTTTGTTATTACAATGGATGCATACTCCCAACATAATGGAGACTCTATGGGGATTGCATGACCATCACTTTTACAGTGAAATCAGTACACAAAATCACAAGGTATCACAAAAAATGACCATAGCGGCTGACAGAAACAATACATTGAGAGGGACCTTATGCAACATCCCCAAACATCAAAAAATTATAGAAAGTGGCCATAACAACATCTCATGAACAGATTTTGTACACATGTGGTTTAACATGAACCCCTTATTCGAAGAGACTATGAAGGACCCAAAGTCCCACTTAAACACATCCAACACTAAAAACCCCAAAATATTGTCTCCTTCGACGAATCAGGTAACTTAATAAAAATAAGGTCTCATTCAACATTCCATGATCACTCTTCCTCTATAAGAGGATCCGAAAACCACAAAAGGAAATGGTGTAGACTCATTCTACAAAGCTCAAGAAAATATTCCTTGTATTAATCAACAAGATGATTTTCCAACGGCGAAACAATCCAGGCTTCACTTCATTCGTGCACTAACCCTTAATGAAGGTGCACAATATCCAATGAGACAACCCAAGGACCCGACCAAGCTGGTCCATTGGTCATGATGTGCCACAAAAAAATTCCAAACACATTAAGGGAACCACTATAAAGGCATCCCAAAACATTTCTCAAAAGATACCACTAATCGACCCTTCAACCCGGTTCACCGACTGAAAAAAAACTTGAAACATGGTTCAAACAAGAGGGGTTCATGTACTCAAAACAATCCACAACATAAACATTAATAAAACACATAAAACACACCATCTGAAATCAGTCAACCAGACACCATGTTTTCCTTTAAAAACATTCTTTTGAAGAAAAAAACAGTTCATTGGTTAGTGTATCCACAAATGGAAACCAATGGGCCTCACATATGCATGCTTTCGTGCCTCACTAGCACCCTCCTCATATCCATCCCAAAACTCATCCAGTTGTTCCATCAACCATCCATCATTCCATGTAACCCCATGCCTGGGGATTCTCATTAAAATACATAAGGTTAACACAAAAATTCATTACACTTTTCAAAACCATAATAGTCAACTAATACTTCCTTTTTTTCAATTCACTAATCAAAAGATGAAAATACCTATTCAATTCTTACAAAAAATTTCAGAATGAAACAACCACTCAAATATTAAATCACTTTAAATTCATTTACAACAATTTCAAAAAATCGTTTCCAATTAAAATACCCTTAAATAGATTAGAAAACACTACTAGAAACACTTTTTCAAAAAAAAAACATTAACATAGTTACTACATTTAAATGAGGTGTAAAAACACCATTTTCCATTTCAAAACAATTATAAAATATAATTTCCACCATTTAAAAGATTAAAACCATCCATATTTTTTAGAAAATCATAACACAATAACTTTATTCTTCTTAAAACCTAGTCATTTTTTCTTTAAAACCAAACATCCATGATTCCAAAACTAATGAACACAAGACAATGCGAGTGAAAACTAGTTTTGGTGGGTCATTGGGATATATGGTTTGGGGACATATTACAATCACTTCACCATAATAGAGAGTGTTCTAGGGAATATCCTAGACTCTACATGGCTTTCCAAGCCCTACGAGCTCACTGAGACCATTAACCCAACTCTCTTTTAATTTCCCATAATCATCATCAAACCAATAAAACCAAAGGAATCAGATAAGTCCTAACATCCCCTAGTGACTTGAATCCCTTAATGAGATGTGGTGATCAAGAAAACTACACATAAATAAAATTAAATATCCCAAAAATCATATCACCAGGATATCCAAACAGTTCCCCAAATACGCGACCCAAGACCTAACCTAAACCTCATCTGATACCATTTTTTCATGAACTAGTTCTGGTCGCCATTAAAACCAGCACCCAACCTAGCCCATGACAAGGCCCAAAGGGCGTTCTTAATCACCATATTATGGAACAAGTTTTTGGGCATCATATACTGCTTATTGGTAATTATTTACCTGTGTTTATAAGCTTAAAACAACAAAAAAACCAAGAAAGAAAATCTGGATTTTCAAATCAAAAAATCTTTCACTAAAATTCAGAACTTAATTACCCAATATAAAAAAATTCCAAAAGACCATTAAAAATGTAAAAACCCAAAAAAAGACAGCCCATGAACCTCCAAAACGCAAGAGGCACCTCCCTCAAGCCATCTTCACAACATTACACCAAGAAGAACCACTAGAATCTCAAACTACTGGCACTAAAAGTTGTACCCAAACCTAAACAAATAAAACCAAGTATACATACACCCAAATGTTTATGTAGGGTGGGATAAAAATCATTGTAGGATACCACCACTAATATATTCCATGTGAGAAATATTCAAATATGAAATACTTTTATGTTTTTATAAACAGGAAATGCTAGTTATAATTTCTAAAAAATGCAACTTTAAATAAAAATAGTTTTCAAGAGGGATGTCTTAAACTGTAAACACTTTTAAAAATAATGAAAATTACTCTGAATTTTCCAGAAAACCATACCATATGCTGATATAAAGCACAAATTATCTAATGAGCTCAATCAATAGGAAAATAACCCCTAGGCACTAGTTCACTATGGTCCCAGGTACCTCGTATCTCGATGAGAATAACCATAAAAATATCAGTTATCATGCAATATCCACTAGTAGGGAATATAACCATAACCTAGTGGTCCCCAATCATCATAAAAATATTTTATTTTGTGTTTTAATCTTCCATATTTCTATATAAAACTGAGGCCAAATCGCATAGGATCACAAGTATACTAGCACACATGCACCCACAAAGAGACCCGAGTTTCAATCTTATGCTCAAAGAAGTTCAAAATTCCATGAAATGTAGTTTTCGCATGAAAATACCACTTAAAAATCACACATTATCCAAATATCCCCCATTTATAACACACAAGTCACATAATCCCCTATTTCATTCAAATTCATTTTGAAATCAAACTCAGACAAAAAATAGCCCATAACACATTTCACATTTCAGTGAACCTTACAAAAATAATTTAATCATTTTAATAAAAAATTTCAAAGCTGATACACATAACATAACATCCCACACACACAAGCCACATAATACCCTTTTTACCTTTGAAATCAATTTATGATCAAACTCACACAAAAGAGCCTACAAACATGTTTCCCACCCACATCACATTTTAATAAATCATTTCAGAAATTTCTAACACATTCTAGAAAAGATTGACTTTTTAAATCACCACTTTAAATTTCAAAGACAATTATTAGGCAATCACACTCACCTATGTAGTAAATATACACCCTTTTCCCAATTTTTAACCAACAAAGCATTTACGATTTTCAAAGAACAAACCCAAAGAATGTAACTATGTCTTTCACACAAAACCTATTTCCAAACACTCATTGAAGTCCAAAACCATACCAATACCAATAAAAAATAGAATTGGAATCCATTTTAACATTTATTAAACCACCCAATGTGTTATAAAATTCCATCAAGTAATACCACACAAGATACACATAAAAACATACATTTTCCAAAAAACACCTTCAAGAAGTATAACTAGGTTTCACACCGTAAACCCATTAAAAACACCATTTAAGACCAAAGTCACACCAAGAACCTACCAAAGTATGATTGGAATCCCAATAAACATTTACTAAACCACTTTCATATGTTATAAAATAACCCAATTGATACCACATGTGTTACACAGTAAAAACACCCAACTTAGACAAAGAACGCAACTATGAAATTAAATACTTATCCAAATCCATCAAAAATAGATTTCACACCACAGAAAACATATGAGGAGCATAAAATATAGGTTATTCAAGAAAACTAACTCATCATTAAATGGATACAAATAGAATCAACAACTAAATTGTCAAAATCCCCAAATCATGGTGTGAAACGTCAACCGCACCATCACTACAATACAAGGAAGATAAAAGAAAATTAAAACCTCAATATTTCACCCAAAAAGGAAAGAAGATAAACCCTAGGTACGAACCATAGTGTTTGGAAAATTTAGAACTCATGAAATAGTGAAATAAACCCTATGTAAATGGAATAAATCAAATAGAGAATGGTTTACTTACATGATTTTGATGTTTCCCCCATAAAATCTTCCGTCAACCATTAGGTCTAAGGGAGGGAGAGTTACCTTGGACGCTATAAATGGAGATACAACACTAAATAGGTAAGAAATGGGAGTATTGGGGTTTATTACCGAAGGAAAAAATGGAATTTCAAAAAAAAATTAATGACATGGACAACCTTACACGGTTTGGAACTGTGCGGCCAAACCGTGTGGCCGGTTCTGGACACCCAAAAGTTTTCATTATCCTCTAATTTAAGGGGGGTAAAAGGGGGAAATCAAGGGTGAAAGCTATTCCATGAATACGGGGAAATAATTCCAAAGAGAAAACCCACTTTTCACCCCAATTCTCATCCAACTCATGGGTACAAACGACCTCAACAACATACCCTACAAGTGGTGCCACTAGTAGTCTCACAAAACCAAATCCAAAACACTACTACCTAATCCCATACATTAGACAATAGAAGAGGAAATGTACCAAAAAATACCCCCAAGAATAAGTTCATAGAACAATAACATGATAAGAACCAAAATTTCAATCTTGCAACACTCGAAAACCAAGAGAAAACTACGAACTGGAAAAGTATTTGAATCAATGCATGGAATTGAAAATCCAGGTGTGACATAAGGATCCCTATAAATAACAAAACCCAAAAAATAATGGACATTGTAACATAAATCCTTTTCCAATTTGGTATCATTTAAATGAAAATCCCCAGGAATGTATAATATTAAATGAATCCTTAATTTTTTTGAAAATAAAAAAAATTCTGATGTTACATTTAAATGGGGTAGTACATACCCCTCAAAAAGTAATATAGATTTATATAATAATAATTTTCCCCAAGAAAGGTAATTTTGGATGAATAACACATAAAATGATAATATTGTTGAATTTTAAATATCTGGAATGGATAGATTATGCATAAAAAATCAAATCTAAATTTTATTAGTTAAAAATATAATAAAAAAATTTATAAAAAATTCAAACATATTCATTGCATAAAAATGTCACAGAATTAGAGTCATAACCCAAGGAAGTTAAACTGTTAAGAAACCATTTACCACATGGTAGGATAAAATCCAAATCTTTTTGGATATTGTTATACAAATTATAGATTAAAATATGATAAATTTTAAAGTATTTATGATATAATATATAAAATCAGTAGTATATACATCATATAATATAAATGAGGTACAAAATAATAATTGTTTACTTAATGAATGGAAATTGAGACAAAATCCCTTGCCTTGATTCTAGAATATCAATTAATGTAACATTAATCCTATACAAATAATCATATCAATTATTTTATTTCATATGAACATTTTAATTATTTGGTCACTTATTTTTAATACATCTTTTCATTTATTTTAATGCCATGTTTAATTACTGAATCAGTTAAGTCCATGTTAGGTATTTTGAGGAAGTTCACATCAAAATTTCAAAAATGACTTCTGTCTATTTACTATGGTCAAATGGGAAATTATTCCAACATCTACAAAATAATTACCATGAAATAATTATCATTTTTAAGAATAAATTATACATCTATATCTAATCATGATATAAGGTAATGAAAAATAAAGTATGTTAAAATCATCGATATGGTAGTTCGTACGTACACATGAGTAAAAGTTCAATACGAATAATCATTATGAAAAGAAGGTAAGAATTATATTATAATCAAATAAATATTATTATATATTTAATACTATATTATTTCATTTTTTAATATTATAGGAATTATACAGGTGACATGGTGAGAAAAATTAATCAAATAACTTCATGGAGGTGGTAGTACACAAGTACACATGAAAAATCATATCATTCTTCAGTTTATGGAAATAAAAGAAATTAGATGACATATTATAGTTTAATTATGATAAATATGACTTGAATATCATCCACTAAACTGAGGGTCCTGCTAGCCAACTGATGTGCGATTGGCTGCACCCTCCTATGTGCGAGTCCATCCTGAAATGCATGTGTTTCTCTTTCATCGACAAAGGAAAACCTAGTCCCATCATTGTAGAAACACCAATATGTGTGCCTAAAATAGTCGATTTGATTATGAACCATGTATAACTAGACCATACGTTGAATGACATCATAAGACCCTAATGCTTCCTGCAAGATATCAAAACGAAAACTCTCTCCCCAAGAGTTAGGGAACACTATCGACACCATTGTGAGATTTTATAATTTCATCCATTAGGAGTCTCTAAGTGTAGGGATAAATTTAACCATTTAAATGGAATCTTTATGTATTGAACAAGGATTATGGTGAGAAAATAGTGACTGAAACTCATTTCTATCAAAACTAAAACTGGGATAAAAAATACACAGATTGTGTCTCTAACCATATTAGGAGTCTTTAGATTATAATCCTCTATCACCTAGAGTTAGCATCAACCCTATACACAGAATTAAATTTCAGTACAAATTTTCATCCTTAATCAGATGGGAAGTCAGAATGAACAATTCAGACTTTAGTGGATATTCTCTGAGTTTGTTCAATGGAAAACTAGGAATTTTGGGACCAACATCTTTCTTTATTGGAGTTTTATTATATTAATAGTTTTTATTCCAGTATACTAATGGAAATTTTTGAGGCATTGTATGGGAAGTGGTGTCAATCTTCATATTATCAGGTTGAATTTAGATAAAGGATGTTGATTAGACCATAATTAGTAGAGGAAGTGACTGATAGAGTGAAGATGATCCGATAACACATGAGTACATCTCATAGTAGGCAAAAAAATTATACATTCAATAGGAGGAAATAATTTTCTTTTGATGTAGGTGATCATGTATTTCGTAGAAACTCGCCCTAAAAAATTGTTATAAGATTTATTCATAAATGAAAGATATGTCCATAGTTCATTGGAACTTATGAAATCCTAGAGAATGATGAGAAAATAACCTACTAAGTAGCTTTTCCTCTAAGTTTATCTTAGGAAAATAGTTTTTTTCATGTTTATATGTTGAGAAACTATGTTCCAGATTAATCTCAAGTATTGAGTCATCATGTAGTTTAGTTGGGTGAGAATCATTCTTGTGAAGAGAAACCAGTTCAGATTCCTGATGAAAGGGAATAAGTATTGTAGAATAAGGTAATCCACTAGGTAATAGTTTTGTAGAAAACCCATATTTGTTGAAGAAGTAACATGGGAGTCAGAAAATGCTATGAGTGAAAGGTACCCTCACTTGTATAATAATTAAATAAATACGTATATAAAATTGTAAGGAAAAAATTTCTAGAAGATGGGGAAAATGTGACATTCCATGGTTTTAAAAAAAATGAAATTATTGAATTTTTTAAGTAGATAGTTATAACTAGACTTTAAAATTAATATTTCTTCTTCTAAGATTTGAATTTCAAAATAGGGTCATCTACTGTAATGATCAGTATGTTATTTGGAGTCTAATTGAACCAACATGTTTTTGGTGAATATTAGAATACCCTTATGAATAGTAATATGATTAGAAATATGACCCTTATTATTCATAAATCAAGTCATTAATTTATTTAATTGAGGTTATAAGATCATGAGATGTTGATTAATTTTTCAAGATGTTATAGAATGAGTTATAGATTTAAAATTGTTATTTTGGAATAAATTATGATTTTATTTAAAAATTAAATTAATAATATTTAGATAACTTTTTTTCAAAAAATGGAGTTCATTTTTTAATTCTAAAAATAAAAAAATGTTTATGGTGGATTTTTTGGACTTTTCTAATTTTTTTAATTTTTTTTGAACAGTAAAGTACAATAACTCAAGATAAATGCTAAATACTTCTTTTACTGCATCATAGAGGATGCAAGAATAATTTAAGCCCACATTTTTCGAAATGACAACCAATTATTTTTATTTGGGTTCCCATGAATCCAGACTATTCATAGTCTTGAGAAAAAATATTAAAAGAACGATTAAAATAGTGTAAAATCCCTCCTCTCCTACACTCTAAATACCACCTTCATTCCCCTCTTCCTAAGACATCCTCAAGCCTTGAGAATTGTCTATGTTCTTAAAAGTCCCATCCTAAAGTCTTTCCCCCACGTCCAATAGTTGTTGGTCTCACCAAAATGCAAAAACCAAATGCCTAAAAGTGGATTCCAAGGAGAATAGATCAAGAGGTAAGAATCCCATTCATTTTTCTTGGGTTTTAAATTAATTATTTTCTATTATTATAATCTCTTACCCTAACCATATCTAGGAGGAATTAAATCTTCATTATAATATATATTTTGTATTTTATCATGTTCATGTAAACAATTAATCATCTTTGGTCATCTCCCTCTTATTTTGTAAATAAAAACACCATCCACGATGTGTTGATTTACCAAAATCATGGAAGACGTGTTTCCTATTTCCATTACATTCTTCAAATCTAATCTTAAAACCCATTTAATGGTTGAAATATAATTTAAAGTGTATTATGTAACCTATTTTATTTTCTGGACCGATCTTCTATGCATTACATTACATTATTTAATGAAACAAGTCCATGGTTACTGAGGAACCACTAAAAATTGATCTACACAAATATCCTTATTATTTTATAAAAAGTCTCATCATCATATATGATAACAATATGATTTATTGTATCATTATATATTATGGAAACATATTAATACCATTTCATTCCTCTTATGGAGTTTCATTTCTATATGACAAGAATATGAAATACAAACCACCATTGGAAATCATGCAAATAACGCACCCGAAATAATGGAAGTAACAAAATAATAACAACTAAAGAGTGAGATAATGTTATTAAATTATCATATAAGGTGTTATAAACATGAAAATATTTTTTAATGTATTAATAAAACCGTTTTTTAACTATTATATAGGAGGTTTAAACAATTTTTATGTAAGACAAACTTGAGGTAAGATAATTCTTAACCCAATTTCCATTTTTTTGGTTAACCTTATACTTCATTAATTTTAATGTTTTAAGATCAATTATGTGATGAATTTTGTTTATATTATGTTCTATTATGTGAATTTATAGTTTATAACATATTACTGTCATTATATTTATTCTTATATCTATTATTTCTTTATTGTAAGTGTCTTTTCTAAAAAAAATCATCATTTAATCTTCTATTTTTACAAAATTTGAAGTGACTATTTTTATACAAGTATTATTGTTTGGAGATTTTTCTATGGTTATTGGGAATTTCTTATTATTAAGGGTGGTTCCTATATCTCCCTCCAATTTATTGGTTATTTTTATGTTGGAGGTCGGTCGTATGGTTACTTCTTGTATAACTACGGTGGTTACACCATAAGGTAGCCATGAGGGTTACATTGTAAGGTTTTTGTGTGGGTTACAAATCATAAGGTTGTCATGAGGAATACAATATAAGTAATTAATACCACGAAATACTACTATGGTTCTATTTATGTTCTATATGTTTTCTGTAAATCTCATGGAAATATCAGGTTTCACAAAATATGTTTATATGGGTGACCCATATGTCTTTTTGAAAATGGTTTCATATGTTACAAGCATTCCTAGAGTAATATTTTATTTTTATTTTTTTTATTTCCCATGTGGATATTTTTTAAATCATCACATTCTTATATATAATTTTCATAGGTTATAAGGATGTGTAAGATAATTAAGGAAGCATTGATAAATGTTTTGAAGATTTGTCAAAGAAAATAAATTTTATTTGAAAAGTTTTATATTGGGGATGAAATGAACAATTTTTTGGTATTTTCCATATATGAATGTGTAATTTTATGTATTTATTATATCTAAATTCCCTAAAACTCTAAAATTTAAAAATTCATCAATATGAATGGAAGTGAGTTCTTGACTTAAATTCAAGTTTATATAATGCAATAAGGCAGGGTCATTATAGTTATTATTCAATTACCACATGTCACAGCTTTGTATGATGGGGGATATAAAGTATATTTATGATATTTATTACATATTTATACCAATATAGTTTTTATCTAATATATATATCTTTCAATTTAAATTCCATAGGGGATACAATAATTTTGTTCGTGTGTACAACAGACTACCACCACACGAAGTGATGTGATTGTTATTTCATTAATACTTAACATGGATGATTATAACAAAACATTTCAATGATTATATGTAATTTAAATGAAATAATTATGATATTAATGAAAAATTCAACATTCTTAAATGATATATATCATCTTATTTCTTACACTAAAAAAATTATATCGTCCCTCGTGTGTTTGTAGACTAACACCATCACAAAGTGAAGCGACTCTATTTTCATTACCACCGAACATGTATGATATATATAATTATATTTTAAGAAATAACATGATATTATCATCACTTTGGAATGTTAAAATATTAATTGACATCCTTTTCATATTTTTTTTTCAAAAATTGAAAGGTAACTGATGCAGACGTACGACTTATTGAATCCATGATCAAAACATACATCATTTTTCAAAAATAATATTCCATGATTGGTTTTATAAGTATAATTGATATAAAAATAAAATAATTAAGTAATTATTATTATTATATATTTGATATAACTAAAAAATAATATAAATAGTTGGATATTTTCAGAAAAATCACGAATGAGAAAATAAGGCAATTTATACCCAAAATAATAAGCAAGATAATAGACCATTATCAAATGAGTTTTATGATTTGATAAAACGATAATACATGAAATTAGAAATATTAATATGGGTATGGTATAATAAAATAAAAACATTTAATGCACTATTCATAAGATTAATTCACATTCAACCAAAAAGAATCAAGAGGTGGGTATTTCAACTCAAATTATTTTCATTTAAAAAGATATTAATGGTATTCACCTAATTTATTTTATATGATGTATATAAATCCCCATTACATATAGTATAATGATTTATTAATAAGTAATTTTTTATTTCCAATTTTAATGATTTCTCCAAGGGTATATGTGTTAAAAATTACAAACTTTTAAATAATTTCATTACTCAATTTATTTTCATTAAGTTATATTACATCATCATTGTCGTTGATATTAGTTTTTATAATGTATACTGAATATCATATTTTTTATTTCCATTTTGATCATTTTTATTTATATTTTATATATATATAACTAGTTTATTAATTAATATCACTTTAGTTTTTTTATCATTATAAGTGTATATTTCACAATATCCGTATATTTATGATTATTTATTTTCGAATTTTATTTGAGAGAAATTATTTGATCTTTTAATATTAAAACCATTTAATTTTCTTATCATTTTTTCATTATATTTTAATATTAGAGTACCAATTTTCCACACTTTGTAATTTAAAGTAATTTAGAATATGTTTTCTTAAAAAATATAACTTCATTTCACTCTTTGGTTGGATAAAAAAAAATTTATAAACAAAATTTTACTAAAAATATTTTCAAAAATGTTATAAAACTTTTGAAAATGAATTAATAATTTTTTTACCCATATTGGTATTTTTCGGTTATTTTGAAAGGAATCCTCCTTTCATTATATGAATAAGGTACATTTCTTCATTTTTTTGAAAATGGAAAATTAATATTCTTTTTATATTGTATGAAAAATACGTAATTACCCCCTTAATTAACATCATTTAATTAAAGTTAATTTACCTATTTACAATGATATTTGGATATATATATTTTACATAATATTATGTAAATTCTTAATTTTTTAAAAGGCTTCTTAAAATAATGGGTTTCCCAATATGTTTTATTTTACAAAAAGTACATTTATAAATGGAAATGATATTTTACTCATGGATATTTTTAAAGATGTTTTATGGTAATTATTTTCATCAATGGAAATGACCCTTCATTTCTATATATGAAATTGGTGAAATGTTGTATTGATATCTTCTATATTTCCACAATGGGTGGTTTGTTATTATTTTTACAAAGGATATTATTGAAATTACCTCCCTTCATTAAATTTTTTATTTAATAACTTTCCCTTGAAATATTATCTTTCTTGTGGTCATTGGACAATAAATTTTCCCTTAATATATGTATTATTTATCATGGATATATTTATTTCATAAATCGTATATGATTTCTATATATGGAGTCATAATATTAAAGTCATTTTTTTTATATAAAATTTTATTAATAAATCCATATTCTTTACTATATAAAGATATTTGATGACAAGACACATTTATTATAAATTTTGTCAAATACATGATATATGGGGAATGCTTTGGACATGCAATACATGCTTGTGAATAGTTATTGATATCCCATTGATGCAGTAGTTGATTTTTGGGTAGAATAAATGTTATATACAAGTTAAATGGGGTTATACCCATCATTTTTTAATTTTATTTATGTTATAAATTGATGGTAGATGTATCATATTCATGAGAAACATGATGCCTAATAATTAAAAAATCCCTTCATTAATAATTCAGTTATAACAGGCCATGATATTTTCACTATGATATTATATCTAGATTTATTTCATTATAAGTTTATTTATTATAATGGAATTTTCATTCAAGTATTTAAATTTCGAGATTAATTATTTTTTATTGAGTTATGATATTCATGTTATTGATTAAGTGTAATTTTATTGGTTCTTCATATTTCAATATTGAATCTACTAGTGTAATTATTTATGGGGAATGTGTGTTTAGTTATTTTACCTTCAAATTGGTTTATGATAATTAATTCACGATAGATTCCACTTTACTTAACCATTACTAATCAGTTGATCCCACCCTTATTTTGTTTCCTTTCATAGGAATCCATGATGACTAATAAAAATGATATGTATAAATATTCTAGAGAGAATATTGATATTATGGAATAATAATATTTTTTTAATATGTGTATTAACATGAAATATTTAAATTTGTATTTATCTATTTTTACAAGACTACTGAACTATTGATTTTTTAGGAAGTAATTCCTGGTATCTTATGGAAATGTATAAAATTAGACACCGACTCTAGGCTACGTGGTTTTGGGGTTCTACAATTTTATTGTATAATATTTATTATAAATCATGGAAACTAGATTTATATAAACATATGTTAGAGAAAATAAACCTATAATATCACTTATTATTACTATATATGAACACCCTAATTCTTTGGTATGCCATAAATTATATGGTTTTCCTAGAAATTTGTCCCTATTTGGATAATACAAGTAGTCATGATTCTAGAACTGATGTGCCAAGTGATAATAATTCCAAAATGGAACATTGTTATTTACTACATCATCAACTGGATCACAACAATGGTCCTTACTAGGTGAATTATTTGATATTCCGAGAAATATTCATAGGATAAACTAAATTTTCATTATGATCCATTATGATGGATAAAAATTGATAATGATAATGAATTAACAAGGTTACCCCCCAGACTAGGGTGTAACTAAATAAAAACAAAATGGATGAATTATTTTCATATTATGATTATTAATTAAATTGTAGAAGTATTTTAAACATGGTATTTTGGTTATACCAATATTACTGTATATAAGGATTGTGTTTAATTTTATAAGAAGATGTTTCTTAAATAAAATAATAATTATGGGTAACCACATGGATTTATGAGTTTACTATTGATCGTAAGTTAAATGTCTTGAAAACTACTTTTTGGATTTTATGTGATGGGAGTCTTCCAAGATTGATAAAATTGTGCATAAATTTAAGGAATTTTATTATTTTAGTTGAAAAGTTTTTTCATGGAAAATTCCGTTAAAGTTTATCAAAAAAATTACAAAATTATTCATATAATTTTAGAATAATATGATATTTAATGAAATTGTAATAATAAGGAAATAAAATGATTATACATTAGAAAAAAAATCTAATTTTTTTTATTGAAATACATTGTAAAATTTTAATTTAATGAGTAATTATTTTTTAAGATGTCCATCATATTTTTCAGGTATGTAATACAAATTATAGTAATATGTTTTTATAAAAAGGGAAACTCACCTTCCTGGTGATATACTAACACATATGGTAAGATTGTGAGGCTTAAACCCATTAGCGAATGGTGATCCGGGTTTAGCACCTACAACTATCTTATATGATGTCCTGGATAAGATGTAATTTTTTTGTTAAAATATTTGAATAATAAATATTAATAATGAACCGGTAGTGTTACATTCAAGGTTTTGATATTAATTTATTATGTCAGATAACCATTGTGAACTACATTGTCTTTGGAAAATAGTTTCAAACATATGAATATAATTGTTAGAATTTTATGGATCTTATAATTTATAAAAATGGAATTTTAGTGATTTAGGAATACAAAATAATTTTTGGATATTCATTTCCTCATGTAAATTATGAATTGCTAATTGATCATAGCATAACCAAAAGAAGAAATTATTCTTATGAAACTGAAACATATCAAGTATGTATATTTTCATATATTCATAGACAATAAAATAATTCCATAAATTTTGGAAAAGGATATTTAAAAAAATTATCATATTATATTAATATATAAAAAATCATACATTCTTTTAAATCATAAAATATTTATTATTTTAGGAATTTAACATACGATCTATCATAAACATTCTCTTTATCAATGATCTTAATCAGAATTTATAAATGTTTATTCTTTTCCTCTATGTCCATATATTCAATTTCTACTAATTTAAACATATTTGAAACTTATTTAGGGGATATAAATATGACATTGGTACTTCCCTTTCTATATTTTTAATCAGATATTTTATTAACTCATTTTCAATGTTGGTTTTAAATAATATAATTTTAACATATCCATCCATTGACTTACAAGATAATGATTAAATTTAGAGGATGTAATTTTTTTCAGCTGTGTGAACTTAAAGACATTCAATTATAACATATTAACTTCTAATTTTATATTTTATGCAACATGAAAAACTTAACTCATATAACCCACAAAAAATATATATATTTAAATTTAATCGCTTTGATAGTTTACGAAACATGCAACACCAAGTCTAAATAGATTATATAAAGTATAAAATTATAACAAATACATTAAACTAGTGGGAATTGAAATTAATAACTAAAATCTCCTCACAAGGGTTATATATTTAATAGGAATTAAATATCAATCTTGTCAATGAAAAGAAATTGTTTCTAAAATACAATATTTTTCTAAAACATAAGTTAGCCACATTTGGAAATATAATTGAAAATAATTTTAGTCACTATTAGAGAATTTATTTGAAAAATAAACATCATTTTTGAAATAATCATATCAAAATTAATTTATGGTGAATTTTCTTAATTTTTTTAATTTTTTTTGATGGATAGTGAAAGAAAGTAAATTTTATTTGAAAACTACATTATTGTTTAAATAATTTATAATGTAAAATTATATTTTTAAATTATTTTAATATACTTTTAGTTCAATATAATCTGAATTAATTCAATTTAGTATTTGAGATTCATTTTTATATAAAACATTGACCTATATACATTATAAATTTTTTAACATTTACTCTTTGAAAACTCTCTTTATCATCATGTCTTCATTATTAACTTAAAATTAAATGTCACCACTTATTTGATTGAAATTTACAAAAATAGATTATTTATTTTAAATCAAAGTAATTTAAAATTTACAATATGTCCATTTTATTTTATTAAAAAATTATTATTGAAAATAATAAAAATTATTTATTGCAGTAAAGGTAAGAATGGATTAACCACAAGAAAAAAAAATCAAAGATATGTATAATAATGACAAAAAAATTTCTAAAAAAATATTAATGGAAATATTTCGACTTTATCATTTTAAATCTCATGAATAATTCATTTTTATAGTTTTGGAATTTAAGGGATATGGGTACACCATTTTCTTTCAAAAAATTACAACTCCACCACTCACCTAACATAAAAAATTTAATCCCCTATCATATATTATACCAACCATAAATACATTTTTTGGAAAATAAATTCCAAAATAAATTATTAATTCTATCATATCATCTTAAAAGCAATATTTTTGGAATAAATATATTCTATTAAGGATTTTTTTGAAATTCTAAGGAGGATAACCAAAGAAGAGGTTATGTTCTTCAACGTGGGTTTTTTGTTTCCTCCTCCATATCCTTAAATTATTATCAAAAAATTTTGATATAATAAAATCAATATCATACATATAATTATATGTTTTTATGTTAAATAAATGTCCTATAATCACTTTCACATCAGTCAAATGGGCTATAAAATCATCATTCGGGTGGATAGTGGACTTCTGCCTAATGAACCGATGTCATTCATTTTTCCATTAGCCATCTAATTATTGGGTATGTTGATAGATATAAAGTATATATATTATATGTAACTCATTATTAAACCTATTTAGTCACTATTTAATATAAATACCTTTTTTACATCCAATTTTATACAAGATATGATGACACTGTTCATGTGTATGACAGACTAAAACCATTTGAAGTGATGTGAGTTTCCTTTATCTAACGCTTTCCATGGACAATGATAAGGATAAATTAAATTTATATATGTTATATAAATTAATAAATCATGAAATTTAGGATATATTTATGTTTCTTAAATAGATATATATAATTTTATTTCCTACAATAAAAAAAAG
The DNA here is from genome assembly GCA_963277665.1 of Viscum album. Classification (NCBI taxonomy): domain Eukaryota; kingdom Viridiplantae; phylum Streptophyta; class Magnoliopsida; order Santalales; family Viscaceae; genus Viscum; species Viscum album. The sequence goes on along the minus strand of OY728159.1, from coordinate 1,751,330,318 downwards.
ATAATGATGATCAGATAGATGTAGACTACCACCTTCACAAAGCGATGTGATTCTCTTTTTCTCACCACACCACATGGATGAAATATATAATTATATATAAGGAAATAATATGATAGTATTATAACTATTATATGAAGTTAAATTATTACATACATATTTTCTATAATGATCTTGGAAAATGGAAATTGTACTCATGCGTATGTATAAACATACATATCTAAGATCCTATCATAATTCATTCCACAAAATCTAATTTCATATTTTGTTTTAAAATTTTAATTAATATAAAAATATCATAATTATAAAATTATTATTATTATATATATGATAAAAATATTCCATATGCATAATAATCATAACTATCCATCAACATCAAAAATAAGAAAATAATGAAATTAAGAGAGAAGAAGGGTATTCAAGAAATTGTGTAGAATTTTGATGTTGGACTGGGGACTTGATAGGATCTGTGATGCCCCCCCCTCTGATAGGGGAGAGAGACTTTTCATATACTTGAGGTGCTTTGAACTTCTTCATGCGATTGTCTAATCTTGATTTCCTGCCTCATTTTATACATATCTCATTTATCCCGAATGTTACAGAGCATTTCCAAGGTTTCCTTAACCATCCAATCTTTCAAGCATATTTTTATGAATCAAAATATATCTTAAAAATTTCTCCCATCACATGAATTAATATTATTAGGCCTTTAATAGACACAATCTATAGCCATTATTTTTTTTGGGTTTATAAGATCGTGTAACTGTGGATTGAATGGATTGAAAGAACATCATGATTAATTTTTCAATAAAGAACTACCAAATCAAGGAATGGTCCAATGCTCTCTCCCCCAACAATGGATCACAATTATCTTTAATCAGGCGGTCTATCTATTTTCATTAGAAGTGTGACAACCTATCAATGAAAATTGGGGTCAGTCTCCTAGAACTATCATTACCTTTCTCAAAATACTTCAATTTTACAAATGATAGAAATTATGGTATGAAGATACCTATGTTCCAATAGTAGAATCAGTGTTTTCTATAATCTTGTATCCCCTAGAATTAGTGTTTAGGTAGATGTTTCTAAAAATATGGTTGATTTTATTTATCTTTTTGATTTGGAGGAGTTTAGTTGGAAATAATAAGTTATCTTTGTGTCATGGATTGACTTATGTCCCTCATGTAAGAAATTGGGTCATTTCCAGAGAGTTTGTAGGTGTGGGAGGAAACTAGACACAGGTGCTATAAGTGGTGATAGTAGTCTAGATTTTATATTGGGAGAAGGATAGATGAAGAAATATATGGATATTTCCAATCAGGATAAGTTTCAGTGTAAGAATATAGAGGGTAACAAAAAGTTGGCTATTGTTTTTGATCACTTGAGGAAGGATCTGTGGGGATCTTAGGCTAAAACTGCTCCTATGGGTTTTTTTAGAGATTGGGAAAAGGGTATTGTGGTCCCATACCCTTTCACCTATGTGATGGTAGTGAATGTAGGTAGTAATAAGAAACCTGAATGGGTTATTTAACTTGTTAAGAAGGGTTGTTCTATGGACGGTCAGAAATGGGAGGATCCAAGACATGGTGGAAGCAATTAGAAGATTCTGAATACTTTTTCCTATATCAACACGAACAATAACTTTGATAGGATGAGTGATTTTGGATGGGTAGAAAACTCCAATTTAAAATTAGAAAAAAATATTGATGGAGATCTGGGAGGGTATATTAATGGTATTCATCGTCTACAGAGGAATAAAAAAAAACAAAAAAATTGGGACATGAGGAGATGTATTCTCTTCAAGAAGTAGAAAGCCATAGGATAAAATAACTACTCGTATATACCTTGGCCAATAGAGACACAATATGAAAATAAATATAGTAAATACAAGGTTCAAAAGACCCATCCAATGGTGGTAAATAAGGATAAAAATTTAGAAGATACTATGTTCCTATTGAATGATATGGTAGTTTCACGGGATGAGGCCACCATAGAAGTTTTGACAACTTTTCTAGGGCATGTAGAAGAGCTCACCAAGGATCAAAATGGGGATATGTCTCTTCAATTAGAGGATATGCGAAGCGAGGAGACTACACATACTTCTAGTAAGCTGCATGAGGTAGGATCCCCTAAATAGAATCAACATCATATAGATTCAGTGTTGGAACACATGGATTTACGTATGCACATAGATAATGAAATGGTGGAGGAAGATCTGGATTTTAAGTCATCACGTGAAGAGACCAACCATATGATGTTAATTTTTATTCGAGTGAAAACTACTAAAGAGATAGGAGACTGAATTAAAAATAAGATCAACATTCAACTAAGAGGATTCAGAATAGTGATGATTAATAGGGAGGAACACATGAAATCTTGGGACAACATGGCGTATCCTTATGAAGAAAACTTAAAGGACAATCTTGAAACTATGGTAAATTCTATTTCTTTGATGTTTTATAAGGAGATCGATTCCAATCGACACAAAATTTTCTTCAAAAAAAAATAGTGACATTTGGTTTTTAAACATGTTAGTTATAAGGGTTATCAATTTTCCCATAAATGTTTTAGAAAATAAAAATGTTACTTTGGAAGAGAAATTCACACCCTCAATAGTGGGAATAAGAAAATCTAAATAATGAAAAACTAACCATATATTAAAAAAATATCATATATGATATTATAAATATTAATATGGTTCTTGAAATAGTCAATAACATGTTTTCAACAAATATACAAGGGGTTAATGAACATTTGACCAATAGGAAGCATGAGGTAATGTATTTTATCTCAATTTCATTTCATTGGGGCATATTATTGTTTAATCTATATAATTTTATATATAGTGTATATACTTCTCCTTGGCATGTTATATCATGATTTATTAGAAAATAATACTATATTATGTTTTTATTTGAATTATTTCACCAAATGGTTTTTGAAATGAAAATTACGAAGTGGTAATGAATTTCATAACTCATTTTCTTTTCATTTTGTTATATCACACCATCATTATCGATTATATTCTAATATTATATTTATAATTAATTTGGATTATCAGATGTTATATTCCTAATTATATTATTTATATTTACACTTGATACACATAATTTAATCATTGATTAATTAGTGTGTAAACATTACGATGATTTTAAGGGAATATTTCACAATATCATTCTAATTAAGATTATTTATTCTGGAATATCAGCCAAATGAAATTATTTGATTAATGTATAAAACTACAAAATTATTTTCTTATTTACTTATTATTAAATATTTTTAAATTACTAGTATGATTTTCTACTGTTGGGTACATAACATAATTGATAATAGATTTTTATGAAAATCGAATGTAATTTATCTCTTTTGTCAAAAAATCATTTTCTTCTAAAAACATGTTTGATAATTTCTTTTAAAAAATGTATTTATACTTTTAAATAATATTTTATAATGGAAATTTTCCCATTTTTTAAAAATTATAAAAATGTTTTAAATGGAATATCCTTGTTATTTTATGAAAAATTAACTTCACTTACCATTTTATAGTGAAAAATGATTGATATTTTAAATTGGTCATCAAGTATCAAAATTACCCACCATCGTTAAATTCATTTCCTAGAAAAATAAATGATAATATTTCAAGGAATTGTTTTAATAAATTTTGTTATATAGATTTAATGAAATTCATATTTCATAAAATTGATTTTGAAAGAAAATTATTTCATAAATTTTTTCGGTTTTAAAAAGTTATTATCAAAATTAAAAGAAAATATATCGAAATAATGTTTAGAAAAATATTTTGTGGTATTTTTTTTCATAAAAAACCAGTTTATTTTTCATATAATAAACAATGAATTTTTTAGATAATATCCTTATTCTACTTATGGATGGTTTTTTATTATTTTGAGTAATAATATTATTGACGTTCAATTCCTTGATTGCTTTTTTGTTCAATAACAATCCCATGACATTTTCTTATTACTCAAATAATTTTACATTAAATTTAACCTTAATAACGATATTATTTATCATGTATATATTTAGTTATTAAACTATATATCATTTATAGATATGTTGTTCTATATTGAAATTCATTATTAATCTACGTAAATATTGATAAATCATATTTTTTACTCAGTACATATATTTTATGAGAGGAACAATTTTTATGAATTAAATTTAGTATTTGATATACAGGGAGTAGTTTGAAAATTCATGATATGGGTTGTTCATGGAAATAGATATACCATACATTATCTGATAGTCTCATTTGATGAATCATTTTTTAACACTTAGTTAAATGGGATTCTATTGATCCGTGACAAACTATAATAAAAATATATCTTGATGGTAGAGGTATCATTTCATGGGGAGTGTGACCTCAAATAAATAATTATTAAGTTTATTACGAATTTAGTTATTAATTTCCAAGATATTTTAAATATGATGTTATATATGGATTCATTTTGTTATAAGTTAATTGATTTAATGGAATGTGTTTTTAATAATTTACATTTCTATATTGAATATTTCATATCCAATTATGATGATCATGATATTGATTAAGTAGCATGTATTTTTTCTTATTTAACTTACCAAATTGATTATTCTAGTAAAATTATTTAAATGACATGCATGTTTAGTTATTTTTCCTTCCATGTTGATTATGATCCTTGATTGAAAATAGACTTTGATATACTTTACAATTAGTGAACATTTCTTCCCACCCTTATTTTGTTTTCTATATCAGGAATCCATGATGTGTACTAAAAATGTATGAATCAATCAGCAAGAGGGAATAATTATATACAAATATATATATATATATATATATATATATATATATACATTTATTTATTTTTGGATTAAAAAGTAATAATTGAATCATTTAAATATATTGTTTCCTAAGACAACTAAACTACTTGGTCCTTCAGTATTTGATTAAATGGGTATTATTCTAATGTATTAAAGTAAGAACGTGCTCTAGTATACCAGCGCTAGTGTCACTATGCCCAATCTGTCTTGCATTCCCGTATTCCCTATGAATCCCCATATAAAATCCCTAATTGTTAATAATAAAATATTAAGACCCCTTATCTCTAATTTTTTGTCTTATAATGGAATGATATATACAATGTACCTAACTTATTCTGTATAATACTCAATCAATACAAACTATTATCGACATTATATTTCCTTAATTTCCATGAAAAAAAACATATAGAGATATTCCAACATCATACTAGAAATCCATATTTTAAATCACTGTTTCTTCTGGAAATGGGCATGACCTTGTTGTTTAAGGTTCAAACATTCAATTGGTTTCTAACGAGTTTATTCATAGAACTCGAAAAATCCAATAATTCTATATCCATTTGGACCTAAATTCTAAATGTAGGTGCTCATTAGTTGTGGACCGATGAAGCTTAAGAATTTTCATTGGTTGAGAGGATGGGAGGTCAGGCTCATCACACCTTTTTTATGGGAAGTATTACCTACTCTAGGACTCTCTTATAGATTTAAGTTATGTTCACGAATCCTTATTAATTAACCAAGTATGAAAATGAGTTTTCCTTTACATTTCACAATCATTGATTCATATGTCTGAGATTTAGAGAATCTATTATATGTATTTGAGGTTCTTCATCGATGAAGAATCATCTGTATGTATTGGAGATTCTTTGTAAATGGTATCCTTCAATACATTATATAGAAATCTATTGGTCATTATTATGACAATACTAGTTTTGAAGCCACTCAGTGGGGAACTTGAAGTTTATTGTTAATCAGAGGGACATGGATTATTTCAGAATTGGTATCGTACCTACAGATGGGCTACCTTCATATCCTTATTAAAGAGGAATCAGAACCCATGTAGTTCGAGAATTAATATATAGTTTAATGTCATATGGGACAGATGAGAATTAATGGGTGATGGTATTGAACCTTTGAAAGTATTCCTATGTACTCTACTTTTTAGTAAGATATCAAAGTCTACGTAGTTCGATTAAGAAGTGTGGGGATTACGTATGATTAATGGCCCAAAGAGATGTTTCTTGGTTAGTTTTACACTCTAAGCTCACGGGAGTCGGGCTTGGTGTGAGAAGCAAGAGTTATCAGTAAACCTGTTGATTTGGGCCATAAAAGATGCGGTCAAAAGGAATGATATGAGGCTTATGTATGTGTGACTGCCCAAGTAGGTGAAGACTATGAATTACTTCCGAAAAGTAGCATAGGAACAAGGTCCATAAAGATATAAGTGTTTTATGGAGATTTAAATACTCTAACACGGGGATTATTCCTGAGAAGGATGCCCAAATTAGGGGGGACTTGGGGCTTACTCCTAAGGAGAATTCCCATTAACAGGGTCCATAATGGTATTTGTATTTAATGGTGATTTAGATTTTTTATTTGGGGCTTACTCCTAAGGAGGATGCCTAGATAAAGGGGGGTGTTAACTTACGATTGGGGATTACTCTTAAGAAGGATGCCCAAATTAAAGGGAACTTTGAACATGGGGCTTATTCCTAATAAGGATGCATAGATTAAGGAACATGGGGCTTACTCCTATGGACGATGCCCAATTTAGGGAATATGGGGCATACTCCTAAGTATGATGCCCAATTTAAGGAACTTGTTGCTTTAATCTAATGAGGATTCCTAGATTAAAGGGGACCTGGGGCTCACTATTAATGAGGATGCCCAAATTAGGGAACTTGTGGCTTACTCTTAAGGAGGATGTCCAAATTAAAGGGGACTTGGGGCATTCTCCTAAAGAGGATGCCCAAATTAAATATTCTCTCATCTTAAGGGATGAGGTTGAATGAAGGGAACCTCTAACCGTAGTGATATAATGTTATATAAATCACATGGTTTTGGGAGATATTCCATATAATTTCCTTTAGATAAGGAATCCAATAAAGGAACCATACCTTAAATGGATTTGAATAGGGTTTTGAATGCTAAATCTTGAAGAGGATAAGTGAATTTGAGTAAATGATGTAAATTGGAAGGAGGTGTGCGAGTCCTGGTCTGGCGCGCAAGTCCTAGTTGTGCAAGTATACTTGCGCGACATGAGTAAACTTGGGTGATGAAGAATCCATGAAGTGATACTTGGGAAAATTTGAATTTGAGCCCTCAGTATCATCCCTAGAGGATTTCAGATGTGTGGGGCACAAGTTTCCTTGAGAGGGAAAGGCGGCGCTAAAGTGTTTTCACTTCCCTTAAGGGATGGACACTTAGGTGTGAAAGTATTGATGAGTTATAATACTTAGGCCTTATTCTTCCTCTAGAGAGATTCCATTATAGGTAAATAATTACCTTATAAGTGTTCGAAATACTTCAGACAATGACTTAGGTGACCAGAGCATGAATATGAGTTTTGGATTTTTTGTCCTTGAAATGGGGGGCCCACAAGGGGTATTTATAGGGCACCTGAGGTTTGGGACAAATTTCACATTGGGCATGCAAGTGACTTGCATGCCTAATGTCTAGCACACAAGTGACTTGCACACCCAAGGCTGGCGCACAGGTATACTTGCGCACCTTAATTCCTTTGTGAAATTATTGATGTTCTCTCCTCTTTTTTGCTTGAGGTACTTCCCTTAGTCGATCTTTGTTCCCTTTAACGGAAAGGAGCATGAAAAAATGTCCCCCCTCAGAGTTGCATCTGAAAAAGGAAGGATGGTTTAACTATAAGGTAAAGGTGAAAACTAAGGACCAGTAGCAAATAGGTATGAGGCGCACAGGTTGCGGCCCACAAGTTTCTGGATCGCCTATAAATAGAGGCATAACTTCACGCAAAGCATCCAACTTTCGAACGCTTCTCTTTCTCTTCACGCAAGTGAGCTATCTTCACCCACATGTCTTGGATTTTTTGCTTGTCCTCCATTCTTTTCATTGAATCGTGCTTCCTCAGTTTATTTCTGACTTTCCCACTAGTACTAGAGCGGTACAACTTGCGCGACCATCTTAGACTTGCACTCTAAGAATAGACTTGCGCGCCTTAATTCCTTAGCAATTTTTTTTCGATTTCTTCACAAATTTTATGAAAAACCATCTTACGTAAATGTTAATTATTTGATCTTTGTGCAGATTCAATGGCTCCTAGAAGAATTGGATCAGCTGATGAGCTGGCTAGCAAGAATATTGATGTCTTGATGAACATCATTGACTATGATTACTATGATATCTGTGATAGTAATCTCCCAGATTTGGCCAAGTAATTGAAGAAATATCATGTCAATTTCCCATATAGTATTTAATTGCCTTTATATGGCCATGGTCATCTATAAGGGGTCAACATTCCAGATGAAAATAACTATCCCCTGCATTCCTAGTTTTAGACTTATACAAATTTCTCATTTGCCAATGTCTCAGTTGCAGGATCATTTGTTAATGGTGGAATAGTGGAGAAGGCATACATAATGCATCACAGTATTTGTGCACCATATCGGAAATCTCATATGCTCGAGATGCAACTGCACTATTATGCCACAATTTTGGTTATGCTGTGTATTAAGAGTAGAAACAATGGTGTGACCTTTCAAATTTTTTCTCCATGCCATTTCTTTGCATATATAAAAATGGAAAACCATGGGCTGATATGTTTTCTGCATCCGGTTGGTAGAGAGAAGACTATCATGAAATTAAAAAGAATATCTAAAAGGACACTCTCTCCAAATGGCTCTTTACTTTCAATGCTCCATTCTCAAATCCATGTATCCATCTTCCACGTCTCTTGGACATAAACAGTGTCACTGTTTGATCAGCAGAAAATTTCTTGAAACCGCACTCAAGAATAATCTTTTCCAATTCTTCCAAGAAGAGCTGGTATTACTGTGTCTCTTATTATATCTAGTTAAATGAATGAATTCCAGGTGGCTGCTGATGATGCTCAGGATGACGTAAATCAAATGAAAAGTTATGTTGAAATCCTCTTGTGATTCATGAAAAATAGAAGAGACTCCAATTTGTGGATGTCCTTCTAACTCTTGTGTTTCAATGAAAAAAACTTTCATCTTCAATCATTTGTACATGAATCCTCTTGCTAATTACATTAATTAATTTTACCTTATCCAATAGTCCTAGTTAGCATAATTTTATTTTTTCTAGGGTGATACAAATAACCCCACAAACTTTGTATTTTTGTTGCTCAATATTTATTAAATCATACAATATGTATGTTTAGCGAGCTGGGACTCAACATTTGTTCATAGTTACTTTTATAAGTTCCCAATTTAATGAGTACCCTTTCTTTTGTTTGTAGTTTAATTCATGCATATCAAACATAATAAAAAAGTCTAATGTTTAATGGTTGAATATCTTTGACCGATTGGATTAAAAGTGACTCAATTCATTGATAATTTGTTTGAAAACATATTACCACATTCATGTATGGGGTAAAACATGTAATCCACGACCAAAGAAATTTTGAATCTGAGGGATGATATGAAAAAAGGGATAAAAGGTATTAGAGGAATCATTTCCTAAGAGTGATTTTACCACTATTTGACAAACCCGTTAGAGGGTTGAATTATGCAGGGCCACTTAAGGGCATTGACTGCATAGTCAAATAATAGCATATTTTGGATGACAGGTCTATTATATAGACTACATATGCAAGGCCACCTATGGGAAAGTGCGGCGTAGTCAGCCAACAGAACTCTCTAAAATTTTACTTTTCTACTGCTAAAATCCAGTGGATGTTTATGGAGATTCAAATTTTTCAAATCATAGAGTCTGATGTATGGAGAGAGGTAATTGAATATGGAGAGGATATTTCCAATCAATATTTTGAAAGAATTGGATGAATGTCACTCCTATGAAGGTCTGACACAAATGTAGGGAAGGAAAAAATAAACCGTAGACTTGAATACTTTCATATCATGAAAAAGAGTATGGGGAAAATATATTAAGGATGGCTATTTTTTGCGGATCCCTACATATTGTCTTTAAGACCAATAAGGAAAAAAGAGGTTTTCCTCCCAAGAATGAAATTACCACTATTTAACAAACTCGTTAGGGGGTTGAATTATGTAGGGCTAATTAAGGGAATTGGAAGCTTACTCAAATAATAACATTCTTTTGGTGACAGGTCCGTTATGTAGACTACTTATGCAAGGTCTCCTAAGGGCACGTGCTGCATAGTCAGGCGAAAGAATTCCCGGGTATCATAAATTTTGTGACCAGAAGTCAATAAAATGGTTATGGAAACTTGGAAGTATATAAGGTTAGAAGTATGACACATGAAAATGGGTATTATCCAATTTATGAAGGAGATACATAGACCAATTTTGACCATAATAATGTGTTGTCTGGGTCCTTAATTGAGATGCTGGACTTCACTACATATCTCATTAGAATGAGAATCAATCCAAATGTAGTTATTTAAATATAGTTTAACGTCATGTGGGACGAGAATGTAGTAGATCTCAGTTTAGGGTCGTAGATTTCATAACATAATGAGGGATACACCTTGTGTGTTTTCTATAAACCTGATGTGAATAAAGACCATGGTTTTCATTCCATATTCTTGTGCTCACATTGGGACTTTTCAGCCAAGGGACTGAAAGTGGAATTTGGGGTTAGGCCCAAAGACTTGGGGTTGGATCCGAGGGATGCTCAAATGTTCCTATGTATCTTATATAGATGGGAATGAAGCGATACATAGTTCTTGAAATACCCTCTGTACAGATTTGTTTTGTACAAGTGAATGGTGAAAGGGGACTTTAGTGGAGTGAAGGTTTGACCCAAAATTAAAGGATCAGGCACTTCCATGTATGCATGTAGTCTTTCGAAAATAACATGATTGGGGATCAATGTCAATAATGATTCCATCTCAGGTTAGGGTGTCAAAGAATTTTTAAGTTTATTATCGTACATTACAAAAGTGTGAATAGTTTAAGGTTATATGCATTGACCGGTGCTTCACAGTTTAGCGTCATGTAGCTAAGACATATGGCTATGTATTTTAATGTATTACAGTGATGAAAATGGGGGAATCTATAGTTTAATGTCATATAGAAATGAAAAAAGTGAACCAATGTGAAGATATTGGTTTTTTTGAGGGGCAGGGATTCACGGATCAACATTGTATGAGATGGAGGTGAACTGGTGTGAAGATGTTAGTTTTGGGCTTGAACCTCAGGAGGTTGCCTACGTACCCAGCATAGAAGGAAAGGATCAAAGTCCATATAGTTCAATTTAAGAATGAATTGATGATCGAGTTGTACATAAGGACAAAACGAAGATGGTGTTGGGACTTACGCGTGGTTAGAGGCCCAGAGAAGGTGTTATGGTTGAAGCTTACTCTAAGCTCACATGAGTCATGCTTGGTGTGAGAAACACGAGGTAGTAACAGCCCTAACGGTGCACCATTTAACATCATGTAGGACATGTTCACAATTTAACGTCATGTAGGACATATTTAGGGAGTTTTTCATAGTTTAAATGTCTTGCGGGATGAATATGTACAGTTTAACATCATGTAGGATGACAAAGAGAACACAGTTTAACGTGATGTTGGAAGAATGAGGGGCCAAGCGGTTTAATGTCCTGCAGCAAGGACAAAAAGGACCATGTAGTTTAAAGTCTAGCAGTAATGACCAAAAATAGTTTAAGGTCATATGCATGGACCAATGCTGCACAATTTAGCATCATGTAGCTAGGAAAAGTACTGTTTAACATCATGTAGGATGACAAATATATGTATTTGTGTTACACAAAATACTTCTTCGACAATCTTGCATTGGTTGGCGTTGTAACGAGTTCTCCATCCATTGATATTATAGAATAAGCTCCATTGGTGTAGAACTTATGTATTGAATAAGGTCCTTCCTACTTTGGCTCAAGCATGGGAGGATTCTTCCTAGGTATCATTAGAGTTCTAAGGACCAATACAAATTCTCCTTGAATGAATGGATGAAGATGAAATTTTTTGTTGAAGGCTAGTTCTATTTGATTCTGATATATTTCCAAGAGGTGCCGGGTGCACAATATTTTTTCATCTAATTGTTCCAATTCATCAAATCGATTCTGATATTGTTCATCTGTGTTTGACTGATCACAAATGGCTACTCTGAGTGAAGGTAATTGAACCTCAATGGGAAAAACTACTTCTGTTCCATATACCAATGAGTATGTAGTTGACCGCATAGTAGTGTGGGTGGTGGTCTGATAAGCCCATAAATCTTGAAAAAGTTTATCAGGCCATGATTTATTATCTTTATCAACCATATTTGGCAGTATGTTTGAAAGATTTTTATTGAAGGCTTGTATTTTTCTATTGGCCGCTACATGACACCGAGATGAATGGTTGGATTTGATGTTGTATTCTTGATAAAACTTCCTTACCTCGGATGAACAGAAGTTGGTTCCATTGTTCGTCAATATGGTATGAGGGACACAAAATATGGTAATGATTTTATACTTGATGAAGCTAAAAATACTTTTAGAACTAACTTCTTTTAAAGGTATTTCCTCTACCCGTTTGGAAAAGAAGTCAGTAGTAGTAAGAATATACTAAAACTGCTTGGATGTAGCTGAAGGTTAAGGTCCTACTACATCCATTCCCCATGTAGAAAATGGACATGAGTATTTAGCTATATGAAGCAACTCCGGTGGTTGATGAATTATGTTGGCACATACTTGTAAAGAATGAAACTTATTAGTGAAACCAACACAATCTTGTATCATTGAAGGCCAGAAGTGTCCATGTCTTCGAATTTGATCAGACAGTCTATGTCCAGACAGGTGGGAACCACAACCTCCTGCATGTACTTTATTCATGACATCCATTTTCTCTTCACCATCAATACATCTGATGGGAATTCCAAAAAAACCTCACTTGTAGATAATTTTTTGGTGATCTGAACTATTATAAAGACTAAAATTGACCACATGTCTCCAGACTAGTTCTTTCCTGACTCTATAATGTGGTAGTGTTCCATTTTGAAGGTATTCCCTGATAGGTGTCATCCATCCTGTAGTATGACCATATGGTTCAGAAATGAGACTGATTTCATTGATTTCCTCTTTTATGATTTGATCAAAAGGTGAAACTACATGATGGTGGTCAATACTGATGATTATTTTGTCCTGAATTGGATCTTCCAGGGTTGTGGGTACATTAGCCAGTGCATCAGCTTATGCATTTTGTGATCGTAGTATATAAGAAAATGATGATTCTGAGGTAAATTTCGCCATTAAATCTCTGATGTAATCACACAGAGGGATTAACTCTTCATTTCTGATGACATATTCCCCATTGACATTTTTGATTACCAAGTCTCAATCACCTTTACCCTTTAAGTGATTTAACTGTCTCAGAAGTGCCAACTGCAATCCTGCGATGAGAGATTGATATTTTGCATCATTGTTTGTACCAAATTCCGATAATAAAAATGAATAAGGAAACACTACCTTTTCTGGGGAAATAAGGACTATTCTTAATGCAACTTTGTTGAGTTTATGATTTTCCATTCTCTTCCCTATTAGACTTATGGAAGCACCATCAATGTAAATTTCCCATGTTTGATGATTATCATAAAGAGATAAGACTTCATCATCCAGAAGTTCAATATCTTAATATGTATCTTCTACTAAAGGGTGTTCGGAAAGGAAATCAACCAGAGTTTGGCCCTTTATTACATTTTGAGACACATACTAGATATCAAACTGCTGCAAAATAAATGCCCACCTTGCTAGACGTCCTGTAAGCATTGGACAACTAAGGATACATTTGAGTGAGTTATTGTGAGATACCAATTGGTCCTCATGATGTTACAGGTAGTGTCTCAATTTCAGAACTGCTAATATTAATTCTTGGAAGCACATTTCAATACATGAATATAGAGTTTCTTCCTCAAGCATAGTTCCGCTGAGATTGTAAAGGCTGTTTTCATTTCTGGCATCATTCTTTTGGGAAAGGAAGGCACCCAATGATCTCTCTAAAGATATCACATAGATGATAAGTGGTCTTCCTTAAATAGGTTCCATTGATACTAGTGGACTCAAGAGATATTTCTTTAGGATATCAAATGCATCTTGGCAATATTCGTTCCATTGGTAGGTGACTCCCTTCTTCATTAATTTGGTGAAGGGTAAACATTTGCCTTCCAAATTGGCTATGAAACGCCGAATATAGTACAAGTGTCCTTGAATTCCTTTTAATTCATTCAAATTTAGAGGAGGTGGCATACTAACGACTGGTTTTGTTTTCTCAGGATCAACTTCAATACCACGATGTCTTACAAAAAATCTTAGAAATTTTCCTAAGGTTACTTTGAAAGCACATTTCAATGGGTTCAACATCAAATTATATTGTCGAAGTTTGTTGAATATGATTTCCAAATCAGCCAAGTTATTAGAATGTAGTCTGAATTTAACCAACAAATCATAAACATAACATTCAACAAATTTCCCAAAAAAGGGTTTGAAGATATGGTGCATTTCATGTTGATACGCTGCACTTGCATTCTTCAGGCCAAAGGGAATTGCCCGATAGCAAAACACACCTTGAGGGGCTCTGATGGCTGTATATTCTTCATCTTCTGGAGCCATTCGGATTTGATTATACCCAGAATATCTATCCATGAAAGAAAGTACTTCATAACCAGCTGTTGCATCAATTAGGTGTAATGTGATCGGAACCGGAAAATCATCCTTGGGACGATGCTGATTAAGATCTTGGATGTCAATTCAAACTCTAATTTTTCCATTCTTCTTTTTCATAGGGACAATGTTAGCTAGCCATTTGGGATACAGAACTTCTCTGACAAAGTTATATTTGATAAGCTTATCAACTTCAGCTTCGATTTGGAGGCATAAGTTGGGTGTGTTCTTCTTGCTGCTTGCTTGAATCCATGATGTTCTTCTAGAACACACAAATGATGAGTGGAAACATCGGGATCAAGACATGGAATTTTTGTATAATTCCAAGCAAATACATATCGATTTTAAATTAAAAAAGAAGTATACATTTCATTCTCTTTAAGATTCACGACTGCACTAATTAAAGTGGGGCGTGGATCTTCTTTTGTACCCAGATTTATTTCTATGAGTTTATCCATAGTGGTAGAGATACCCTCTTCAAATACTGGAGGAGCATCTCTAATTTTTTCCTCTTCTTCATCATTATGTGTAACTTCTTCTGCTTCTACTTGCATAGTAGATGATGAATCATAATTTCCATGATCAAGAGAGAAGATAAATTTTGAACATCTTGAAGAAAAGGCTACCATTTATGACCCAATTAATGATGAAGGGTCTTCTTTGGGTAATATAGAGGAGACGATGGACTGAGAATCGACATCATTATTTTCCTCTGGTATTGCTATAACTTCTTCTGGCCTGGTTGATGAAGTGTAGAATTTCTGGATTTCAGTGGATGAAATGGATACATATCCATGAAAGCTTTCATCATTTCTTGGCCAATTAATAATTTCTACCATGCTGTCTGGCTTGGTTGTCGTAATTGACATTATGGAAGTTTCCATAAGAGTATTTGTATTTGGGTCTATCCTTTCAATTTGACTGATAGGCAACACATAATCTGTACTCACATGTATGAAAGGGTTTACTGGAATCTTTTCCAACCCATATGGAGCATTAATTTTGGTAACCTCCTTTTCCATGGATATCTCTTTTCCCTCCATGTGATAGAATTCTGCCTCAATGTATTGAGATTCACATGTTTTGAATGGGGATTTATCACCATAAAATGTCCCATTATGCCCATTGAAACAATATTTGAGACATTGAGGGTATGATGAAGGTATCACCTTTTTATTATATAGCCAAGGTCTTCCAAGAAAAATGTTGAAGGTTGTGTCATGACGAACAACCATGAAATCTGACCTGGAAACAAGGGCCCCAAACTGTGTTCTGAGTGTAATCTCGCCCATAGGTTCTTGATCATTTTTATCATATCCTTGCAAAACCAAAGTAGAAGGAGATAAATCAGATCCAGTGAGGCCTAATCGATGAAGTGTATGAATAGTGATGAGGTTCCGTCTTGAACCATTATCAATGAATGCTCGTCGAATGTCTAAGTCATTGACCTTGCTAGATAAATACAAAGGTGTAATATATCTATGCACAACATCATATTCATCTTCATCTGTAAATGATATCACTTCATGGAATTCTGCATGATCATTATCTATATGGTAGAATTCAGCCGCAATAATTTCAGTTACGAATTACTGAGGAGTTGACAGAGCCTCAATGAGTGGCTCCCGAATATCTTTTGATAGATTCACGGCATGGAAAATTGATAACTTGGCTAGTACTTGGGGAAAATGTTTCAAGACATCATACTTTTGGTCCAAAGGTCAGTGTTTCCCAACAAGAACATGTGGTTTCGCAGGTGCCTTAGAAGTTGTGATTTGGAAGTAGATGCATCTTGTATTGGGGTAGGAGTTGGAAATAATCCTGGCTTTGGCAGATTAGACCGACTAGGTCTATTTAAATAATGAGAAGAAGAAGGTGTAACCTCTAACCGATCATCCAAAATAAATGTGCCAGGACTGAATCTGACATGTGTGGAAAAACGTTCTTGTTCCTGTTGAGCCCGCTAAAGGGCTTTTCCATGAGTTTCTGTCGCATATAAAGTTCTATTAGGGTTAGGATTGGAATAGTGGCTTCTCGAATATCCACATCATCCCATATATCCTAGACCTCTAGAAATTCCTCTAATTCCTCTGTTTGTTACAGGGAACTCAGGATCATCTTGATCAAAATGGTGACTGGCATATGGATCTAATAAGTGAATCATGATAACATAACCAAAGCTAAACTCTTCATCTGATGAAGACTATGCCTGATTAACAATTTCAGGCTGTACCATTTAGTGGGGTGGTGCCCATGATTTTGAAGAAGATGATATAAAATCTACCAGAATCAAAGAAAATTTAGGCTTTGACACGAACTCATCTTTTTTCTGACAGCTCTTATTTCCTCAAATTACAATGCTTCTTTGGATATTTTCCTTCTGATGACAGCGGTTTTACTATGGAATTCAGAGTATAAGACACAGTTGGTTGATTCAATTGTTTTTGTAAAATGGAATGAGTTCGGTTGACCGTTTTCCTGACTATCCAATCATCATATTTATGTGCATTTTTTACTTTTGACTTCATGCCACTCACCTTCTTCCGTTGGATCAGTAGCAGTAACCCCTGGTACCTGGCCTGAAGAACCATTCAGTTTTACCTGTCTAGAGTCCACCGTCTTTTTTAGGAAGACTTTGAAGACAAAACAATCATTAATGGGATGCCCAACATTTGATAAAATGGGAAATAGTTGGGGAGGCGATCATTTTCATTCTTGTTCAACCTATTGGGCCTTGGAAACTGAACTAGGTTGTTTTCCATAGCCGAGATGAAGTAACCAAGAACCTGTTCATTCAGGGACGAATAAACATTGTTCTTAAAATCGTCGAACTGTTTCTGCCTTTGATGTCTTTGATCATATTGACGATGTAGACATTGTTTTTGATGCCTACGAGGTGGATCCCTTCGATATGATGAAGGTTTTGAAGTGGAAGGAGGTACAGGTGCTTGTTTAAGTGTAACTGTAGCAGTATTTACTTTCCACATTCTTCTTCCTAGAACTGATGGAAGTCCACGAGTTTTAGCCATATTATTCATAAGAGAGTCTTCAATATGCTGAGAAATTAAATTAAGGTCTTGAAACCCTCCTCTGTTTTTAACAGGGATCAACGGTGTGCGTAATTCATCAGGCAAATTTTCCACACATATTGGCAACAATTTTTTTGAGGGAGTGCTAAGCTTAAGGAATATGTTAATCCCTCCAAGCAAGCAATGAAATATGAAACTATATTATTTTCCCTTTGCTAACAATTGGTAAGATCAAAAACTATCATCTTTGGAAATGTTGATCTGAATTGAAGAAGGAATCATTGAAGGAGATCTTCACACCTGGTAATTGACCGAGATTGCAAGCTTGTATAGTAGACAAAAGAAGGCCCTTGTAATGACTATACATAACACCTGAGCATAAATGCTTCTTGTTGTTGAGGAGTTCCCATCACAGGATCACAACGAGAAAAAAAATGGGTTATGTGTTGTTATAGATCTCCTGAACCATTAAAAATTTGGAATGTGGTACTCACAAAATTTGATGGGGGAGGAATTTCATCCACCTATTCAGGGTAAGCTCTATTTTCTGGTTGAATTTGTGTAAGCTTTCCTTCCATAGCTTCCAACCGAGCTGTTAATGACTAAATGGTAGTCATTAATTTTTGAGAAACTTCTGGTTGAGCATGGACTTGAGAAGGTGCAATAACTAGAGTTTGGACGGGTGTGGCAACCATGACTACCACTATTGGTAGTATTTCTGATTTTTGTTGCGTATAAACCATAGGATTGGTCCTGTGAGGGTGTACTGGTAAAGGGTATATTCTTGATCTATCCCAGTAGTTTCAACACATTTCCTTGACTGACTATCTTTAGTACATTTAGGAGGAAGAATACCTAGACATAGTTTTGCATTCAACTTCCTTAACTCCTTCATTTATTCATCTTATTGTGAGAACCATTGTATAATGAGAGTGATTGGGCTTCTCTAGAGGAAGGGTGGAATGTAACCAGTCTTTTACCCCTTTCTTTGACATGTGCCTTTATGGAGTATCGAAGGAATTCCCCAAGGAAATGTCTTGCCCCTGGGCATCCCTCTGGCTTCTGGTACGGACACCTTCTTCATTTATTTCTGTGTGTACAACCTCTTGAATATGAACTTCTTCATCTGATTCCTCTGATTGAACCTCATGTTCTAGGGGATTAGTGACAATGACATTGATGACATTTATCGATGCATAACGCATTGCATCCCTTCTGTCAACACTTCCATGATACTGACTTCTTCCATATTCTTTATAAGATAATTAATTTTGTTGAGTTTAACCCTTGGGAACTTCACGATGAACCGTAATTTGAGGGAATCTCCTGAAAACTCAGCTCTAAATTCCTCTTTTGGCTTCTTCCCTAATAGATAGAATAATAAATTTCACTGAGAAAGAGATGGAGATCTTGAAAAAGTCCCCAGTCCGATGGACTGGGGTTGTTCTTGTTGTTCCTACTCAACTCCTTGAATCCTATCTGTGGATCCCAAGGGGTGGATTAAAAGAGTCCCCAATTTGGAAATCTGAGGTGGCACTTGAGCTGCTACATCTGAGACTTTCTTAAAAGCTATTCTGATTTTGCAGACTTTAGTCTGGAAATTGGCTTGATGCATCAAACTCCATCCACTAAAATCAACTAGCTCAGATGACCGTTGGATTATTTCTGACACTTCCATCACCTGATGATGTGCTTTCTCTAAACGAGAAGCCTTTTCGATATTTTCATTTTCCTGATGCAAGTGTAATTTGAAAACTTATTCTTTATATTCCAGATTTTGGGAAGAACTAGTTGAGTCATGTTCGTGAGCAAGCCTTTAATTACACAGAAAACCAATTTTCTTTGGCCGGCCATGGGCAATAACATTTCATGAGACCACTTTTGGCGGGATTTTTTGACTAGAGAGTACAGTGAAATGCAGTTCTCCATGAACACCCCATCCCCTGATATGAATACCAGAGGGGGCATTGGTAATTAACTGGCGCAACCTTTTTAACGTGCCAAGGTATTAATGATGAAGGACTCTCTACTTCTTTTCAATCATTGGATGTTATGAAACTGAGAGAGATTCCAAGTCAATTTGGCATTGCATCCCTTCTATTATCTTAACATGATTTTGATATTCATCATAAGATATTATTTACTCTTTTAAGTGACAAAGAGTTTTCCACATGTTGATACGAATATCATGAATACAATCGTTCATCAACATTTTTGGAATATCATAATTAGAGTCAACCAAAGGACAAAACATGACTGGTATTTCACCTTTCACCAATTTATTTCTCATATTCAGTAATTCCTATTTGTCATTAGATGAAGATTATTCTACCTGATTAGACCAAAGATGGTGTTTCTTTGTTGCTTTATCAGATTAAACAAGAATGGTAGAGAATTCAGTTATCCAATTAGAAGATGAATGACCCAGGGGTGGTTTGGAGAATGACCTATGCCCTGGGAAATCTTCTGATGGAGAAAGTTTTTCTCCTACTAGCGGTAAATAATCAGACATGACTGGCTTCAAATTTTCAAGTGTCTCAACATAAGAGGGCTTTCTTATTTTTTAAATTTCCATTGAATAATTTGCCAGGCAATGTGAATTACTACAGTGGAGAGGACTTTCGCAGCTAAATTCATCATCATGTTGAGGACAACCATGGTGGGTTACATCAAAAGATGAAACCTCTTGCTCCTTGATCTTCTGGCTACACATAGGGTTATTGTGGCCCTCATATGAAGATGATACTTCGAGATCGACTGAACTGTTATGAAGCAAGCTATCATGAGGAAATTTCTAATGAAGACCTTCTGAATTGTTGTTGTTACTTACAGAATCTAGAAATGAGAGAGTAGAATCTTGAGTTGCAACAGAAAATTGTTTGAGTGCATTAAGAACTCCAGCATCGAGATAGGCCTTAATGAAGATTGGATCCTGATTTCATGACTATGTTGGATGAGTGTTTTTCCTGGATTCATTATTACTCACTTTGGAATCCACTTTTTGAAGAAAGTGGTTATTATGGGCAGGTCTATGTGATTGCTTAGGAGAAATGGTCTGGTTAGGCTGATTATCTCCATTCAAATCCGGTGTTTGTGCCTGAATTGATTGTACATATGATATGGGGGAATATGCCCCATGACCCTCCAGGACTGGAACAGAATATTCTCCAGGGTGACATGTTGATGAGTCACTCCCCTAATTGGGATATATTTATGATTACTTCCCTCTGATGCTGCTAAAGTTGTTATAATATTCTGACAGGAATCCAGAATATGGGAAGAGATTTTATTCTTCTCTTTCACCATTTTCAGAATGTTCTTGGTGACTTCAGCTTCCGGAATGGGAATATACGTCCATTCCTTGTCCGGAGTAGGTGTATGTGCCTTAATCGATCCTCCTTTTCCTATCAACGAATTCTAACAGTACTTCTGCATAGGGGCAGAGAGTTGAGTCTGCTCCAAATTTTTCATCGAAGCATTTTGACTGACTTCTCTGGGTGCTACCAAATGAGACTGTTGGAATTCTTGATGAACATTAGCAGGTGTATATACCTGGTTTGTATTATTCTTCATGTATGGTTGATGAATTTCCTTAAATACTGGTAGACGAGACTGCTGACAGAATTGGTGATTGTAAATAGGTGTATGTTCCTGCTTATCAGTTGCCACCATATTAGATTAGTGAGCTTCTTTGTATGCAGTCAGACGAGCCTGCTGACTGAATAATGAATTATAAACATGTGTATATTCCTTCATATAGTACTCCTCCAGAATTTCCTGGCAGGATTGGCGTGTTACTGCCAGATGAGTTTGTTGGGCAGTAAAATCAGGACGGATGGGTGTATATGCCCGCTCGTTGCTTGACATCAAGTTAGGTTGATGGACTTCTTCAGAGGGGTAAGAGGTAAAAACCTTCTCCCTATTGACCGGTTGTCGCCTCTGGTGGTTCGTCTTTCTTTCTGGGGTTCGAGGAACCTGATCTGAATTCCTAGAGGTGACACCCTCATCATGTTTAGGGCGCACTACCACACGAGTCTAGTGGCGGTTGTTGGTGGGAGTCCTCAGGAAGGACTCCTAACTTCTTGAATTGTGGCCTTGAATGCCCTCCACATTCACCTCCCCATAATATGGGAGGGACTGGTTGTCAGGTTCTGGGGATTACGACCCGAAACAATTGGAAATGATGGTTGGAACCACCTGGTTCTTGACCACTAGTCGTCGCTATCCATACAACCAGGGTAAATTGTTCACTTAGAGGGCTTGTTGAGCGGCCTCCAGAGTCTGGATGGGACTACGTTGACGGTATTACCTCACTAATGCATTTGAGACCCAGTGTTTTAGAAGCTGATTTGGTGATGTCATCCCCAGAGCGGATGAGGATCTAGTAGGAGTAGCGGTCGAGGAATTCACATGTGTTAATTTTAAAGAAGCCATTTTTTATTGTAAAGAGATATTTAAAAAGTGTGAATGATTGATATAGTAGACATAATCAATATAGGTTTGTCCAGAATGCATCTTTTGGATGAACAGATATGTGTGTGATTTATTTGTTAGCCCTCATTAATATGGACCTAACAAATAAGTAAAACATCATTTAACTTGGTTAAGGATTCACGCCAGGATAACCATTTTTGTTTCTTCTAGAAATGGGGATGCCCTTGTCTTTTAAGGTTCAAACATTCCAACCGGTTTCTAATGGGTTTATTCATAGAACTAGATACATCCAATAATTCTGTATCCATTTGGACCTACATTCCAAAGGTAGGTTCTCATTATTGTGGACCGATGAGGCTTAAGAATTTTTATTGGTCGAGAGGATGGGAGGTCAGTCTCATCACACCTTTTGAGGGGAACTGTTACCTACTCCGGGACTCTCTTATAGATTTATGTCATGTTCACAAATCCTTATTAATTCACCATGTATGAAATGGAGTTTTCCTTTAGATTTTCCATCAATGATTGATATGTATGAGATTTAGGGAATCTTTTCTATGTATTTGAGGTTCTTCATCGCTGAAGAATCATCCAAATGTATTGGAGATTCATAGTCAATGGTATCCTTTAATACATTATATAGAAATATCTTTGTCATTATGATAACCATACTTGTTTTAAAGCCACATAGTGGGACACTTGAAGTTTATTGTCATTCTGAAGGACATGTATTATTTCATAATTGGGATCGTATCCACAGATGGGCTACCTACATATCCTTGTTAAAGAGGACTCATAACCCACGTAGTTCGGGAATTATGATATAGTTTAACGTCCTATGGGACAGATGAGAATTAATGGGTGATAGGCTTGAACCTTAGAAAGGCTTCCTACGTACTCGACTTTTAAGTCATAGATCAAAGTCCACGTAGTTTTATTAAGAAGAGTGGGGCTTACATATGATTAACGGCCCCAAGAGATATGTCATGGTTACTTTTACATTCTAAACTCACGTGAGTCATGCTCTGTGGGAGAAGTAAGAGTTATCAGTAAACCTGAGAATTTGTTCCATGAAAGATGCAGTCACAAGGAATGATATGGGGATTATGCATGTGTGACTACCCAAGTAGGTGATGACTAAGATTTACTTCTAAAAATAATCATAGGAACAAGGTCCATAAAGATATTCGTGCTTTATGGAGATTTTGATACCCTAACTTGGGGCTTACTCTTGAGGAGGATGCCAATATTATGGGGGAATTAGGTCTTACATTTAATGAGGATTCCCATTTATAGGGTCCATAAAGGTATTTGTATTTTATGGAGTTTTAGATTCTTAATTTGGGGATTACTCATAAGGAGGATGCCTAGATTAAGGGGGGATTTATCTTATGATTGGGGATTACTTATAAGGAGGATGCCCAAATTAAAGGGGGCTTAGAACCTGTGACTTATTCCTAAAGAGGATTCTCAAATTAAAGAACTTGGGGCTTACTCCTAAGGAGGATTCCCTATTTAGGGAACATGGGGCTTACTCCTAAGGAGGATTCCCAATTTAGGTAACTTGGAGCTTACTCCTAAGGAGATTCCTAGATTAAAGGGGACTTTGGGATTACTCCTAAGGAGGATTCCAAAATTAAAGATTTTCTCATCTTAGGGTATGAGTTTGAATGAAGGGAACCTCTAAATATAGTGATATAAAGTTATATAAATCACAAGGTTTTGGGAGATATTCCACAGAATTACTTTCAGATAAGGAATCCAAAAAAGGAACCATACCATAAATGGCTTTGAAGAGGGTTTTTAAGGATAAATATTGAAGAGGAGAGGTGAATTTGAGGAAAAGAAGTAAATTGGAAGGAGGCATGAAAGTCCCGGTCTGGCACGCAAGTCCTAGTCATGCAAGTATACTTTCACGACATGAGTCAAACTGGGAGATGAAGAATCCATGAAGTGATACTTGGGTGACATTGAATTGGAGCCCTTAGTATCATCCCTAGAGGAATTCAGATATGTGGCGCGCAAGTTTCCCTGAGTGGGAAAGGCGGGGCACAAGTCTCTTAACTTCCTTTAAGGGCTGGGAACTTAGGCGTGCAAGTATTGATGAGTGACAATACTTAGGCCTCATTCTTCTTCATGAGAGCTTCCATTCTAGGTAAAGAATTACCTTAGAAGTGTTCATAATACATCATATAGAGACTTGGGTGACAAGAGCATGAATCCAAGTTTTGGATTATTCGTCCATGAAATGGGGGGGCCCATAAGGGGTATTTAGAGGCCACCTGAGGTTTGGGAGAAATTTCACTTTGGGCATGTATGTGACCTGCGCACCCAAGGTTAGCGCCCAGGTATACTTGTGTGCCTTAATGACTTTGTTAAATTCTTGATGTTATTCCCTCTTTTTTTCTTGATGTACATTTCGTAGTTTATGTTTGGACTCTGTGATGGAACAGAGCGTCAATAATCACATATTTTAAAAGAAAACGTAGGGAAATAAAATTCATCTATATTAGAGAAATAGGAATGATATACATATATTAAAACTCACTCAAAATGATATATTCAAATTCAAAGGATATCTAGTGATCATCTCAATAAGAATGTACCACATCAAAATTAAATAATATTTGAAACATCTATGCAACCAATAAACCTTGAATGACACACTAGACATCCATAAAAATATCTTTTCAGAGGACACCACATATTCATTATACATCCACTCCTAGGGTACGATCAATAGGGAACTCCATATTAGAATTTATCATTATGTGACTATCCAACATGAATTCCTTGCAAACACCAAAAGATGATCAACATTCTATAAAAATCCAATTATCTAGGATCCCCATAACATTTAAAATAACATCCATTTTCACTAAAAAATATTGATACCATTATTTCAAATCATCCACTCCACATGCAAGTATTCCTAAAATTCGTTCACATTCATTAAGAATAAAAAATGGAACTATCTTAGTTTTTTCCAAAATAAAACCATAATATGAAATAATGTTATAAAAATTCAATGAATTACAATACACTATTTATTGATAATAATTTTTCCCTAATCTGAATAATAGAATGATGAAACCCATGCATAACATAACACTTCATTCCGTAATTTCTAAACATTTCCTTTATACGTAAATCATCTACCATATATACATACTCCTAGGAGACATCCTTTTGTGCTCCTAGAATTCAAAAAAACACCCTGACAATTACATTAATAGGAAATCATCTCTAAAACATTCGTATCTCATAAATTAAAATAGATCATTGTCCATGTCATGTCTCAATCTTTCCCAATGCAATTCCACCATCTAGGGATATATTGTGGTATTACCCACCACTCTATGATAGGGTCATACCATTTTACATTGAGGCAGAATAAAATATCATGGATCCCCACTATTGTCTAACCTTGTTTCTCATTCAAAAATGGTATCCTTCATAGATAAAAAATCTTTTATATAACATTATGTTCAATATATAAAACATAAACATCTTTAAATAATAAAATCATCTTAAATAATATAACATGACCTCTACCATCTAGTCCAATAATAATAGTCATCTACCAATCCTAATATTGTGGGCCAAGCACATCTGGGAAATTTAACATACAAATAATATCATCTCATGGGTCTATTGACATATAACCATCCCAATCAAAAAATGAACACATTATAGGTACACACCACATATTCTATACATAAATGTGTATCAAAAATAAATACCAACCCACTATAGGGAATCATCAGGCATGATCAGGAATATATAATCAAACAGGGTAAAATTAAAATGGAAACTATTTTTTCAATTAATTTTAATTATTACTCTAGATTTATAGTATTTTGGAAGCGAACAAAAAGAATTTTTCAAAAATTTAACTAACAACATAAAATATTTCATTGTTTAAATATCTCATTGTCTCTTTTAAATTTTTTATAAATTCATATTCACCCTATTTTTAGAATCATTTAATACTCTCAAGAAGTTATGAACATGTAAAAATACACCTTCAGGAGTTTTTTGATGTATGAACTCACTCACTATTTCAATCCCAGTACAATTATAAAATAAAAATATACCAATATCAATATAGTAAATTATAACATTATAAGTTACTCTATCATAATAGTACATTGTAAGTGAAATAATTATAACCTTATGGTTTGTTGGACTTCCACTATACTAATGTTTATAGTGAAAAGGCCAAGGTATTTCCCTTGATATAATTCTTACAAATGATAACAACCTAACATTAAATAGAAATATAGCAAAAAAATTGTTGTGATATAAATTTATAAATACATAGAATAATTATTAAAGTTCCAAGATAGTGTACCATGTGAGCTTAGGATAACCTCACTGTAAGAAAGATTCTATAAACTGGTATAAGGGTTCAAAAATTATGAAATGGTAATATATATTTTGTATAATCAAATATTATGTTATTAATTTAAATAAACTATCAAATTATATTAAATTAATTATTTAAACCATAGATAAGTGGTAACAATAAATAAAAAATAAACAAAAACATGATATAATATATGAATACTCATTCCCAACATACAATCCTTCTATATGGGATCAACCATGGGGTTTTATGTGTAATTAATATGAAAAAATTAAATTTCAAATGGAGATATAATGTTATGAAACTGCATCCCTTAAAATTTTAATATGTTATAACACTTCAAGTTACACCATGATGACCTCCATGTCTTATATTGGTTTTAATCTATAGTAAAATAAATATAAAAACATTAAGGATCCAATATATAACAACAAATATTTCATTACAACATAGCTCATTATTGGTTACATAAATATACAATTAATACATCCCAATAAGACTGTGAAAAATAATGTATTGGCGTCATTAGGTACATAACATAACAAATTTCAAAAAATAATAATTATATAAACTAATAGTCTAACATTTTATATTATATTATCTTAATTCAACTATAATTAAATGGGATAACCTACTGATGTACATAATAAATGGGCATTGTGAGAAAATTTTCTCTAAATTTATTGATTTTTTATAATATATAGCATCATTAAAAGTTTCAAGAATATTTAACATGATAAAATGAAATGGGTGGATTGATTAAATTTTCTCTAAATTACTTGAGTTTATAAAATAGATACTTCCATCGGGAAAATGGCTTCCAGATTTCAATTTTATGGAAAATAAAATATTATTCCAATTGGGAAAGGAGTATAAAAACATACATTCTTATCATTATTATTGTGTTCGTTATAGGAAGGAATATGAATACTTATCGAAATATCCTCAGTGTGGGATATCATGCTTTACTAAGGATGATAATTCAATACTAATTCATTCTCATGAATTGAAAAATAACCTACTAATAAATCAATATAGTGCCTTAAAATAATTCCATCCTATAATTCCAATAATTGTACTCTAACTCATTCTATTGTTCTGAAATAAAACCTCCTCCAAAATAAATTTGGTAACTTCAAGTAATTTTTAATTTGAGGCTTTTATTTTCAAATTTAATTGGTTCAAAATGGTTATGATGTAATATTGATGCGAACATCTTTTATGGTAATGTATGTCACTCTACTAATTAAACATAGTGGACAATATTTTATAAATAATTTCATACTTTTTAAAGTGATGTTTTATATCATGTAATGGGACTTTTCATATATGGAATGAATCAATATCAGAGCCTGAGTAGAAAATATAGACCATGGAATGTTTTTTTGGGGGTTTATAATTCTTCTCCAGAGATATGTATGAAAAAAATGTAATTATGATATAGATGATTTATTGACCAAAACATATGGGAAATGATATTTATGTGTATCTTTAACCACTTATTGATGATCTGAAACATTTATGATTGATCGGTGTTACATTTTTTTTATGAAAATAAGAATGAGTATTTTAATTTTCATGTTTTGATAGTTTTCATAATAAATTACATTTTTGTATATGAATACTTATTTAGATATTGTGTTAAGGTAAAAAATTATGTAAAATTTCATAATAAAAGACTTTATACAATTATTTGAAGAATAGAAGAATGAAATTATAGATGGGGAATCACATATTTTTGTGAGTTTTTCATTCTTATCCTTTATTGGAAAAATAATTGGGTAGTTTAAAAGAATATAATCTTCCCCCATAACCATTTTCCATTGGAGTATATTATGACATGGTGAATAATACTGAAATCTCATTTGGAAAGAAGGATGTTTTGGTCATCATTAAATTATATGGATGAAATAGCCTATATTTTTTGAAGTACCTTAATAGAGATTTTAAGAGGTAAAAAATTGATATTATGTATGTTGAGTATAAAATAAGTGAAAGATTGATTGGAATTTTTTTGTAACATAAAGGAAAGAAAAAAATATGGATTTAATTTGATATTGGACTTGATATCAATTTGAATAAATTTGGATTTATCTCACACTATGTGAGGAAAAATAACATATTTACCTTCATCATATTACACATTAATAATGAGTGAGAAGACGATTTTTTTTCATTTTCATAATGGTATTAGTGTAACTTTTGTATATTCTTCAAATGTTAAGAATTTTGTGTCATTAAAGGATTATTAATTATTTGGTATAATATATCATGACTGTCATGTATTGAAGAAATAGATTCTACCAGCCACACAACATGGTATATTGATGAAGCTTATTAGAAATATTATCACCATGTTATATAGTTTTTTAAAATCCATTTGTAGAAATTTCATTGATCTAAATTTTGTAAGAATATTTGGAGAAGGAAGATTTTCATAATTTTTTACAACTAGAAATATATTTCTCACCAATGTTTTTTGATATAATGGTCCATATAGAGATTCATCTGGCTCATGAGATAAGAATATGAGGGATTTTTAGTTTACATTAGATGTTTATTATTGAAAGATATATGAAAATTTTGAATGGTTATATTTAAAATACGCATCAAATGAATGCATCTATTTTTCATGAATACATAATTATAGGGGTTATTTAGTTATATAATAAATATTTGTATGATGTTGAGCATGTTGGTCACCCTATATCTCAAAACATGACTATTTATAGTATAGTTATAGGAATTATAGTATTAATTGTAAAGTTCATTTCATGTGTTGTTTTGAAGTAGGAGACAATTTAAAAAACACATATGGGGATCAACTATATAAATCATAAAATATGTTTGAATTCAAGGTATGACATCTTAAAAGAAAAACAAATTGGATAATGAATGAGAAAAAATACTTCTATTTTATACTTTTAGGAGAATGTAAATGAAGATATACGAGCACTATAAATATTTAAATTTTTTGAAGGGGGACCATATCATAACTTAATCATGATATCTAGTTTCGATATTAATGAATACAAATTTTATATAAATAATAAAGATGATAAGAGTACCATTCAAAATAGTTGGGCAATGGTCATTGTAGAAGTAGTGATTTTTTCGAGTGAAAAAAGAAAATTTGATCATAAACTAAATATTTGTGAGTTCATGATGATATTTGGGACATTTATTATACAAAATGTTTAAGTCGCAATGTTTCTATGTAAATGATTTTATATTAATTGTTTAATTAAATAGGGAAATTAAGGATTTACACCAGACCAGTTGAAAATATTTAATAGAAAAGTGGAAAAATTTATCTTGGTGAAAATGGAATGTCAATATTTTATGCCATAAATCTATTGAATTATTAGTGCTTAATAATTTTGGAATGGAAAATAATTGATTTTGGAGATGCATATGATAGTTATATTATTGATTTATATCAGTCTTATTCATCTATTATGAAATTTATTGATGATATAAATTACTATAATATATATGTCATGTATGAAATATGGAATGATAATGATGAATAAATATTGGAAACACTAAATTACTCTATTAATTATTCTGGTCAATATTTATATTTTATATCATTTTTGTAATTTGTATTTGTAAAAACAATTTTTTATTAATTATTATATATTTTTTATTAATTATTCTATATATTTTATTTTTTATCAATTTTTTATGTTAAATTTTATATTCAAAAGTTGTGGTTAAGTATTTCATGATTAAAAAAATGTTTATACATCATTATGTTTTCATTAAATTTAATCATATAAGAAAACATTTATGTAAATATAATATTTAAATATATAAATATTTCTATAATTATATAATTACATGTTATATATAATAGTTTAGCTTGACTATTTTTTTATGAATCATGACATCGTTGTTTTTTTTTTAAATATACAAATGTGTGAAATAATGTTTTTACTTAAATATTTATGTTATCAATTTTTTTAAATATACACTTTTCTAATAATATATTGTTAAACAGAACATAATTAAAATTTCCTATTTCACTAATAGACACAGAGGAAGAAGAACATTTAATGAGGTATGTGTTTTTTTCTAATAATTAAATACCTAGTAATATATTTATTTCATGAATTTGAACATATAATTTACAAATAATAACTGTAAGACTACTAAAGCCGATCATTCTGTAGAGTCTTGTATTTATTCTACCAAGAAGTCAATATATATAGTGAGAAAACATCTGATTATATGATCACTATAACTATCACTTTCTCATGGAAACCATATAATATGTATTATTATTGATGAAAATAATAACCCAACTGGTCCAACTGCAACATAGTTTAGTTGATAGATTTCTATGTAGTGTCATTATAGGATTAACATTTTCTATCATGATTAGAATCCAGTTGATAAGATGTAAAAATTCTAGTTGTGGGAGTATGTAATGATAAATACCTCTATTTAAAATATTTTTATCTCATTTTTCAAATATTATATATTTTTCTGGTCTAATATTTAATATATTTAATTATAGATGGCATTCATTGTTTTATGAAAAGATAGAAATTATGAAAATACCTCTATTATTTGTGGTGGTTTGATGGAGATTCTTGAAAAAAAAATTGACTAAAAATAATGTTTTTTGTAGGTTATAAAATGAGAAATCAAGTCTCTAGTATAATTCCTTTGAAGAAAATCAATGGAACAAATTTATCAACAACCAACATACAGAAGCATTTACTGTAAGATAATAATTTTATAATGTAAAATTTATTATATATTACATTATTATTTATTAGTTAATTTTTTGTATAATTGTCTGCAAGGAAATCTCATCAAGAGATCCAGTTGCAGAACGTATACCCTCATGCTCTATCACATGGTGGGTATCATTTATTTGTGTTGAAAATGATTTCAAAACTGTTTCATGCATTACGAGATCAATATAGTTGTTGTTTAGAGGAGGTATACTTCTGTCCTCCACCCACATGATATTGAAAATTTAAAATTGTCAAAGGAATGAAAATTAAATAGAATCTTATAATGAAATCTAAGTATTTAGGTGAGAGAAATTTAAGATATTACTTTTAAATTTCCATGGATGATAGTATTTTTCAAATTAATAAACTATTTTGTTACTTTAATTTCTATTTTTAGGATGATATTTAGTATAAATTTAGGCATGGAACTTTTATACCTATAGGTAGGATTGACATCCTAGAAACCACTTTAGGAAATCTAGAACCACCTTGGCCTATAAGAGGATATGAGTAAGCCATGTGATATCAATTTCAGTCAATTTTTCAACATATGTTTGAATAATTGATGGGACAGTCATAGACCACAGAGCATGGCCAGTCTACCCATCCTTCCTAGTTGGCTTAACCATCCTAGTTGGTCGAGCCTACGATGCATTTCTAGCTAGCCCATTTTTCTAACTTACCCAACCTTCCTACATAGATCCTCCAAATCATTTGGACCTGCTCATATACATTGAGTTGTATACTGGAGGCACTTATGTATATATTGTAGAATTCATAGTAATACATATTTTTGGGGATTATATACATCACCAGCCTATTCAATTGGTTCAGTTAATATTGTAAATTAATGATATAATTGATCAAGATTATCTATTTCCACTTCATACCAAAGAAGTTAGTAGATTTGGAGATTGTGTGGATTAGTTTTTAATTTTTCAGAAACGTATTCTGAGTGATATTACATTTGTGGTATGTGTTGTTATTATAAACATTATTTATAAATGATTAAAAATAGATTATACTTTTTTCGGACTTTTAATTTATGCAGACCTAAAAAAATCAATTTATATGGTTTAGAAGAAAAAAAATAATAGTCTTGGAATCAACAACTTAAAATTCCTCTAATGTCTATGATTTTCTACAAAGATTAACTCTTATATCTTCTTAATCGTATAATATTTTTGAGTTTTAGATGACATATAATATATATAAGATAGTATCCATGTATAATATTCAAAAAATAAATCACATATCTTAGAATTTTTTATGAGTTCAGTGTGCCTATGTTTCTATTGTTTTCCATTTATGTAAATTTATTTTTCAAATTTCATTTGGTTTTTTAAATAAATATGATTTCAAGTGACTTACTATATTACATATTTAGTTTGGTATCTACAAATTAATATTATTAAAAATTATACCATTGGTGATTTTGTTTGTATAGTTTCATAATTCATTTCAAGGGCTATGAAATATGTTACTACTATATAAATAGTTTAATATATATGCGACAGATTCTAAAATAGAATGATTGGGTCTTGGGTTTTTTCCTTTTTTGATTGGTAAAAACACTATTTTAATTATGAACTAATATTAAGTGTAATTTCATTAATTGTAAACTTTTTATATTATAGCAGTCATTGTATTTAGTAATATTTTTCACAAATGAATTTATATTATAATGATTTTTCTCTATACTAGGCCTTATTTGAAAAAAAATTAGAAATTTTTTTGACAAGTTCATTTTATTATTTTTTACCTGTTATTTTTTATTAATTTAAAATGTTTCTATATTTTTTTCTAGGTTATATATATGGAAATGCAGGTTCTGGAAAAATCTTATCCAAGAGTAGTTATTGATAATGTATCCAAATTCAATCGATTACATAAAAGTGATGGATTTTTTTTATATAAGGGAATATTTTGTTATATGCAATATACTGATGTTGGTTTTTTATTTTATATTTAATATTTTTTTACACCATTGTCATCATAAAAATAGAATCATGAAATATGGTTATTATATATTATGATTCGTGTATAAGATCATCGAAACCGAGGTAACATTTTAATTTGAAAAGGTTAGTAATATTAATTATTATGTGTTTTATATGAAAATATTCTGTTATTTTAATATCATAACATTGATTCTTATTGTATAATTTCATTGATACTGAGTATTATATGAACATAAAACATACCCATCTTTATAGTTTTCTTGAAAACAATTTCTAAATCATTATTGTTATTGAAATTATCAGGTATGTATCTTTTAATTAATGCTAAAAAATGAGTATTTAGATAATAATTTTCTTATATAAATTTGGATATTTTATATATTCTTGTAGGATTATCTACTGTATAAAGGGATATTGATTTATAATAAATTATCTACTGTACACATGGTTTTAAATATTCAGATATATATCATTAATTTAATTTTTTAAAACTGTAAAATCATAATTTTTTTATTAATGTTTATATATTATTTTTATTTTTATCGGTTTTAGACATTTTAGGTATATCTCATTTACACATGGTGGTATTATTAAAAAAATTAATAAATTATAATTGTAGAAGTTAAATAATAAAAACTGACCTTTTGACTCAAATAACACATGATTTTGAACTTGAAATATTATATTTTTCCATTATCATGATATCTAAAATATGTATGTTTATTCCCAAGTTAAAATATCCAACATATTATCCAACAGTATATGAAAACCATTTGTTGACATACCTATGTAAGTCATCAACATCAAAACAAAAAATATCATATTGATAAATTAAAATGTTGATTTTTATCTAACATGTGGTGTTCAAAACACAAACATGGTGATTTTGGTCAGGTCATTCTTCAACCCACTTATGTAATCATTTTTGAATATCAAATTAATAAAAAACATTCATAGGACATTCCTAAAATTTTAATCATCATTTTTTTAAAATTCTAGTTGACACATTAGTTTAATGAAACCATATATCATATTAGAGACCATATATATAATATAACCAAAAAAATCCACACACGCACACATACATAAGAGGTAAAATAATTTAAAAGGATCACATTTCAAAATTATTGTTTATTCATTAATGTCAACAAGATTCATACATATTTATATACCCCAACATTATAACCATATAATCATTGCGCTACAATATATCAATAGTTTATAGTGTTCATCACACACAAATTTTTTTATGAATCACACCGTTAGTGACATATTATTCCCTTATAATGAGTTTTAGGGGTAAAAAAGTTATTTCAACACTAGTGTTAAATTATTCCTTATTATATATAGCCTAACTATTTATGTTTATTTTTCTATGGCACTATAGCTATTCACATATTCTATTTTTATGAAATTCAGAATATACACACTATAATATTTCTTCATTGTAGTAAAATAATTTATCAATACTTATTCCTCCCATTCATTCATATGAAAACTGAAATGAATAATGAATCTTCATTTAATTCTTGATGAATCGAGCTACAACTATTTCAATTATTTATTTATTTTTTTATTTTTACTTCTTATATTTGAATTATAGTTTTATTTTTCATATTATTGATGATTTTCTTAGATTCGACATTGTTCATGAGGTTATTATATATGATGGTGTGAGATAGGATATCATGCTGATGATTTATGTAGGATATTTTATATACTGATGTATTGTTGTTGGTGCTTTAGTTATATTCTTTAGGCTATCTATCATACATAAATTATGTTTATAGATTTTCATATTCTATGAAATTTCTTCATATAATTATAATTTTCTAAATAATAAAATTTAAATATAGATTTATATGAATACTTAAACAAAAAATAACTAAATTCCAAGTTTTGACATATAATTCCATAAAAATAGATGTCAGTGACCACCAAATCCCAATCTTTTGAATTTTTTTACATGTAAACCGATGCTAAAGACCGCTAATTCCCATGTTTTGACATTTTTTTTACGTGAAACCCCACACCAAACCCTGCACTTCGACATTTATTTTCATATAACATTTCCCCAAAGGCCATGTTTGGACAATAATTTTTAGTTAAACAGATCAAAACTCTATGAATGTCGGATTTTAGACATTATTTTTTACATAAACTAGAACCAAAAATATAATCTATGGGATTTCAGCATCGGTTTTCTTTAAAAACCAACTCTCAAAATCATTTTATTCCTCAAATATTTTAATCGAATGCTGAAAAATTTCATTAAATAGACTTTTAATTAATTTTTTTAATTTAGGTTTATGGAAAACAATTTTTAATATTGTACTTTCAAAGTAAAATTATAAAATTAATTAATGAATGATTCCAAAATTTAAAAAAATATGACACTGAAATTACTTTTTCCACTACTAGTTTGTAATGATCATTCATTATCTAAAGGACATTCTTTGATACGTTGAGATTTTTTATAATCCTTCTTTTATCCGTGTGATACGAAAATATAAAATGTTTATGAAAACTAATTTTTTATCACAGTTTATGATATTATGAATGTATTATGTTCTTTTGAAACACAATTTTTTGATTTTTATTATTTGATTCATGGGAATGGAATGAAAAAATAGTAGAATACAATGGGTAATCATATATATCTCATTATATCAAAAGAATAGAAAGTCTTAGTGAACCCAATGGTAACACCCGAGATTTTTATGAGTAATATTTTGTTTTTATATATCATCAAAGGAATCTTTCACTACATACCAGCTTGGCTTACTTTACACGCAATCATGACCTTCCTCGATAGCTTGCGTCGTACGCAATACCGAGTTTCACTAAACAACAATATGCTATTAAAATATTATTAAAACTAGCCGTTATGAATAGTAATAACCACTTTTTGAAATTTTATAAATTTTATTTTTCAAAATGGACTTCATTTTTGGATTCAGAATAACGTAATTAGCCTAGGGTGAAATTTTGGTATTTTTTTGAAAACATTCAATTTTTGATGAATAGTGAAACCACTAAGTGGTAGGTTAAAAACTGAATTTTGCATAAAACTTAATTTTACGGCTTCTGTGAATGGAATTTCGAAAATCCGACAGACACGGTTGATATCAGTAAGTAAAATGTGGTTCAATGAGATAAAAATTAATTCTTTGGTGAATAGTAACTTTTTACTTTTTTTGCCGCGGTTAATAGTAAATAGGGGTAAATATGATATTACTATTACCCTAACACATGTCCTAATTCTATTGGATAAGTTTAATTCGACAAAAAACAAACTTAGGAATAAAATATGACCATTTAGGCCCACTTAGGTTAGATTAGGACATTTATTATTAATTTATTTAAAGAAGGGTTAAAATAGTTAAAATCAAAGTTTAATAAGTAAATAATTTTTAATATGGGGTTATACATAAGATAAATTCGACTATAAATATTCATTAGAAAGCTAAAAATATTTCCTACATAATGGTAGTTTATTTTTAATTTTTAGACATTAAATAGTTAATTTATTTATGACACAATGATGATGCAGTAATTATATTATTAATGAAATATTGACATAATTGATGTTACAAACACAAAAATAAATGTAATTTGAGACTTTTTATGAATTACACTAATTTTATAGGTTACTATGATATATTAGTGTTGATTTAATCAACTTGGTTCGAACATATAATTCTGTTATGACTTTCACAAAAATTATATATCAAATAGTGTCAAAATTGACACAATATAGTTTTTAAATCAAATATTATATTACTAATTGTTATTTTATTCCTAAAAATCTAAGGTTCGGCCAAATGACTTAGATAAGGATATATATATTAATAATAGACAATTTTGGGTTCGTTTGGCATGTTATAGTATGTTTATTAACCATATAGTGAAAGAAAAAAAAGACCCGGTAAAAGTTAAATTATTTAACTTAGAGTTAAATCTAATTGATAAGGTTAAAATAATACCCTAAACTTGTCTAAATCCTATTGGTTGATAGGATTTCGACCCATACCCACTTTAGCTTCGAAATAAGACCCTTTGGAACCATTATAAACCGATTTTGACTTAAATAT
Source organism: Viscum album (assembly GCA_963277665.1). Classification (NCBI taxonomy): domain Eukaryota; kingdom Viridiplantae; phylum Streptophyta; class Magnoliopsida; order Santalales; family Viscaceae; genus Viscum; species Viscum album. Next base: position 1,751,293,073 of record OY728159.1, on the reverse strand, counting down.
AAAATAATATATTGAGATATTCCTAAGGTGCCCCTCTCCTGCCTTATAAAAGGGAACCTCCTCCTCCTCCTCCTCACACCAATTTGAGCACTCAAGCTCGGCCAACCCCTGCCATTTTCTCCTCTCCACTTCCCTAGAATAATTCTAGAGGTCCTGGTCTTCTTAAAAGACCAATCTTAGTTCCCTAAGTGGAGGATTCAAAGAGGCGTTCCAAAGAAGAGGTAATATCCATTACCGATCTTTTCAACTTCTTTCTTCTTCAACTTCTTATTCTTTAGTTGTTTCATGATAAAGTAATAACATCAGTATTAATTACATACTGATATGTTATTATAAATATGAAACAACCCTAATTCACCTTCTATCCATCCTACAGAAAAATGAAATCACCGCGCGTGCGGACGTACTGAATACCGTCTCCATGCCGTGGTGTAATCTATTTTCCACCATCACCTTACAAGGATGGGTATAATGGTGTAATGGGTAACTATTTATGATTATTATAAAGTAATATTGATACTGAAATAATATATATATACTCCAATACAGTTCCACGATCATAGGAACGATATCATCACTCATGCGTACGTACAGAATACCGTCTCCACGATGTGATGCTACTCGTTCTACATGATCATAATTACATAGTAATTATATAGATGATTTTAATGAATAAATATGATATATGTTACACTAATACCATTCTGGATATAAGGTATCTATAACCTTAAAAGAAGAATAAGAATTTATTCGGCAAAACACGCATAAGAACAAAAGGCAATAAGGACCCGAGTAACAAGTAACAATGAAATATTACTAACAAGAAGCTAAGAATATGACAATATATGATATCATATCAATATGTATGATTATGGAATAAGTCAATAACACTATTTAAACCATTATACAGGAGCTTCGGACACGTACAAAGCAAATCAGACCTAAGGTAAGGGGAAATATCACAGTCTCATTTTTATCCAAGATTGTTTATACTTTGGTATTTACTGGGGTGTATTTTATCATCCACATCCATGTTCCCTCAATATGTAATATTGTTTCCATCCACTTACAATAGTTTAAATCCAATTTTACCCTTCGGTGAGTTTTTAGTAATGAATATGAAATGAATCTTTTGTCGTTTTTTTTCATACGTGGTACTTTTTGACTTTTCCGACAAAAGTACGAAGAATGTTTTTTTAACTTATACAACATAAATGGATTTTTAAAAGATTATTTCCAAGAAGCTTCCTTTACATGTTTTCAAGTTTATTTTTAATCAAATTCTTTTAGTTTATAATTGTATGACATGTTAAGAAAAGAAAAGTGTTTTTGAAGAAGAAAGGATATTTTCCTCAAGAATGGAGTTCAAGTGTTTTATCAAAATTATTTTCCATCTAAGATAATAAAGGGTTCTGTTTTTATCCCTATTATTACATTGATTTGATTATGTTGTGAGGGAATTATTTTTACGAAGTCATTTACCTTATATGATTTGTTTTATGATGTCATGATGTTTCAAGAATCCCATTTTTGTTACATGTGTTATGCGACGATGTATGATTTATGATTATGTGGCACACATAAGAAAGGATTCATTATAAGATGGGTGGGACCTATATCTCCCTCCAATTAATTGGGTAAAGATTTTATATCTCATGAGATAGACATGGCTGGAACGGTAGGTTATACCGGTTCAGTGAAACAGGACTGGAACGAGGGTGACTCGGTTCAGAAAGGGACTTTGTCCACTAAGATAGTCTTGGCAATGAGTCATGACTAACAAGAAATGATTTTCCATGATTATGTGTGCATGCCACAAAGTTTCAAGTTTCATGTTATGATTATGGGGATATCATTTTCACTTCTATGATTTATTCCATGTTAAGATATTATGATCTCTTTTGCAGGTTATGATTTTAAAAAAGATATGATATGATTTTCATTTCCTTTATTTGCCCTTGCTGAGCATTTGATCTCACCCTTTTATGTTTTCTTTTCCCCAGGTCAGGAAGATGGATATTAAGTAGAATATGCTAAAAGGAACCCTAGATATGATGAAATAAATGGGAGACACTGTAGAAGATTTATGAACCAGTTGTTTATGTTTCCCAGTTTCTAAAGACACTATACCTATACGGTCCTTTGTGGTTTTGTCATATGCTGTAATAAGTGTGCTTCAATTTTTAAGTATTAACAATGTATGTAAAGTATGGGTCGTTATAGTTGGTATCAGAGGAAAGGTATAGTCACCCTTTGGAAACTAGGATGTGAAAGCCTTAGTAAGAACCCTAAGGATAAGTCTAAGCATAGAACACAATCACAGTGTTTTAGAAATGGCCATGAATACCCTAGGATAAGACCTTAAGTGTGAAATTTTCTCCTTGATTATGTGGTTTTCCTATTATAATTAGTGTTGCTCACACTATTCTTCTTGGTTTTAGTCAATGGCTGCAACCCGAAGGAACCGTGTTAATGCGGAATGCGATGGGCAATTCAATGATTGTCCCCTTGAGCAACCAAACGATATGGGAGATGGAATGCAAAATCTTGTAGCCATGCTCACACAACTTTCTCAAGCTATGAATCATGCAGGACTTCCAAACGAGCAAAGGAAGGAGCAACATTCTGTTGAATCCTTCATGAGGCAGCGTCCACCTTCTTTCAGCGGGTCTACTGATCCATTAGTTGCTGAACAATGGATTAGTACTACTGAAAAGATATTTTCAGTTCTTCAATGTTCTGAACATGATAAAGTCATCCTAGTAGTGTATCGTTTGGAAGGAGATGCTGATCAATGGTGGAATCTTATTAATAATATGAGGCAAAGGGATGAAATTGAGTCTATGGAATGGGACGAGTTCAAGAACTTATTTTTCAATAAGTACTTCCCCCCGTATTCTCGGAAAAAAGATGGAGAAAGAGTTTCTTGAACTGAAGCAAAGGGATGATGAATCTGTTGGTACCTATGAAGCAAATTTTACAAGACTTGCAAGGTACGCTTCTGGTATTATTATCCAACCTGAGAGTAAGATCGATCGATTCTTTATTGGCTTAAAACCAAGTCATCGAAGGGCATTAGCCATAAGGGACTTCAATAGCTACGAGGAAATCATTCGATGTGCTCTCAAAGTTGAGATGGATATTGGAGTAACCCATCAGTCACATGGGTTTGATATGAAGAGGAAGATTGAATTCAAAGGAAAATCTAAATAGCACACTGAAAAGAAGATTAGCTTTCCCTTATGCTCAAAGTGTGGAATGAAACATGGAGGGAGTTGTCTTAAAGGGACAAGTAAATGTTTCAAATGTGGAAAGGAAGGTCATCGGGCATTTGAATGACGCGATAATGGGAAGAAGATGTCTAATGATGAAAACAAAGGAAGGGATACACAGAATGAACCTACTACACTTGAATGTTTCTTGTGCAAGGAGATGGGGCATTATGCCAATCAATGCCCAAATCTAGGGGTTGATGACGATGGTCGACATCAACAAAATCTTAAGGCTAAAGACAAAGGAAAGTCACATGCAATTTCTATCAGCGATGTGGAGTACGATAACGAAGTGGTGAAAGGTACACTTACCATCCACTCTAATGTAGCAAATGTTTTATTTGATTCTGGATCCACCCACTCTTTTATTTCTGAAAAATTTTCTAAGGGTATCAACGTATTACCTCAACAATTAGATGTTGAGTAAGCTGTGACAACACCTAATGGCACAACAGTCGCATCAAAAGTTTATAATTCTTCCCTGATCGAAGTTTGTGGGAAAGTGCTTCCTGCAAATCTTGTGATCCTTCCTTTAGTGGAATTTGATGTGATTCTTGGCATGAATTGGCTTTCTCTACATGGAGATTATATCAATTTCCAAATAAGGGAAGTCACATTTCATATTCCAGATCAATCTACGATCGTCTATCAATGCAAGGATGAACATAACCTTCTAGTGGAAATTTCTTCCATCTTATGGGTATTGATTCCACTAAATGAAGGTTATTTATCTCAAATGGTTGGTGAGAAACTCACGATTAAGAATATGAACATTGTACGGGAGATTGATGATGTCTTTCCGGAGGAATTACCGGGTCTTCCACCAAATCGTGAAGTTGAGTTTTCAATAGAACTCGTACCGGGTGCTTTGCCAATTTCAAAGACACCTTATAGAATGGACCCAATTGAGTTGCAGGAATTGAAGAAGTAACTCCAAGAGAATCTTGATAAGGGATTCATACGCCCTAGTGCGTCACCTTGGGGAGCACCTATTCTATTTGTTAAGAAGAAAGATGGATCAATGAGACTCTGCATTGATTATCGAGAACTTAACAAGATCACTATCAAGAACAAATATCCTCTCCCACGCATTGATGACTTATTTAACCAACTATGCGGAGCTCAATACTTTTCCATGATTGATCTTCGTTCAGGGTATCATCAATTAAGGTTCAAAAGGGAGGATATACCAAAGACGGCTTTCCTTACAAGGTATGGACACTATGAATTTATAGTGATGCCATTTGGTCTTACTAATGCCCCTTCTATCTTCATGGATCTAATGAATAGAGTCTTTAGAGACTATCTTGATCAATTTGTGGTAGTCTTTATAGACGATATTCTTGTCTATTCAAAGAGCAAGGAGAGCATGAGGATCACTTGAGAATTATATTGAAGACCCTGAGAAAGGATAAGCTTTATGCCAAATTTACCAAGTGTGAATTTTGGCTTCAAAAAGTTGCATTTTTGTGTCACATAATCTCAAAAGAGGGGATATCTGTGGATCCAGCAAAAACAGAGGTTATCGAAAGATGGTCAAGACCAACAACAGTAACTGAGATCCGTAGTTTTCTTGGTTTGGCTGGATATTATCGACATTTTGTAAAAGATTTTTCACGATTATCTAATCCACTCACCAAGTTGACTCGGAAAGGAGTTAAGTTTGTTTGGACAGATGAATGTGAAGAGAATTTCAAGGAGTTGAAAAGAAGGTTATCTAGTGAACTTGTGCTCACACTGCCTTGTAGTGGAGAAAGGTTTGTGATCTACAGTGATGCATCCAAGAAGGGATTGGGGTGTGTTCTTATGAAAAATGATATGGTGATAGCTTATGCCTCACAACAGTTGAAAATCCATGAGCAAAATTACCCAACACATGATTTGGAGTTGGCTGCGGTAATCTTTGCATTAAATATTTGGAGGCATTACCTTTATGGTGAAAGGTGTGATATTTATACTGATCATAAAAGTTTAAAGTATATTTTCACACAAAAGGAGTTCAATATGCGTCAAAGAAGATGGTTGGAGCTGATTAAGGATTATGACTGCTCAATCCATTACCACCCTGGGAAAGCAAACAAGGTGGCAGATGCATTAAGTCAACAAGGCCATGCTAGTTTATCCATGATGAGGATCACAAAAGATCCAATATTTATGTATTTACAAAGGATGGATCTTGGAATTATAATGGAAGGGGAAAAATCTTATCTTTCTCAAATGAATGTTCAACCATCTATACATGTGAAGATTAAAGAGGCACAGAAAGAAGATTTCGAGTTACAAAAGAAGGTGAAAAATGTTCCTGAATTCAACCTTGATTGTGATGGGATAATAAAGTTCAGGAATCGGGTTTGTGTTCCTCCCATCCCCGAATTAAAGAAGGAGCTGCTGGATGATGCTCATAGTTCATCATTCTCTATTCATCCTGGAAGCACGAAGATGTATAGGGACCTGAAATAGTACTTCTGGTGGGATGGCATGAAAAGAGATGTTGCTGAATATGTCTCTCGATGCTTGGTTTGTCAACAAGTTAAAGCTGAGAGACAAAAGTCTAAGGGGATGTTACAACCATTACCCATACCTGAATGGAAATGGGAAAACATCACTATGGACTTTGTCACAGGACTTCCTAAAACATCCAAAGGCAATAATGCTATTTGGGTCATAGTTGATCATCTTACAAAGTCTGCACACTTCATTGATATTTGAGAGGATTTCTCTCTAGATCAACTTGCCAGTATATATGTAAAGGAACTGGTAAGATTGCATGGAGTACCACTTTCTATTATATCTGATCGGGATCTGAGATTTACCTCGAAGTTCTGGCGATGTCTTCAGCATACTCTGGATACAGAGTTGAGTTTCAGCACTGCTTATCATCCCCAGACAGACGGTCAGTCTGAGAGAACAATTCAAACCCTAAAAGATATGTTGAGAGATTTCTCTATGGATTTCAAAGGAGGTTGGGATCAACACCTACCTTTGGTGGAATTTTCTTATAATAATAGCTTTCACTCCAGTATTCAGATGGCTCCTTATGAAGCTCTCTATAGAAAGAAATGCAGGACTCCAACTTGCTGGGATGAAGTTGGGGAAAGAAAGCTATTAGGACCTGATCTCGTTGATGAAATGGCAGAAAAGGTCAGATCTATTCAACAACACATAAGAGTAGCTCAGAGTCGACAAAAAAGTTATGCCGACAACCGAAGAAAAGACCTAGAGTTTGAAGTGGGTGATAAAGTGTTCTTACGAATATCTCCCTGGAAGAGGGTTATGAGATTTGGAAAGAAGGGGAAGTTGTGCCCTAGATATATTGGTCCTTTCAAAATACTGGATCGTGTTGGGAAGGTAGCTTACCGATTGGCGCTTCCACCGAATCTCTCTCAAGTTCACAATGTGTTCCATGTATCTCTCTTGAGAAAATACATACCTGATCCTTCACATGTACTCAGCTCAGAAGTTGTACCGCTGGAGCAAGATCTTTCTTATGAAGAACAACCGATAGAGATTCTGGATCGTAGCAAAAAAGTCCTACGAAACAAGACCACTCAATTGGTGAAAGTTTTATGGAGGAACCACCAATTAGAAGAAGCTACATGGGAGCTTGAGGATGTGATGAGGGAGAAGTATCCTCATCTGTTTGTTACAAAGTGACAAATTTCGAGGGCAAAATTCTTTTTAAGGGGGGTAGAATGTAACACCCGAGATTTTTATGAGTAATATTTTGTTTTTATATATCATCAAAGGAATATTTCACTACATACTTGCTTGGCTTACTTTACACGCAATCGCGACCTTCCTCGATAGCTTGCGTCGTACGCAATACTGAGTTTCAATAAACAACGATATACTATTAAAATATTATTAAAACTAGCCGTTATGAATATTAATAACCACTTTTTGAAATTTTATAAATTTTATTTTTCAAAATGGAATTCATTTTTGGATTCGGAATACCATAATTAGCCCAGGGTGAAATTTTGGTATTTTTCTAAAAAATTTCAATTTTTGATGAATAGTGAAACCACTAAGTGGTAGGTTAAAAACTGAATTTTGCATAAAACTTAATTTTACCGCTTCTGTGAATGGAATTTCGAAAATCTGACAGACACAGTTGATATCAGTAAGTAAAATGTGGTTCAATGAGATAAAAATAATTTTTTGGTGAATAGTAACTTTTTACTTTTTTTACCGCGGTTAATAGTAAATAGGGGTAAATATGATATTACTATTACCCTAACACATGTCCTAATTCTATTGGATAAGTTTAATTCGACCAAAAACAAACTTAGGAATAAAATATGACCATTTAGGCCCACTTAGGTTAGATTAGGACATTTATTATTAATTTATTTAAAGAAGGGTTAAAATAGTTAAAATCAAAGTTTAATAAGTAAATAATTTTTAATATGGGGTTATACATAAGATAAATTCGACTATAAATATTAATTAGAAAGATAAAAAGAATTCCTACATAATGGTATTTTATTTGTAATTTTTAGACATTAAATAATTTAATTTATTTATGAAACAATGATGATGCAGTAATTATCTTATTAATGAAATATTGACATAATTGATGTTATAAACACCAAAATAAATGTAATTTGAGACTTGTTATGAATTAAACTAATTTTATAGGTTACTATGATATATTAGTGTTGATTTAATCAACTTGGTTAGATCATATAATTCTGTTATGACTTTCACAAAAATCATATATCAAATAGTGTCAAAATTGACACAAAATAGTTTTTAAATCAAATATTATATTACTAATTGTTATTTTATTCCTAAAAATCTAAGGTTCGGCCAAATGACTTATATAAGGATATATATATTAATAATAAACAATTTGGGGTTCGTTTGGCATGTTATAGTAAGTGTATTAACCATATAGTGAAAGAAAACAAAAAGACACGGTAAAAGTTAAATTATTTAACTTAGAGTTAAATCTAATTGATAAGGTTAAAATAATACCCTAAACATGTCTAAATCCTATTGGTTGATAGGATTTCGACCCATCCCCACTTTAGCTTCGAAATAAGACCCTTTGGAACCATAATAAACCTATTTTGACTTAAATATAAAATAATATTTTGAGATATTCCTAAGGTGCCCCTCTCCTCCCTTATAAAAGGGCACCTCCTCCCCCTCCTCCTGACACCAATTTGAGAACTCAAGCTCGGACAACCCCTGCAATTTTCTCCTCTCCACTTCCCTAGAATAATCCTAGAGGTCATTGTCTTCTTCAAAGACCAATCTTAGTTCCCTAAGTGTAGGATTCAAAGAGGCGTTCCAAAGAAGAGGTAATATCCATTACCGATCTTTACAACTTCTTTCTTCTTCAACTTCTTCTTATTTAGTTGTTTCATGATAAAGTAATAACATCAGTATTAATTACATACCTATATGTTATTATAAATATGAAACAACCCTAATTCACCTTCTATCCATCCTACGGAAAAATGAAATCACCGCGCGTGTGTACGTACGGAATATCGTCTCCACGCCGTGGTGTAATCTATTTTCCACCATCACCTTACAAGGATGGTTATAATGGTGTAATGAGTAACTATTTATGATTATTATAAAGTAATATTGATACTGAAATAATATATATATATACTACAATAATGTTCCACGATCATAGGAACGATATCATCACTCGTGCGTACGTACGGAATACCGTCTCCACGATGTGATGCGACTCGTTCTACATGATCATCATTACATAGTAATTATATAAATGATTTGAATGAATAAATATGATATATGTTACACTAATACCATTCTGGATATAAGGTATTTATAACCTTAAAAGAAGAATAAGAATTTATTCGGCAAAACATGCATAAGAACAAAAGGCAATAAGGACCCGAGTAACAAGTAACAATGAAATATTACTAACAAGAAGCTAAGAATATGACCATATATGATATCATATCAATATGTATGATTCTGGAATAAGTCAATAACATTATTTAAACCATTATACAGGAGCTTCGGACACGTACAAAGCAAATCGGACCTAAGGTAAGGGGAAATATCACAATCTCATTTTTATCCAAGATTGTTTATACTTTGGTATTTACTGGGGTGTATTTTATCATCCACATCCATGTTCCCTCAATATGTAATATTGTTTCCATCCACTTACAATAGTTTAAATCCAATTTTACCCTTCGGTGAGTTTTTAGTAAAGAATATGAAATGAATCGTTTGTCGTTTTTTTTCATACGAGGTACTTTTTGACTTTTCCGACAAAAGTATGAAGAATGTTTTTTTAACTTATACGACATAAATGGATTTTTAAAACATTATTTCCAAGAAGCTTCCTTTAGAATTTTTCAAGTTTTTTAATCAAATTCTTTTAGTTTATAATTTTATGACACAGTAAGAAAAGAAAAGTGTTTTTGAAGAAGAAAGGATATTTTCCTCAAGAATGGAGTTCAAGTGTTTTATCAAAATTATTTTCCATCTAAGATAATAAAGGGTTCTGTTTTTGTCCCTATTATTACATTGATTTGAATATGTTGTGAGGGAATTATTTTTATGAAGTCATTTACCTTATATGATTTGTTTTATGATGTCATGATGTTTCAAGAATCCCATTTTTGTTACATGTGTTATGCGATGATGTATGATTTATGATTATGTGGAACACATAAGAAAGGATTCATTATAAGATGGGTGGGACCTATATCTCCCTCCAATGCATTGGGTAAAGATTTTATATCTCATGAGATAGACATGGCTGGAACGGTAGGTTATACCGGTTCAGTGAAACAGGACTCAAACGAGGGTGACTCGGTTCCGAAAGGGACTTTGTCCACTAAGATAGTCTTGGCAATGAGTCATGACTAACAATAAATGATTTTCCATGATTATGTGTGCATGCCACAAAGTTTAAAGTGTAATGTTATGATTATGGGGATATCATTTTCACTTCTATGATTTATTCCATGTTAAGATATTATGATCTCTTTTGCAGGTTATGATTTTAAAAAAGATATGATATGATTTTTATTTCCTTTATTTTCCCTTGCTGAGCATTTGAGCTCACCCTTTTATGTTTTCTTTTCCCCAGGTCAGGAAGATGGATATTAAGTAGAATATGCTAAAAGGGACCCTAGATATGATGAAATAAATGGGAGACACTGTAGAAGATTTATGAACCAGTTGTTTATGTTTCCCAGTTTCTAAAGACACTATACCTATACGGTCCTTTGTGGTTTTGTCATATGTTGTAATAAGTGTGCTTAAATTTTTAAGTATTAACAATGTATGTAAAGTATGGGTCGTTATACCAATTATATTAGAGACTCTTCCAACAATGATATTCATTAGCGTAATCCATGAATAATATGATGTAATATTAAGTCAACTCGAGCCACTATGATAGTTTTAGAAGTGATATTTTAATATTAAGGATATTATTTTCTGTTAGTATGTATATTCCATAAATTTATGTCTTATTCCAGTGTTATTCAATCAAGGGTCATGAAATTTTATTCCTTTATGATTCCTGTTTTATAAACTACCATGAATTATTCTATGAATCATGATTCTGATCATTACATTTAGGTTCATAGCATTCAAATGTTAATCTCTTTATTCAATACCCTATTGCTTAATATATATTTATTTTATCATTAATTCCTCCATTATTTACCCTCACTGAGCATCTTTTCTAGGAATTTCTTATATTTCTTTTCCCCGTGTTATTAATAATGTTTTTAGGTATGATATGTCTATAACAACAGAACGTTATAAATTACTATGTGGGAGATGTAGTAGATATCTTGTCATGACCCCCTCCCACCAAAGATACCCCTCCTGAGCTGGCAATGGTGAAAGGGAGATAATGACCCCCGAGTCCCGCCTCTAGTAGGCCCCGGGTTGGCGACTAGCACCAAGGGTATGAGTTTTCACAATTATGGGAGGCATTACCCCTTTTTTTAATTTAGGATCGGGAAATAGGACAAGTCAACCACCAAAAAAAAGAAAGAATAAGTGTATATAAATAAACCCAAACCAAGCCTACATGCATGTTTAAACAATATTATTACAAGGTACAAGTACAAGAAAGCTCAAAGTACAATACCAAAAGAAAAAAAAGGTACAACAACAACAAAAACTCCAACTGTCCGACTAGTAGGGTCCCGCACGGCCCTAGTAGTCCTCCTGGAAACCTAAAAGTAAACGTAGGGTGAGCATACAAGTATACTCAGTAGGGTAACCTAAAGCTCTCGTGCACACGTGGGGAGACATACTAATATCCCGTGAGAAAAATAGAAGAAACCTAAAAAGGGAATCTATCCACCCAACCTCACCAGCCACACTCACCAAAAAACAATCACAGCAGGTAGTAGTAGTATAAGAACAAGAGCATTGGGTACCCCACACCATTTCCCATTAGTTAGCTGAACGTCCTGACGATGTCGCACTCTCCCCGCCCGCACACACCAGGGCGTCACAACCACAACCACATCCCCACCCGAAGAAACCTCGGCCTCATCCCGAAGATTCTTGGGAACATTAATAGTGACAGAACTCTCGCCCGAAGACTCCTGGGCCTGAAATCAAAACCTACCTGAAGAGTCTTAGGTGTAAGGTCACCTCAATCCATTATAACCTATAAGACTGCCCGAAGAGTCCTGGGCCTAATCACCCCAATTGAAACCTACACGAAGAGTCTTGGGTGTAAGGTCGCCTCAAGCCATCACAACCTAGGGGAGAAGGAGCATGAAGGAGCTAGTAACTATGGGAAAACACCCTCTCCCATGAAATGGGAGTGTTCGACACTATGTGATCAACATGGGTGCGGTGAGATAAAACACAAAAGATACAGATATATATATAGCAACTACTCAGCCCAACCTATTACTTCTAAAAAGAGAAATTGAGCACGTGCCTCGGCAATTCTGCCACGAAGCATGAATTCCACAAACAACCCTAGCCCCATTTAGGTTTTCACGTTTCAGCAGAAATTAGCTTATTTAGTTCCTTAATTACTGGGAAACTATCCACAAACAACCACTTCAATCGCTCGTAAAACATATCCCTGCCATCCACAAAACAAGTTAGGGAAACACAAGAAGAAAAACAAAACCCTTCTTAACAACCAACCAACCCATTGATTATTATTTCCATTTCATTACCAAGCCTCATCATTCATTAACTCTTCCATTTATTATTTAAACCCAACCCATAGTCTTCTCACATTTAAACCCATCCCTATAGCTCCGCTGCCAACCATCATAACCACATCACACATCGTTATCCCTTTAATACCACTTATTGCAGTCCCGCTGCCCATCACCATTAAACATTCACACCAACCCACCACCAAGTCAACCGTAGCCCCACTGCTCACCCAAACCACAACCGCCCACAAAACACCCCCATCACATGCCACGTAACCAAGCCAATACCCACATGTTCATTATTCCATTTTGTTTTAACCGGGGTGATCACACAAGGGTTCCAGATTTTCATTTAATCAACCAACTTTACGTGATTATCCAATTTCCACATTCATCAAAGTTCCACTCAAAAAAACGGTCTTGAAAGATAGGGCAATAATTAATTGTGCAAGCATAGGCCCCCAACGACCGTGATTTTCAGTAGGCATAAGCCTATTCATTTCACAACATAATATCACAGGATATAAAAGGTAATGTAACAGCAATCACAAACTTCCCATCCCCGTTCTTTAACTAGTTATTATATTTATTTAAATGTTCAACCATTTCTCATGAAAACAAAAAGTATACCCACCCCACATGATGCACAAATTAGAGAGACGAAGGAAAAACCCCTACCTCAACAGGTTCTGGTCACAACGCTCCCCCAGATCAACATTAGAAGACGTTCATCAGTGTCCCGGAAAAACCACCACGGGTGGAAGTCGGAGAAGAAATCCAAAGGAGAGACAACGGATCCAAGATCAGATGTTCCGCCTCGTCGTTACGATCCTGTGGCCGCTGACGGATCGTAAATCGGAGCTCGGACGAAAAAGTTATGGAAGAAAGAGCCTTCGAGTCTCTTGAGAGAGCTCTGCTCAGAGGAGAGGGGAGGAGAGGTGTGAGTTGAAAGGAGGAGGGGAACCCTCCTTTTATAGGAGTGAAAAGAAAAAGTATATGGCGTGTACTTATGGTACACATCATGTACTCGACCATTTTCACACGGTCTCCAGATGGCCTCCAACGCGGCTCTGCGGCCGTTGCCTGGTCAACACACGGTTTGAAGGTAACGCATACGCGGGGAAGGACTACACGGCGTGTAGATTGGACACACAACGTGTACCCATTTATTGCACACGACAAGGACACGGCTCCAACGCGGCACACGACTGACGACTGGTCAACACATGGTAACGCGTATGCGGGGAAGGACTACACGGCGTGTAGATTGGACACACGACGTGTACCCATTTATTGCACACAGCAAAGACACGACCATCCACACGGGGTATACCCAGAAAGAGGATACACGGCGTGTACTCAAACTACACGGTGAGTAATTTCAAAATTCTGGAAAGTGTGGGAAAAGTCCATTTTACCCTCCAGAACACTTCGTGGCATTCTTTTTGACAAAGGAATGGGCCAGAGAGGTCCGAGCCATTACATATATGATGATCAAGTTTCAAATATGTCAATATTTCAAAAGAATAAAGAAAAATAAGATTTCATATGGGATCATTATGTTTGTTTAATAATATTTATCTGTTAAGATATAATATGAATATATCAAATGTATGGGTTTCTATAATGGGTATAAAAAATGGTTTAGTTCCAATAATATCCTTTGATGATAAAGCATTAGTAATAACCCATGGGATTATTTTATGTATAGGATAACATTCTAAATATTTGGTAATGATTAATAAAAACAATTATTAAAATAATTGTTTCATTGATTGAAATAGAATTTTATTTATTTAGAATATATAATAAATTATTTTACAAGATTATGTGGTTTATCACTAGGATTATTTTTTCTCACATTGTATATTTTTGTTCTAGTCAATGGTTTCACCTTGAAATCATTTTTTATTGTTGAATATGATGGAAAATCAAATCATTTTTTTATCGAGAATCTAATGTTATGAAATATCTAAAAAATATCACATCATTATACTTAAAAAACATTCTTAAACCCTTAATCATACTGATATTCTAAATGATGAATGGTGGGAACAACTTTCTATTGAGTGCTTAAAATGATGGTTTCACCTTATTTTAGTTTCTAGACTATTCCACTATTTTATGATCAATTAATTAGTAAAAAAAATTATTTAGTTATCCATTATTCAGAACATTATAAATTTATTTGGAATATTTACCATTTGGAAGTTGAAGAAAATAAGTGGGCGAATTTTTGGAAGAGCACAACGCAACCACAAAAAATTTACTCTATAGTGTGGGATGACTACAAGCTCATATTTTTAAATTAGAACATTCCTCATATTATTAATATTAAAATAGAGAAGGAATTTCACTGTCTAATGTTGAATTATGATGAACCAATTACTTCCTATTAGTAAAATATCACATGACATGTGATGTATGATTATGGTATTATTATACAACCTAAAGGTAAGGTTGTTTGATTTATCATAGGTATAAAAAAAATCCTAAAAATGAATTTTCCTTAATAGAATTCATCCACTATAACAAAATCATTCGATGTGCTATCAAGGTGGGGTTGTGATTGGATTTAAAATATATCTCATCGTTTTGATATGAAAAGGATAATGGATTTCAAAGGGAATTATAAAAACCAAAGTGGTAAGAAGATGAGAATTCTATTAGGCCCAATGTGTAGAAGGAAACATGGATTAAAATGGCATATAGGGATGGATAAATATTTTAGTTTTAGAGAGGAAGTTCACCGGCTAATTGAATGTCAAGGTGATGGGAGTAAGATATCCAATGATTCAGGAAAAGATCCAAAAAATGAAAAACCTAGACTACTCTGTTTCAAATTCCTAGATTATTAGAATTATTATAATAATAGATCTAACTCAATAATTAATGAAAATGAAGACATTAGTATCCTCTTAAGCATATATTAAAAGGAAAATATATTGTGATCTCTATTTTGGATGAGGAGTATTATAATGATGTTTTAAAAGATGTATATTCAATCCACTTTAGACCTGATAATTTATTATTGGATTTAATATCTAACCACTCTATTATATCTATATTTTTTAGGGATATCATAATATAACCTAAATTATTATATATATAATTAGTTATGAAAAAATTTAATGGTACGATGATCTCATTACATGTGAATTATTCTTCTTTAATTGATGTTTCTAGGAATGTCATTCCCAAAAAACATGATATTATCTATCTATTTTAATTTTATACTAATGTAGAAATGTATTGGATTTATAGATATTAGTCAAAAATAAATCTATATGGAAGTAATGTTGTGATTTAAATTTCAATCCATCCTATTATCATCAATTGATGTGACATTCAATGTGAACTTTTAAAAGAAATTACATCTATTTTATGGGTCTAGATTCTTTTACAAAAGGTTTTTTATATAATATAGTTAGAAGAAACTAAAAATTGAGGATATAAATATTACGTTAGAGTGTATTTATGTTTTAATGAATGAATTTATTTATCATCCACCAAATCCTGATTTTCAGTTCTTAATAAAACTCATAATTGATACTACATATATTTGATTGAATCAATATATAATGAACCTTATTAAGTTGCATGCTTTAAGGAAGAAACTAAAATGGATAATTTTCAATTATTTATTTATCTTTATGGCTTCACATGGTCTGAACTAAATCATTTTTATGAAAAATGTGTTTCAATGTGACTCTTTATTAGTTTTTGAGAATAAAACAATATCACCATCAATATAAAGTATCTTCTTCCCCATATTGATTACTTGTTTGATCAACATGATATAAATCAATAATTTTCCATGATTTAGCATCATTTTTATATAATCAATTTTAAAATCCATATTTTTCATTATTTTATTTAATATAAATTTATTTTTATCAATAGCTTTCACGGGACAAAACATCATGTTTAATGAAATTGTGATATAGATTTTAAATATTATATTTAATGTCATAGTTAAAACTTAGCAGTTAAATTTTTGGGTATGTATTATAAAAAATTATATTATGAAAATTATTTCATTCACTTATGTATCAAGTAAATTCTTTTGTTACCAACTGATCAAAAATTAAAATAAAAATCAATTTATTTTTAAGGAAATATATTTCTAAAAAACAATTTTTGTACATAAATTTTGTTTATATCATAAGAAATTAAACTAGTTACTATTTATGAATTATTCTAATGACATTTATATATTAAATATTACACAAAAATATTTATTATTAATATAATATTTTCTTTATCATCATTTTAGAATAATTATTCGTGTTTTGTACAAAAAAATGATTTTTTCTGAATGGATATTTCATCACATTTTTCACACGTATTTAAAAAATAAATGTACACTATATTAAAAAATTAATTGGAATTTTTTTTTCATGTAAAAATTTAAAAATTATATTAATTTAAATCCACTATTCTACTATATATACTAAAGCTGGGTTTCTCCAGCCTAACGTGTCACCACCATAAGCAGCCACAACGCCCAAATAAACTGTTCCTCCCACAAATACCCCCAGCTTATCAGGATGATCTTGTGAGATGATTTCTCCGAGATTGATGACAACCACCCGCGTCGCTCTGTTTACCTCCTCCTCTTTCCGGGCTTAGGGTTTCGACTCACCTACATTCATTCCACGCTTAGCCACCACCTTCCTCCTGCATCAATCTCAATGCACAACCGTTTCCTCCCAGGATAAGCCATCATCTCCCATTCGCATCAATGTCAATCTATAGTCGTTTCATCCCACTATTTTCCATCATCTTCTTCCCATATTAATCTCAATATACAATAGTTTCATCTGATACTTAGGTCGAAATTCCACTCATTCTCTCCCTCGTTCAGTGTTCGGCATTACGTATCACCGATTAGTGGATTCCTTCATCATCATACCTCTTCTATTGGAATATTTAACCAGTAAGTAGCCACTTATGGATATCAGTTTTATTTGATTGCAACACCATATGCCGATGGTGATTTCCTACCACTGCTTCTCCAATTTTAGTCAATCTTCGACTACCACCTACCTGGTCACTATGGTCGTCGCTCAGAATCTGGTCGCAGAAAACCGAACTACTACAACTTCATGTTCGATATCTGGAAACCCTAAAATAATCATATGATTTACAATGTTGATACGGTGCAACGAAGTCAAGCGGTATCCACCAATCCGTTGAAATTCTGTTTAGCTACATATTAATGTTTGGTCATCCACGCATAAGTGTAACATTTCTACTACTGTCAGCCAAAATTTTCAACCCACAACAATGTGATTTTGTTTCAATTTTTCGTGATTGGGTTTTTGATTCACTCTAATTTTATCCAGTATGCAATGACTGATTAATTAGTATGTTATTTTACGTTTGTTTTTGCTATATTTCTAGGTAATCAATTCTATGGTTTCTTCCTTATTTTCTGGTGATTATGTTTTTAGGGAGATAAATATTGGTATGTGATGGAATAGTTTCACCATTGGTCCTATGTTGGAATAATGGAATTATTTAATTTAAAATCTAGAATCTTTGGGCACTTGCACAGTTTCAGAGGTATGTTGTGGAGTTGTGATTGGCTAATTTAATTTGGTTTCACAAGATATAGGTTATCGCTGATTTAATTAATACAGTTGGATTATTTAATTCAATGTGTGTTGGTGCAGGTTATAATTGTTCAGTTAGATGGTAAATATTCGTATGTGATGGAATACATTCACTCTTTTTATTATGCTAGAATAATTGAATTATTTCATTTAAAATATTGGCTCATTGTGTGCATGCATGGTTTCAAATGCAGTTTGTGGAGTTGTGCTTTCTTGATTTAATTCAGGTTCACACGAAATACGTTATCGCTGATTTAATTAATGCAGTTGGCTTTTCAAATTCAAAGTGTGCTGGTGCAGGTTATGAAGGTTCAGTTTGATGGTTTCCAGTGCATCAATGTGATTCAGTTCAATTCATATTCCTACCTTCTAATTTTCATTGGATTTACTTTGACAGGTTGAATTGAAGCAATTAAAAGCTTGATAATATTTTTTTAATTATGATACATTCTTTATTTGTGTGTCAACTATATTTTTTCTCAAATACATGGATGGATGGAAGTAGGAAACCATGATGGGTAAGGTGAAACGGTAATCCTTTATCCAATTGGTTGAGGCTGGTATCAAGGTTTTCACTGGACCAATCACAGTTATTACCACCCTTCATCTTCTTTCCCTTTCTTCAGTTACTGAACAAGTTCGTTAGTGTGTGATTTTGGTGGCCATGGCATTGGTCCCACATATTCTGATATATTATTCTACTATTTTATTAGAACCTAATATGGAAATATTATCAATCAATTTTTAATATTAATTAATCTAGAAGGATGGGTATTTAGCATTGAATCATAAGGTAACACCTCACACCCTTCTTCAAGATTATTACCATTTTCTAGGAAATGGTAAGTTACCTCTTTCATGTTGGATTAATTTCTTATTATTTGTGAAAATGTTGATTATTTGGTTGATTTGATTTACTGATGAATATATATTTATGCATGTAACTGTGTCAGCTAAAGCTTCTCTCAAATACATAGACAGATGGAAGTAAGACACCAATACGAGGAAGTTCAATGGGTAACCCCTATCCACCTAGTTGAGGCCAGTATACAGGTTCTCATTATATCAATCCCAATTAGTAACACCTTTCATCTTTCCCTTTCTTTGGTTTCTCAGCCAGTTCATTGGTGTGTTCTTGGGAAGGAATGAAATTGGTCCCAATATATCTAGGACATTGTCTTGATTTATGGAATTTTTCCACACCATCAAAGATTACAATTTTATATGTGACATGTTACCAAGATTTTCATAAACCCTAATTGCATGTGTTGTGAATGATTCTATCCCCCCTCCTCTTCACTGAATCTGTATGAATCTAGTTATAAACAAGTGTTTCAGTATTTTATTCAGAAAAACATATGCTTGCCGATTCCAAAAATCATACATGCTTACAGATTCCTTTCTCTTCTTGAATTAATGTCTTATAGAATTTATTCCATTACATCTGTGGGTGTGTTCTCTTATTTTTTCCAATTCTTTTACTGCTTACATATTCAAATATAATATTCATTGATTTTTTAGAACATTATATTGAAATTTTCTCATCAACTATCCAAATATTAATTTATCTAGAAGGATGGGACTCTAGAATTGAATCATAAGATAACTCCCCTCTCATCTTCACCATTATTTCCTTTTTCTAGGTAATGGTAAGTTACCAATTTCATAATGTCTATAGATCTTATTGTGTGTGAAAATGTTGAGTAAATGGATGATTTAATCTACTAATAAATTTGTATTTATGTATGTTACCGTGTCAACTAAATCTATACTTAAATACATGGACAGATGAATGTAAGAACCCACTATAAGGAAGGTGAACTGGTAAGCCCCTATCCACAATGCACTGTTGCTTCTCAAATATTATATGCACTATTTTTTCATGATGTATTATTAGTATGAACTTATATCTCATTGTTTATGAATTATAATCTCTTCATCTATTACTCTTGGATAAATTTTTTAGAAGGTTTGATCAAGATCACATGTATTATGCTTCCATGGGAAACATGGACCTGTAAGTACAATGTAGCAGAAAAATTTGATAGCAACAGTGGTGAGATTACACTACTGTACACATAAACTTCAATAATGCTCATTTTTTAAACATACATTCACATTGTATGGTCACATACCATGTCTAAACATGAATTACACCTATATACAATTGTTCAAAATATTTAAAGTTCATTAAAATTCATCATTATACAGTACTGTATACTTTACACTGATATACAAATGTATACAAGAAATTGCTGGTCTATATTTTTTAATCACGGTAATAAGATATATAAAAATACGTTTTCAATGATCTATCTTGTTTTCATTTTATCATTCAAAATTTTCAATTCATTAGATATACTCATAAGAAAAAAAGCATTCAGAATGAGTTATTACATTTCTGTCCATTATTATTTATTAAAATAATTTGTTTGTACAATGACAGATCTGGAGGGTGGTAGTTGGATCATGAACATAGAGATTCTTATAGTGAAATAACATTCACAAAATCATTTTTGGATCATTAAGGTATACATATTCATTATTTCTATTAATATATCTCTATGTTTATAGGTTCTTTTGATGTTTTTAATCTCAAATTCTTATTCATGTTCTTCTAAAATTTATTATCTCATAGCGATTTTTCATTTCATCTTAAATTCCCCATTTAAATTTATAGTCAATTATTTTGTGACCACATGAGCATATGTGATTTTGGTATAATGTGTTATACAAATGAATGGAATTAAAAAAAATATACTAGCTAAAGAGCCTTCATAAGGCAAGTCTTCTCCATTCTTTATCAATGTTTTCATCATGTTGTTTATTAGCTTTCTCAAATGTTTTGTCAACGATGATTTCTTTAACATCATTTGAAAGATTTATACCATATTTAGAAAGTGTAGAAACAACCATTAGTTTTACCTATTCCCTTAATGAAACCTTACTGATTAGAAAATAAGCTTTCTTTTGTGTTCATGTTAAATAATTCCAGTTGAAACTCTTCATTATTTATCTGCCCATCATCAATCACCGAACTGAAAATATTCTCAAACATCTCATAGAGTTATTCTTTTTCACTAACACTAAACATTGTATCCCTTATATGAACATCAAGATCTTCTAGGCCTCTTGATTATTTATGCAAATAAATATCTGACCATGAATGCCAAGATGTATATCACATAATCCCTGAAACTGCACTTGGTGGGTTTTCACAAAGATAAAGCAGACGACATCAGTTTTTAAGGTATGTTTCTTTATGTCTATTAAATATACATTTGATTTCAATCTTCTCACCTAATTTTTTTGCACTCAAACTTATTTCTCTATTATTCCATAGCTTAACCAAATAACAATAGTGAATGGATCATGCACGTCTATAAAGAGAAAATATAAAAACCTCAGGTTGTGGGTGGCGGGGAACCTACGACGAAGAAGAGACACCCCCAACATCTTCAGTGGGGAGGTGAGGAAGAGGTTTCATCGGCTGAGTGTTCCATGAATTTTGATCAGGGGTTGTAACATACCATTCTGGTAATTTACTATGTGATAAATGAATGATTCAAATAAACTACACATTTACTTTTATTGTTTCTTCATTGCATTGTGAGACCTACATACTATTTTCACCGTGGTTATACAACATTATCAGAGGTATTTTTAATTAAAATGATATTGATTCAATAGTTTAATGTATTGAAGAAAATAGAAAGGCACTCATATTAATGTGCTGACTATATTTTAATATATATTTTATGTGCTATATTGATGTGCTGACGGTAACCACAATTTCAATTTGGTATTATCATTGTTTATTTTTAGAATTTATTATTACAAATGTTTGATACGTCATGTTTTTTATTTCTCCTTCTTGAAAATAATGTTTCATTAATTTTGATGAATAATTTATGATACATCCTGATAATTTTTTATCTTTATACATCCTGTTTTTGTAAGGGTTGGTGTTCTGAGAACCAACTATTTTGTACTCTAATTACATGAATTTTCACTTATTATATATTGTTCATTGTTCTGGATTATGATAATACATTAAAGTCCTGGAATATTTGTTGCATTAATAAGGTCATGGTAGATCCCCGCTATGATGAGAACCTTGAAAATCAATAATAATATTCTTATATAATGTTCCGCAGTTGGATGACTTGCTATGATAGGACACATAGTATACAGATCGTCATGTGCGATTACTCATAAGAAGACGAAACTCTCTCTCATGGAGTTCGCACTTGGTAATCTCCAAGATGGGAGATTATGATAACATACCCGCTAGTAGAAATTCCACATGTATTGGTGTCATCGGTCATTACTAACTACGAGCATGTGTAATGGTCCTTAGACTGGAAGATTATCATTAACTCATGTCATGGTTCGCGCGCTAATATTTACTGACGAAAACCATCATGCAAACAGTTGGTGGGAAGTAGGGTTCGTTGGGTGCATCACGAATGACATGTTGTTAATGGATAAGTCAAGGAAGGATTTGTACCTTACATTTATGGAAGATTATATCTTGGGACTTTGATTGAAATAGAACCGCCACATTAAATTCCCTGTCCATGGTGTAAACGACGAGTTTATTTCTAGTTGTCAAAGGACGAAAAATAAAGAATATACGATTATGACACTGCCATGAAACATGCTTGATGAGATATCGAGAAAAAGGGATTAAATTACATAGTAAGCATTCGTATGAGGTGATAATTCAATGTGATATTAACTTCTTTCTCCTGCGTTCCTTGACCCGTTGATAGACAGTAATCTTGGACTTTAGGCAATCCCGCCTAATGCCGACGAGAAAGAGGCATAGAGTGTCACACACTAAGTGTTTTCAAGTATCTCATGTAGCATAAATATTACACCCGTATGTGGTTTAATAATTATTCAAGGAATCCTAAAATAGTTTTAATATTGGAGGAAGAATAAAATAAAACAAGTACACACTGTGTATCAATAATTACACGCAGTGTAGTTTTATTTTGAAAACAAGTACATGCGGCGTATTATTAAATGTACACGCCATGTAGTTTTCATTTTGGAAAGGAAATGAATAAATGAAAACAATATATACACGCCGTGTCCATTGAATGCACATGCCGTGTAGTTTTCAATGAAAAACAAGTACACACTGTGTATTTATTAATACACTCCGTGTAGTTTTTCTAGTCGAAATTTTGAGGAAATATCATTTTATAAAATGATATTTATTATAATCAGTGTTGGCGCATGTCAATGAATTAATGACTCGACATGGCATTTTAAAAAAGGGATTTGATGAAATAAATAAAATGTGTAACGTGTTTATTTATTGTCATAACTCTACAACCACAAACCCGATTATAAATATCCTCACAACCCAAAATATTTTACACACACAAGAGAATCGTTGTGATCAACAATTCTGGAAAATTCCTTCAAGGCCGAAAGAACCTCTTCCTCCAAGAACACTCTCAAGACTGAAAGAGATCCTCTTTCATCAGATCAAGACGATCTAAGGCGGACAACGCAAGAAAATATTTCTCTACTCTAGCACCTGAAGACTCCATTGGAGACGTCCAGAGATACGAGGTACATGTGTGAATCACCAGTCGAGGAATTATACAGATGGATTCTGTGACACAATGACAAATCACATCAGAATGTGATCAAGAACATCAACAAAGAAAGAACACCCAAAAGGTATTTATTTTCAGTTGATTAAATTAATTATAATCAACCTGTAACGATCCTAAATTTTGGTTCTGGGACATTTCTTTTCTTTTTCCATTTCTATGATTCGATCCATCGAGATAGGCATTTATCATTGTATTGATCCCAGATTGATCATTGTTAATGACAAAAGGCCTAGTGGGAACATCCACCCACGCGGTTCTACTGCGCCTGGAACCTTCAAATGGAATCAGAGCGAGGTTACAAAATTGATTATTGTTATTTTATTTTCATTGATAATTTACGCATTTATATTTGATTAAATTAAAAATAGATCGCTCCATAAATATGGATAAACGAGATCTATTCTTCCTCCTTCGTTTCTCGATTCATATCACAGAAATGAACTTTTAATTTTAATTTTTGATTAAAATAAAAACTAGGAATTCATCCGAAGGAGCCGCTCTTTCAGTCTATAAAACACAGGATTACACAGCGTGTAATTAAAACTGCACGCCGTGTACATCAGTTCAATGAACCGAAACTTGTCCACCAAACCACGCCATGTGAATTGATTATTCCTAAGTATTAATCACGCCGTTTTGACAAGAATTGAACGACGCGTGGAAACCAGAATACATGGCATGTATGTTGGAGAGACATGCCATGTAGTCCATTCCGGCCTAGGTGAAACCATGTACAAGGATAAGCCGTGTACCGTGTACATGGGGGTTGTTAGGCTGGTAACCGCGTAACAAGGAAGTACACACCATGTATGATTTATCTATATGCCCAGTACTCCAAAATTTCCAAAGTACAAAAAACACGCCAAAGCCCGCCGGTGTGTACTTTGGATAAAAGGTGAAAAGAAATACACACCATGTAAATATAAATTACACGATGTGTACTTTCTATATATTTTACCAGGTTTCCTCCGAAAGTACAAAGACCTGTACAAGGAATGTGGATTAGAAGAATCTCAAGGACATTCAGAAAAGAATTTAATTTAAATAATTGATTAATTGAAAGATCATAATTAATTTAATTCAATCATGATTTATCTTAAATTAAAGAATGATTAAAATAATTTGAATTCTAAATGTGCGTAAATGTCGTTGCATGCAATGGATGATCATGAGCTAGACCAAAGACCCTTTGTATGGTTTCATTTAAATTTGTTAGCCTATGAGACTTCTTCTAATAAAATGCAGGGCATGTGTGCCCATGGTTTCATTAATGTAAACCCATGTAATGGAGGATGTCCCATGTTAGACGAGATGGTTCAAGACCAGAAGCTGAGGCGAAACCAACAAAGGTGGATAGGTGGGAGCTGCAAAACACGAACCATCAGTTCAAGGTGTTTTTCCCTAGGTCAGGGTTATCTTATCAAACCAATAGATAATCTAACCAATAAAAGCTCATGATCATGCCATATTATTTTATTTATGTATAATTTCATTGTTTATTTATTATGTATGTGTTGTCGCAATCACATATTTAATGAAATAAACATGCATGCAAAGATGGAATAAAATAAAAACTGGACTATGCGTAAACATTATCAGAACATGGTTAATCACTTAATAAAGCATCACGTAATATTAACAGGCATGTGATAATGCAAAACTAAACACAAAGAATAAAATCCCTCAAATACCATATTAAGTCAGACCAAGACTTCTGTTACCTGATTAATGGAAAGACTCAACAAAACTATGTGTTTGACCAACCCTCGTTGGGACACTTACATTTATAAAGGAAGCCCTTAAAAAATGTTGCGGGTTGACTTAACCATATTATATCAAGAGAAGTAGCCCTTGCTAGACTTGGTGTAATATTTTAGGAATGAGTTGAGGAAATCCACGTCAGGATTTCTGGATTGGGGAGTCCACTCAACAGACAAGGAAATGTAAGATCACAGTTGGCAAAGACTTTCCTACCTAAATAACTTCAAATAGCTTTACCAACCCTTGTTGGGGTTATACGAAGGGGAATTTAGATCCTTGCCACTAGAATGTCAATGCAACTGGACATTTCGAGATCAATGGTGAGGGCTATTGGGACTTGATAAAATAGTGTGAGAATTAATTCATTTATTATTTTTCATAAAATTTAATCAAGAAAGGACAGATAAATATGCTCTTTTAATTTTTAGAATCTAAATTACAAACTCGTCAACCACATTTTCCCTGCGATCAATTCTAGATGAAGACAATATCCTTACCGGCAGTAACATTCAGGAATGGTTTAGGCACCTTCGGGTTATCCTACGCCATGAACGATTGTTTTACATGCTAGAGTCCTTACTTCCTGATTCTCCTACCCCAGGGGCGAGTGATGATGATTTTCTGGTCTATGATCAACATTTGAATGATCCTCTCGACGTTCAATGTTTGATGTTATCATTGATGTCTAGTGAACTCATGAGGTATCATGAAGACATGGATGCCTATACCATGCTCGAACACCGTCGTGGTCTATACCAGGAGAGAGAAAGACAAGAATGGTTTGAGATCTCCAAGTCTCTATTTCAGAGAAAGCATGGTGAGGGTGCCCAAGATGGGCCTCATGTAGTCAAACTCATTGGCCACATTGAGCACTTCGAGGTTCTAGGGTTTAAACTCTCCAACGAACTGGGCATCGATCTAATTCTTTCACCACTCCCCTAGAGCTTCTCAAACATTGTTATTAATTTCAACATGAAAATATTGAGAAGTCTCTATATGATCTTCTTATCCTTATTCGCCAAGTAGATAATGTCATGCAGCGTGAAAAGCCTTGTGTCCTTATGGTGAATAAAAGGAAAGGGAAGGAAAAGATCTTTAATCCCAAAGCTTCTCCAAGGCATTCCAAGAAAAATAAGATCAAAGGGATGCAAGAGAACATGAATTTGTTTGTTTCTCATGTGGCAAGAGGGGTCACTATAAGAAAAACTACACACAGCCTAGGAAGCAAGGGGAAGATTCAGGTGCATTTGTCATCGAATGTTATCTATGTATTTCTAAAAATTGGTTATTAGATACTAATTGTGGTTCTCATATATGTATCCAAGTACAGGAACTAGGTATATTAAAAAAGATTGATCGAGGGGAGGTGGATCTACGCGCAACCAACGGAGCCAGACTCGCTGTTGTAGCTGTCAGAGACTGCCATCTCACATTGCCTACAGGGATGGTCTTGGATTTGAAGGGATGTTATTATGTGCCCTCTGTAAACAAAAACATTATTTCAGTATCCAGATTAGACACTGATAGATTCATCTGCAAGTTTGGAAGTGGATGTTTCTACTTTTATAAAGATAGAATTTGTTTTGGTAGGGAACATTTATATGACTGCCTTTATGTGTTAGACTACACAAACCAAGTAATGGAAATCGATAAAAAAGTTAACTCACATAACTCATACCACACCCTACTTTGGCATCACCGGCTAGGTCATGTCAATGAGAAACCTTTGACAAAATTACATCAACATGGGTATTTAGATTCTTTCAAACTAAAACCACTTGGTGTATGTCATGCATGTATACTAGGAAAAATAACCAAAGCCCCATTTAGTGGGAAAGGTGAAAGAGCTAAAGAGCTTCTAGAATTAGTTCACACATATGTGTGTGGGAAATTTCCAGTTGAGGTAAGGGGTGGGTTCTCATACTTCATAACATTTACTGATGATTTTAGTATATATGTATATATCTACTTAATTCTATATAAGTCAGATTCTTTTGATCGGTTCAAAGAATACAAGAATGAAGTTTAGAAACAGCTTGGAAAGAAGATTAAGAAACTACACTAAGACAGTGGAGGATAATATCTTAATCAGGACTTCATTGATTTCTTATGGGATTTTGGGATTCTATCTCAACTCACTCCTCCTTACACGCCTTAGTGGAATGGTGTAAGTGAAAGGAAGAACCACACCCTTTTGGACATGGTGAGATCTATGATGATTCATGTGAGTCTTCCATTATCATTTTGGAGATATGCATTACAAACAGCAGCACACATACTAAACCAAGTACCAACTAAATCGATAAATGGTATTCAATACGAGTTATGGAGTGGACGCAAAGCCATGTTATCTAATTTACATGTGTGGGGTAGCAAAGAATTTGTTAATGTAATGGACCAGACCCTCATTATCCATTCCTTTTTCAAATTGAAGGATCCTAAGGGGTCGCACCCCATTCAGTGCGACCGATCGGTGAGACCGATCGGTGTTGTCCAGCGTTGACGGGTTTTCCTTCTATAGCTTTTCCTGTAACCCCACTTTTAGGCCTTTTTTTAACCTTTTGAATCATTTCAAGGCTGTTTTTAAGCCCATAATTAATATCTAAAAATCCAGAGAAACCTCTCTACTGAATAAAAATTAATCCAGTCGTGTGTAACCTCCCAACCGTGTGGATGAACCATGATCCGAATTTCAAGGCATTCAAATTTCTTATCCTGTATCATTGGGATACCACCAATTTATCACACGTGATTTTTCTTCTCCTTCCTCTTGGGTAGTCTCCTCTTCCATGTGAGTTTGAATTCATTTGTCCCTGAGTCAAGTGGTGCACCTGTACCAGATCACTTCAAGTCGTGCACCCCCTATTCCTAGCGCGTGGAGAAGAACTTCGATTGTTCATCAATAAATAGGGATCTTACATTCATCTCTCATTTTTGTGTACCATGTGGGGCGGGAATGATTTTGTCTCTATGGAAATTGATGAAACCGAACTTAATGAAGATAATGAATGAACATTTAAATAATGAAGGGGGGGGGGTTGTGTGAAATATGATCTGCTATACTCTTTTTATGTTGTTATGTGTTGCGAAATTGTATGGGCCTATGCTCACTGAAAATCATGGCCGTTGGTGGTCTTTATTTGCGCACTAATGAACCTCGGTACCCTAAAAGTTTAAATAACCATAACATGGAATTGGTTAATTATGTATACTCGGTTAAATAAATTGAAATCACCAGGATCAACCCTTTTCTTTGATAACCCTAGTAAATGTACAGTGGAATTGAAACCATGGAGTGTGTTAAATCTTTTGAATCTGAAAATATCTACATGGGCCTGCCTTGTGTCAGGGGTAGTGGCTTGGTTTTTTTTCCTTCACGGGCCCATTGCGGGTGACCTTATGGTTTTCTTGTATGGGGGCGTAGATTACTACAGTGATATGGGTGGGGATGGGATCGCCTATTGTTATAATTTTACTAGTTTTGAATTGGAGGCTGTGTGGTTACTCTGGTTATATCACAAATTGGGGTGGAATCCTCTGGTGTTGAAGAACTGTTGTCTCCTGGACTTTGGGAACATGGAGTTGTATCTCGGGGTTTTCTATGGTTCTAGTACTTCGAGGGATCTCACTTATCCCTTTTTTGTTGTGACATTGCTAGAGAACCTGGTGTGGATGCTTAAATTGTTGTTTGGCTGTTTCTTTCCTTTTTTGCTTGTGGTTATGCCTGTTAGTGGCCCAATAGTGAAGAATTCACCTTAATGGGATAACATGAACATGAAAAAAATAATGGTTTAAATGGGGAAATTGGTTTTGGGATGGTTGTGTCCTGGTTGTGGGAGGTGTACCTGCCATGAATGAATAGTGATGTGGTGTTGTTCTTAGGCTGGTTTCATAACCCTAGGTCGGGTTGAGTGCTTGTTTACTTATGTATATACTTGTAAACTTTATGTTTCTTATTCGCGCCCCACCGAAGTTTATCACTTATGTGCCAAACACCTCCATTTCATAGGGGAGGGTGTTTTTTCCAACACTTCTATTATTGGATGGTTATTAGATCATTTCTTCTCCCATTCCAGGATAGCCCAAGTACCTTCGGGAAGGATGTGATGGCCTGAAGTCCATTATTAGCCCAATAATTGTTGGGCGGGGTAGTTGTGGTGGATGGCCCAGGTGTTTACAGGTATGTTGTTTTCCAAGTATCTTCGGGATGAGGCCCATGTGTCTTCGGGCATGACGGTAGCTTTCTGGCCCAGGTGTCTTTGGGCGTGGTAGTGGTTGTTCTGGCCTAGTTGTTTGCGGGCATGGTTACGTGAGGTGGTTGTGGCCCAGGTGTCTGCGGGCAGGGTTTTGCAGTGGGGCGTTTATGAGGTTACGGCCCAGGTGTGTGTGGGCTGGTGTGGAAGTGGGACTGCGGTGAGAATGGCGGGATTGGTTCAATGCATAGGATGTCTTTAATAACTAGTGGTAATGCGGCACGTGGTACCCAAATATTTATTTTCTATTACTATATGTTACTTGACTTGCGTTATTTGGGGAGCCTGCCTCGGAGAGGTTTGGGTGGATAGATTTCCTTTTTGGGTGTTTGGTTATCTCTTTTCCCACTAGACATTAGAATTTCTCCTCACTTGTGCACGAGTGTCTTTGGTTTTCCCCACTGGGTATACTTGTATGCTCACACTACGTATATAAAATTGCTTTCAAGTTTCCAGGAGGACTTCAGAGATTGTGCGTGGTCGTACTAGATTGGACCTTTGGGGAAGTTGCTGTTGTTTTTTTCCTTTTCTTGGTATCATTTCACCTTTGGAGTTTTGTGACATGTATCTTTTACCTTTGAATATTAATATGGGAATGGTTTAATTTCATACGTACTTGCACTTTCAATTTTGGTGTCGTGGAATTTAGTATCTTATCTCAAGATCCTATTAAAAGAAAAAGTGTAATGCCTTCCATTTAGCATGTGATTCTATACCCTTGGTGCTGGTCTCCACTCTGGGACCTATTGAAGGCGGGTTTTGGGGGTCATTATCTCTCCTTCAACCTAAAGAAGGGTCCTGAAATTTGCTGACCCTTCCCTCTTTTTGGTGAATGCGGGTCGTGACAGAATGGTATCAGAGGCGAGGTTGAGAGATAGGATGGAGTCTGGAGTTAGGCATAGTGATGATTGCATGGGATGGTAGGGAAACAATGTTGGGTGACCATGGTGTGTGAATTAGGTCAGGGAAGACTGGCTAGGACATGGGATTTTAGGGCCCCCCCGTGATCCGATGCGAGGATTCTGGACCTTCCGAATGACCAAGTGAGGCCGCACTGATTGCAGGGTAGAGACCCTAGGAAATGTACATGAATCATAATGACTTGAGTTCTCGTGTTTCTGGGGTTTTTTGGGAAATTGAAATAAATAAGAAGTTTAAGAAATTTTATGAACAATATTCTTCACTACTTGGGCTTAAGAATTCCTTGTTTACCTTGCAGCTATGGAACACGGGGGACGACCACGAGTGGTTTGGGAGATCGAGGGCCAGGAGGTTGACTTGGATGATCAGAAGAGGGATGATCGAGAGGAGGAGGATGACCAGTGGCAGAAGACGCTTCGAGCCTTCCAGTGATATACCCTCAAGAAGTACGAGGGTAGAACATCTGACATGAGGACGAATGGCTGGCTAGAAGAGTTGGTGATAGCATTCGGCTTGATCCACGCACCGACCGAGTACTGAGTTCCTCTGGCCATCAGCCAGATGTAGGGAGTAGCGCGTCAGTGGTAGACCCTCTACCTGGGGGAGAGGAGAGAGGCTAAGGTGGCATGGGATGATTTTGAGAAGGATTTTTAGGAGGAATTCCTCTCTTCTACGATGAAGGCAGAGAAGAAGAAGGAGGTACTCTCCCTCCAGTAGGGGAGTATTTCAGTAAGGGATCTGGGGATCATGTTCAAGGAACTCCTCCACTTTTCTCCAGACCTCTTTCCAGATGAGGAGTCTCATGCGAGACGTTTAGAGGAGGCACTCCGACCCTCCCTCTAGTACACTGTTACCCCCTTCACCTTGCCGACATACATGGAGGTCCAGAAGAAGGCCAAAGTGGTGGAGAGGATTCACACACTAGGAGGTGTGTCACGAGAGGGGATTCAACTAGGCTCGACAAAGGGAAAGGCTTCCAGCACTAGACCTCCAATATCGGGACCCTTTAGGTTCTGACCAACAGGGAGCAGGCCGCAACAGTTTCAGTTCCGGTCCCCCCAGACCTCGCCCATTCCCTTCGGGCCCAGGACCGATGTGGTTTGTCTGTGGGATCCATGGAAATCTCCAGAATAAGTTCCCGGACCTAGTACAGTACGACGGTGGTGGACATGACCATCACCCGCCTTAGTAGCAGCTTCCAGCTAGGCCCTTTTAGCAGCAGCAACAGGGGCAGTGAGCTCCCACTCCTCCGAGGGAAGACATTGCAGGGGGAGGCCGACCTCAGGGTGCACCTCAAGGACCTCGACCAGGGCATGGCTGGGGAGGTGTTCGATAGGTGAGGGGAATAGGAGCTTGGAGCAGACAATTGCATGCCACAGAGGCCATAGTTCTAGCAGGACTGGAGAATGTTCGAGGTACGATCAGTTTGTTCAGTACCCTTGATTACGCCTTGTTTGATACCGGAGCTTCACACTTCTTTTTGCACCCGGTCTATCCCATGCTCTTGGTCTAGATGATGAGAGACTTCCAGTGCCCCTGGTACTAAGAACACATGTCATAGGTCAGACCGACTTGTTATATGATTGTAGAGGATGCATACTGATGATAGGGCCACATCAATCGGTCATGGATTTACTACTTCTACAGATACAACCATACGATGTCATCCTAGGCTTCGACTGGATGTTCTCTCTGCGTGCCATCATCGAAGACATCTGAGGAAGGGTTGTGTTCTCAGACATGGGCGGCCAACGTGTTACTTTCACCGGAAAGTGGTGTGGACAGAAGGGTAGCAGGTGAGAGGAACGCCTCCTCTTCTTGTTAGCCGAGAAGTTAGTAGAGTCAGTGGATGTTGATATGGTGGAGGTACCAGGGATCATCAGTGAGTTTATGAACGTCTTCCCTGAGGAGGTGACGACTCTACCCCCTAGACGTGATATCGAGTTTGGGATAGACTTGCATCCTGGTGCACATCTGATTTCAATGGATCCCTACTGGATGGCACCTTCAGAGCTACGAGAGTTGTGGATTCAGATTGAGGATCTGATTAATAGGGGTTATGTCCGACCATGTGCATCATCGTGGGGTGCTACAGTCTTGTTCACAAAGAATGTAGATGGTGGTCTCAGGTTGTGCATAGACTACAAGAGGCTGAACCAGGTAACGATCCAGAATCGCTACCCTCTTCCGAGAATAGACGATCTTTTTGACTAGCTGAAAGGGTTAGGATTGTTCTTGAAGATCAACCTACAGTCTGGTTATCACCAGTTGAGGGTAAAGGAGGGAGACATCTCGATGACAGACTTTAGGTGCAGATATGGGCACTTTGAGTTTGTAGTAATGCTTTTCGGCGTTATGAATCCTCAAGCTGTGTTCATGGGGCTTATGGAATCCGTATTCTGGGAGTATCTGGATTGGTTCGTAGTCATGTTCATTGATGGCATCCTGATCTACTCAAGATCATAAGAGGACCTTGCAGAT
Organism: Viscum album; assembly: GCA_963277665.1. Lineage (NCBI taxonomy): Eukaryota > Viridiplantae > Streptophyta > Magnoliopsida > Santalales > Viscaceae > Viscum > Viscum album. The sequence goes on along the minus strand of OY728159.1, from coordinate 1,751,259,982 downwards.
CACCTGAGGACGGTTTTGGGGGTCCTCCAACAGCACCAACTCTATGGGAAGTTGTCAAAGTGAAATTTCTGGATGCCTGAAGTTCACATCATTGGGAACGTAGTGTCTGAGAAGTGGGTAGAGGTGGACCCATCAACGGTTGAGGCAGTTGTTTCTTGGGAAGCACCCAATAACGTGGCAGAGGTTCTTAGTTTCCTCGGGATGGTAGGTTAATACTAGAGGTTCGTACCCATCTTCTTTCATGTTGTGGCACCTTTGATGATCGTGACCAAGAAAGACAAGGTTTTCATGTGGAGTGAGTAGTGCGAGGTAGCCTTCAGTTATCTAAAGGATAATTTTGTTAGTTCCCCAGTGCTGAGACGACCAGAAGAAGGGGCGGTGTATGAGGTGTTTTGTGATTCTTTAGGGGAAGGACTGAGATCTGTATTGATGTTGCGACAAGGGGTGATCTCTTATGGGTGTAGGAAACTATGGCCTCATGATCATAATTATTCCACCCACGATCTAGATCTTTCAGTGGTTGTTTTCGCACTAAAGTTGTGGCGGCATTACCTCATCAGAGAGCGCTTTGTGGTCTTCACGGATCACAAAATCTTGATGTATATCTTCTCCCACCGGGACCTAATCTTACGACAACAAAGGTGGATGGAGTTCCTCTAGGATTACGACATCGATATTTCCTACACTTCAGGAAAAGGGAATGTAGTGGCCGATTCTTTGAGCAAGAGGTCACAGAAGGATGCAGTTTGAGAGTCGGCAGATGCTTGGAAGGCGATGGAGCAGTTGGCTACCTTGCACCTAGATGCGAGGATGGGCAGCGGTAGAGTTTTCCTGTATCAGATGATAGTACAGTCTTCTCTGTTGCAGAAAGTGGAGGAGTCTCAGTGGGGAGACCCATAGTGCGATGTGATGCACGATCGAGTTGGCCATGGCGATGCTCAGGAAAGGTGGGAAGAAGATGGTCAAAATCGGATGATCTTCCGAGGGAAGATTTTTGATCCAGAGGTGATGCATGGCAAGGTTCTTAGTGAGTTCCAAAACTCAAACCTAGCGGTACACCCAGGAGTTTCGAAGAATACCAGTGTCTAAGGAGACAGTTTTGGTGGCCTGGAGTAAAGCAAGATGTGGCAGAGTTTGTGGCCATGTGCCTAGTGTGTCAGCAGGTAAAGGCTGAACATCGTGTTCCAGGAAGGTTGTTGCAACATTTAGACGTCCCTGAGGAGAAGTGGGATGAAATATAAATGCATTTCGTCACAGGACTACCCAAGGTACAAGGGGGATGCCATTCCATCTGGGTAGTAGTGGACCGCTTGACGAAGTCGTCTAACTTTCTGGCGATTAAGGAGTTGTGTGTAGTGGACACTCTAGTACAAAAGTATGTGGACGAGGTAGTGCAGTTTCATGGAGTTATGAGTTCAATAGTCTTAGATAGGGATTCATGTTCTACCTCACGAGTATGGAGGGGTTTGCACTATGCTTTCGGCACCCAGCTGGGCCTTAATACTACCTTCCACCCCTAGACAGATAGACAGAGCGCACCATCCAGACCGTGGAAGATATGCTCCGAGCATGTGTTCTGGACTTCGGGGGATCATGGGTGCGACACTTGCCTCTGTTAGAGTTCACCTACAATAATATCCATCACTCTACCATTGGCATGGCTCAATTCGAATCCCTATATGGAAGGTCGTGTCGCTCACCCGTGTGCTGTACTGAGGTTGGGGAAGTAGGTGTTCTTGGCCCGAAGGTGGATCAGAGTAAGATATAGAAGGATCAGCTTATACGAGAAAGGATGAAGGCAGCTCAGGACCAGCATAAGTCATATGTCGATGATAGGATGAGACCCTTGGAATTCGAGGTCGGGGACCACATGTTTTTGAATGTCTCCCCTTGGCATGGACAATAGAGGTTCAATAGGGGATGTAAGCTTTCTCACAAGTTCATCAGACCCTTCTAAGTGTTGCGGCAGGTAAGTGAAGTGGCTTATTAGCTAGCGCTACCACAACCACTACTCAGGATACATGTTGTATTCCATGTGTCCCACATCCGATGATATCTACATGATGTTTCCCACATCCTCAACTGGGGAGAGCTAGATATCAAAGACGATGCAGCCTTCATGGAGCGACCAGTGATGATTGAGGGTCATGTCAAGAAGGTGCTTCATGGGTGAACCATTCCCTTGGTTCATGTGTTGTGGAGACATGGTGGGCTTGAGGAGAGTACCTATGAGAGCGAAGCGCAGAAGCGTGCCTAGTACCCAGAGTTGTTTTGAGTTTTATCCTATTTGTCCAGTACTTATTTACAGTGTAATGCTTTACCTTGTTGACTATGGATGTGAAAATCCTTTTCGGTGGATGTGTGTGTGAAGTGTTCTAAAGAATAGGGAGGGGAGGACATAATCCCAAGTTAAGACACATAAAAGTGGACGCGCCTAAACCCGTGCGGGTGAGTCAGTGCCACCCAAAGTGGATAGTATCTTAACATGGAGGAAGGGAGACCCCTCTCCCATTGGAACAGATTGTTTGGCCCTTGTTTTGCATGGTTGCATGGGAAAGGAGCAGTAGGGAGTTTGTGTTTGTTCGGGGGATAAGGTGTTCCTTTGTCAGATCGGTTCCCTCCTGAGAGGTATCTTCCGGGGTGGTTGTTCAGACCCCCCTCTTTCCTTTAGTCTGGGTTTTGATTCTCGAGGACGAGAATGGTTTGAGAGGTATCTAATGTAATGGCCCAGACCCTCATGATCCATCCCTTTTCCAAATTCTAGGATCCTAAGGGGTCGCACCCCGTTCGGTGCGACCGATCAGTGCAGCCCATCGGCACGACCGATCGTCGCGACTGATCGTTGGGATCAATTGGCGCTACCGACCGATCGGTGTTGTCCAGCCTTGATGGGTTTTCCTTCTATAGCTTTTACCGTAAGCCCACTTTTAGGCCTTTTTTAATCTTTTGAAGTGTTTCAAGTCTGTTTTTAAGCCCATAATTAATATCTAAAAATCTATAGAAACCTCTCTACTGAATAGAAATTAATCCATTCGTTTGTAACCACCCAACTGAGTGGAAGAATCACGATCCTACTTCCAAGGCATTCAAATTTCTTATCCCGTAACATTGGGATCTCACCTATTTATCACGTTGGATTTTTCTTCTCCTTCCTCTTGGCTAGTCTTATCTTCCTTTTGTGTTTTAAGACCTTTGTCCTCGATGAATGTGGTGCACCTGTGCTGGATCCCTGCAAGTTGTGCATCCCCTATTCTTAGCGCGTGGAGAAGAACATCGATCATTGATCAATCTGTAGGGATCTTACCTTCATCTCTCAATTCTGTGTGTCATGCGGGGCGGGCATCCTTTTGTCTCTATGGAAATTGATGAAACCTAACTTAATGAAGATAATTAACATACCTTTAATGAATGGGGGGGGGTGTGTGACTAATGTTCTTCTATAATTTTTTTATTTTGTTATCTGTTGCGAATTGTACGGTCCTATGCTCACTGAAAATCATGAACGTTGGTGGTCTTCCTTTGCGCACTAATGATCCTCGGTACCCTGAATGTTTAAATAACCATAACATGGAATTGGGTAATTACATATAATCGATTAAATAAAATGAAAGCACTGGGATCAACCCATTTCTGTGATAACCCCGGTTAAATTACAGTAGAATTTAAACCATGGAGTGTGTTAAATCTTTTAAATCTGAAAATACCTGCATGGGCCTGCCTTGCGTTGGTGGTAGTGGTTTGGTTGTTTTTCCTTCACAGGCTGATTGCGGGTGACCTTATGGTTTTCTTGGAGGGGGGCTTAGATTTCTGGGGTGATATGGGTGGGGATGGGATCCCCTGTTGTTATACTTTTACTGGTTGTGAATTTGAGGCAGTGTGGTTACTTTGCTTCTATCATGAATTGGGGAGGAATCCTCTGTTGTTGAGAAACCGTTGGCTCCTGGACTTTGGGAACATGGGGATGTATCTCAGGGTTTTATTTGGTTCTAGTACTTTAAGGGATCTCACTTATCCCTTTGTTGTTGTGACTTTTCAAGAGAACCGGGTTTAAATGCTTAAATTGCTATTTGGTTATTTCTTTCCTTTTTTCTTGTGGTTATGCATGTTAGTTTCCCGGTAGTGAAGAATTCACCCTAATGGGATCACTTGAACATGAAAACAAGAATGGGTTAAATGGGGAAATTGGTTTTGGGATGGTTGTGACCTAGTTGTGGGTGGTATACCTATCATGAATGAATAGTGATGCGGTGTTGTGCTTATGCTGGTTTCAGAACCCAAGGTTGGGTTGAGTGCTTGTTTACTTATGTATATACTTGTATTTTGTATGTTTCTTATTCATGCCCCACCCAAGATGAGCACTTAAGTTCTGAACACCACCATTTCATAGGGGAGGGTGTTTTTCCCAACACTTCTATGAGTGGTTGGTTATTAGCACCTTTCTTCTCCCTTTCCTAGATAGCCCATGTATCATCGGGCAGGCTATTATGGCCTTAAGTCCATAATTAGCCCAAGAATCTTCGGGTGGGGTAGTTCTGGTGGTTGGCCCAGGTGTTTACGAGCAGGTTGTTTCCCAAGTATCTTCATGATGAGGCCCAGGTGTCTTCGAGCGTGATGGTAGCTTTCTGGCCCAGGTGTCTTCGGTCGTGGAAGTGGCTATTCTGGCCTAGGTGTTTGCGGGCATGGTTATATGAGGTGGTTTTGGCCAAGGTGTCTGCGGGCAGGATAGCAGTTGTAGGCCAGGTGTCTGCGGACGGAGTTTGGCAGTGGGAATGCGGTGAGGTTATGGCCCAGATGTCTGCGGGTGGGTGTGGCAGTGGGACTGCGGTGAGAATGGAAGGATTGGTTCGATGCGTAGGATATATTCAATAACCAGTGGGAAAAAAGAGTGGGGTAACCATATATCGATGTGCTATTACTATATGTTACTTGAATTGCGTTACTTGGGGAGCATGCCTTGGTGAGGTTGGGGTGGATAGCTTTCCTTGTCGGGTGTTTGGTTATCTCTTTTCCCACGGGACATTAGAATTTCCCCTCACTTGTGCACGAGAGTCTTTGGTTTTCCCTACTAAGTATACATGTATACTAACCCTATATATATAAAACTGCTTTCAGGTTTCCAGGAGGACTTCAGAGATCGTGTGAGGCCGTACTATCTTGGCCCTTTGGGGAAGTCGCTGTTGTTGTTTTCCTTTTATTGGTATCTTTTCACCATTGGAGTTTTGTGACTTGTATCTTTTACCTTTGTACATGCATATGGGAATGGTTTACTTTTAGCCGTACTTGCGCTTCAAGTTTTGCTGTCATAGAATTTACTATATTATCTCCCGATCCAATTAAAATAAAAAGGGTAATTCCTTCCATTTAGTGTGTGATTCTATACCCTTGGTGCTAGTCGCCACTCCGAGAGCTATCGAAGGTATGTTTCAGGGGTCATTATCTCTCCTTCAACTTAATGATGGAAGGGTCTGGAAATCTGCTGACCCTTCCCTCCTTTTGGTGAAGGTGGGTCGTGACAGTTAAGGTCTCTTTAGGTTAAAACTTTCACTCTAAGGCACAAGGTGTATCTTTATAGGATATCCCAAGGAAACAAGGGGATATTACCTATAAACCCCCTCAGAAAAAAATGATATAGTGGCTTGACACACCATATTCATTGAGAGGGAGCACATCTCCAAAAGAGATGGTGGGTGTGAGATATACTTCGATGAAGTCGAGGCTCAAGATACATAGGAGTTGGTACAAGAACAGATTCCACAAAGCCCCGTGGAAGAACAATCTGTTCTAGAGACACAAGAACCGCATAGGAGCACGAGAGAGGTGAGAGAACTAGAATGATATGGTTTTCTTGTCACAAAGGATGGTGACTCATTATTGGTTGACAATGATGATCATCTTACCTACAAGGAAGCAGTTGAAGGCACAGACATTTCCAAGTGGCAAGAAGCCATGAATCATGAAATGGATTACATGTACCAAAACCAAGTTTGGATTTAGGTAGATCCTCCAGTTGATGTAAAGCCTATTGGTAATAAATGGGTATTCAAGAAGAAACTGGACATGGAGGGGAATGTCAGCACTTACAAGGCACGACTGGTTGCAAAAGGTTTTAGAAAACGTCAAGGAATTGACTACGATGAAACCTTTTCACGAGTTGAGATGCTGAAATCCATCAGAATCCTATTGGCCATTTTCGCTTACCATGACTATGAAATTTGGAAAATGGATGTCAATACAACTTTCCTTAATGGGAACCTCCAGTAAGATGTCTAAATGACACAACCTGAAGGGTTTGTGACTCCAAAGGATGCCAACAAGGTATACAAGTTGCAGAAATCCATTTCTGGATTAAATAATGCATCAAGGTAATGGAACATTCATTTTGATGAAGTTGTACCGGAATTTGGCTTTGTTAAGAACGAATGTGAGCCTTGTTTCTACAAAAGGTTTAGTGGTAGTGAAGTCTTTTTTCTAGTTGTATATGTTTATGACATATTACTAATTGGAAAAGAAGTACCTGTCTTACAGTCAGTTAAGGCATGGTTGCATAAATGCTTCTACATGAATGACTTGGGAGAGGCAGTATATACTCTTGGGATCAAGATCCATCGTGATAGATCCATGAGAATGATGGGCCTGAGACAAGGTACAAACATTGACAAGATACTGGAGAGATTCAGTATGGAGTAGTCCAAGAGGGGATTGTTACCAGTGTCACATGGAATTCATCTTTCCAAGAAAATGTATCCACAGACACATGAGGAAAGACATAAAATTGAAAGGATCCCTTATGAACCTGAAATTGGTTCAGTTATGTATGTCATTCTATGTACGAGGCTGGATGTTGCTTACGCATTAAGTGCGGTAGGCAGATATCAAGCTGATCCATGAGACCACCTTTGGATGGAAGTCAAGACTATCCTTAAGTATATGAGGCGTACTAAGGATATGTTCCTAGTTTATGGAGGAGATGATGAACTAGACATCAGAGGACATGTAGATGCTTGTTTCCAGACTGATCAAGACGACATGAATTCACAGACTAGATACATCTTGAGTTTTAATGGAGGTGCAGTGAGCTGGAAGAGCTCAAAACAAAGTGTGGTGGCATATTCTACAGCGGAGTCTGAGTATATCGCAGCTTCTGAGGTAGTTAAAGAAGCGATATGGATGTGAATCTTCATCCAAGAGCTGGATGTAGTACCAAGAAGTAAAGATCATATCACACTCTATTATGACAATACTGCAGCGGTGGCAGTTGCAAAAGAGCTAAGGTCACATCAGCGGACAAAGAACATACATCGAATGTATAAACTCTTGAGGGATTTTTCTCAGGGAGGTGAATTTACAGTGAGTAGTATTTCCACGGAAGAAAATGTGGAAGACCTCATGACTAAAGCCTTAACTCAGTAGAAACATGATCATCATGTGAGGTCTAGCGGACTAAAAGTCGTAGGCAGTTGGCTCTAGTCCAAGTGGGAGTTTTTAAGGGTTGGTGTCCTAAGAACTGACTGTTTTTTACTTTGATTAAATGAGTGTTCAATTATTGTATATTGTTCATTGTTCTGCAAGACTATAATATATTAATGTCCGGGAATATTTATTGCATTAATAAGGTAATGGAAGATCCCTGCTATGATGAGAACCTTGAAATGCTATAACAATATTCGTAAATAAATTTATGTGGTTAGATGAAATATTATGATTGGACATATAGTAAATAGGCCTCATGTGCGAGTACTCGTAAGAAGACGAGACTCTCTATCATGGAGTTCGCACATGGTAATCTCCAAGATGAGAGATTATGAGAATAGACCCACCAGTAGCAATTCTGTATGTATTGGTGTCATCAGACATTCCTATCTACGAGCGTGTGTAAGGGTCCTTAGACTAGAAGATTATCATTAACTCATGTCATGACTCAACCACTTAGATTTACTGACGAAAACAATCATGCTGATAGTTGGAGAGAAGTAGGGTACATTGGGTGCATCACAGATGACATGTTGTTAATGGATAAGTCGAGGAAGGAATTTTCCCTTCCATTTATGGAAGTTGATATCTTGGAACTTTGATTGAAATAGAAAAATCACATTAAATTCTAGGGCCATGGTGTAAAGGACGAGTTTATTTTAGGTAGTCAAAGAATGAAAGATCAAGCATATAGGTTTATGACACTTCCATGAAACCTCCTTGATGAGATATCGAGAAAAACGGATTAAATTACACAGTAAGCGTTTGTATGAGGTGCTACGTCAATACGACGTCAGCTTTTTTCTCTTGGGTGCCCAGACCATTTGCTAGATAGTAATCTTGGATTTTAGGAAAGCCCGCCTAATGCCAATGAGAAAGAGGCCTAGAGGGTCACACACTAAGTGTATTCAAGTATCTCAATTAGAATAAATATTACTCCTGTACATGGTTTAATAATTATTCAATGAATCCTAAAATTGTTCTAATGTTGGAGGAAGAATAAAATAAAACAAATACACGCCGTGTATCAATATTACATGCAGTGTAGTTTTATATTGAATACAAGTACACACCGTGTATTATTAAATGTACACACCATGTTGTTTTTATTTTGGAAAGGAAATGATTAATTGAAAATTAGATAGACCCTCCGTGTACATTGAATTCACACGCTGTGTAGTTTTTAATGAAAGACAAGTACACGCCGTGTATTTATTAATACACTCCATGTAGTTTTTCCAGTCGGGATTTTGAGAAAAATATCATTTTGTTAAATGATATTTATTATAATCAGTGTGGGAGAATGTCACGGAATTAATGAAATGACATGGTGTTTTCAAAAGGGAGTTAATGAAGTTAATAAAATGCATAAAACGTTTATTTATTATCATAATTGTACAACCTCAAACCCGATTATAAATATCCTCACAACCCAAACAGTTTTACACACACAAGAGAATCGTTGTGCACAACAATTCTGGAGAATTATTTTAAGGAAAAAAGAACCTCTTCCTCCAAGAACACTCTCAAGACAGAGAGAGATCCTCTTCCATCAGATCAAGATGATCTAAGGCAGACAACGCAATCAAAGGTTTCACCACGCTAGCACCCGGAGACTCCTTTGGCGATGTCCAGAGATACGAGGTATATGTGTGGATCACCGCTAGGGGATGTCTACACATGGCTTCTGTGACGCAATGAAAAATCACATCGGGATGTGATCAAGAACATCAACGAAGAAATAACACCCAAAAGGTTTTTATTTTCAATTGATTAAATTAATTATAATCAACCTGTATCGATCCTACCTTTTGGTTCCGGGACATTTCTTTTCTTTGTCCATTTCTACGAGTCGATCCGTGGAGACTGGAATTTATCGTCGTACTGATCCTGGATTGATCATTGTTAATGAAAAAAGGCCAAGTGGGCACATCCACCAACGTGCTTCCACTGCACCCAAAACCATCAGTTTTTTCTATTTAATTCATTTTTATTCTTTTTCATATATAGTGTATTTTGAATGTTCTTATTTTTCATTTATTTTCATTATTATTGGTGGGTAACCTTTACAAATAAAATTATATTTTTAAATAAAGAGATGTTATTGGGGTCTATCGAGGCTATTGATTGGGAATTTCTCTAACACAATCTGTTGTTTGCATGACTTATCTGTAGATCCTACCAATCCGGTTCCCTGTATCTCTTGTCTAACAATTCAGTATTACTAAAACAGTATTTCAGTTATCCTTTCATCATTTTGTAGACGTCAGACTTTATGTTTGTTTGAAAAAATTGAATATATTTTATGTAAACAATATATTGTTCTGTTAGCATATCTCTGAGTGAATGTTTATTTTACTTCAACTATTTATATTGGAAGTTTCTATATTTTTTCATTTTACGAAAATGTTAAATTCAGCATGTGTGGTTTACCTTTTTTATGGAATAAAGACAGAGGAAAATAGTTTCACTTTTCTGGGTACAATGGATCTTCCCCAATAATTTGATATGTGTACATGGATACTGTTTGATGATGTGATGTCTGGAGAATTTTCTGCCATTTTATCTGGAACTGTAACTTCAGCCATTGATGTGATGAATATCACATTCAAGGTGAGAATTTAGTTCCCTGAATTTCAATTTTCGAACTACTGCATTCCGGTGATTACCTACTCTGCTATAATAACAATAATATCAATGTCATTGTATTATTTTAATTTTCATGATAAAATCATACATATAAGAATTTTATATTGCACTTTATGCTAAACATTAAACTAGAACTGCATTCTATATTACATTATACATCCATATATATAGGATTTTATATTTCACTTTATATTAGTTCCTGATGTACTGAAATTAAAGTTTACATTTCTGTTTTTATAACTGTTTCAATATAGCTTAATATTGTAGTTTATGTTGAAGTTCATGTTGAATTATCATGTACTGAGATTGCATTTATCTTTTATATTATATTATCATGCATACAGAATAAAATTTCCTTCTGACAGCTTGCATTATCATGCATGATCATATGTGACTATGCTGGTAAGTATTCACCAGGAAGTTCAAACATTTCCAAAGGATCTACTACTTCTACCTAAGATATATCATCTACTCGGGTATGTACAGTTCTTCAAATCTATAACATTATATTGTTAACTATATGATATGTGCTTCTTCTATTTCAACTGCAAGAATTACCTTAAAATTCTAGTAACGATATTCTATACTTAGTTGGGAAAATGCATGGTGGAAGGACAGCTATGGTTCGGTGGTACTGGGGTTCAACATGTCTTTTGGTTCTGAGTCTTCTCTTGAGGTAACAGACCATGTCAATGAATTTATTTGATATAAAAGTTTGGTGCACTTACATTAATATGACACTAAAACATATTCAATTGCATAAAGGTTGCTGAAACATAACTGAAAGACTGATCAAATAAACAGAGATTTCATGAAGTAATTGCATAGTTATTAATAATCAAGAATTATTGTGTTATTTTCAACATTTTTCTTAATTTTCATTTATTATATAGTATATACTATTAATTTTTCTCTCTACCACCCGTGGCCTCACCCAAGCACCCCATCCGCCCCCAACCATGGCTGAGTTCTAGCCAAAGTTCCTTCCCCTCTCCATATGTGACACATTCGTCCAAGGCTTGGCTTCATCACCAATAACACCCTTTTGTGATCTCCTTAGAAAGCTCTCAACCCAGCAGCCAGCCTGTCTCTGCATCCTCCTCAACAACACCATGGCTTCCACCTTCCCGTTCAACCACACACTCACCATCCAGCTCCCGGGCCTCTACAAAACTTCGGCCAACATATCTACTTTTTATGGTACTTTTCTACATTTCAGTGATATGTACTTGATAACATTCCATTCATATTTATTTCTATGCAGTTTTATGAGCAATAATTTCAGTGTCTCATCCTGGTACTGCACACAATTCTCAGGCTGCCGAAGCCATGACCACCAGTTCATGGTCTCCTACTGGTATGGTTTCATCTCAACATCATGACATATAGGTACCTGAAACAACTGATCGTGTTTTACTATAAATTTCATTGTTGGAAATATCAGCTCCCCACTTGGGTCAAGTGACCCCTGGACACAACACCATGGGACTTCAGTTTGGCAAGAGCTCTGGCACAGGTTTAATTAAGGCTGGAAAACCAGGAGTGGCAGTGACAACAACTTATCTTTTCATATCAATATTGTATTGAATGTTTATTTCATATTGTATTGGGATGGTGTTTCTATTATGCATTGGTTTTAATACACCAGCAGATGGGATTATTGATTTATGAAACCAAAATAATGATGTAATTGCATGGTAATTGATAATCAAGCATTATTCAGTTATTTTCAACATTGTTTCTTAGTTTTCCTTTCCTCTATAGTCTATACTGTTAATAGATTATGCAGATATTCTTAACATGTTTTATTCACAATTTTTTAAAACTATTTTTCCTTTCAATCAATTATTTCCACTTAATTTACGTTACTAATTACTAGCGATTGTACATTTAACAACTTTCCCAGTTTCTTCTATTTTTCCAAAATATTATATTATCCCTATAAAAGCAGTGAACCGTATCGTCATGAGAACACATAAACAAAGAATTATGTTTTATCACCCTGAAAATGCACGGGTGAGTACTAGTTTTTTATAAATTTTTGAAATGATTAATTATTCAATGAATAGTGAAAAAAATTGATTTATATTAAAAACTGTAATATCATTTAAAATATTAATAATGTTTACTTTTATTCTGAAATGTATTAAAAATAAAAAATTTCTAATTATATTATTATAAATCCAATGTAGTTCGTTTTAATCATTTCTATCTTAACTATGATATAAAAACTATTTATACTTATGGAATATTTTTATTAGGAAAATCATATTTTTTTTCGAGTGGGTAAAATTTTTAATAAAATTTTACCAATTATAGAAATTTATATTTATAAAATAGATTTAATATTCTGAATCATCATAATTATTATTATATTAAATGATCTACTTAATCTTTTTCATGGTGCTTCATAAAAAAGTAAAAATTAATTACTATTGTTACGATTTAAATTGGTTTCTTGGAGGGTTAACCAAAAATATAATGCTATTTTTCCATTGAAATAGGTATAAATATTATTGTTTTTACATATTTTAAAGATATATAATCCCTAATTATTATATTTTTCCATTTGGAATCATTTTTCTTAGGAACGAATTTATCATATTGTATTCATTTTAAAAATTTTTATGTGGGTTCCAAACATCAGTTTTAAAAGGAAATCCACTCACCTCTCTTATAAACACTACAGAAGATATTTTTTATCCCGTACCTAAAAAATTATATACAATAAATGCATCCTCATTACTTAGAGTCCTTAATTTTATCATAAAACCATCATAGTAATGATTTTGTTAAATATTTAAAGAGGTTCTCCGAAGAAGAAGTATAGTTCATTAACATGAGTTTTCATTTTATATATTCTTCTAAATAATTCCAATAATCCTCATAATTTATCATATAATACCACATATTTATTTAATAAACTTATATTTCATGTAGTAATTGGAGTGTCCTATATTAATCTCCTTTCCATCAAATAGGAAATCTATTCGTCGATTGTGTGTATGACAGGCTACACATGATGAACTAATGTAATAGATTTTCCATCATCATATGTCATGGATTGATATAATGACAGATTTAAATTATATATATATGATATATATTAAATTATTAAAATTTGTTATTAACAATATAATATATACCTTCTAACCCACTTGTCAATTGAATGACCATTATGTCTCTTGTGTGTATGTACGGAGTACTGTCTTCTTGATTCAATGTGACAAGATTATAATTATACATATATGGTATGTAATAAAGATATTTTAATTAATATATATATATTAAATATATTATATAAAAAATTTTGTTTAATGATTCATTATTATGTAACATTATTTTTTCCAATCCTTTGGAAAATGGAAACATCTTTCAAGCATACGTATGATCTATTGTGTCCACAAATGGTGTAATTCAATTCTCAACTTATAAATTTATGGATGACTATAAATGTTTAAATAATGAATAAATATTATATTTAAATAATTATTATCATTTTTTATAATAGGTAATATTACTCAATATATATGTTCTAAAACTAAAGAACGAAAAAAATAAGAAATACGAAGCCATTATCACACAAAACAATTTCTTTAATAATAAACTGTTAATAAATCAGTGATAAAAGGATACAAGAATAAAATTAAATAGATTGATATATATTATTATTGATATAGAATATTTCTATAATAAATATATATTTATTATATGGGATGATCAAAAACATTTTGTGGAAGTCTGAATTGAGGTAACATATTTTTCTCTCAAATTTATTTACATGGGACACATGCCTTATTAACCAAAAGTTTTTTTTATAAAGTGTATATTCTACTCAAGAAATTATTTATTGATTCATCTTATAAAAATTATGGGTATTTATATATCCATAAAATTTTATTTCGTTCATATTCATTATTATTTAAATATTACTAAAGTTGTAATGGATTTCATGTATAATGTTGTTATATGACGATATTATTTATGAATATGATTATAATGATGACATTTTCTGATCTTATTATAAATTATCTATTGAAATTTATACATATTTATTAATTTATAGAATTTAAATTTTTTACCTTAATTTTTTTCTCATTATTTACTCATGATTCATAATGATTTTTCTTATGGAAAGACAACATAATTCTTCCCTTTTGTGGAAAACATGTTTCTTCCATATCTATGTTTTAAAAAAAATTCCAAAATGTTTGAATATTTTTCAAATCTTGATTAAAATATTTTTTACCCATGTTATTGTTTTTAGAAAACTTCTTAAAATTAATATTCGAGTCAATTTCTAAATGATGTAGTTTTTACTTATTGATGAAAATGTGAAAAAATTCATTGTTTTAAGGTACATAGAATGAATAACACATTACACCATAATAAGAACACAATTCATTGAACATTAATGTAAAAATTTTCAAGAGTTATTTTTAATGATAATGATTTACTAATTTTTTAAAAATTTATTTGATTTTAATGAATTGATTTCAATTTGGAAATGAAATTTTCCTAAAGAAATGTTCATTGTGATTATTTAAAAGATTTTATATTTTATAATGAAATATTCTGATGTTTTTTATACTTTGATGGGTATATGATCCAATTATATAAACCATATCATTTCTATATGGGATTTTTGATTATTATGGAATGACTTTTATGAAACCCATTACTTTAATCAAGTCATAATATTATGAATAAGTGAAATACATATGAAACCAATATCTTCTCCATTGGTTATTCCATGATGAATTTGTTATGAATCCCTTTTATTTATCATGTTTTATAAAATGATGAATATTTTATGATCATGTAGAGAAAATTATTATTATTATCATTTTTTGATGGGTGGGGCTTCAATTAAATGACCCCCTAATGAATTGGGTAAACATTTATATGTCAGGATATATACAAGACTTAAATAGGGAGTGATCCCAATATATTAAGGTACTTTTATCTACTATGGTAGTCATAAAACTGATACATGTATACTATGATTTTTTTGTGAGTGAACTATCAAACTGTGATATAATTTTAAATGATCTAAAACTAGTAAATAAATTATCTTATATTCATATTTATACTCCTAAATTAACTGTCTAATTCCCATATTATTATCTAATTTCATGTGTTTTTGATTAATTTATCAATCACATATTTTGAAATTATTTGATTTATTCCATGACCTAGGTTTATGATCAATGATATTTAGGTCATAGTATGAAAATGTTATTCTCATGTTCTCATACCCCTATTCTCATGTTATGTTGGTATCACCATTATCTGACCTTATATAGAATATGAGGAAAACCATTATTATATTTCCTTTACCAAGTTTATGAAGAAAAATATTAAGTGTGATATTTCAATGTTGGATTCTATAGATGAATAAAATTGTTCGAGGAGTTTTAGTTCAGTTATAAAACATTCTTATGTGTCCTTGTCTCCAAGGTAACTATACGAATGTGATTCTGAAATGGATATTATGTTATGTAATGAACATTCATTAATTAATATGATTTATCTATTTACTAAAATTGATTTTCACTATATTGTGAATAAAATATTGTTTTAGTTATCCATTAATAATTATAATGAGAAAATTTTATTGGGAACCCTAGGTATATTTCAATGTATAGGAAAATGATGTGGGTTTTTAGTTAATTATAGATAGATTAGTTTTTATTAAAAATTTTCCCTTTTATTATATAAAAATTTGACGTGGCTCTTGAAAAATTATAAATTGGTGTAATAATATTGGAAACGGGGTGTTGGTTTTGACTCAATCATCATCTTGTGCCCAAAAACATGGCTTGTTTCTCACATGGTTTTACCCTCCTGAGGGATAAGTTTTGGAAATTCAAAAAATATTTACAAGTCATTTGGAATTATTTAAATATAGAATGACTATGAAAGGAATAAAAATCAATGAATATATCATATATTGAAAATAAGAAGTATTGATTTAACTAATATGTGATGGATTTTTCAATATTATAATATTTATAATGCTTATTTATGATGTTGGATATCCAAACACACAACTTCTGTATTAATAATTTATTAATGATAGAGTGATGAATTTGATATTGTAACATGTATTTATTAAATATTAAATTACATTAATTGAGATTAGTAATATGAAACCCATATATTAGGAATATTATCAAGGAATATTAATTAATATCCAAAATTATTATATTTGAATTAGCATTGAAAACCACTAATCGTATAATGATAAAATCTTATTTATATTATTCTCCTCTAGATGAAGTTAATGGAATGTGCTTCTTAAAAAAAATTTATTCTAACTCTAGTTTAATTTGATTTTATAACTTACATTTTTTTTATTCTCAACATAAATTCCACATCAATTTTTGAGTAATGGAATTCATATTTGATTTTCCATAACAAACTATCTTGACTTTTTTATGTGATGATCAATTTGAACGTATGATGGAAATAAAATTACTTGTATGGGAGTATATTCCTATTAAAAGGGGGTTCCTATACCATATGTTTTGGGAGAAACTAAATCATATAGATATTCATATTTTTTATGAATTTATTGATGTATTTCTAGAATCATTTCTTATTCTTACACTGAGTAATGATGTTTTGTTTCCAATAGAACTCACTCTAGGGTACAAAAATGTTTTAAGAATCCCTTTATAAATTTCAGGATTTAGATGAACGAATTAAATTAGAGACTATAAGATATTCTTGAAAATGTATTCATTCATCCATGTTTATCCCCTCAGGGTGCAGTTTTTCTTTTTTTTTAAAGCCATTTTGTCATACTAAATGAAACAACCTGATAATTTTTTTATTTTCTTAAAATTTATTTAATAAATTTAATATTTTTAGTTACATGAAAAACAATTTTTTCATATGTTACATGAAACAATGTGTGTAACTAGTGATACAAACTACACCAATTTTAAATGAAATGTATCATAATACTAAAATAATATTATTTCATATAATAGTTGTCATCTAGATATTAGAATGGTGGATAAGGATAAGAATAACTAAATTATAAAATTATATGGTCTAAATATATAGAAAATATGAATTGTTTGGTGAAAAATTTACTACAAAGGAAAATAAATACAATTTTGAAATAACCAAATATGTTTTTGAAAAAAATGTTTCTATGCATACAAATGTGTTTTACCCAAATAAATGAAACATATCAACTTGGTTGACTAATTAAAATAAAATATATTTTGTTTTCTATAAAATTATTTATATTAATCCAATTTTTTAAAATAATATATAATAAAAAATAATAATTTACACTTGAAAACTGAATTTTTCAAAAAAGAAATATTGTTGATTTTTTTAACTTCAATTAAAACTAATTTTTAAAATTTTTAAAATTTTATTTGAAAAAAAATCTTATTTTTTTATTAACCTTTTAAAATTTACCTTATTGGGTATTTTTAGAAATAATGAAAATGTTTCCTTTTTGGTGAATTTTTTATAAAATGGTATTTTAGTTGAAAATTAGAATTTCGTTTAAATTATTTATAAAGATAAATTATATTTTAAATTGGTTTCGATGTATAATTTGTTAAATAATATATATATTAATCCAATATAATTGATTAGAATATTTTTTAATTGAATTATTATGTGATATATTTTAAAAATTTGATCATTTACACTTTGAATAGTTTTAAACATTTAATCTTTGAAAACCCACTTTCTCATCATATTATCAACATAAATTATTGATTAAAATTTTCCAATACTGTGAATAAAATTTAAAAATGAAATAAATATTTGTAATCATAATAATTTGTATAATATATAATGTTCTATATAATTTTATACCAAAATTAATTGTAGAAATGCTAAAAATTATTTACAATTATTATGGTAAAAATTTGTTTTCTAGGGGGATTAAACAAAAGTGAAAAGTGTTTAAATGACCTAAAAACTGTATAAAATATATTTTATGGACTTATTTTTCCCCTATACTATAAAAATGTTGATAATAATCAGTTTTCAATCATTTTTCCTTGATAAAAATGTGGGTCCACCCTTTTCATTTGAAATATTACATACGTTCCACTCGCCTCTAATATAAAAGGGAACTACAATTCTCTTCTATGTTATAAATTCAACACATTTTGGATAATCCATGACCTATAAAAATCACATCAAAAAATCCACAATATATTCAAATAAGCCTTTTTTTGGAATAAAAAATATGTATTATTTTCGTGAAAACCTAAGGAATTTATCTAAAGAAGTGGCAACGTTTATTCAATGAGAATTATTATATTATTTCATCATCCAGGTACATCATTTTTTATTACAAAATGATGATAAAATATATTAAATATTTTAGAAAAATTATATATTTTTATATTATTTTCATTATCTTCAAACATATCTACTTCTAATAAATGAGTAACAAAATCATTATTCATTTGGATGATAGAATACCACCTCACGAACTGATGTCTTTCATTTTTCCATTACCACCACTCATTATTGGGTAATAGGATGTATCTAAAGTATATATATTATATTAATTAAAATTTTTATTTATTTAATAATTTTATCATATATACCTTTTTATCTTCAATTCCATTTTGGATACAATAATGTCCCTCCTCTGTATGGCGAACGACTGCCTCATGATGTGATGTAATTCAATTTCACTAACACTTTACATGGAATATAATAAGTTAAAAACTATTTAATTAATGTAATATAAATTACATAATAATTATTTTAATGAAATATTTATCGTTATTAATTGATAATATATCATTTTACTACTTCTATTTTCACTCAATGAATGATGATAATATCGGTCATTTACTTGTGAACTACCGCCTTCCCGAATTGATGTGACTTTGTTTTCATCCCAATATCATGTAGATGATACGTATAAGCATATTAATGTTAATAGTATGGTATTTTTTAGATTATAAAAATTATAATATTTTAATATACTACACACCTTTTTTTCCAAAATGACCATTGAAAATGGAAATGTTACTCATGTGTATGTACCGTTTCCATGATCACAATATACATCATTTATCAAAAAAATCATTCATAAATATAATTAAAATAATAAATGAGGTATAATTATTATAATTATAACATTATTATTATTAATGAGACTATATATTTATGATCATTGTTAGATTTCCAAAAATAAAAAGTTAAATCATACAAGAAAAACCATGAAATTATTGCCAGAAAAGCGATCTTAACAATGAATTTTTTATAAATGGGTAATATAAGGTCATAAGTAAAACTGTATGGTATAATATATACAATTATGATTCTATAAAATACATATAATAAAATTTTATTTATTTCAATGGTGGTTCTAAGGTGTGGGATGGATATCGAGACATAAGAAATTGGATTTATATTCACCCTTTAATTTCTAGATAACATATAAAATTTCACCACATGATTCTTTTTTGTGTTGTATGTACTTATAATTTTAAATTTTATATCATTTATCACATAAATTTAATTATATTACATGTTTTATTTTATTTTATTCTTTATTTGGGCTTCTGATCCAAAATATTAATAAAATAGTATGAGGTTTCAATCTCACATTTTACTTATGTCAAATACAAACCAATTCACAACTACATTATTATATGTGATATATATAATTAAAATTATTATTTTTATATGTATTATCTTATTAATTATGGGTATTTACATATCCATTTTATGATCTCTCTTCTATAGGGTTTACATCTCAAAGTATACCCATGTGGTAAGGGAACTTTTTCACTATTTTCCTTATTTGAGACTAATGTTATATTTTGTTCCTATATTCACAATAAGTCATATATACATCCCCTTTTAAATGTAATGACATGAATTTATCAATTATATAGATATTCTAGGTATCAAATAATGTTATTCTTTCATTGGTATCACAATTTAATGTTACTCGTGTGGTAATGTTTTAATTTTATAATGTATCCATTTATTAGGATTACTCATTATTATTCTTAAAATAACAAAATAGTATGATCTAACTATCCATAAAATCATTTATTCTTTTCCTATGGTTATTATTTTATAATACATGTTTTCCCTAATATTTACACTCATTATATACTAATGAGATTAATTTATTTTATGAAAAACTGTCTTTATTTTTATTTTCTAACAAACATTCAGTTTTCCTTCAAAATAAAGTTATCTAAAAATGTTAGAAAATTTGTTTTATCATTCTTAAAAAGAAATAATAATTAATTTTATTACTATGGTATTAATTTTTTTGATTTTTTTGAATGAAATATTTATTTCATTTTCAAAACAATTGTGATTGGTTTTTACCAAGAAATTTGTATTGAATAATTGTTTCAATTTCTTCGATATGAATATAAATTCCCACCATTATGAATATTATTTTCCTTTAATCTTCTCATATTTTTTTAATGTTTTTATTCAAATATAAGTATTTTATTATTTTTTATTATGGTTTTTCAAATATCTTTTCCTCATGAATTGTTTTTAATGATTTTTAATGTATCCTTTGTAAGTATCATTGAATATTTTCTAGGAAAATAAAATTCCTTTTATTGGAATATTTTATTTTAATAATGGATTTTCAAATAAAATATATTTTCTTCATGAAATGTTTACCTTGATTTATCATGCCCAAAAAATTTCATCTGAGATATCATCCTTTGATTTAAAAATTTTCTTCACTATGGCTATAATCCAGGTATACAATTATTATTATTTCTCAAAATTGTATAAGTTTATAATGAAAATATGTTTGAGAAACTTTTTTTCTCTTATAGTGGTTCTACGAAGATAAATTTCTTATGACTCATGCTTCTTTATTCTTGGATTATAAAATGATGAAATGATTATGAAACCTGTCTCTATACCATTGGTTATGATAAAAAGAAATGGTTTTGAAAACAAATTAATTTCATGGGTTATGAAATGATGACAGTTATATGATCGTATAGAAAACATATATCTTATTTTAATTATGTGATAATGGTTATATTATAAGATTATATAATTGTTACTATATGACCAATACAAGAGGTTACCTTAAAAATAAATTGGGTTGGGACCTATATCTCAGTCAAATTCATTGGGTTAATATTTATATCTCATGATATATATAAGATAGGAATTGGGATTGAAACTAGTTCATTGGGGAACATTGACCCCAATTATTGTCTTAAATGTAATGATTTTCTTCTATGATCGTATGGGAAGTTAAATAATTCAACATTGATTTCATTGGAAGTCATCCTTGACTATAATTGATATGTTTTATATTATTATGTGTTTTATAATAATCCATGTATTGTGCCAAAATTATTCTATCATGGTTCATGTTCTTTTTTGTTCCTTAGAATTCTTGTTTTATGAATTGAAAATCATTAATCCATGACTAAAAATTATGATTTTTTAAATCATAAGGTTGGTTTTAAAATTTTATGATAATGTTATCAAACTCTTAGGTTCTTATTAATATTTATTATATTCCTTATTTATCCTTATGGTGATCTGATATCACCTATTCTCATGTTTCCATTGCCTAAGATATAGTGATATGTTCTAAGTATGGTATGTTTATAAAGACTAACAAAGGGGATGATCCATTAGGATATTCTTAAGATCATTCAAAAATTTTATTATTATGTACCTAGTCTCAAATTAAAATAAACTATTATAGTTCTTAAGAATGTGTCTGTTTAACATACTGTGTATTAATCTAAAAATATATAAAATCTATGTTTAAAAAACTAGGGTGGATATAGTTAGAATAAATAGATTGGTTTAGTTAACCTTGGGAAACTAGGATAAGAAACCGTTATCATGATCCCAAGGGATATTTAAAAGCTTATATATTGGGATTCATCTAGGTAATATTATAATGATGAGTCAATTAGAAGAAAATTTCAATAAATTAAGGTATGGAATATATAATGTGGTTTCAAAGAAATTAATTCCCTTTATAGATACTATAAGTGGAGGTGGATTTGGAATAGAGGTACCAAGTGATAATAACTTCAAAGAGAAATCATTGACCTAGACTATATCGTCATCAACATTACAAAATCAAGCTTTGTTACACACATAGTTTTACACTTCTGAGTTATATTCCTTTGAAATTCCCAATATCATTATGAACCATCATAATGGATTTAAATAGATGATGATAATTAATTCTATTTGATAGTGTGAAGGAGTAATTTATAGAAAATATTTCTTCATTATTTTGACATTATATATGTGTTTTCTCATAAATATGTAGCTCCAAATTATGATTATTGTTTTTCACATCATGTTTTTTTGGTTTTACTCAATGATCAGAACTAGAAGGATCTAGGATAACATTGAATGTATCAAAAAATTTCTAATGATTAAGAAATGGGATGATGATTGTAGTGAATGGTATTGTGACTATTCATAATAAATTATTATGGAACATGATTTAAAATTTCCACCATCAAAAACTCTTTGGCACACTAAATAAGATAATTATAGAGTTCATTGAGAGTTTGGGGTGTGTTGACTATGAAGGTATGATGATTCAATTTCATATATGTGATGAATGTTTGAATAATAACTCCATAGAATGTATAAAATGAATGATAAGAAGTACTATGTGTCTAAAAGAATGGAATATAGAATAAAATTAGTGAGTGAAAATTAAATATTTCATCAATGAGATGTATGAGAATATTGGTCTTCCTATGAAAGTATCATTAGATGAATATTTTAAATTTTTGAAGTATGGGCATTCCAAAAATTGACGACCCAGGTGGAAAGGTCATGAAGAGAATTATCAATGTGTATGAGTAATGGTTATATTGTAGATGAGAAAGAGACTATGAATGACATATGAAATGATAGAGTTTTAAATAAATAAGATGATATATCCTAGCTAATCGATTAAGGGTGAGGTGGAATAATTTAATTGTTCATGTATGAGATTTCTTGAAAAAAGTAATATGAATAATAATATATATAAGGATTGTTTGTATAATTTTTTTAATTAGTTATTTTCAATAATATATTGAATGGTTATAATAACTTTTAAAATTGATTAAATGGTATGGTGATAATTTAATGAAAATACATGATTAACGAAATATGGACGGTAATATGTTCCTGATAATTAAAAAATAGTGTTTTAATTATATTAATAATTGATTAATGTAGATAAATTTAATTGGATAGTAATTTTTATCATGGAAGTAATTAATTATTTGTAAATAATGTTTCTTGTGCTATCATTGATTTTGTTACGACATTTTTTTATTTACGGAATATTTTCAGTAAAATGTGTTTTATATAAGGAATGGGGAATCATGTATATTTTTAGTAGGGTTTTATGTTATTTAAAGTAATTACACTTATTTAAGAGAATAAATTATGAAGTTATTAACATGGATATTATGTGACATTTAAGAGATACATTTTAAAATATGGGGGATTTATTTTGGGTTGTTTTTGTAAATTTAGCCAGGTTCTTCATAATTTTTTAATTTTGGAAGGGTTATAAGTCTAACCATTTATATATTGTTCATATTTAACTTTTTTTGAGGTGTTAGTGATTAAAATATTACATCACTAATGATTATTAATCCATATTGGATTATAATTTTAATCATTTTTTTAACTAATTATAGTAGGAATGAATTATCATTATTTTATAGATTTTATTTAGTGCTTTAAACATGAATAAGTTATTCTCTTAAATTAATATATGAACTGGAAATTGATAAATTTAGAACCAAATGATGAAATATTTCATGTGAAATGAAAATATTTCAAGGACACATATAATATATGTGCATGTCTATGTGGGAAAAAAATTAAAGAACATTACGAAATGGATATTGAAATAATATTTTCTCCTACTATCATTTTTAATGATATCAAAGATCTTTTTCACTCCACTTTGGTAGATAGTTTGTTTGTTTTTAACCTAATATGAATCACCCACTTTATTCTTATTAATGATCTCTATCACTCTCTATAGTTATTTTCACTTTTAGTCCATTTATATATCTTTAATTTCCACTCAGTATCTCATATATGGGAAATTGGTAATTGTTTTATAGATGAGTTACATACATAACTTTATCATCATTAAATAGTATTTTTTATTAAAATATTTTATGATTTCGATTAATATGATGCAATTTTAAAATGTTAATCATTTTTCGACTGAGAAAAAATTTTAGGGTGAAATTTGTTTTTGGGGGTGTGAATGTAACACCTAGAGAATTTGAGAATTTTTATCCAAAAAAAATAATATTTTCAATATTTTTTTATTCATGTAACAAAAATTATATCATGTGTTATTTAAAAAAATTATTAATCTCTTATTATATGTAGTAGATAGTGTAACATCCAATACATGCTTTACTGAGTATAATCCAAACTTAACATACTATGAACATATTATTACTTAATATCATAGTTATTACATACCTATTGGGATGGTGGGTATGAATATTAAGGATAATGTATCAAATATCTATGATGTCGACATATTTTTAATATGATTTCTTTAGGTAATAATTAATTATAAATGAAAATAAAAACAAATTTGAAATAGGATAAGATTTTTCTGAACAACTATTTCATGCAAAAATGTAATTTACCGCACTAAATCAAAAAAATATATTTGGATGAAATATTTTAAGTAAATTAATATATATTATATTGAATATTTTTTTATTTCATATTATTTTACATTATCAATAGAAATGAATATATCTAATTTTATACTTAAAAACTCTATTTTTCTATATAGAGGTATTATGGAATTTTTTTACAAATACATTATCTTTTGGTTAATTTTTTAGAATTCTTTGAAAAGAATATTTTTTTGCAGAATGGTGAAAAATTATTGAATTCTATTTGAAAAATACTACTTTATTAAATTACTGGTAATGGAAACATATATGTTAAATATTTATTAAAGGAATACTATTTATATTTTATATCGCATAATCATATTTAGGTAATTTAAAACTTTTTCAAATTTAATTTTGATATAATGACTTTGAAACTTTTGAACATTTTCTCTTTGGAAACCAACTATCTCATCTCTTTGGCATGGTTAATTTTGAATTAAAATTTTCAACATCTGTTAATTGAATTTTTCTAAAACATTAAATATTTTAAATAATATTCATTTATATGATTAATTATATTCAATTAATTTTTTCCAAAATTTATAATAAAATAGTGTTTTATTTAGAGTGGTTAAGGTAAAAATCTGTTTACTGGTGGTTAAAATAAAAAGATAAATGTTAAAATGACCAAATAACATTCCTAAAATATATTTAATGACCATATTAAGACTCTATATTGTCTAATTATTGATAATATTTAATATTTTAGACATTCATAAGGAAAGCTATGGTAAACCGTCTTCTTTTTAGAAAATTACATGTGTGGTAGTACCCTCACTTATAAAAGGCCACACATAATACCCTATTCTTCACTACTTAAATCCTTATTGGTTTACAAACTACCTAACAAAATCACATATAAAATCTGTGATATCCTTTTATAATCATTATTTTTCCTTATAAATGAACCTATACATTCTTTTGGTGTAATCACAATGAGGTCACACAATGAACATGTTAAGTTTTTCAATGATCATTTTTATTTTAATTCTTCCTAAACATTCTTATATTATTATTAAAAATTTATATCTAATCAACATAGTAAAATTAATATACTTATATGTTCTAAATATAATTTTATTACCCAAAAAAAATCCATTTACATAAATTAGTTTTGAATTTATCACCCATGTTTACACATGACTACCACCTCATGAACAGATATCATTAATTTTTTTATTACCCAGATTCTTGGCTAGGTCTGATGATTGATATAAATTGTGAGTATATATATATATATGATATTTATAATATAATTATTCCTCTATAATCATTATATCATATATAAAAAAAATTAATTTTCATTCTATAGGGGACATTATGACATTGCCCTTGTGTACGACAGACTCCCTCTTCATTAAGCGATGTGATCAATTTTTAGTAAAGATTTTCTCAGTAGATTATAAGGATAAATCAAATGAATAAATGTGATATAAATTACATGATTATGGTATTAATTACATATATATAATTTTTATAGTAAAATTACAATTTCACTCACTGAAAGATGATAACGTCGTTCGTGTACGTTCAGACTACAACCTTGATGAGGTTATGTGACTCTCTTTTAATAACCATACCACATGGATGATAAGAATTGGTATATTTAAATAAATAACATGGTATTTATTATATTATGTTAATTAAATAAATATGATATATTACATAACCCGTTTCGATAATTATCATTGAAAAATTTTAACATTACACATGCATAAAGACAGTCTACTATATCCATGATTGTAACATTATTAATTTATAAAATCCATCATTTAGTATTAGTCATCAATTTATAATTTAATTATAAATTTTATAATTATATCATTATTATTACTCTAGATATTATGTAATCATGATAAGTGTAAGAGGGAAATAAATAAAAAACCAAAATATAAATGAAAAAAATACATTATTCCAAAAAATATAACATGAACATGGAATTTATAATAAATGACTAGTCAAATTCCATAATTTAATAAATTATTATAATATATATAAAAATAATTTTCTATATTAAATTTATAATTAACTTATATTTATTATAATTTTTTGAATGGATATGATGGAAGTCAAGATATATGGTAAGGGATTTCCATTCTCTCTTTTATTAATGGGATACATAAGAAAATTCACACTCATTACTTTTGAGAGGTTTATATAATTCCCCTTTGACATGATATATCACCAATATCCCACTTTTTGAAATGTTAAATGTTTCAATTTTTTTTAATTTTTGGGGCCATTTGATTAAAATGCTTACTAATGTGGTACATTATTTTCCATATCAATTTTTACATCTACGTGATTCATTCCATATTCCCCACTTAATTATTATATGTGGTGTATATAATTTCCATGAATGTATATTATATTTATTCTCATGAAAATTATGAGTATTTATATACCCATTTAAATAACTCTCTGTCATGGGTTTTATGGTTCAAATGATACCAAGGTGTAAGAAATCGTTGTCACATTTTTCCATTATTGAGACATATGTTATGTTATGAATATATCTTATTTATGAGGTCTATAAACATCTAAATTGACTTTTAATATCAGAAATTTATTTATTCTCATGATATTATGGGTTTCATTTAATGGAATTATATCATTGGTCTTGTGATTAAATGTTACAAATATGGTAATGATTTAATGTTACAATATCATTATTAATCACTTTTATGCATCTAATAAAGAAAGTTTATGATCTACCTCTCAAGTAACTCATTTCCTTTTCCTCTGGGAAAGTTATTTCTGGAGAATATATTTTGTCCCTTTATTTTAAACTATTTAAATTGTCATGAGTTCAAAATAATGTTTTTATGAATATTATCTTTACTATTCCATTTAGTAGAAAACACGTTTTTCATTAAAAACATTATTTTTTAAAAATATTTTCAATTTTTTTAACATTAAAAAAATTATATATTATAGAAATCATTAACCCTGATTGAATTATTATTAATTTATAATAAATTAAATCATTATATAATTTTCTACGGAATTCATGTTTTGATTTTACAAAAAATGTTAATGGAATTTTTATTTTAATCTGTATATAATTGAAGGAAATTATTACTATTATGAATATTGTTTTCTTTAATATTACCTTATATGTTGTAAAAGGATATTTTATATTAATGGATTTTCATGATGTTTTATGATGTATTTCCAAATTTTAAATGATAGTTCACAAAATAAAAATTTTAAATGAATTTTAATGAGTCCATTATATATTTAAATGTTTATTTTTAATGAAATACATTTTGAATTTTTTTTGAATTCTCTTTTAAAAAAATATATATTTCTATGAAAATTTATTTTTATCATGTAATTATATATTGTAATTATAATTCAGAATAATTTTCTATATATTATGACATCATTTTAGGTAATTCTTTCTTTACTAATGATATGATTCCAGGAAAAATCTTATTGTTTTTATTAATTGTTTATTGTTCGGAATTATTGATATTTATGAAACCCATTTTACATACATATGATATATCATGATAAATTTATTATGAAACCTGATTCTTTTTCTATGGGTTATGCTATAAGGAAATGATGAAATGACTATGAAACCGATATCATATATGCAAGTTATGATTGGATGAAATTATTATGTAATCATTTTTGTTTCATGAGTTATTATAAGATCCATGTTTTATAATCATGATGCACACAAATGTAAGATTTTAATTATATGATGGTTGTTACATTATAAAAAAGTGATGTAGTTAGATTATATCCAAGTATAGGGGTTATGTTATAACCATTAATGGGTGGGTCATATATCTCCATAAAATTCACTGGGATATGGTTTTAATCTCATGAGATTGATAAGAGTGTAATGGGTAGTGTAACTAGTTATGTATGGTTCATATTACCTAAGGTGGTCTAAGTAGCGAACCTTTACTAATAGGATAGTGTGGGGAGTGAACCCATTCCACTTTGATAGCCTTGGGAGTGATCATTCAATAATATTGAAATAATTTTTGATGCTTATGTGTCCTCCTCAATTCCCTAACTTATTCCAATTTTCCCTTATAATGGTTCATGTTATTTTATATCCATAAGATTCATGTTTTATGAAATGCCAAATATTTATTAGAAGGTCAATATTATGATCTTTCATATGTAGGGTATGATTTTAAATTGTTATGTTCTTGTTCTCATAACCTTATGTTCATGTTAGGCTTACCTATATACCATTTTTACCCTTAAACATCATCTAATGTCACAATTTAATATGTTTACATTCCCTATATTATGATGAAATGTTTTATGTAGGGTATGTTTTCAAAGAGTATTATCAGGGAAGATCTATAGAGTGATGTTGAAGATCTTTCACAAGATTAAAATATTGTGTACCTAGTATCCAAAGATACTAAACTATTATGGTTTTCAACAATATGTTTGTGTAATGTATTTAATATTAATATAAAAATATGTAATATATATATATATGAAAATATTTTCTTTATATACTAATTTATCTAATATATAAGTAGATTAAATTAATAGGGTAATTAGAGATTACCTTCATTAGTTTGTTGTTGTACTTATATATATTTTATTCTTAAATATTACAAAATTTAGGAAGATCAAGAAGATAAATTTATATTTGTGATGAACACCCTAAGGAAGGATAATTTTAAAAAAAAATTCAAGGTATCAACTTTGGATATATAAGGTATCATTTTTTATTAAAAAAAATCAAGATAGGGTATATATATATACATCGATGACTTTAGTTATTTATTTTTTTCCCAGACTGACCATTGTGACTGAGATCTATTGTTTTCCTAGATTAGTTAGAAATGTTGTATGGACTCTATATAATTTGTCATGACTATCTAAAAAAACACCATGTTAACTCAAAAGGGATCCATGCTTGTTTGGATCATTGATTCCAAAGAGAATATAATGGAACTAAAGGGGAGGTTATTCATCATGCTTGTGCTCAAATTTACATGTATTGTATAAGGATTTGTATTTAATAGTAATGCATCTATAAAGGGTCTAGGATGTGTTCATTGCAGAATGATATTATGATGGGTTATGACTAACGAAATTTGAAGATTCATGAGAAAAATCACATAAATCATTATTTGGAGCTATCTTGGATAATTTTTACATTAAAAATATATATGAGAATTCAATATGGATAACATTTTTATATATTTATTGATAATAAATTTTTAAAAAATATTTTGACACAAAAAGAGTAGAATATCCACCAAAGAAGGTAGTTAGTGATGAATAATTATTATTCATTTCTCAATACGTTATCATCTTATGAAAATTAATAATGTGGATGATTAATTGAGTCGAATGGATCATGCTAGCACATCCCTGATGAGGAAGATTGAATATCCAATATTTTGTGCTTTCCAAAGGACATATCATAAAATATTGAATTAAAAGTTTCTCTAAAGAGTGTTCAAACATATTTATAGGTAATGATTAATAGGGTGTGGATGGAATATGATAAATTAAATAAGTTGGTGGGAAATGTATTTTATTAAAATAATTATCATGATGGAATTATATTATTCTAGAACTATTTATACATTCCATCAATACTAGAGTTAAGGAATTATATATTGGATAACCTTTAAAGATGTATTAATATATGAAAGAGTATTCTTAGTGGTACAAGATGAATAGAAATAGTATTGAGTATATATATCTCTTCTTGGAATTTTAGAACGATTATTATAATAGAGATATGTATAAGGTTATTGTACAACTATTACTAATATTTTAATTGAAATATGAAAACGTTACAATGGACTTTGTCATCTAACTTCGAAAAAATTATAAATGATATAATTATGTTTGGTTAATAATCTATTTCCTTAAAAATTATAGATAAATTTATTCTTAAAAAATAATATTTCTTTCAAGATAAAGATTCCAGAATATACATTGATAATGAAGTGAGGTTTCATTGTGTAATACATTCTATCATATCTTCTTATGATCTAAGGATTTCCATGATGTTATTGTGAACTCTTTTGTTGGATATGGATAAAGAGGTATGATTTAACAATTTTTATCATCCTCATATAGATATTAAATATCAGAAAACCATTCATGTTGTAAAAACCAAGAAAGACTAACTATCAAACCAATAGCTAGAATAGTTATCACATGGCCTGAAGAGTGCCTCTCAATACACCAACTATTTCCAACAAGAAGTGATGGAATTATGGTGGTATGATGGGGATACTATACCCTCATTATCATAATATCAAATTCATATATATATATATATATAATATTAGGTAATGGTAGAAGTAAAATAAATTGAGGGGAAAACCTTGGAAGATAAAAATAATGACTAAATAAATTTGGAAAATTAAAATATATTCATGTATTAATTTCCATTATATTCTAAATGATCTAAATTATGAAAACTATATCATTTAGTATAATACAAAATAAAAATTTTGAAAAAATTATTTAAATACAACATTAAATCATCACAAGTAGTGTTCAGGTAAATTTATAAACCAGTAAATAAATAAATTTCAACAAGGTGTATCATGTTCCATTGGGACACCAACCCGACTATACCTACATTTTCCTAATACAGAATCCCAATGAATATAAGAGAAACTAGACATATAAAATATGGATGTAATAATAGTTCCTTATAATCCAAACATCATTAATGGACCAAAACCAAGAGTGTTATTTGGCATTCCAGACACATCCCTGCAAAAAAAATTATGCATTCTCAGTATTTAATACAGTGTTCATCAATATAATTTAACAGGGGAACCTTGAGAACATCCACAGAAATCTAAAAAAGTAATCTAAAGTATAAATATAACGGATTGAAAAATACCCATCACCATAAGAGTCTTTCAAAGGTGATCCAAAAATGAAATCCTCAATATCACTCCAAGATTCATGTGGAGACAAGAACAAACCTACAAGTCCATCCCGGAAATCTCACATTGGGGATTGAGTTTCATTAATAATTTGGTATAAGCATTATTTCACTATTATCATTAACTTCTTCTCCCTTATGGGATCAATGTCACTCATTAGGTGTAGATAATACAAATGGTGAGCCTGTCTAAAGAACACCATGTGTCTCACTCTGATATAATATTAAACGAGAAACATGTGATCCATTTTTGATAATTTGGAAGTGTAAACCAAAGTATCACTCATGGAATGATATATTCTTAATAGAATATGGGATCATGAA
This sequence comes from Viscum album, assembly GCA_963277665.1. Lineage (NCBI taxonomy): Eukaryota > Viridiplantae > Streptophyta > Magnoliopsida > Santalales > Viscaceae > Viscum > Viscum album. The sequence goes on along the minus strand of OY728159.1, from coordinate 1,751,227,939 downwards.
AGGAATTCATGAATGTTGAACCGGATTATCTCACATAGAATTAATATTTTTTAAGTGTCTATGTTCAATTACAAGGTGACCTTGAATGTAATCATTCCATATCATAAATAAATTACATAAAGAGGGTTAAGGTCATTAGAATTACAAATTATATGCCATAAATATATAAACAGATGGCCAGACGATTTTATAAAACAATTATAATGATACAAAATTCCATTTACTAATCATTTCATCAATCGAAATTCAAATTCATTTAATCTCTCATGGTTAAATTCACAACTAGAAAATTATATGTTACATGATTTTACCATTAAATTTAAGAATAATTTTGGAAAATCATTTTAATGTTTCTAAAAAAGAACTTATGTGGTGGCGGGTCACTAAAGAAATAATATAGTTGATTGATAGACCTATCCAAATTCCAAATTATAGTTTCCTTAAATTTTATAAGACATCACATGTAAACCAGGGGTTTTATAAGAAAACAAATAAATTAAAGTCATTCAATAGAATAACAATTATTGTTGGTTAAATTTGATGTCCAATACCAGTAAAAATTGTAATATTAAATATAAGTGATTCTAGAATTATTTAGTTAGGTTCTATAAATTTAATTTTACATTTACTGGGAGTTTCATAGAAAGATCTAACTTCGACAGAACTGTGTCCTTTATAAATCATCAAAAAAGTGAGAATTTTTTTTTGAACTAATACCTTACACCATGGAAACATCACTAATACAAAATTGAGGCAATAATTGATCCATTTTTAAAGAAATTAATGAAACAAGAAAACACACTAAAAATAGGTCAAATTTTCTGACACAATGATAACATCGAAGAAAGTGAGAAAAAAATAAAGGATCAGTGGGAGTAAATGTGTTATCAATGGATATCTAATATGATTAATGAAACTATATTCAAACACTAGATTAAGGAGAGGAATCATTTCCTAGGAGGGGTTACAGATGAAACCCAGAGCGGGGTTGCGGCATGCAGATGGGGGGAAAATAAATGATCAAGGAAGAATAATAGGATACATGGTCAAAATGGGAATTTCACCCCAATAAATGAGAATCACGGTTTCTCCAAATGGTTCTACAAACTATGTGACTAAAGATCTTCACTGACCAACATGGTATGTGGATATCACTCTTCATGTGCATGGTTTAAGAAACCTTATAAAAACCGTGTATTTATCCAACATCAAATAAATTACACCTACCACACATACATGCATCTTTTATTAAAAAGTTTGAAAAAAACATTAGAGAAATATTTCTATAATAGATTATCCTCATGTTACCTCGAATAATATATCATGTTTTTAGGAATACAAGGAACTTATATCATCTTTCATTGGACTTGAGTTTTTGGAGCCTGATGCTCCGAAAACTCAAAAGAACTCCAAATACACCACTCAATCCAACATAAAATTATAAAAAACCTCATTTGATGATTCCAATTATCATATTTGCAGTAAAATTCATTCTTTAAAATTCATCCTATCCACCATACTAGAAAAAAAAATTACTTTGAAAATTTCCTGAATAAAATCACATTTGACAACACAATATCCTAAACATAAAACCTCTTATTCCCTATAAAAAATGGGGAAATAATAACAAAATTAATCAAAAATAATTGTTTGTGTTGTTTTATTCATGGTCATATTGATTTTTCAAATTCCCAATGCACAAACTAAAACATATTTAAGTGTATGTAACATAATCCATTAAAACTAGAGTCAAAACTGATATTCTAAACTGTAGAATTTAGATGGAGTTCAGTTAACCCTATCAAACGAGTGACATGATCATTTCATAATCAATTTTATCTAATAGAAATGGAACTCCCCACTATTTTATGTAAAATTTAAAAGTCAATTCCAAGGAAAAGTATCCCAACTATCATAATTTTCTATTAAAGCATTCCCTTAGCGCTCTATTGAAACTCTTGACATATATCTCAATTTGATATAAGGGTAAATCCCAAACTAACCGCTTTTATAAAGGACATGATATATTTTCATGAAACACTCATCCCACGTTTACATTTCAAATATATTGACCTGATGACGTTATTAATATATTTCCTCATCAATAATATCCATCAAAATAAGGGTAAATAGTTAAAGACTATTCTGGATGACTATACAATAAAAATATTTCCATAGAAGGACAACTAATACCAACACAAAACATGAAACATAGCCTAATATAATTAAATTTTTCATTGATAACATCCACCAAATCCCATATCCATCTTTTGGTGACGTTTCAAGCCCAAATTATCATTTATGTTTTCATTCCCCAGTATTAATGCAGTGCATACTCATCAAAATATTATTGTATTATCACGATCAAAATACCACATCCAAGCCTGTCAGAATCAATAAAAAAAGTTCAATGTTCACATATGTGGTATCCCATGCACTAGAATTTATATATGATATGTTGGTACACAACCAAAATTCCTCTTATCAAATCACTTACTAAGACCAACATGATTCAGGACTGAGAACCATATGGGGTCCACGACCCTATCCATGGAGTTCCTAAATTGGAACATAAGTATACCTAGGGGCTACCCATACCTCTAAAACCATGTTTTAGAAGCATTACTCCTAGGTATTTCACTTACCCAGCCCAAAATCATTAAAAAATTTTGTGGCATATGAATGATATCCTCTTAGTGTACTCATATGGTTTAATGATAGAAAATGTGATTTTTATAAGTAATTTTTCACCAAAAAGATATAAATAATTACCAAAAGGATCCAAGATAGTCTCATACTAAATAATAAGGATTTATCCATATTGTTTCAAAAAACTATAACCAAATATTATAAGGAAGTGATGTTGAACCACTACTAGTAAACATCTTTTAAATGGGATCACCTACACTAGTTGACACATCCTCATTACCTAGTTGTGATACATTGACCACTTGGAGACTCCAAAAATCCCTCAACCATAACTAGTAATGTCCATACCAACTATAGAAATATTCAAAAGTATTTCAAACAACCAACCATATCATCATTCATCTACCTCACAAGCACTGACTTAAATTCAAACTCACCAGCATCGAGGGAAATTAAGAGGAAAAATGACCATTTCTAATAGTTCATACTTGGCTTCATATTTTATTATTAGAAGGAAACAATTAATGATAATTGAAGTGTCACTCACTACCTTATGTGTGACCTTATAATTTTATTAAATAAAAAAGGATCTACTTCCATGACCCATGCTCTTTCAACCCCTAACCACCAGTCCTAGAGGTGGATAAAAATCAATTGGTCATAATTAAATATAATGGGATTGAAACATGTTTTTATAAAGAGAAATCTAGTAGAATTATTTTATATGTATGTGTCACACTCCTCCCATGTAACATTCATGTGTTTCTTATCATTAGGGATAAATGTGGAAAGAAACTGAACTACATTTAAAAATGCCTAATATAATTTGTTGAATCATTATATGTATTTGAATTGATTAGATATATTTAAACAATCATCTCACATTACTATGAAGATAACTTATGATCAAATCATTACACCTCGAGGATTCATGACTTCCACTGAACTCATGCGTTTCACTAAACCATTTTTTGTAACATGATGATTACTGCATGTAACGTTTCATACTACCCCAATATTCATGTTCACATGAACAAATTATTTGACACCATTTATAGGCTTATCATCCCAATGAATCTTCTATGTTATATCATGTAAAAAACCCATCCCACAATTATATTATCCTATTTTGAAAGGAAATCATGTTAGTGAAATCCTGATTTTTCTAATAGTTTAAAGGATAAAACTAAGGGTCACATTATAGACTAAGTATTTTGTCATTTTCTTGTCATGTTTATCCCTCTTAAAATAATAATTAACAGATTATTAACCCCATAAAAAGGATTAAAACACCACATAACCACAAATCATCCCATTTATTTTTAGAAACTATGATTTTTACTAGGAAAAAAGGAACCCGAATGGAACCAGGTGTCTAAATATTTTCAAAAGAATTTGGAAAGGATTTAATTTTCATGAGGGCTGAACGTACCTTAGGGTAGCCCCTTAACATAACATAAATCATCTATATTATATATTTTCTACATTTTTAACAATCACTTATGTATTAAAATATTTCATAGGGTGATTATATGTTCTAAAGCTAGTCATCATATTGAATTCATTATAATGAATTCTCAAAAACAATATGGTAGATCATAGATCTTGATCAAATAAAATTGAGAGTGGAACCAAATTCAACATCAACACATTATTAATTTATATTCTATTAATTCTATCATGTGTTAAATAATCCCTAGTAGATAGAAAATAATATTATTTTATAAAAAGATCTAATATGAAAATAATGGAATTGTGTCCTTTATATGTCTTGTAGAATGATATTAAAAAACTAATAGTATTGATTTTCCATTTAAATATAGGTATGGGTATATGTTTCATCAACCCCTAATACATTTTTTGTTTGACCATAATGTAATGACATAACATGAATAAATTAGCATTCCCCTAAATATACCTTTTCATGTTCTCCCACTATAAATATTATTTGAAATATTTATGAATCCTTATAATTAATTGACGGAGGGATAATGATAAGGTATATGATTCATACAAGAAATCCTTTATCAAAATTTCTATTGAAGGGAAACATTTTTTTTCAATGATTATCATCCCACCATGGTCAAGGATAATCAATGGAAATTTTCTTATATCCATTTTCAGCTCTATATCCTTCATCTACTCCATAGTAACATTCTTTTGAATGGATTGTTGGATATTAATATGATTAATATAGGAATTATCCCCTTAATGAAAGATATCAAGGTCCTTCTTTTGAAAGTAAATAAGTATTAGATTTTTTCAGTCATCATCATAGAATATGTAACATGATGTTTTCAACTCAGAGCATCACATACACTGCTCATCTACCTTGGGTGGTAATGTACTGAACAATCATAATAATTAATCAACTACAACCATTTATATAAATGAATATTTATCTTTTTATATGTTAATATATACTTCAATGATTTTCTAATATGTATTAATTTCACACCATTCATCTTTATGATAACCCCTCTATATTTTAAATGAATAAATTTTCACTGTAAGATCTAAATAATTAGTCACATAATTTTTCACATGAACCCCTTATTATTGAAGGAATAAATATAAACTATTTCATTATGTATGAGAACACATCTTATACCCTTATTTAGTTCATCAATGTAAATCACATACCCTTTTACAATACAATGTTGTTAATGTACTATTTCAAAAAAATCTTCTCATATGATTCATGAAATTTCATTCACATTCATGTTTATAAAAGAACTTGTTTCCCTTCCATGTCATCTTGTTTAGTGGATTTTATAAATGTATGATGTTTCCCAAATATCATCCATAAAATCCATCTAAAAATTGATAAAATGGATATCATCCATATAGGATGATTTTGTGAATTTTTCACCAATAACAATCATTTTAATATCCATCAATATACCATCTATTATAATGAAATTAACCTTGAATAAGTCTTTATTTATCGAAAATTCAAACATGAAAATTTTAGAATAGAAGCTATCCTTTCACATGGTCTTCAACACAAACATCAATTTTTTTTATTCTCTTCCTTTATCTAGGGATAAATGGGAATAATTTCTATAAATATTAGAGAAAACTGATCAAGGTGTTCACAATACACAATATTCATTAAATCTATGAGGATATTAGGGAACTTGAATGTCTAAATGGTATTAATATAATATCTTTGTAATTATTCATTGTATAGAGGATTTAATGGCTATATCCACCCATTTGACCCTTAATTTATGATATCTATACAAAAGGTGATTATTTTAAAGGTATTGAGCACCATTATTTTATCCGATATATCATTAGTATATTTTAGAGGGAACTTGATCCCAAAATTGATCTTGTTATTTTGCTGATAATAAAAAAAAGAACCATTGACCCATATTTTTTAATATAAAAAAATTAAGTGCACACAATGGTGATGCACTAGGTTCTATGAATCTCTTTTGTAGATCCCCTTGTGTTTCTTCATAAATTTTTCAACTAAATATGATCATTTATATAAGGAGGATTTTAAATAGGTGTAGATCCAAAAATGATATATACTATTTTTTTTAAGATTCAGTGGAAGTATAGGAAACTCTTTAGGAAATACATTATCATATTCTTAAGTAATATAAATTTCTTTAATAATGAGTTTACCATTAATTATACAAAATAAAATAAAAAACGTAATTTTTTAAAAAACAATATATATATTGGAACTAATTTCTAATGTAATTTCATATTTCTCACTGTAATGTGATATGTCATAGGTTGGTTCCGATTATAAAATGTATATTCCTTGTAAATTGATCAGTCATATATATTCAGAGCCAATCCATTCACAAAATCACATTTAATTCGATTATAGATTAGAATAAAATATTTACAAGAAGAATATTCCCACTAAATTCTATCAGAAACGAGTTATAGTATTCAATCAAAACCATCCTAACATTAAAAAATTTCCATGATAAATTAATTTATAACTATAATGGTGGTGATGTGATTGTCATATAAAATTAATAAATTTTTAATTAGTGGGTATGAAATTAATTATATAAGATGTATATAGTACAATAGTGTATGATAAGTGTTCATTCTTCCAATTGACTCAAATTAACCAATTCAACAATTTGGATTTCATATGTCTTCACATTGTCATCTAGTATTGGATTTTTTAATGTTTATTGCTGTAAAAACCCATTAGACTTAATAACTGGATGGTTTAGTTTCTATATGTCTTATAATTGTTAGATAATAGTTAGGATCATTCCTTTGGTTTATCTTTATTCTCATAATTTTTTTTAATTTTCATGTCTCTAATGATATTTGTTTTTCAAATGGCCTTTATTTCTATATTTGAGTCTTTTACATGCCTTCTTAATTATAATTATTCTTGTTTTTTTGAAAATTATTGATATGATGGAATATTAATTTACATTCCTTCATGGGTTTTATTATTATAATTTCAGGAAAATTAAATATTTACCTATTTATCATCATAACCAAAACGAAAATGGGATTCTACAATATCCTATTCTACCTAGAGAGCATATCAAACAATTTATTAATTTATATAAAAATATCTTATATATAATTTATTTCAGATAATGGGTTTATGACACTATTGTATCAACCAATTTACTTTGGTTTAATAATAATAGTATTGGAATATACTAAAATTCTAGAAAATATTTCCACATAGGTACCAATTGATTCATTATTCCAATTTTTAGGTCACTGAGTTCCATGTACACATTAGTTATAAGATTTAAAGTACAATACATATTGAAAAAAACTTCTTAAAAACTTATAGTTTCATAGAGTAAATTTATACCTATTGTCTCGTATTAATTATAATATCCCACGATTTATCACCATCAACGTACAGTAAATAGAAAACTAAATAGCCTTCTAATGGTATTATTATTTGATAATAGATAATATATTCTCTATTTCATTGATCCACTATCACATAAAATATGGAATGGGGTACCAATTATAAGAAGTTTGGAGTTGTTACATGAATGATTGAATGGTTTTTTATTTATACCTCTGGATGTTTGGATGTACACCATTATTGATGTTGCAATTCATATCTGGAGAGAGTTTAGTGAGTATATATAAAATATTTTTGATCACATAAAACATGACATTATTTTCTCATGAGGACATTCAATTAATTGGTATTCACATTCCATTCTCACTTGATTTATCATATTTCATGAAATTGACTAATACCCAAAATAATAGTGTTAGTATCAAGAAAAAATATTTATAATGAATTATCATATAACAATGAAGATCCTTTATATAGTGTCTCAAATTAATTATCATACCTAGCTACATATTACACTTTTGGATTATCATAGATCATATTTTTTTATTAAAGTATTATATTGGTTTTGTCCCTTAATTCCCCATAACCTTATCCAAAAAATAACTAAACCAATATTTGATACCAATTATAAAACCCCATGAATTTCATAGATAAATATTACATCATTTAATAAAAAAATACAATACATATTGAAATAATACACTGTATAAGACAATATAGAATTAGTGTATTTGAAGACTAGGTACCTCACCATCTTAGTTTATGAATGGACATTAATATGACCTTGAAAATTCCTATCACATTGTAACCTTTTTAGAAAATTATTCGAAAATAACTTTACCTTTCTCTTTTGGAAATGGATACTTATGAAAGGATGGGATTGGATTCTTATAAATGGGCGTCATTAGAGATATCAATCGATGAACCTACAATGGCACAATAATAATGGTAAGAGAACATTAATTGAATTTATGAAGTCATAAAAATTAGTTATAGTCCATAAATATTATTTTATTTCATTAGTATTTTTTATCACAATGTAAATTTTTTTTATGAGTATAAAATCATCAATAATAAATGATAATCATTGCATAAGTATCTTAAGTATAAGATAAAATTTTTTTCTCATAAAAAGTCATAACAAATAATTTATATAGTCAGGGATAACATACAAGATTATTATAGTGGATATAGTCTCAAATGTTATTAGGATCACATCCCATTCCATAAAATAATGTTTCTAGATTCCAATACTGCATTGTTTTTACTCCACATTCACATTAATGTTGTGATAAAATTCCTATAGTAAATTGGCATTAACATTGGTTCCCTTTCATACTGTCTCATGAGATATCAAGAACTACCCAATGTATTTAAGGGATATATAATTTTGATTCCATCTATTACTTAATGGAAACCATATCTATGTGTTCCATATGATCATAAGGACATTCATCATTTCATCATAGATTAATTAATCTATGAGAAAGGGAAGGGATTTATAGAAATATCCTTAAAATTTATCTCCAAAAGCAACCTAGTAAAATAATATTAATTTTATAATATGAGTATACCTAGTTGAGGTATAATACAACCTCAAATATATTTCTAATAAAAACATTATTTTACAAAATCATTATAACTATTCATTATAAAAAATGATAAAACAATCTTATTATGTATAATGTAAAATTAATATTACTTAAAACAAGTGATATATTTTATGGTTTAAAACCACGGAACATTGTAATGGAATAATGAAAAACAATAGACATAATGTATTCAAACGAACTTTATTTGATTAATTGTAAATAAATTATTCATTCCACACTATTTTAAAAGTCAAAAAAAATAAGAAATTTTTTAAAGATAAACGTCTAAGTACATTTAAAGTAATGTAAAATATTGTTGAAAATTACATAAAGAATCATTATATAATATATAAAATATTCTTGAAACATTATAAATGATAAATATGTGTATGAAAGGGATTATATACCATAAAGTATAAATGATGATGATTTTTTAGAAAAATATTAATTATGTATTTTTGAATAAAAAGGATGTAAAACAAAAATAATAAATGAAAACAATACTAATAACTATATATGATGAATATAATTCGTGTTTATGTGATAAATAACATAAAATTTAATCTAATGTTATTTCTAACACAAAAAAATCATAATAAAAATTGAAATTTTAAGATAAATCCTTAGATAAAGTCCTGAAATCATTCTGATTTCTCTAAGGTATAACATAATAAATTTATACATATCATAAAAAAACAATATTCATAATTATATTATAAAATATAATTACTTTATATTTTAAAATCCTACATAGATTAACAATTCACCAATTACATCATCAATTTGGTTTTTAAGGTTTAGTTTTGGATGCCTGTTTCTGTTTGAAAACTCCATTCCCTTCCCTTTGCTTATTTTTATGAATATTAATATTATTATAAGAAAAAATGTATTTATTATATTAAATTTATGAATAATTAATGTAATTTAATGATTAAAATTTAATTGTACCACATCCCAGATGCATTTTTCTTCACATACACACATGTGATGATTTTAGAATTTAATGAATATAAGGAAAATAAAGTAAAAAAGTAAAATCTATTCCAAGAATAATAATTTTATCACTAATAGTATATATACTCAATGAATGTATCTAAATATATATAATTTAGGGTTGGTGATTCATAATTCAATACATCTCTACAAGGATGTGGTAGTCCAAACATATACATTAGAGAAGCTGTAATATTCCATTGGATTAAAAAGAGATAGAAATTTGTATTACAATTTACATAGTGTCATTCATATATAGTATATATAATTATATTTTTATATTAATATTATTAGAAAATATTTTTAGTGTAATTAATAAAAATTAATCATGAAGTGTAAGTTTAATAATATATACAACTTCCATGGATAATCACTTTGAAAACAACTTAATTTATCTTCAATGGGTCCATTGGGAAGAAAAAAACACACAGTTATTATATAATATTTTTTTGAAAGGTATTTGGTAAATAATTTTCACATTATGGTCCTCATGTGTTGTTTATAATTTATAATATGTGGTACCCATTTATATGTGTGGGTTTTCTCACATTTATAAATACATTTAACGTTAAATTAATATAATGTCATTTTCAATGGAATGGATTACCTAATGGAAATATATTCCACAATAGGATATAGAATGGTATAAATCCCCTTAAATAAAATTTTTTAGATATATATAATTAATAATGAAATGACATGTTTTTAGTTTTACCCCATCATAAAATATTTTAACACATATCATGGAAAAATATTTTTTTATCATGGTAATAATTCATTATGGAAAAAAATAAATTGGCCATATTAACTATAGTTGATTATTTCTATTCAAAATATGTAACCCAATAAATATGTCAAGATATTAAAATATAATATTATGATAATTTTAAGTGAATATTTAGTGAAATAAATATTTGGAATTTATATGGTATAAATGGAAATGTATCCAATAAGATTGGACCTTTAGATGACCATTATTAAAATATTTCTATTTTTCAATATAATGATTGGTCAATTTTAAATTTGGGAACTATGCCGATGGGTGATAATATAACCATTTTATTTTGTGTTTATAAGTTTTAATGGAAAAGGATAATTGATTTGGAGGGTAGAAACAATTAGCTCAACTAGTATAGTCATGTCATTCGAAGACCATTCTTTTGAAGTTGGCAGGGTGGTAGAGTAAGCAGGGTTTTCCTTTGACCAAGACTGTGCCAAGTGTCAACAAATGATAATGAAATGAAATCACCTGAGGGTGTTTTTAATCTTAATAGATAATTTCAATTGGTAAATGTTATCCCTGAAATGACATGAAACTACAACCACCGCACACATTACCCTTAAGGCATACTATGGTGTAATAAGTGGTTACTTGTCTTGCCCTTAGCTTCATAAATTATAACTTTTGATGTATAAATAAAATATTTATTCTACAAATTCCATTAAATGAATATTTTTTCTTAAAAAAAGTATATAATTGAATCGAATTTGATAAATTTATTTTTGGACACAAATAAAAAATTTATAAAATATATACATTTTTATAATAAAACGAGGCATCATAAAAATTATTTATTATAACAATATTATCTTCTGAAAAATATCATTCAAATATAAATATTTAAATAACTGTATAATATCCTAGAAATTTTTTATAACTTTCAGAGAATTGACGGTTCCATAAGATATGGTATTCTTCAATAAATAAGGATTATTATACATAAAAGATAATTTTTTCATATTTAGATTATTTTTTTGATAAATTAATCTTTATTTTTCAAATCACCACATTTAAATATTAATAGGTTGATTTATTTATAATTTTATATTATAAAGTATTTTTCACATATAGTAAAAATACAGTTTTGGGTTTTCAGTATGTTTTATGAAAATATATTTATGTCATAATGATTTAATAATTAATTAATAATAATCTAAGAATTAAATATATTATTTTATTAATATAATTTATTTAAATAGAGTTTAATCTTTTTCTCACCATAACAGTCTCATTATAAATTTTAAAATGTAAAATTTTAATTTCTAAACATTGTTTTGTTTAAACATTACATTTAATTGTCTAAATAATTAATAGATAAATGGAGTTACATTATGATTTAATAAAATATAAAAAATGTGACTCAAAATTTTAAAATAGTTTGGAAAACCCAAGGGGTCCATAGGTTTTCCTTTTTCCACAACATAGATTTCAATGACCTATATTTGGAAATTATTAAAATTATTCCTTTAATTTTTCTATAAATACCCACCAATTTCACCAATGTCCTTCCCTCCCAATCCAACCCCATATTTTACGGTTTATTTTTCTCCTAAGTAGTCCCTCTAATGTTTAATTAAGTCCCTAAGGATTCAAACGTCACGATTTGGGAGAAACTAATTATGGTAAGGGATATCTTCACTTCTATTTTCCATTCAAGTTCACTTTCAATTGTATGTATTCAATTTCAAAACTAATTTATTTTTTTCAACTAACTATTATCCCATTAAAAAAATATATATTATTTTTTAAATGGGAAAATAAATTTTCCTCTCTTTTTCCATTTCCAGAATCAATTTTTATACCCATCATATAGTGGAATTTATTTTACTATTTTACTTGAGAAATTACTATTTAATTTATTTCTAATAATAACAAAAACTTTTCTTTTTTTTCCATGGGAATTGAAATAGTTGTAAAATGATTAATTTATACAGGTGATTATATTTATTTAACCAACATTATGTAGTAATAGAATAATAATAATGTAATTATCATGGTTTGAAGAACTTTTCTACAACTTCGTTTTGATAAGAGGCATGTTCTATATCACTTACATGTTATTAAAGAAATTATTTTGTATAATCAATGTAGATCACGTGAAATTATATAATATAAATGGTGAGGCATTATAGTGATCCTATACATTGAGTAAGGAATTTAATATTTTGATATGACATTTTTTATGATTCTTGGTGAATAACTATGGATATTATGATTTATGAAAACTTATTGATAAACTATAGTGACATGATTTTGAATATATCATTTAACTATAGTATCTACATTTCTATTTTTCAATTCTTGTTTTTATTGTGTTATACCTCATATTTTATTGTTTATTTCATATAATTATGCATAATTTTATTATTAGTATGCCTCTTGATCACATGTTATACGTATCCTTTCCTTATTCCATTATGAGGCTTCATGATCACCCATTTCATTTGATGTATATCCCAATGGTTTGAAAAGTAGTAAATTTATCCAAGGTTAAACCCATAAATAAGTCATTCCTATGGATTTTATAAGAATATTTAATTTTTTATGTAATATGTTTCTAAATTTCGATAAAATAAACTTTAAAATATCAGTTATTTTCGTTAAAGTAATTAAATGAAAATTTACTAAAAAGGTGGGATTCCATATGAGAACCCTAACATAAATAATAAATTAATTGATATAATTTTTCTCTTATTATAATTTCCATGGTATGATGCTGCAATTTATCCTTAAAGAAATTGTTTACTGTTGTTATCACATGTTGAGGTTGCTATTATTTTTTATAATTTGTTCTAAGGAATTTGTTAAACCTTGGTAGATAAAATACCTCCAAATAATATTCATGTATAACTTAAGACGAGATTAAATCACCATCATCCTTACATGGTCTTGTTTGAGTTTATTATGGATTTAGTGAATTAGATAGAAAATCAACTTTATGAATGTTTTTGAGGGTCATGACCATTGACATGCAATTGGGAAGTTGGTTTAACTGTATCAAGCATTTCAAGGATTTTTCTCTTAATATTTGTTGGTATCATTTCCTTTATTATTTTTTAATATAAATTAATTAATACAATTTTATTTTTTGATGGATTTGATAGTTCTATAGTAAGCTTATATTCATCGTTATGGAGAGAGTGTTAACATTCTATTTCCAGTTGGTGTTTTTTATACTGAATATGGTGATTGGGATCTCCAAGATGGTCATACAAGAACAATTAATTGAAAATTATATTGTTTCATGGATTAAAAAATAAGCTTTGTTCTAGATGATTGAAGAATTTATAGGTATAATTTTTCTTCATTGGTATACCATTTTTAAAATCATCTCCCCTGAAGAGTTCCTTGGAATACCACCTATGTGGTAGATTGAGTTCAATATCTTGTTGGCTCATAGAACTGAGCTTGTTTATATCTCATCTAATAATTTTTTACCAACAAAGAATAATGATTTTAAATATAAATAATAAGATCTATGTTAACATGTATTCATATGCCCATATACATATCCACTGGGTTCTCCTGTTATTTACGCCAACAAATCTAATGGGATTTTTTTATATGTTGATTATAAAATATTGGACCTGATGACGGTCAAAATCAGGTATCAAATTCCATGTATAAATGATATATTTAATTGAATATTAGGTTCAAATAAATTTTATCAGAAAGAATCAATTTGAGGGTACCACCATTTGAGGGAAAGTAAATCATTGATATATGGAACTACATTTTTCATAGGTATGGCTTATATGAGTCTTTAGTGATACTGTTTCGTGTAATGAATTCACTGATGATGTTCATGGTCTTAATGAACTAGATCATTCATCCCTTCACAAATTAGTTTTTGGTTGTTTTTTTCATTCACAAATTAGTATAACCATTATATATAGGTGATGATAACCAATAACATGAAATCATCTTGAGTACATAAAGTTTTAATTGGCATTATGAAATTTTATAAAAATGTAGGTTCTAGATTTCTAGAGTGAACTAATTGGGTCTTGTTATCTCAGAGGATGGAGTGTTAGTGGATCCAAAGAAGTTTGGATATTTGGTATCATTATAGAAGTGAATGAATTTATTCAATATTTCAAGACATAGGGGTTTAGCAGGTTATAATCAGTGTTTTGTCTAGAATATTTCTCATACAGAAGCACTGATGTTTAGGCTAACTATGAATGGGGGATGTTATTTTGGTCATAATCATACATGTTATATTTTGTAAAGATGAAATGAATTTTATCATCAACACTGATCATCACTTTTCCCGAGCCTAGTAAGGATAATAGTATTTATTGAAAATAATCAGGAGGTTGAATCAGAGCAGTTCTGATGCATTAAGATAGAGTGGTTTCTTTTTGATCCAGGTAGTTGATACCACATGTGTCAAATTACCATACGCTTGAATTGGGGTTGGTTATAGAATTACAATACCTAAGATGATATAAACACTATCTTTTGGGGATAATTGGTTGTGGTGTGAACATAGCATAAGGGCCTCATGTTTATGTTTTCTTAGTGACACTTGATACATTATAATAGGATATGGGTTGTGTATTATTAATTTTATGACATAGAGCTAGATTACACACCCTGTAAGGGAAATTTCATTGTCGATTACTTCTTGAAGAAGACACTAAAAGTATAAGTGAAAGAATCATAAGATTACATGATTATAATGCATATATTTTTAATTATGTATCATGTTGTTCTCAAGTCCCATCGACATGTAAAAAAGAGTTTTATATTAGTTTTTCCCCTTACAGTTTACTGTATCAAGAAATTATAAATATCTAATCCAAATTGAACAGCTTTCATAGACGTAATATGTGGTGTTGATCAATCATGATGATGTTATCATAAAATAGGAAAATACCTCATTTTAAATAGCAATATATGGTATCCTACAAGCTTTTGCGATGAGATAATGGGGGTTTTCATGCTTCTATATTGGATGATTATTTTGGTTAGCCAAAGATATATCATGATCTCTATGACAACGCGTTTCTTTATTACACATTAATTCATGATTTATTAGATAATAATTCATATAATAAAACAAACAATATTGATAATCCTAGTGTATTTGTGTAATTAGGTTTATTATATACCAACAAAAGGTAGTGTTACATCAGTGTTCCATAATAAATCCCAAAAATGGTCATAATATTCTATCATGCATTAAAAACCATGGGATAACCTGGGGATATTCAAAAAAGGGGTGAGCTATAAACCCTAGTAAGGCTATTAAAAAATCATAACCTGATGAATATATTACATTTTAGAAAAAATGAATTTAATTTAAACACAATACTTGTGAGAATAATAAAAATTATTAGAGATTCGTGATATAGTATGATAACATAAAGAAAGCATAAGAAAGTGGAAAAATCAATAAACATGAATTCATTAACAAAGTTCAAAGATAGCTTCAGAGAAATAATAACATTATAGAAAATTTAACCTATTGTTTTAGTTTTACTCCATAATCACAAAGATGATGTCTTATTATAATGAAAGAGTACATAATTATTTAGAGATATATATAATTATAGGGTTATCACACATATTCTTAATATGAACATGCATAAGTGTGCCATGTAGATCATACAATATTAGGACATGTTTCATCAATTTTAACCCAATGATCATGTAGTGTGGGTTAAATACATGGTTTACCCTAATAAATTAATTATGGTAACATATAATTGAATTTAATTGACATGAAATGGGTGTGGATATTCCTAACACAATCATTTGGGATGAAAAATAACCGTGAAAATTCGACCATATAACAACAATGCATAATGATTTATAGAATAATGTAGTGAGAGTGAAAAGGGAATATCATAAATTTTATATCAAACAGTATGTAGTATGGATATATAAAACCATATCCTAATATTAGTAATTATACGAAAAAATTCATTACATAAATAAAGTGTGTTAATTAATAAGAGAAAGAGAGGATCCCTTAATAAAATTCTTCATATTAATGGATTTTGTGAATAATATAATGAGTGGGGAGAAATGAAATATAATTGTTAGGAAATAAATTTTTTACTAATTTAAATAATGACAATATAACCAATTGATATTCAAAAGGATAAAAACAATGATTTTTCTTGAATTGAACAGAAGGGAGAGGGGTCCCTTGCTAAATTTTGGTATAATAACAACGTAGGTAATGCTGATAAAGAGGATATAAATGATTTGTAATTAAAAAAATTTAAATTATTTAGTAAATAAAAATTTATATATGAACTAATATATAAAAAACTATTATTTAAAAGGTTAAAAAATGGACATTCTTGAACACAAAAGATGATAGAGATGTAAATTACCTGAGAGGGAGGTTTCCAAAGAAAGGGGGGATCTTTTTGAGAGATTGGTGGAACATTGGGAGGAATTTATAGTTGGATTGGTAGAGAAAAAACATGTTCTATGGTATTTTAGGGAAGGTTAATGTGATTTTGGTTTATTTTATATAGGAAAATAGAGGAGATTTCTTAATTATTTCGCAAACATAGTTTTTCAACTCTATTTAATAATGTAATAAAAAATAATACATTGATTTTAACTGATGGTTTCTAGGAAATAAAGGTGGGTTAAATGTTTTTATAAGGAAAATATCATAAATAAATAAATAATTACCCATGGTGATGTGTAAGTGAGTCCTATTTATAAAGAAATAATATTAATACCTTAAAATATAATTCTGGTTTTGGAGGATTAAAAATAGAATTATAAAAGTAATAAAATAACTGATATATTACAATATTTAAAAGGTAAAACATTTATATATATATATATATTCATTTATACATATCATATAATTTATTACATCACTTTTGTGGTTTTATTATGTCATAAAATATAACTTATTTTCTACCATATTTAAATTTATTCTCAACATTTCGATTGACATTGAAGAAAATTAAAATATAATTATTGTATAATTTGAATGGTTTTATTCAAAAAACTACTTATCTAATAAAAATATTTATCAATATATTTTAATTTAAAATTTTAAAATATAAATATACATTTATTTTTGAAATGATGTGTTTTTTTACAATAAATGTTTTCTAACCCTTATAAATAAATAAAATAAAACTGAAAAATATATAGTAATTTTTATATAATGAAAATTATTTAATTGTTTTATTTTATTAAAATATAATTTGGGTTTTTAAAATGCATGAATACATCAAAAATTAGTGTCTCAATTATAATTTTTTAGTACCTGAAAATAAAATTTGTGTTTTTTCATATCAAAATCAATATAATTTAAATAAATTCCATGAAAAAAATTATATATTACTAAAATTTTAATGAAAATAAAATATACACAATCATTTTATCAGTTTATTCATACATATCCCTTTAATAAACCATAAAATACCTTAAGTGTATGTTGAGGGATGGTTAGATTTTCATAGGGTGGTTCGACGTACATGGTCTGGGTTTGGATCTCAATGAGCTTCAACTTTTATCGTAAATGGTTTCACTCCTAATTGTTTTGTTCGATTGTATCTTGTGATTAGTCATGTCTAATGCCTAGTGATACTATCTCCCTCCAATTCATTAATTAATGGTCTTCATAGGGAAAAATCCAATGAGTATAGGTCCTCACATTCTTTTTTAATTTCAATTGGATTTATCCCAACCCTATATTTATACAAATAAAATCATCCTTGTTCAATGAATATATAATCAACATATATGATTCGGAATGGCCCTTTAAATTCAAAAGGTTATAATATGAAAAATGTTCGTATTTTTATATATCCATAATACATAATATGTCATTTAATTCATTCCCAAAAAGAAATTTATTTATATATGTTTTGGTCATTGAAATCTCTTTATATTGTACTAGGTTTGAGGGATCAAGAATGAGATAAAAGCCTTCATAGTTAGATGCTTCACCAACAAGACATTTATAGTTTCAGAAATCTTCTGAATCTAAAATTCAATGAATTTGATGGATTCATGATTTGAAATAAATTGATTTTTTATTTTTAACAAAATGTGATGTTTTTTATAGTGTTTAAAGTAATTGACACATTCCTCATGTGAAATAAATTCTCATCATGAATTGGTCATGATCATCATTAAGTAAACACTCCAATTACATATATTTTATATATAATGACCCTCTTCTCGACTTCATCCCTTCGAGTTGTAAGTTATGGGAATCCTATACAATCGATAAGTTAGAACACATTTAGCCAGATTGTTCTAGACTATGATTGTTAATGTAAGACATTAGTTTCATCTCCTAATTCATGATCTATTTTTGAAGGGATTTTCATTTCTCATTGAAGGGAAGAATGAATCCAACATCAATTTTGGGAATACGTATTTTTCCGAAACACGTAATCTTTTGATGTGAGTGGTTTAAAAAATTTATCTAGTGTTTATTTAGAATTTTTTAGGTTTTTGGTATAATTGAAATCGTTTTGGATCGCCATGTATGCAAACAAAATAAATTAATAAAAATATTCTTAATGAAAATTATGTTCATAAACAACAAACTGGTTTATATTAGTTTCACTTTGGTTTCTAATTATCTTACGGCCACCCACATGTTGGGAATTTCCATGAATATATAATGAATTAGATATTATGATAATTGAGTTTTCAATATCAATGTGAATTGAGATTTTAATATATTTCACCTTAGGAAATGAATTGGGGGAAAAGGGAAACATGTAATGGTTTGACTGAAGTGATTCATAATGTCACAAGAGAATATACATATTTATAATATATATCTAGTTAATAGATTTAGATAAATAAACATTATTGTTATGTGATATGAATTATGACTAAATGTATAAATTGTTTTCATGAGTAAAAGTGTGTAAGAAGGATGCTTAAGGATTTAGACCACTATCTCATGTGATGTGGTACTGGTGGTTCATCATGGGACATGAAAACATGCAATTACAGATGATATCCATTCCTCATTTCATTTTCATGGGAATAAGTAAGTCACTCTTGGATTGTAATTATCAAGATTCATAGTATGTGATGTTTACTTTTCCCATAAAATATTATTACACCCTAGAAATATGTAAGATAATCTAGTATAGGAATTCACATCGATCTTAGTATGATATGGTTACATTCCCATAGTCGTGGTACTATGCCTATGGATTATGTAATAAACTATATCATGGGAGTTCAAATGGATCCCAATATGATATGGGAATATTCCCCTTGGAATGGTATTCCACCCTTTGAATATATAAGTTCCTCCAGGGGAATTCACTTGGAGGCCTATAATGCTTCTTGAGACATGTTAAAATATTTTATTCTTGATTTATAAGGATCATCAGTGTGATAGATTCATAAGGAATCTAGACAATGAAGGTTTGGTTAGACCCTAGTATGAACACATAAATCAAGTATCAGTGTGTTTACAATTTTTGGTATTAAATAATTAATTAATACCATATTTATCACTTTATTGGATGGACTATATTTATCATATTGGATTTTTTTTCACAAGGAGGTATCCACATACTGAGTTGTATTGACACCCTAAAAATTCCACCATTTGGAACCCAGATAGATTCTGTGGATGTAGGATTAGATCAGGAAAAGGTTCTATGTTCTTGATTTTATAGCATGATGGATGGGTTAGTGCATGTAGATGAGACCCATATGTGTTTCAAGATCAGGGTATTTGGAATATCTATTTGTCTCTATTTAGTGTTTTAATTTTTCTATTTCATCATTGCATTTATTTAACATCAATTTTTCATTACAATATTCAATTATTATTTTGTTTTAAATATTTTTCATATCTCAGATTTGGTTTCATGTTTATTTATTCATGCAATTTTATTATTTTCAATTCAATGAAATTATATTCCACATATTTCAACTATACACCTGAAGTAATATTCTCCCCATTATATTCCTTAAACCCTTACAACCAGTCAGTATTCTCTGGCATACAGGGAAGCACGTATGTGGTCATTTAGTGAACTAGCTAGGTCACTTGGGGGAGAACTATGTTAGGTACATAGAAATATTTATTTCTTTATATGGAAAAAATTTATTTTTTTTAATTTTCTTTAAAAATTCATAATTTTAAAATGAGATTAAATTTTAAAATCATCTTATAAAAACAATCTTTATGATAACTTTTTATATTTTTCTGAAATGATTGTTTTTTTAGTGAATGTTGAAATGACTGATTTTTAAATATTTTAATTTCTTTTAATTACTTATAGAAATTTATAAGTCCCATTATTTTATTTAATTGTTCATAAATTGAAATAGAATACCTTATATTAATAATAAATTAATTTTACTAAACCATTTTATTTTTTTTATAAGATATTTTTTTTGAAAAATAAAACATATTTTTCTATAGATATTCTTTTGATTGTTTTTTGAGTTCTCAAAGTAAAAAAATTATTCCAAATTTTTTATTTTAATCATGAAAATTTGGATTTATTTTTTAAATAATGAGTTTATTTATTTCCAATAGGTTGAGTATAATTTTTGTAAATATGATTAGTGAAATTTCAAAAAATTATTACCATGGTAAAGGCTAAATCCTATAATTATGGTTAGAACTAATATCATATGGACCAAGAATCTACCAAAAACATACCATTATTTCATTGTATATGATAAATTCGACATTTTCCATGTAAAATTAAAATGTATGACTTTTTAAACCAATTTCAATTTATCATGACATTTAGATTATTTATAGTGTAAAAAATTCCAAAAATATCGTATCTTGAGTTTATTATCTCAAATATTTTATCATTATGATAAATAGAGATTATGATTACTTATAAATATTTATTTAGGATAAATTAATATTATTTATCATATTAATTTAATCTCAATTTTTTGTTATTGTATAATAATATTAAATATTTATACAATGCTAACCCAATAATAATTCAGTTAATAGAAAATTTAAAAAAATGATCTTAAAATGGTAAATGTAATAAATTTTGGATAAATATGTGTGTTTTAAGAATTTTTAACATAATGTAAAATTAAATAAATACTGTCAAAAAATGACATTAAAATGTTTTCATGTTATTTAATATTTTATTTAATTGTTTAAATTTTTTAAAAAATAAATATGAAAATTTGGTTAAAAAATTGTTATTTGAGTTCATCAATTTTTCATTATTGGGCCAATTGTTAACAAATATGTAAAATTATAACCCACTAATATTGAAAATGTTTTAACCATAGTTAAGGTTAAAATTAGTTAACTAAGTGGTTAAACCAAATGATAATATTTATAAAATGAGTTAAACATTTCCAAATTTCATTGTATGATATAATTTCAACAATATACTACATATAATAAAAATCCAAAACCAATTGGAAGCATTTTTCTTTAAAATATCATTATTATATTTTAATAATATATTAAATTTCACGTGTGTCTTATCCCTCCCTTATTGAAGGACACCCCTCATTTATCTTTATTACATCACGTTGACCCCTCTAGTTAAATTAAAAAATTACACATTTATTTTACTAAATTTTAAATCCATGAATTATAGGGTTTGGAATTCTTATATTGAAACCCAAGTGTCCTTAATAAAGGATCTGAATGAGACTATCCAAAAGAGTCAAAATATTCAAACCTGGCCACATTAAATTTATTTTTTTTAAACCTCCTATAATTCTAAATTATTAATCATAAAACAATATATTAGGTATCCTAGAAATATTGATGTTATATTATGATTTTTATCACCATTATCTACACTCTTCCACTATAAAATAAAATGTGAAAGTATATCTTATGTGTATGTATGACTCGCCATCATCACATTGTGAAAGAATTCATTTTCCATCACAATATTTTAATATGTGATATTATGATTTGAGTAATTTTTATAAATTATATTACTGATAAATTAATAAATATTTAATTATAATATAAAAACTACATTCCCACAAGCATTTTTTTAAATGATAACATCCCTCGTGCGTAAATGTGGACAACCACCTCTATGAAGCGATGTGATTCAAATTTTTATTTATATCTTTTAATGTATTGTAGAAAGGTCTACTTTATGAAAATATATAATTTATATGATATTTTTAGGAATTTAAAAAGTTGAAATAATATTTAATATTCATTAATTTAATTCATTGAAAAACGAAAGCTGTGTCTATGCATTTGTAGAGTGTATCATCTCCATTAATAGTGTAATTAATTTTTCTATGTATAAAATTTATGGATAACTCTAGATATATATAATTTAAATATATAAAATTTATATCATTATTAAATTAATCTAGAGTATGAAATGATGATAAAATTATATGGAACAGAACTACTGAATAATAATTTTTATGAAAAACTAAACAGTTAGCAACCGAAAACAATGATTTGAATTATAAATTAGTGATAAATGGTTATTGAAATGATTTAATGATAAAATATGTGAAATTATATGTTTTTAAATTATTATTTTATAGATTTATAATAAATTTAAATTTATTACATTGGATAATATGGAACTTTAAAAGCATGTGTAACTTGAGGTAAGAATATATCATCCCAAATTTTATTCCTCGAAAAATATAATTTGTTATGAACCTATATTTTTTATGAGATGTATATATATACCATTTTTTCATGTTATTTACCAAACCAATTAATAATCATGAAACTTAATTTTTCATCTGATGTTAATATTTATTGTAAAGTTTGATTCAAATATTACTATAGATGATAGGGATTTCTGTTCCATTACTATTTTTATCTAGATAATTTATTATAAATTTATATATGAGAAATTATATGATAATTATATGATAAATACCATTAATTTTTTTTAATTCATTGGTTATATAATGATAACAAATATTTTCATATCATTTTTTCTCAAATTTTAAACCAAAAAGGTCAATTTTTTTTTGAAAACCAACTTTTTTCTCTTAAAAAAAACATCCTTTAACATCGATGATTTTATAATTTTTTTTGAATAATTTTTTAAATCTAATGAGATAATTAACGGGAAAAATTAAATTTTCTTGGTCTAACATTGGAAACACGTTGATTTTCTTGATCTATTATGAGAAATATGTCGATATGCCTGATCAACTATGGGAAACTAGTTGATGTGCTTAATATAGTATGAAAAACATATGTTGATTCCTGCAATTTTATGGTATAGGAAATATGTGTTGATGAATGATATATTATTATTTGGTCTTATCATTAGATAAAAATGACATCTGATATTTCTTGTATCTTTACGATGGTTGCAAACTTTTATTACATGTTTATTATGCTTATGAAGTGAAATTTTGGATCATCGATGATTTATGGGGATTCCTCACTCTTATGATTAAGGTATTATTAAATGATGAAATTTATTTCCACAAATAATTTTTTTATATTTTAGATTGGTTATGAACATTATAGTAATTGATCTAATATCTTTATGATTATTTTCATATTTTAGATGGTCATTGATTCATATCTCCAATGTTTTCTCATTTTAGGCAACTTAGCTCACCCTTTATTATGTTTTCATTATCTTTTTCAAAAAATGTTATTAAATATAATATATGTAATAATATTACTAACATTGAAAAATGTTATAATATTTATTATGAATTATTCATTAAATAAGTCTATTTTACAATTATTCTCCAACTAAAATACAAAATTATGTATTTAGCATGGATTTTAATTTTATATGTTTATTATTCATTAAAAATTATTTTATATTTATGTAAGAAAATCATGGTCCATTATAGATGGTATTAATTTATGGCTTAATTAATAATTTTTTTAGCATTATAAATAATTGGTGAAAAATGTATGTATAAGTATTTTAATAGTGTAACAGTCAAATGTTTTTTCAATAAATAAATTATGTGTCTTTCCAAGTAATTTATCCCATTCTAGAAATTATAAGTGGATGTGATTTCAGAATACATGAATATATGGGTATTAACCCAAAAAATTATGCTTGAGTATATATTACCCAATATTCTATTACATGGTTAGTCTTCCCTTACGGAAAACAGGGTTTCACACACTCATGTGATATAGTTAAGTTAACTCAATGTTTTGTTGAGAGCCATTATAAAGGATTTGAATAGATAGTGAACATTAATGGAATAGGTTTAACCTTTGTTCTCGTAGATTTAGAATAAGGGGTCATGATTTATATTTCCTATGTCTAATATTTCATGACTCACTGTTTTATTTATTATTTCCCATATTATGATTTTATTTGATTCATTCAATAGTAGAAACATGAAGGATCCTTGTAAACATTGAATGTAATGATGAGAAACATAATGCAATAATGCTTGTTGTAAAAGATAATTTGATTATTTATAATTAGTAATAATGATATGTTTTTAATAAAAATATCCTTAATGAACTCTAGTAGAAACCAAATAAGAGAAGGATAGAGTTTATAGAGTGATATTATGATAGAGACTGTGAACAAAAGATGATTCAACTTCAAATATTTTGAGAATGTGGGATGAAGAACTCTATTGAATGTCTCAGGGGAAATATAAGACATTTCATATTTAGAAAATAAGTGAATTTTCATGTATATTCTATGAAAATATTTAAATATTGATTAAATGATATGAACTTCATCCCAAGGTACCATTTATATTCAATTTTCTAATGATTTGGTAATATGGGAATTATTAGAGTCAATGAACAAATCAAATTCTTAACTCATTGAACAAAGAAAAACCTATGTAATTATTTTTTATTTAAAATTGTTATTCATTTATTTATTATAAATTTGGGATTATTTAATATCAGTTATGTTATAAAGAATTTTCTATAAAATGTTTTATTAATGGATTTTCAAGAATATGATGAATAGTACTCGTGATTCAGAATTTTTTTTAATAATAAAACACAAGATTAAACGAAATATAAAGTTAATATGTAAATTATTATGAGATAATAAATGTTTATATTGGGATATGATGGGTATTGATAATGTAAATGGTATAGTACCAATGGAATTGAAGCTAATTTGTTATTTTATTACACTGTTGTTTTTTATCATTGATAATGTTTATAGAATTTTTGGACATGTAGAATAGTAAACTAAATATGTGAATTATTATGAGATAAATAAATTTTTATATAGGGATACGACAGTTATTGACAATGTAAATGGGATAGTATTAATAACTTTATAACTAATTTTTTATTTCCTTACATTGTGGTTTTTTATCATTGATAATGTTTATAGAATTTTTGGACATGTAGAATTGTAATCCTTGATTATATTAATGAAAGAAGAAATGAATTAATTTTGCGATGTATATATGTTTTCATTATGGTTTTATGTCAGATCTTGTTAATAACATGAATCATGAGTATAATGGTATTTACATGTTTGATATGTGAAATTATGAGAAACAACATATTTTTTAGGATTACATGTTATATTTATCCATGAAAAATATAAATGTGATTAAATAATATGGATTTTTTTATAATTAATTTTGTCATGAATATATTGTATGATTATTAATAATATCAATTTATAGAATAGATTAATTTTTATATGGGATGTTACTATTGATGTTTTCTAGATTATTATATTATTTTATGATATAAATTTTTATACATAATGGATAACTTATTCTAACCATTTTAATTTATATGAATGGTAGTGATAGAAGGAATGAAATAATAGTTTTTATCTGTATTATGATCCATTAAATTATAATTTTAGTGATTCATTTATGAATAATTCATCATTAATATTTGTTACAAGGAATATAAGATGAAATAGAAATATATCTAATCACAAAAAGTAGTCAAATAGTTTCTATGTTATAGAAATCCATAAATTATATATATTTTCTCGTGTTCTTTATCTTATGAATAAAATAACCCATCAACACCAGTAAAATATTATCTAAAAAATGTTATACTTTTATATTTATTTTTTATGAATCAATGTTCATTTCAGTGATTACATATTTATTGTTTTATGGTCATTAATGTTCTCTAGACCATGTTCTATATCCATATCTACCAGTACTTGTAAATTAGTTTACTCATCAATTTAATTACATTCAAACAATTTTTTTTCTCAAATTCAGAATCATTGTTTTTTGTTATTTCAGATTATTACCATACATCTATTTCCCTAATATTTTAATGAAGTATTATTAATAATATTTACTATGTGGGATTATATAAATTAATTTTCAACCATCATACCTATGGTTACCAATAATATGATAAAATTGAGAATACACATTTTAATCAGTTAGGGGATAATTTATGTCCATACTATATTTTAGAAGACGATTGTCATGTTTGATAGCATATACGACATGAAACATTGAGTTTAAATGAACAATAATATTATTATTTAAATATGAACTTTATAAAGTAGCAATTTATTTAGTGATAATGAATAAAAATAGCCACATTATCAATTATATACAATGTTCCAACTCAATATAAATACTTCAAATAACACATATGATTTTATGAAATCAATATTTTTTTAAAGTTTATTTATGATTATAAAATATGATTCCTTAAAATATGATTTATATTTATTTTGGTAATTAATAATTATAATTAATTTCTAAAAATTACAAAAAATTTAATTAATGAAATGTTTTTAATTTCTCAAATAATCATATCAAAATTTTCTTTAGGGGGAATTATTAGAAATTTTTTAAATGATTGATTTCTAGTGAATTTTTAAAAATACCATTTATTTTATATATTTTAATTTTTTTT
Source organism: Viscum album (assembly GCA_963277665.1). Taxonomy (NCBI): domain Eukaryota; kingdom Viridiplantae; phylum Streptophyta; class Magnoliopsida; order Santalales; family Viscaceae; genus Viscum; species Viscum album. The sequence continues at coordinate 1,751,200,325 of OY728159.1, read as the reverse complement.
ACTATATAAAGTAATTTAAATATACTCATATATTTTATATTTTGTCTTAATGTGACCCAATATATATTTATTTATAGTAAACTACATTTACATAACAATTTTCAACAAATTAATATCATTTAAATTTTAATTTCAAAAACAACTGTTTTATAAAAAATAATTTTTCATTGATTTTTTTTATCTTAAATTAAATTATCCAAATTTTATGAATTAAATATTTAAAAATGGATTATAAATTTTTAATTATTAGGTGCAATATTTTTCAAGATGCACCATTATTTTATTGTGAATATGAATAGTAATCTTAGAAAAATTTATCACATTTGTAAAGGGTAACTCATGTGAGTAGGGTTAAAATTAAAGCTATTAAGCTTCAAAATAAAACCCAAACATTCCTTTATTTCATTTTACAAGATAATTTATAGAAAATATATGAAAAATTTGAATATATGCAATTTTGGATTAATTTTCCCTTGATAATTACATTTAGATTCTTTTAGGTAATGAGAATTACAAATTACCTTCCTCTGGATTTATTAAATCTAATATTTTATCATATTGTTTATAAGTGGTTCTGTTTCATTCAATATATTTAATTCAATAAAAATTAGAATTCATTATCATAATATTTTACTTTTAATGTTTAATTTTTGAATATTTACACTAAAACCATACGTAACACCGACAAGTATTTAGTGAATTAAGAAAAAATGATATAAATCATTTTAAAAATGTAAAAATTAATAAAATATGGAAGATTCAATGAGTTATGATAATTTTATACAAAAAATTAACATATTAATAATGTGTTAAAGTAATTTATTTTAATTCTACATTTGACATGATGTATGTAATGGAAAATTAATTGTATAATGTAAAAAAGTCAATAATGATATTTTATATTGAATAATATTTTAATAGATTATATAAAAATCATAAAAATGATGAAATAATATATATATGATTAGAAATGTAAAAAATTTCCTACCTTGGAAATATATGATCCAATTGTGACCTTATAAGAAAATCTATAACCCTTTAAGTTTGATAAAGTTGGTTCAATGGTGAATGTTAAAAATGGTAAACTATGGTGTTAAACCAATTTATTGGGAAAAAAACAATTAAAAAAAATTCATATGATGATAATATTTCAATGATATCTAACATTATATTTTATTCCCTCTAAATTTGAATTCTTTTTTATTAAGAATTATTTTATTATATTTTAATCCTTTATGAAATTCCACATGTGTCCTATATTATACATATTAAAATATCAAACTGCCTTTATACTATTTAAATATAATTATTCCAGATGACTGACAAATACCTGAACATTTTCATTTAAAAAATATACATAATAAATTTATATTTTTTGGTGATCATAAAATGTGATTCAAATGATTATTAGTGAAGTGTATTGATAAGGCCAACCAAAAAAGATGTAATTTTCTTAAATGGCCCATTTAAATTTAATTCATTCTCCACGTATTCTCATCATATGTTATTAATCATAAAATAATTAGGTTTATTATTAAAAATATGAATAAATTTTAATAATATTACATGATCTCCATTTTTCATGATTTTCTACATCATATGATAAGTGGATGTGTCATTTGTGTGTGTATAAATCTTACTGTCTCCACTCAATAATACAATTCATTTTACATAATTGTATTTCATGGATGATTAATATATTTAGTTTAATTATTATATATTATATTTATGGAATATTTATTCTCATCAAATTATAATATAACATCAACATTCTTACCATCCAATCATTAGCAAGTCAATATTGTTGTATGTGCATGTGTGTGGACTACCACCTCCACAGACCAATGTGAATCATTTATCATTTAAAATTATCATTGTTGGTAATAAGAATGTATTTTATGGATATATATATGATATATATGATTTTTTATTGATTTTGGAAATTTGAATTCTTATTTAGCTTTATTTCATTCTATCTGTGGAAAAGTTAATACATCCTTCATGCTAAAGCAGGACATAATGTCTCCATGAATGGTGTAATTGAATTTTCAATATATAATGTTAATGGACGAAAATATGCATATTTAATAAATAAATATTTTATTTATATCATGATGAATATTATATATAGTATGTATGAACTATCGAAGGATGAGGATTAAAACGATGAAACTTAAATTCTTATGAAAAAATTAAACTATTAATACCAAAAAATGAGGATCTCTATAAGAAATTATAGGTAAATAGGCATTGAAATATTATTTATAGATAATACAATATATTATAATTATGAAAATAATTCATCCATATATTTATAAAAAAAATTAATTTATTTAAAATGAGGAAATGAAACATTCAATTTCATTGGAACTAGAGGTATGATTTTATAATCCAAAATTGTTTTCAATGTGACATAGATTATTTTGTACACTTATTTTACATTATGATATTTTAATATAGCCCTATTATAATTTATATCATAAATATATGTTTGATTATGAAATTTTCTATTACACATCAATTTATTCTTTCTTAAGGACTATGATTCCAAAGATACAAATATTGTAAGGGGGTTATTTCCAAATATAAATTTAATTGGTATTTTTTAGACTTGAATTTATATTAATGAATTTATATGTTACTAATTTGATAAATAAAATTATTTTTCATAACATTTTTTCTTATGAAGACCAACTTTTTTCCATTAATTTTGTTTACATTAAGTAACTAATTGATTGAAATAATATTTTTTGGGAAAACCTAAAATATTCTTATTTATAGTCAAAAATTACATAGGATTCATATTGATGTTTTCTAAAAAAAATACCAAGATTTTCATAATATTATACAGTAATTACTTCGAGTAATTTTTATCCATGATATAATTTATTCAAAATCTATTAAAATTAATGCTATTTTCATTTTTTCAAAGGGGTACTTTTTGAATTTTTTACAAAAGCGTGAAAATATTGTTTCAACATACGTTATATGGAATGAAACGAATTTCCCCCATACAAGGATGCTTAATGTTGTAGTGATTAAATTAAAATTTATAATCGTTGTCATCAAGGAAACTGTTTCCCTTAGTATTTTTGAAGTTTATGTAATTTATAAAAGAGATTTGTAAGTGTAAAAAGTAATTTTATCCCAAAACTATTCAAGTGAATATTTTAAAAAAATCATCATCTATGATAACTTTTATAATGTTAGTTATGATCCACAAGGAATAAAATCCAATGATACCTTCCATATTATTTATCTAGATGATTTTGGATAATGATGATGAAATATTAATGAAACCATGTTATTTTCAATGGGATATTCTATGACAAACTATGAAATGCTTATAAAACTCATTTTCATTCTATGTGTTATGATGTAATGATACGATGAATGTTTTAGGATCTTTCGGAATAAATATATATGGTTTTAATTATGTTATGGGTGAAACCATAGTTAAATATATATACAAAGAATAGGGTAATGTTTCATACGTTATTAAATAATTATCAGAAACATGTTGATCTTTTTTATCAATTATGGTGAACAAGTCAATGTTATGAGTCCCCTATGGGAAAAAAGTTGATTTTTTTGATATTGTATAATGAACGAGTTAATATTCTTGAAAATATATGGATAACATGTTTTGATTAATTATACTTTATGATACAATAAATAGATGTTGATTCTGGGAATAATGTGATTTCATGGTCTCAGTAATTAACCATGACATATGAAATGGTTTCTAATCTACAGATGGTGACACACTTTTTTGAATTTTGTTCAACCTTATGATTTGTAGATTTTGGTTTATGATTGATTTATGAATTTTTATGAATGATATTAGTCATGTATTAAGAAATTATAAAATTCCATTTCATTACTTTTGTTTATGATATAAGAAATATTAGGTAAAAACTTTATGTTCATGATCTTAAACATTACATCCACCTAAAAGTGAAAAAATATTTTGATACGTACGTACTGACTGGAATCTCCATGAATGGTGTAATTTATTTTCCTCTCGACAAATTTTATTATTGAGTATAATAATAACTGAAAAAATATAATATATATATCATTATTAAAAATATGGATATGATGGAACCATTATCCATTTTATGGAAAAAAAGTATGAAAAAAATCGTATGAAAAACAAAATAGTTAACATATAGATACAATTATTTTAATGTTGAAATGTTAATAAATTAGATTTGAACTTTTATAAGAGGATTGTATATGATATTATATGTATGTACCGATTCATATTTAAGATGTTAATTAAAAATAAATTCATTATAAATTATGGTAGAGCACATTAAATGAATTTGGAACTTGAGGTAATGATTATATATTACATTCTCATAATTTATTTGAATTTTGTATTATTATATTCTGATGATAAAATCTTATATTCCTCTTCTCAAGAAAATTCAAAATGTTCTTTTCACTTTTTATCTATATAAATTATTATTTTTCATTTATTTTCTTCTTTTTTTATATACTTAGGTGTCTGTAAGAATGTTTTTAAATAAAACATGACTTTATTCCTCTTTTCGGTTTAAAATCATTTTTCTTCCATGTCAATGTTCTCTTGAATTTTATTTAATATTGGTTTTAATATTATTCAATAATTTTTTAAAGTCACTTATACCTACGATTGAACTCTTACAATAATTTATAAAAGAAATAATAATTCCATTTTTTTAATGAGGTACACTTTGAGTTATTAAAAAAATATGAAATAAATGTTTGGTATTAAATTATACGGAATAAAAATAATTTTACTCCATAAAAACTAAAAAATTATTTGACACATAAATTACAACATTTCAAGGATATTTTCACACAAAATGTTTTTTTCTAACATTATGTAAATTTTTAGATTTTTAATGACTGATTTAAATATGAAATGTGATGTTTCTTCTTGAAATATTATAGGAGATCTTTTAATTGAAATTTTCATCCTAGAAGAAATATTTTGATGTCAAATAATATTTACTAGTGATTTGACTGAATAATAAAATCTTTATTATTTCCATAGATTGTTTGTGATTATTTTGAAAATATGTTGACTATTATAAATATTGACTTTAACGTCAAATTTAAGGGATTAGTTCCCTACAAAATGACATTACATATATTATGTGATCATTTTTTGTGTTTGTTTTTATAAAAACCTACGAAAAATATGTTTTTAATTAGATTTATTATTTTTTTGGAATAATTAATGCCAAAAACAATCTAGTCACTTGTCTTTTCAATTAGTTTCTAAAAAATAACACAAAAAAATAAAAAATTATCACATCAATTTTTATAAAGACTAACACCAAAACATGTTTTTGGAGGCATTTTATTATAAACATACACTAAATTATTTTTATGGAAACAAATTTAGCATCAGATATTAATAAATATTTGTTTAAACATAGTTAGTAAAACTAAAATAAATAAATCATATTTTCCTTTTTGACCCCACATTTTTCTCACAACCTTCTATTCCTCTGATATCTTCGCGGTGGACATTGATCGCCTTCTTAGTTGATTTACATTGATTTTATTCATATTTTAAAGAATTTTGGCCATCAAAATTTCCCAATACATTCTAGGTTCTTGATCCCTGATAACATTTAGTTCTTCTTGACCCTATTCACGTTGAGTAGCACTAAGGTTCATGGTTTCTTTTGTAATTAAATATTATTTGATTTTTTAAAACAATTTTATTTATTTATATAGTGTTCACCAATCCAAAAAATTAAGGGAGTGAATATATATTTAGGATCAATTTTTCATTTTCTAACTACAAATTTTGTTTCTTTTTTAATTTTTGAAGTCAAATTATATACTTTTAATCATAAAATCATTTCATTATATAAATATTATTGATAATATTTAATTTTCTATTAAGTTTTTTAATTTTATAGTTTTTCTATTTGATGAAGTTATGAAATGGGTTTTACAAGAAATGATATATATATATATATATAAGTTGAAATTAGTAACTATGTTATTTCTCAATTATTATTCTAACTTAATTATATATTTCTGGATGGTAACCACAAACATCAAGTAGATGTAGTCTTGTATATCTAATAATATAATTGTTATAATTCAATACATGTTTATGAAATAATAAATCAAATTTTTTCATTAATTTATTAGATGATAATTATAAAAATTCAAATTTAATCTTTAACAAAATTTCATTTAATTATCATTTATGGAATCCACACAAATAAAATGTTTTGTATAGGTAATTAACACCCAAGGATATGTGACTTCTTTTTTAAACCATTGAATCCAATAGGAAAACTACATGGAATAAACTCGCATTTTATATAATTACATAAATTTCATCATTTTCATAATGAACAACCATGTAATTATTCTATTATTCCCTAAAGCAATGAAAATTCCTCTTTAACTAGGTAGAGGGAGACCCATTACATTGCCCGAAGGCCCAGTGAGCATTTGGACCATTATATGGCCCATATGCCCATGTTTTTGGCCCAAGGCCCATTTTTTGAAAGTAATGCTACATGACTCACGATCCTACAGTTACGCACAATACCACCACTGCTACAGTACCCTTCCGGTACTACTGTTTCCGCCGTAGCTACAGTTCATCCGTTGATACTATCCGCTACAAAACATACGCCCAATGGGTTTTGAACCCCCATTTTTCATGTAGAATTAAGGGTTACTTACCACTAATCCAAAACCCAAACTACTCTATTATTACCTAGGAAATTATACTTCCACCATTTTTTTTACAATGATTTATTAAAAATATTACAGTTAAAATTGGTTTTACGATGTGGTGGAAAATTCATTATTTCCAAATCATTCCATGTTTGTCTAAAAATATAGATCCATACACTATTTTTAAATTCAATACAACTACCAATTGCATCTAAAAACAAAAATTAAATTTAGTACAAATAAACATATATAATTTATATGTGTTTGAATATAAATAGTATTTTGTAAATATGTTCGAAAAAAATTTACTGCTAAGAAAAACAATTAAATCATTATATCAAAATCCACACACATTAATGAATTTTACATCCCTAAATCCTAATATTCTAATAAATGGGCTACATATACTTTCAATAATCTTAATGTTCTAAAAATTATCATTATTTTTTTATTACATTGGTATAAAATCACTCACAAAAATATTACTAAATAATAATAATAATAATAATATAAGATAGTTTGATTAGTTATGGGGCCTAAAATAAGAATACAGATTAAAAGTTTCATTAGAAGCGATATTAATTATTGGTAGACACGTGTAAAAAATCATTCATAACTCATTTAATGGGAATTTTAATTGCATAAAAACCCAACAGAAAGGTAATAATAAGCAAAAATTACACACCAAAACCATTATTATATACATAAGGAATTTCTGTTTAACATTATTTATTATATGTTATATAAAGAGGTATATTGATGTATATCTTCATGGATCATGACAAAAAAACATCATTATTTTATGATAGTAACTTCAAAAAAATCTATCTCAACATGAGAAAATTTTCTTTAATCTTTTGTTAGGTTTGTCATGCATTGTTCATAATTAACTATTTAAACAAAGTTGTAGATTAATATATTTTTATGTTATTTCCAATAAGGATTGATATTTACCACTCGATGACCAATCATTTTTATTATATGTTTTTATGTTTAAAATTATTTATATATATATACTAACATATTTATATATTTAAATATATTCAACTTTTATATTTTGATCTTAGGTTTTCAATGGATCATAATTTGATAATGTTATGAGGAGTCACTAATTATTATGGAAAGGGGTGGTTATTTATCAAAATATTACACTCAGAATATTCAAAAAATTATTTATATTTTTGGTCCATGCTGGAAGGATTTGAATATGAGAAATTTAAATTCCATAGAAAATAATGATCATCTCATTTTCTATGGTTTTATTAATAATTATACACTTTGTATTTGGCATGTGGAATGATCCTGAAAACAAACATCTAATGTTCATTAAAATATTTATAAGGAGATAGATGATCTTATTAAATAATTATTTCATTAATTTAGTGTATAAACCATTACAAAATCAAATGTTGAATGATTTATTTGGGATTCTGAGAACCCTATATTCTTAAGGTTCACTAAATATATATTTACATTAGATTTTTGAAGACTAGTTAACTTGAAATAAAAAAGTAGATAGAGTGATAAAAAATTTTCTTACTTTCTTGAGTTTTTTTAATAGGAATTTCTTGAGGTAAAATGGCTTCCGGATTTAAATTATAGAGAATAGAATATCATTACCATTGGGATTGGGGTATAAAAACAAACATGGTTATCCCAATTATTATGTGTTTTATAGGAAGGAATTTGAATACTTATCGAAATTTACTCAATGTGTGATATCATACATTAACAAGGATGAAACTTCAACTCTAGTTCATTTTCAAGCATTGACATATATCTTATTGCTAAATAAATATTGTACCACAAAATAATACCATCCAATAACTCCAATAACTTAACTTTGATTCATTTCAAGGTTCCAAATCAACCCTCTTACTAAATACATTTAGTGCTTTCAAGTAATTCCTCATTTGATGCTTTTATTTGAAAATTTAATTGGTTAAAAATGGTTATGTTGAAATATTGATGAGAACATATCTTATGGAAACTAACGTAAATCTACTAATTCAATGTAGTGGAATGAATTTTATAATCAATTTTCTAATTTCTCAAATGATGTTTTAAATCATAGAATAGGATTGTTCTTAGATGGAATGAATCCATTTCAGATCCTGGGTAGCCAATATAGTTCATGGCCTATTTTGTTTGCGGTTTACAAGTCTTCTCCATATATATTTAGGAACAAAATTTATTATGAGATAGATTATTTATAAACCAAAACATACTGGAGTTTATATTTATTTGTATCCTTCCCCACTGATTGATGATTTAAAACATTAATGAGAGATATGTGTTACAATTTTTTATTCATATAAGAATGGGTATTTTTTTTACTATAGTTTTCACTATAAGAAGATTTCTTATATGTGAAAACTTATCCACATATAGTGTTAAGGGGCAAAAATAATGTAAAATTTATAAAAAATAGAGTTTATATTATCAATTTTAGAATGAAAGAAAGGAAGTGTAGATGGGAAATCTAATATTTTTTTTGAGTTTTTCATCCTTATCATATATTGAAAAAATAATTTATCAGTTTAAAAGAATATTATATTCCCCCATATCCATTTTACACCGAAGAATATTTTGACATTGTGAATAATATTGAAATATCATTTGGAATGAAAGGATATTCAGGTCATCCAAAAAATATCTGCAAGAAACATCCAATATTTTTTGAAGTACCTTATTAGAAATTTTTATAGGAATAAAATAACAATAATATTATGTGTGTTGAGAATAAAATAAGTGATATATTTATTAGAAAATATTTAGACATAAAAGGAACGAAAAACAGATGGACTGAATTCTATATTGGAGTTCAGATCAATTTAAATATGTTTGGATTTATTCACACTATGAATGCAAAAAAGAACATGTTTACCTCCCTCTTTTCCCACAATAATAAATAATGAGAATATAATTATTTTTCATTTTAATCATGGTATTACCGTACCTACTATATATTAGAAAAATTTGAATAATTTATTTTCATTGAATGTTTATAAATTAATTTTTAAAAAATATCATAAATGTCACGTATTAATAGAACAACTTCAACTAGCCTTACTACATGATATATTAAAGAAACCATTTATAATAATTAACACCATGTTATATAATTTTTTTAAATCCATTTGTAGAAATCTCATTGATCCAAATTTTTTAGATTTTTGGAGAATAAATATGTTCTTATTATTTTTCTACTAGAAATTTATTTCTCACCTATTTTTTTTTGAAAATATAGTCTAGATATTGATTTATCTAGTTTGTGAGATAAGAATATGTGCACTTGTTTATTTTCTTTAAATATATCTTATTGAAAAACATATGAAAAATTTAAAGGTGTATATTAAAAATCATCATTGAATATATGCCTGTGTTATTAATGAATATGTATTTGAAGGGGTGATTGAGTTCTATACTAATTATTTGTATGATATTGAGCATGTTGGTATCCATATATCTTGATACAAGACTATTGATAGTAAATGTATATGAATTCAAGGATTCAACGGAATTCTCCTTTCATGTGTTGTCGTGATGTATAAATATTTATAAATTTTGAAAAACACATATGGGGGTCAACCATATATATCATAAAATATTTTCTGAATTCAATGAATGATATCTGAAATGAATTTTTTTAAGATTTAGCATAAAAATACATGTCTGTTTTGGTTTTAAGAGAAAGTAATCAAGTATATATTTTCATCAAAAACATTGAAATGGTTGAATTGAAGACCATATCATAATATAATGTTAGTATCAAGTTTTAATATTATTGGATAAAAATTTTATAGAAATAATTAGGATGAAAAGAGTACCATTCACAATAGTGCGGTAATTTTCATCGTAGAAGTAATGATTTTAATGATTAAAAAAAAACTGAATTTGATCATCAGCATCATATTTTTGAGTTCTTGAGGATATATAAGAAATTGATTATAGAACATTTTGAGTCACAGTGTTTCTGTGTGAATAATTTGATTGTAATAGTGGCATGAAACATGAAAAGTACATGTTTACACCTGTCCATTTGAAAATATTTAATCGAAAAGTAGAACCATTTATCATGGTGACACATGAAATGTCAATATTCTATGTTATAAATCCATTGAATGATTAGTGGTCAATCAATTTTCAATGGAAACTAATTGATTTTGGTGATGAGGATAATAATGATATTATTGATTTATATGAGGCTTATTCATCTATTGTTCAATTTATAGATAATATAAATTACAATAATATATATATGGTTAATGAATTATGAAATTATCATCCTGAATGGATATGGTAAAACAATAAATTACTCTCATAATTATTCGGGTCATTATCTATATTTTATTTCTTTTTTATAATTTATATTTTTTTAGAAAAAAATATTAATTATTTAGTGTATAATTATATATATATTATTAATTATAATTTATTCTATAAAATTTTATACTCATAATTTGTGTTTAAGTATTTTTTTATTAAGAAAATTATCATACATCCTTGTGTTTTGGTAAAATTTATGCATGTAAAAACTAATTTATGTAAATGTAATATTTTATTTTATATATCTTTCCATAATTTTATAATTACCATTTATATATAATTGGTTAGCTTGAATATTTTTCTAAGAATAATGAAATCATTATTATTTTTTTCAAACATACATATGTATGAAACTATATTTTTACTATCATATTTTTATAAGAAATGTTTTTAAATATACATGTTTCTCATAATATATTGGTAAATAGAACAAAATTACCTTTTTTATCTTTTAATGATAGACACTGAGGAATAGGAACATTAAATAAGGTATAAATTTTTTTCTTATAAAATAAATAATTAGTTGTATATTTATTTCATGAATTCAATCTTATAATTTACAAATAATAATTTTAGGACTACAAAAGAACGTCATATGACAAACTATTGTCTTTATTCTACCTTGAAATAAATTTCTATTGATGGTAAACATCATATTACATGTTTTCCATAACTATCACTTTCAGATGGAAAACAAATATTAAATTTAATTTTTCTATGAAAATAATAACCCGACTGGTTAAAATGCAACACAGTTTAGTAGTTAGATTTCCATGTAGATTCATTGGAGGCTTATCATTTTATATCATTATTATAAGTCAGTTGAAAAGATGTAAAAATAGTATTTATGGTAGTATGTAATTGAAAAATATTTCAATTAATATATTTTTATCTCATTTTTAAAATATTATATATTTTACATGTCTAATATTTAATGTAATTGTTTATAGATATCATTACTTTTTGAAGCAAATATTGAAAATATGAAAATAACCATCTCATTGGTGGTGTTTCAATGTAGATATTTGGAAATAAAATTGATAAAAACTAATGTTTTTGGATGGTCACACAATGAAAATGTGGGAGTCAAGTATTATTTTTTTGATGTAGATGCATGGAACAAATTTATCAACCACAAAAATGTTGACGCATTAATGGTATGAATATTATTTTACAATGTAAAATTTCATATATATTATTTTTTTATTTATTAGTTATTTTTTATATAATTGGCTTTCTAGAGATCTCATTAAGATTTCCAATTGCAGAACGTTTCCCCTCATACTCTATCATATGGATGTTATCATTTATTGGGGTAGAAAATGAGTGAAAAAAATAACTCATTAAGAGATCAATCTAGTTCTGGTTTAGAAGCGGTCATTTTTAGTCATCCATCCCCCCCTCTTGATATGAAAAATGGAAAATTGTGTGAAGAAAGAAAAATAAATATTATTTTATAGAGAAATCTAACAAAGTAATTGAGAGAAGATTAAAAAATTACATTTTATTTTCCATAAATGTTAGAAATTTTTAAATTAACAAATTTATTTTATCAATATCATTTCTCCTTTTAGGATGAAGTTCATTATAATGTGATACATGAGACTTTTATACCTAATGGTATGATTGACATCTAAGAAATCGATTTATAAAATCTTGAACACCATTTCCCAGTTTGAGGTTATGAGGAAGGTATTAGTGTTGGTCAAGTTTTTATTCATCATTTTAAGAAAGGAAGATACCTAAAAATAGGTTCTTTAATTTCCTAGATGAAATAATTGAAATATAATGTGGGATATCAAATTCAATTAGTAATGCATCTATGTTTGAATAACTGATCAGACAGTCACAACTTGCAGTACTTGGACAACCTACCTATCCTTCCCAGTCGGCTCATCCTTGCTAATTGGTCAAGCCTACCAAGAATTTCATGTCATCCCAACATTACCAACCTACCCATCCTTCTTACACAGAACCTCCACTATATCATTTAGACCCAATCATATATTGTGAGTTTTGTGCTAGAGACACTCAAGTACATTCTGTAGAATTCTTAGTGAGACAGAATTTTGGGGATTATATACATCACTAGCCTATTCATTTTGTTTAGGTTAGAATATAAATTAATGATATTATTGATTAAAATAGTCTATTTCCTTTTCCTAATAAGGAGGATATTAGAGTTGGAGAGTTTATTGGTTAATTTTAATTTTTCCAAAAGTATTAGGAATCATATTTCATATGAGGTATGTATTGTTTATGTAAAAATTATTTATACATTATTTAAAATATGTTATACTATTATTGGAAATTTTTATTATATAGTACTATCTAAAATAAAATGATGTGGTTCAAAAGAAAAAGATAATATTCTAGTAATCAACAAATTCAAATACCTTTACTATTTATGATTTTCTACATTGGTTAAATCTTATATATTCTTTATTGGATAATATTTATGGGTTTCAGATGACATATAACATATAAGGAAGATAATATCCATTGATAATATTAAAAAATGTTATCACACAACTTAGTATTTTTTATGAGCTCAGTGTATCTGTTTTTCTATTGTTTTCAGTTTATGTAAATTTATGTTTCAGTTTTTCTTTCTTTTTTAAAATAAATTTGATTTCACATGACTTACTTTATTAAATATTTATTTAGGTATATATAAATTATTTGTATTAATAATGAGACCATAGGTGTTTATGGTCATATATATCCATAATTCATTTAAATGAAAATGAAAATGTGACTAATATAACAATAGTTTCATATATATGTGAGATATTGTAAAATACACTGACTGAGTGGTGTTTTTTTACATTCATTGATTGGTAAAAACAATAATTTAATTATGAACAAATATAAATTATTAATCCACTAATTATGGTCTTTTATTATTATAGATTTCATTGTATGTTAATTATATTCCTCCCAAATGAGTTTATATTATAATTATCTTTCTCTTTACTAGGTTTAGTTTAAAAAAACAACAACTTATTAGAGAATATCATTTTATTGTTTTTTACATGTTATTTATTTTTAATTTTATTGTTTATAAATATTTTTCAGTTGATATATAAGAAAAATAAAGGGCTTGGAAAGTTTTTATCAAAGAGTAGTTTTTGATAAAGTATCAAAATCCAATCTAATATGTGGAAGTGAAGGAAATTTTTTTTATAATAAATAATATTTTGTTTCTTTTTCTTATAAATATGTTGGTTTTTTATTTGAAATTTAATACATTATAACCTAAGTGTCATTGTAAATATAGAAACATAGAATGTGGTAATTATGTATTAAGATTCATGTATATGATAATAGAAACCGAGGTAAAAACTGAATTTGAAAAGGATTACAATGTAAATTATGATGTGTTTTATATGAAAATATTCTGTTTTTTAATATGATAATATTGATTCTTATTGTATAATTTCATTGATACTGAGTCTAATATGGATGTACAACATACACATCTTTATTGTTTGTTCAAAAACTATTTCTTAATTATTATTTTGATTTAAATTATTAGGTACAACTCTTTTAATTAAATAAAAAATGACTATTAAGATAATAACATTCTTCTTTAAATTGGGTAATTCCATTTCTTTTTATATGTTTATGTACTATGTAAAGGGTTATGGTTTTATAGAAAAATCTTCACAGTACGGAGGTTTTTAAATTTTTGGTTATATATCAATTATTTAATGTTTTAAAACTGATTAATAATAATAATTTTAATTTCACAAAGTTTGTATATTCAGTTTATTTTAATATGTTTTAGATGTTTTTTGTATACTTAATTTACACATGGTGGTATTATAAAGAACTTGATAATAAATTATATTTGTAGTTGTTACACAATAAAAACTGACTATTTCAACTAAAATAACACAGGGTTTTTACCTTGACATAATTTAATTTTCCCCTATAATGGTACGTAAAATATGTTGTTTTATTACCATGGTAATTTAACCAACATATTATACAATACAATATGAAAACTATGTTTTAACTTCCCTATATAAGTCATCCTCTTTAAAACCCATGAAAACATCGTAATGTTTAAAAAACATGTTGGTTTTTATCTAACATGAGGTGTTGAAAACATACAAAAGGTAGTTTCGGTCAGGCCCCATACTCAAATCACACATTCCATCAGTTTTTAAGATCAAATTAAAAATACATTCATAGGACTATCCTAACATTTTAATCACCAATTTCATACAATTTTCGTTGACACATTAGTTGAAAAAAACATATATCATATTGGAGATAATATATTTATATATATATAATATAACCAAACAAAAAAATAGACACACACACGAAGAAAATTTGAACAATTTTAAAGGTTAACCTTTTAAAGTTAAATGTTATTCCTTGATGTAAACTAGATTTATACATATTTTTGTATCCTAACATTAAAACTCTATAATATTTACACTATTGTCTCTCGATAAAATAGAGTTTTCATCACATCCAATTATTTAATGACTCACACCATTAGTTATATATTATACCATTATACTAAGTTGTAGGGGTAAAAAAAGTTATTAAAACACAAATGTTGAATAATTCCTTATTATAGATATCGAATATATTTTTTTCTTTTTCCCTTGCAGAGTAACTTGTCACATATTCTCTTTTTATGAACTAAACTATATAAAAACTCTTATTTTTATTAATTGTATTAAACTTAATTTTCAATATTTATTCATAACATTCATTCATATAAAAATTGAAATTAATATCCATTATTTTTAATTATATTCATGACCAATTGAGCTGCAACTTTTTTTACTATTTATTTATTTATTTATTTTCAAATGTGAAATTAGAATTATAGTTGTATGTTTATTATGTTTTATTATTATCATATTTTCTGTGTCGTACATGAGGTTACAATATTTGATGGGAGTGAGAGAGGATAGAGTGATAATGATTCATGTAGGATATTTTCAATAATGATATAGTTTTTTGGTGTTATAGTTATATACTTTAGGCTATATATCATACGTAAAATATATTTATAGGTTTTTCATATTCTATGAAATTTATTTTTATAATTTTTTTTTTAAAACATTAAAATTTTGACATGATTTATATGAAAACTGATAGTAAAAATCACAAAATGCCATGTTTTTTCATCAGATTCTGTAACAATAGATGTCGATGACTGCCAAATCCTGATCTTATGCATTTGTATATTTGTAAACCAATCCCAAAGTCCACCAAATACCATGTTTCAGTATACGTATATCTGAAAACCCATGCTGAAGCCCACACTTCGACATCAATTTTCCTATAAAATGACCCCAAAGACCAAGTTTCAAAAACATTTCTAATTTTAACCGACCTAAACTCTATGAATGTCATATTTTTGACATCTTTTTTTATAGAAGCCAACACTAAAAATATAATCTATGGTTTTTCAATATAGTTATTTTGGTAAAAACAAGAACTCAAAATCATTTTTTACTTTGTATTTTTTTAGACATTGCTGAAAATAGTCATTAAATTGATTTTAAATTGTTTTTAGAATTTAGGTTTATGAAAACCAATTTTGAAACATTTGTTTTTAAAGTAATCATTATTAATATCATTTAAAAAATGTTATCAAAATGTAAAGAAAATGTGACACTGAAATACCATTTCCACTACTGGTTTATAAATATGATTCATTTCCCAAGAGTATCCTTTGATAAATTGAGATTTTTTAAAATCCTTCTTTTATCCTTGTGATATTCTAGGATAATTTTTTTTTGAAAACTACTTATTTTTAATGATTTATGCTATTTTGAATGTGTTTTGTTCATTAAGAAGAAACATTTAAAAATTTTATTTTGTATGGGTGGGAATGGAATGATACAACCCTCAAATACAACGGGTAAATAACGAAATATCATTATATCAATAACATAGAAAGGGGGAGAGAACCCAATTATCAATGAGACGATTTCAATAATGATATTTATTAGAATTATACTTTAATACTATGTTGTAATGTTATTTAAACCCAATCAGCTATGGTAGTTTTTGGATTGATCCTTTATTACTAAGGAAATTATTTTATATTATTATGTATATTCCATAAATCTATGTCTTATGCCTAAATTATTCAATCAAGGGTAAAGTAATTTGATTTCATTATTATTCATGTCTTAATAATTTGAATTTTTTATTACATGAATCATGATTCTAATCATTACCATGAGGTTTGTGGTTTTCAAATGTTAATCTCCATATTTCATACCCTATGGATCAATATATATTTATGTGATCATTGATTCCTCCATTATTTACCCATACTGAGAATCTAAGCTGGCTGTTTCTTATGTTTATTTTCCCCTTGTTATTAATAATGGTTGTAGGTATGTTTTTTCTATGATAGGTGCTAGTAATAAATTAATACGTGAGAGATGATGAAGATATATTGTGAACTATTTTCTTATATGTCAATATTTCAAAATAATAAACAAAAATACAATTTCATCAAGGATAATAATTTCAGATAATGAATATTCATTCATTAAGATAATATATCTATGTATGAAATTTATGTGTTTCTATAGTTGGAATCTAAATATTCATTAGTTCCCATACAATACTTTGATGAGAAAGAATTAGTGATAACCCATGGGATTAGTCTATGTATTGTTTAAAATTGTAAATATTTGATAATGATCATTGAAAACAACTATTAAAACAATTGCTTCATAGATTGAAATAAATATTTATTTATATATAATATATAATAAATGATTTCACATGATTATGTAATTTATCACTATAATTTTTATTCAAACTATTTATTTTTGTTCTTGTAAATGGATAGACCCAGAAAGAATGTTGTTAACACTAAATATGATGGAAAAAAGAAATTATTTTCCTATTTATCATCCAAATTTTATGAGATATCAAGAAAATTTGAAATTATTATACCTAAAAAAATTTCATATGCTAAGAATCATGCTGACATTAAAAATGATGAATGGTGATACAAACATTCTATTTAGTGCTTCAAAATTTTGAGTTCACCTTCTTTTAGTTGGTCTACTAATCCACTATTTTCTGAGAAATGTATTAGTACAAATAAATTTTATTTAGTTATACATTTTTCAGAACATGATCATTTTTTTCAATATTCATCATTTTGAAGTTGAAGCAAATAATTAGGGGAATATTTTGAAGAGCAATGTGTGAGAAGAGAAAATTCACTCTATCGAGTGCGATGACAAAAAGATCATATTTTAAAAAATGAACATTTCTCATATTGTTTATATTAAAATTTATATGGAATTCTATTATCTGATGTAGAAGAATGATGAACCAATTATTTAATATGAGTATAATGTCATGAGACATGTGATGAATGTTTCTGGTATTATCATTCAACTTGAAAGTATGGTAGATTTATTCATCATAAGCATAAAACCAATTCCTCAAAAGGAATTATACATAATATAATTTATCCACTATAACTAAATCATTCAATGAGATATCTAGGTGGAGTTGTGATTAAAGTTAAAACAAATATCACTATTTCCATAAGAAAAGAATGATGTATTTTAAAGGGAATTAAAAAACCATGGAGATAAGAAGTTGAGATTTATATTAGGATCGATGTGCAGAAGGAAAGATAGATGAAAATGAATTATGGGGATAGCTGAATATATTTTTTGTGGAGGGGATGGTTATTGGATAATTGATTGTAAAAGTGATGGAATGAAGTTATCGAATGATGGAAAAAATAACCAAATAATGCACAACATATTCTCTAGTGTTTCAAATTCCTGGAGAATTTAAATTTTAATATCCCATTCCCAAATGCCACCGTATATTTCTCCGAGACCGTTTGGCCACATGTCCTCAAGCACATCCCCCCAAACTCCAGAGGCTACAAACTAGCATCGAGGCCCTAGGTGAGTAAATGGGGAAACTATGACCTCATTACAAGAGTATCACAGTGAATTCAAATATATAATAAATAGTGGATGTGAATAAATAAGAAGTAAACTAAAGATAAAGCAAGACATGAATACATATCAATAACAAGAAGTGTCTTATATTCAAAATGATGCAGATGGAAAAAGTATCTAGAAAGTATGGAAATAGGTACAGAAAAATAAATTATAGTACAAGTATCCAAAAAAGAAAAAGAAGAAAAAAATTTCCCAACATTGCAAGCTAAATATAGGTCCTATGATCCCCTACTCCAAAGCCATAGTTAACAACCTATACTACGGTGCTTTCCCTTATCATCACCTACAACCACATAATCTATTTGGGTCCCCAAGGAAGCCCTAAAATGGTGTGATATAAACAACCTAGTAGGGAACCAGCAAGTTCTTCATAATTCTAACATCAATTATAAAAAATGATATTAACAGAAAACAACAGTAAGTAAGTGCATATGCCCAAGGAATATGTCTATTTTAAAAAGTAAAACCAAAAATCCCTCAAGGCTTCTTTAAAAAGAGATTTATCTCCTACCAAGGTAACTATAAAAATGTCAATAACAATGTCTCATGGCCACACCATACATCCATCTCTATCATGCAACCACAACCACGTTGTATAGAGATACAAGTGTCCCAACACCACACTGTATTGTGATGTAAAATATCACATGGCTTCACCGTATAGTGAAGTGCATAACATAAGGGCCGGATCCAATGTGTCAGAAGGCTATAGAATCCAAGTAACAAATCTAGACCATGGAGTACCAGATCCAAGGAGCTTGTCCAAGGAATCCCATTGAGTTCCTTGGGAATCCCTCATGGAAACTCAGTTATGCACTAGATGGGGTCCTATGAGCTTGGCAATAACAAGTTCTATGTGAGACCAAACAAGACAAATCCACAAGGTAGAAAGGCATATGGTATCACATGGAATCAGAACCCATTGGGAATAGTGACTCCAAGGCATCCACTACCAAATTCTAGATCCATAGAGATCAGTCCATGGAATTTATCAAACAATTCATGCAAGAATTCAAGCATTCCAAATTAAAATTCATAAATATGTGTGTATACCCACTCACATCAACAATCACAAGCCATGAGTATCGCTTGTCATGAAAACCATTTATCATTTACCCAACATATAGGCCTACCCTCCCATATAATCCATTTAATAAGGTATTATTCATTTCATATTGGTGTACACACACTTATTATCCATTTAACATGCCAATCTATTGAAATAGACAAGGCATAACATGATATTAATTAAGAAAGGAGGCAGTATATCTCTTAAATGGGTTATTTAAGCTATCAAGGAATTAACAAGAATCCTCTAACAAGGAAATCACAAGAACACACCACTTGGGTGGTTTAAATAAGCATAAACTGGTTAAAACCATAAGGCTCAATCCATGGGTGACCTTGAATTGAGAAACAAGTGCCAACACACCTAAATAGAACCTACATGAATCCTCACCAGATCCAACTATAGCTACAGAAATCAACTCACTAAAAAAGGAGGCATCAATAGAATGTCTGACAGGGGGAATATCAATCGAACACCCAAAAATCACAAGAAAATCCGAATGAAAGTACAGAACTCCCACCTCACCTAAGTAGTAGACAACTCATACAGTATCAAGTTCAGATTCATCCCAATTTGGAAGAAATATAAAAAAAAGACAAAGAATGTAGTATTTGGGAATAATATCCTAAATACAAATAGGATAATCATTGTTCTAAAGATTAAATAATGACTAACAATTAATCGAGGACTAACCATTATAGACCTGATGAGATGATCGACAATCAAAAGAGAGATCAGACGGAGAGTAGGGGTCAAAATATATGTTAGGAACCAAATGGGAGAGGGCCATGGAGGTTTTGTGTGATAGAAGAGGAAACACAACTTGGTTTTAAAGAGAAAATTGGTTTTCATTTAAAAAATTATAAAAAAACCCAACACAACACAATTGTACTATTAACCCACACATTTTCACAAACCATGCGGACATCATGTGCACGTCACTATCAAGAAAGGGGCACTTTTCATGGTTACCTCACATGGTTTACTAACCACACATTAACCGTATTACAACGTTATGCTAAAAACCTACACTTTTAAGACCTCTCACACGATTTGGACTAACTATGAACATGCCATGTGCAATCCATGCGTCGGGTCATATTCAGTCCAAAACATGGTTCTGGTCTCCAAACAAGCCCTAGACACCTCCAAAACACCCACGATAATTTTAAGCATTAACAATAGGCCATTACATGGAATTTAAAAAGAAAAGAAAAGGATCTAAACCTCTTAAGAAATCATGGGCTCTTACAATCATACCCCCTTATAGCAACTCGTCCTCGAATTTCTCTCTGAAGGGAGGTCAAGATATGTCTGACAACAAATACAGCCACTGAGCACATACATTTGCCTCCATCTCCCAAGTCTTGTCCTGTAAATGGTCTTGCTTATATAGCACCTATACTAGAGGAACTAACCAGCCTCGAATAAACATCATGCTCCTGTCAACAATATGAACCAGTTACTCCTCAAATGATTCATCAATTGGAAGATCATCCTCCTCGGGCTAAAAAACATGATATGGGTCTGAGTGATTGTATTGTAGCTAAGATACCTGATTGACATCGTTCATGGCTCGGTACCTATGAGATAGAAGCAACTAATTGGCCAGTGACCTTTCTCTCTCTAGAATCTCAAATGGCCCGACATATCTCAGTAAATTTTTTCACTTTATCCTGATCTCTCTATGTCCCAACCTCTGTGAAACACGCAAGAAAAGCTAATCCCTGACCTACTCGTATGTCTTGTGCACGAGAGCCGGTCCTAGTAAATATTCCTCTCTAGCCTCTAACATGAAAAGGGTAGAACATAATGTCCGATCATATAAAGCATCATAAGGTTCCTTCTATATCGTCTCCTGATAACTATTATTGTAGGAGAACAGGTCAAAGGGAATGATCATCTCCATAGAGCCCCCAAAATCATGAAAACAAGGTCTAAGAATGTCCTTTAGCACCTATATCATATTCTCTGACTGGCCATCAGTCTGAAGGAGGTATGATGTTCTTAGAAGCGTCTGTGTCCACAGAGCCCTCGAAAAAAGCTCTTAGAAACGAGATTTAAAATATGAATCCCTATCCAAAATGATAGTGCACGTGACCCCATGACGTCGTAACACCTCTACGATGCACAAAATTACAATATCATCAACGCATAAGGTTTCCACGATTGGTAAGAAATGTACAACCTTAGTAATCCTCTCAAAAACAACCCACACAACATCATTACCTAAGTCATCCACAGAAAACCTGTCACAAAATCTATTATGACATCATTCCATTTCCCCTCTTGGATACATAACTACTATAAAAGCCCAGGTGTTTGATGATTTTCCACCTTCAACTACTTTCAAGTAGAACACCTCATAACAAAACCTACTACATCTCTTTTCATTCTCTGGCACCAGTATATACATCCCATGTCATGGTAAATCTTGGTAGCCTTGGGATGCACTGACTGAGATGAATCATAGAACTACTGCATCAAACCCTCATGTATATCAATTGTATCCCAAAATTGTTCATGGATATATAGGATCTCATCATCGCCTACCATCCATCTAGGAGTAGGGTCCTCACCTACCACAGATTCTCGTAAAACTAGTCCTTCTGAATCAGATAGCTACCCCATCCTATATCTGTCCAATATGGTAGAGGTTGGTGCTAAGGTTGAAATAAAAGACTTCCCATGTATGTGGTGCACCTCCAGATGTATCTCAGAAAACAGAGCCATAAGATGCCACTCACTACAGGCCTGTTTCACTACCTGTATCTGAATCCTTCTGCTCAGTTCATCGTCCACTACATTTACATTGACAGGCATGTAGGCACGCACGAAGTCAAAGGAATATATGTACTCCACCCACCTTTGATGCCTAAAATTTAGATCCCACTGCGTAAAGATATTATTGAGGCTTTTTGGTTCAGTGTAAACCACAAAACGCTCTCCTAGTAAATAGTGCCTCCAATAGTGCAATGCATGAACAACTGTATCTATATCAAGATCATGTGTAAGTTAGTTCCTTCCGTGAGGCATTAGCTACTGAGACCCATACACCATGACTTGATCTCCCTACATCAAAACATCCCCTAAACCAATACCTAAAGAATAATGGTGAACCATGTAACTCTGGAAATAATCTATCACTACCAGGACTAGTGCTGATTTCATCATTCCTTTGAGCTCATAAAAGGCTATCTCATAATATTCTAACAACAAAAAATTTATACCCGTTTTAGTAAAACCTGTCAATGCCACTGTTATGCGTGATTAGTCCTATTTAAAATTGATGTAGTAATAAGCTAGTCATAAGAAGATTGGTATGTCATAATTTTTTTTTGGTTGTTCCTAGGAAACTACAGCTCTTACCTTATCTGACTCAACTGACACTCCTATATCTAAGATAATGAGACCCAGGAAGTGAATCTGATCCATCTAAAAGTGTCACTTCGCAACCTTGCATATAACTTATTCTCTCTTAGATTATTCTAAACGTTCTCATGATGGTTGGGATGCTGGTGCCGATTGTGAGAATATACCAAGATATCATCCACAAAAAACCACCACAAAATAATACATGTATGTATGGAACACTCGGTTCATCATGACAATGAAAACCATTGGCACGTTTGTGAGACCGAATGGAAAAAACCAAATATTCTTATAACCTATACCTTCTACAAAAGACTGTATGAGGTATGTAAGTAGAGTGAACATGCACAGGTGATATCCTAATATCAAGTCGATCTTCAAGAAAACTCAATCTCATTGAAACTGGTCAAACATGTCATCAATTTATGGGACAAGATATCAGGTTTTAAAGGTCAGCTGGTTCAGTTTCCTACAGACCACGCATATCCTAAGAGTCTCATTCAAATTGTTTTTTCACAAAATGGACCACCATACCCCATAGAGAAGTACTAGTTCCGATAAAACTCTTCACCTATTAATCATCTTGCTTTATCTAGTGCACCTATATCTCTATCATAGCCATCCTGTACAGATGAATGTATACATGCACTACTCCTGGCACTAGCTGGATGGAGAACTGCACCTCTATCTCAGGAGGTAAACCAAAAAGGTCATTAGTAAAGACGTACCAGAAGCGCAGAACCAAACTAAGAATATCTTCTTGACCAACACCCCAATCATCCAAAAAAATAACTAGAAATCTTGGTTGTCATCCAACCAATCCCGCGATGCTCGGGTCCAACTATGTTGATCTGTACATACCATTCACCCTAGTGAATAAACACTTCACACTTTGGTGAATTGAATTTCACCCTCTAGAGATAGAAGTCAAGATAGGCTCGATAATCAATGATCCAGTCCATTCTGAGAATGACGTAAAACCCTATCATCTCAAGGACATAAAGATCCCAGATGATGTGACACCCTCCGACCTCAAGATGAAATTCCATACACTAGTGTACATCACTGTTATAACTACAAATGGTGTGTCTAGTGTCAAAACACCCTCAAAAACAAAAAAAAGTAAATTCCAAATATTTTTACCACTCATATAAGGATAAAACTACGAGAGGAACCTATGTTAAAAAGAGCATATGTAAATACTAGAAGCTACTAAAATCGTACCTCTCATCATAGACGGTCCATGATCCTTCACATGTTGTGTTTGTTGCACTGCATAATTATGGCCTTTACCATAGCCCAATGGCCATACCTGGCTACCCTATGGTGACCCTCTATTCTATATCTGAGAACCATGTGTCTAGATACAATGTCCACTAACACCACAACCCTTGCCTGACTGGCCTGCACTATATCATCTCCTATCCCGATGTGAAGCTGAAGACTATACTCCAAAACCTGATGTCGGAGCTGACCCCTTACCACTCACAGCTGGAGGGAAGGTCCTACAAAACTGATGCATGTTCCCCGTCCTACCACAAGTTCGACAATCGATTGGGTCACAGCCACACTACATTCCTTATGGGAATCACCTACCACAATGATGGAAAAACACCAAGCTACCTGCACCCATGACTTTACTAATAGTGACATCACAAGTAGCCTAAAAAAGACACTTCTTGCATGAAGAGGTAGATACCCTGGGGTGAGAAACAGAACTCCCCAGTTCTATACCCCCAGATTCCCCCAGGGTTTTATCTATAATCATCACTTGAACCATAACCTCATTGAAAGAAGGAAACCTGAACACATTGACCTGATATTTGATAGCATGTATGAGACCTTCCTAGAAGCATATTTCCCTTCTTAATTCGCCATTAAGATACTTATAAACCAAACACTACAGCTCTGTAATTCATTCCATGTATTCTACAACTGCCATCGCACCCTACCCCTGATGTTTAAACTCACTAGCATACCCTGCTTGCAACGTCATGAGGTAGAAGTACTTGTAGTAGTGAGTTTGGAATTCATCCCAACCAATATTCCTTATGTTGGAGTTGGTGGCCTATAACCAAATAATTTTTACTTTATTCATTAATAAATACCTTATCTCATCATGATTATTCCTCTGCGTTGCAATGCATTTAATAATATCCTATGTATAACAATCACATTAAAGGGTCATATTGAATCCCTACTATGTTGAGAACCTGGGAGTTCCATAACACTATTCTTGAATATATGTTCTATATCTGGATAATGTTATTTTAGGAACCCAAATAATACAATCCATTAGGGCTGTGGACTCACAAAATTTGAGGCACCTTCTCATGGCGTGTGCCCTTGGTAATATCCATGAGGATATTATGAGAACGAGACCTGCAAGTATGAAATCCACATTGTATAGTGTCATTGGATGTTCCTAACTACAGACATGTGTATTGGTCCTTTGACTTTAAGATTATTATTAATGGGTATTATAACATGCCCACCTATATGTATTGATGAAAACTGTGATGAAACACTATTCACATCAAGGTAGGATACGTTGGGTGCATCATGGGTGATATTGCATTAATAGATAATGTGAGAAAGGATGTGTACCATTTGTTCCATAATGGAATTGGATATCTCAGGCCCTTTGAAGAAATTGATATAGCCTAGATAAATCAATGGCCATGGTGAGGAATGGCCACGTTCAATTCCAAAAAGTCGAAGAATGAATAATCTAGAACATGGGTTGATGGAACTAGAATGCAACACGCTTGATTTGAGATATCAAGACAAAGGGATTGCATTACATGGTAAGCGTTCATAGGAAGTGACACATCGTTGTAGAGTTAACATATTTCAATATGGGTTCCTTGGCATGTTGATAGATGCTAACCTTGTACTTTAGGTAGGATCCTCCTAATGCCACTACGAAAGAGGCTTAGAGGGTCACACAATAAGTTTGTCCAAGTATCTTAGTTTAATATTTATTTAACAAGATGAATAAAGATTATTCTTGACTGTGGTTTAATAATTATTCAAGGACACCTGATCACATTTATTTATACACTATTTATTAGAGATAATATATTGTGGGATAAATAATATATTTATTAGCGAGTAATGCAAAGATATTTATTCGAGAAATAAATAGTCGTTATTCAAGTTCTAATAATTATGTTGGAGGAAATAAAGAAAAATGGAAAATAAAAGTACACGCTGTGTATATTAATAAATACGCACCGTGTAGTTTTTCTAGGAATTTTTAAAAAATAATATTATTTATTTAATTAAATTTCATTAGGTATAATTCACTGGGATCATTTCAGGTAATAATAATAGTCAATTGTTATTATTAGACTTGGGGTATTACTAGGAATTAAATAAAATGAATAAATGATTTCAGGTAATTAATTCATTTTATTATTCTATGTAATTAAAAATTCCGATTATATATTTCTCATTAGCCTATCCAATTTTTTTGATGTGCATAATATATTTGGAAAATATCTCAAGCCAAAAGATAATTCCTTTTCCAACAAGAACACTCTCAAGCTACGAGAGAGAGAGATCCACCTCTATCAGATCAAGGTGATCGAAGGCGGTCTTCGCAAGTGAAGGATCTTCCACGCTAGCACTTGAAGATCGCTTCGGCGACATCCAGAGATACATGGAGCACGTGCGGATCACCATTAGAGAAATCCTACACTAGGATTATATGACGCAATGACAGATCACATCAAATTGAAACCGAGTTATCAATTAAGAAATAATTCCATCAATGTTATTCTTTTTAATTAATTAATTTAATTATAACCATCATATGATGATCCTATATATGGTTCTAGGACTCACCTCTTTATTTTTCATTTATCGTTATATTTCAATGATCTAGTGTTTCATTACCATGATGGATATCGGATTGATCATTGTTAATGCTAAGTTCAATGTTGGGTACACCCACCAACGTGCTTTCGCAGAGCCCAGGACCTACATGTGGTATCAGAGGGGTCATATCATTTATTATAATTATTTAGTTTTTTGTTGGTGATTTACAAATTTAATAATTTTGTTGTTTCAATTCATGTTAATCATTATTTAAATCTGAATCTCAAGATCTGTTTTTCCTCTCTTGTTTATCGATCACTTTGCAGAAACAATTTTTTTCATTTAATTTTGATTAAAATAGATCTCATTCGGAGGTGACAAACATTCTTGTCCATACAACACAACAATACACAGTGTGTATTAAGAAGTACATGTCGTGTAGTCTATGTTAAATGTATTGGACTGGTCTGCCAAATCCGGCAATGTAAATGGATACTATCTAAGTCTTTAAGACTCCGTGTGTAGACCAGGAATAGGTGGAACATGGTTTCTGGATTACAGGACGTGTGGCCTAGGGAACACTATGTGTAGTCCCTTCTGGTTAGGGTTAGACTATATACCCCATAAACAGCTTTCCCAGCTAGAAATCGTGTAATGCAGATACTACACGATGTGTGTACCACTGAACATGTCATGTACTCTGAAATTTTTTGATGCACATATACACGCCATGTCCCTGAGAGTGTATTTCAGATGTATGGTGAAAATAATTACACGCCATGTATTCAGAACAACACACTATGTACTCATCCAAATAACGTAGATTTATTAAAATTTATTATTATATTATACAAACCCTTGAGGCGTGTACCGTAGTGCAAGGATAAAGCTGAGCCACAACAGGTGATAGCTGTTTCATATATATGTGTTTAATTTAACATATGTGTAATGTTAATTTCTACTCATTAAGTAGTTATATATGTGAATTCACTGGGTTGCCTCCAAGGTACAAGTTACGTACAAAGATAATTTTAAATGAATTTATTTTTTCAAAATTATGATGAATGAGAATCTCAAAACAAATCAGAAAAGGGTTTAAGATAAAAGGATTGATAAATTAAAGAAAATTTATTGATTCGAGTGTGATTTATCTTAAATAAGAGAGATTAAAGAACTGAATTCTGGTTTAATTGTTTGTAAATATTGTTGCATGCATGGATGATCATGAGATAGACCAAGACATTTTTATGTGAATGGTTTCATTTAATTTATTTATTTTAATAAAATTTGTTGGTCTACGAGCATTCTCCTCATTAATATGTAGGGCATGCGCTCCCAAGGATTATTTTATGTAAAACCCCATTTTACCCCTCACCTATATGTGAGATAAAAGCATATGTAATGAAAGGATCTCTTATGCTATGGAGGTGACTCAAGATAAGAGCCAAGGTGAAACCAATCCAAGGAGATACAAAAGGTGGACATGTGGAAAGTTGTAAACACAAACCCAAAATGTTCGAGGTGTTTCTCTCCTAGGTCTTGGGTTAGTTTATCAACATCTTGATAAACTAAACAATAGAACATGATCATGATCAAACCATTTATTATATTTATGTCACTTTTAGGGTTTATTTATTGTGGGTGTGTTGTCACGATCACTTAACTAATGAATTAAACAAGCAAGCAAGATTGAACTAAAATAAGACCATCTTTGCATAAAATATTATCTTAGACATGGTTAATCACTTATGTATATTCCACATTATATTAAAAATTATGTAACTAAAGATAATAAATTCAAAATTTATGTATAAGGATAAAATCCCACAATGAAATATTAATTCGGTATAGCCATCCAAAATCTTTGTTTGAATCGAACCATAGATCAAAGTGCTTAAACATACCTAGTTGGGGTGCTTTAAATTATCGGGGATTTAATACAATGTTTTGGGTTGACTTGACTTGGTTCAGATCAAGGGTTGACTACCACAGTAGTACTTTGTGAGGCCTAGAGGCAAAGGTTGAAGAAATCAAAAATTATAGGATTTCACGATTGGGGAGTCCACTCAATGGATGTAGGAGTTATGAGTTAATGAAGTTGGCATGCCTACCGAAAATCCTTCAATTTTCTTGACTAACCCTAGTTTGGGTAATATAAAGGGAAATAAGGATCCTTGCAACTAGAATATTCAGTCAATAGAATATTTCGAAGTCAATGGTGAGGGCTATTGGTTTTCAAAAAAATTGTGGGAGACAAATAAGTATTAAAGTTATTTATTTCTAACAGTTTTAACATGATAAATTATTAAACCTTTTCTCATATTAATTTTTAGAAATGGAAAGATAAATGAATTCAAACATATCATTGTGAAATATACTCATGAAGGAAAACCTTTTCACCAGCACCAATTTCCAATAATGGCATAGGCGTTTACGCGTCATCCGTTTCCATGAGAATAAATTGTATGTGCTCGAAGAGCCTATTCCAGTTATGCCTGGGAAAGTGGTCAGTGATGAGAAACTATCTCTGTATATGAAACATATGTATGATTCTACATATGTCCAATGTTTCATGCTCTCAGGCATGTATAATGAGATCTTGAAGCAACATGAAAACATGGATGTGTATAGCATGATGTCTCACCACAAGGATCTCTACCTAGAGAAGGAAAGGAATGAGAGATATGAGATCTTCAATTTTTGTTTTACATCTAAGCATGGAGAGTCTGCACCAACTGAGCCTCATGTAGTCAAGATTATTGGCTACATTGAACTCTTGGACATCTTAGGAATTAAGTTCCTAGATGAGTTGCGTATAGATCTCATCTTGTCATCACTTCCCAATACATTCTCTAGATTTATTATGAACTATAACATGCGAAACAATGATAAGAGTCTATTAGAACTCATGCCCTAATTTTCCATGTAGATAAGGACGTGGGTCATGAGAAAATTGTAGTCATTATATTGAATAATAAATGAAAGGATAAGGTAAAGGGGACATGGAATTATAAACGGTCTGAATCCCCTGAGCAACATCCCACCAAGAAGGGGATGATCTAGAGGCAAGGCATGGAGTAGGAGGCGGTATGTTTTGCATGTGGCAAGAAAGGCTACTGGAAGAGGAATTGCACCCAGAACAGTGGGGATTATAATGGTTCAATCATTATCAAGTGCAATCTTTCCATTTCTACACATTGGGTATTAGATACAACTGGTGTGGCTCACATCTGTATTCAAATGTAGGAACCATGTAGATTTATAAAGACTTCTAGAGGATAGTTGGATATTTTAGCTGCCAATTCTGCGAGCCTGGATGTGTTAGCCATTATCGATTACCACCTCTCATTGCAACTGGGGTGATTTTGGTTTTACATAATGGTTTTTATGTTCCTACTGTTACCAAAAACATAATTTACGTTTCATGTTTGGATATGGATGGATTTATTTTCATGTTTGGAAATAAGGGTTTTTTAATTTATAAGAAGAACATATGTTATGGTATGGGGAATTTAAATAATGGTTTTTATGTATTAAATTATGAAAACCAAGTGCTAGAAATCGATAATGAAACAATCTCTCAAGACTCATACATCGCCCAGTTGTGGAATCACCATCTTGGTCATGTAAATGAAAAGCGCTTGACAAAGCTCTACCAATATGGATATTTATACTCTACTAAGCTAAAACCACATGATAGATGTCACACTTGTTTACAAGGTAAAATAACCAAACCGCGTTTCGGTGGACAGGGTGAAAGGGCTACAGTTCTTTTCGGATTGCTGCACACGAATGTGTGTGGAGAATTCCCAATAGAATCTAGAGGCAGATATTTTTACTTTATCCCTTTTACAGATGATTTGAGTAGATATGGCTATGTCTACTTAATAATGTATAAGTCATAAGACTTAGGGAAATTTAAGGAATTCATGAATGAATTAAGGAATCCGCTTGGTAAGAAGATAAAAAAACTTCGATCAGATCAAGTTAGAGAGTATCTGAACCAGGAGTTCATCGAACTTTTATAGGAGTTTGGGATTCTATATCAGCTAACTCCTCCATATACACCACAGTGAAGTGGTGTTAGCTAAAGGAAGAACCACACATTTTTGGACATGGTGAGGTCTGTGATGAGTGATGGAGATCTTTTATTATCCTTTAGGGGATATGCATTACAAACTGCAGCATACACATTAAACCGAGTAACAACTAAGGTGGGAAATGGAATTCTTTCTGAGTCATAAAATGGAAAGAAACCCAGTTTGTCACAAACATATTTTTGGGGATGAGAGGCATTTGTTAAGGCCTTATCCAGCAATAAACTATCACCCCGGAGAATGAGGTGTATCTTTATAGTATATCCCAATGAAACGAAAGGATGTTACCTATATAACCCTTTAGACAAGAAAGTGACTATTGCAAGACAATCCATATTTCTTGAGAGGGACCAAATCCTAAAAAGCATACTGGGAGCAAGATTGAATTCTATGAAGATAATGCTCAAGATAAACAAGAGTTGGTACACGAAAAAGTTCTATAGGTCCCCGTGGAATAGGTTCTAGAAACAAAAGTATTACGTAGTATCTCAAATGAGCTAAGGGAACCAAAGAGATTTGGTTTCATAGTCACTAACGATGGTGAATCATTATTGTTGGACAATGATGAACCTCTATCCAACAAGGAAGTAGTAGAAAGCATAGAAGCTGCAAGATGGCTAGAAACTGTGAATTTTGAGATGGATTCAATGTATTAGAACCATGACTGGGTTCTGGTCGATGAGCTAGTTGATGTAAATCCTGTATGATGCAAATGGGTATTCAAGAAATAACTGGACATGGAAGGTCAAATTAGCACCTGTAAAGAAAGGCTTGTGGCTAATGGATTCAGATAGCATCAAGGAATTGACTATGATTAATCCTTAATGACATTTTCCATGTTTATATCCATAAGAATCATTCTTTCCATAAGAGATTAAAATGACTATGAGATCTGGAAAATGGATGTCAAAATATCATTCATCAATGGGAAAATTTATAAAGATGTCTATATGACACAACTAGAAGGGTTTGTGACACCAAGTGAAGCCAAACGGGTTTGAAATTTGAAAAAAAATCCATTCATGTATTAATTTAAGCATCAAGGTTGTGGAAAATTCAATTTGATGAAGCCATAATGGAATTTGGTTTCATTAAAAACGAATGTGAGCCGTGTATTTATTAGCTGTTTAATGGGAATGCGGTCATTATCATATTATTATATGTTGATTACATATTCCTTATTGTAAACGATGTACCAATCATACAGTCAGTTATGAACTATTTGAACAATTGTTTCTCTAGGAAGGACTTGGGTGAAGTAGAATGTGTAAGATCCCATATGCTTCAGTAATAGGATCAATCATGTATTCCATGTTATGTACCTAGCTTGATGTTTCTTATACACTGAGCATGGTAGGTAGATATCAAGCATATCTAGGAGAATAGTACTGGACTGCTTTTAAGACTGTCTTTAATTATCTGAGAATAACTGAGGATATGTTCCTCAAGTATGCAAGGTATGAGGAGTTTTCATCAGAGGGTAGGATAATGCAAGTTTTCGAACAGATTAGAATGATCTAAAGTCACAATCTGGATATTTTTTCTATCTCAATGGAGGACATGTGAGCAGGGAGAGTTCAAAGTAGCTATTTTTCGCCAATTCTACTGTAGAGTCTGAATATATAACGACTTTTGATGCAGCCAAGGAAGACGTCTGGATTCAGAACTTTTTCCAGGAGAATTATGTGGTTCATTGTATTAGCTTTCCTATCACATTGTATTGTGATAAAAATGCAACAATAGCTCTTTCAAAATAACCATGGTCACATCAATGGAAATAGAACATAATTTAGAAGTATAACATCTTGAGGGATTTATATCAAATGGGTGAAGTAAAATTGAGTAGAGTGTCCACGAAAGAGAACATGGCAGACCCCATGACTAAAGTACTATCTCAGCAGAAGCATGAATATCATGTGAGAGAAAGCAGGTTAAAGGTTGTTAGCAGTTGGCTCTAGTCCAAGTTGGAGTCTGTTGGAGTTGGTGGCATAAAACCAACCTCTTTATACCTTATTCATTAATAAATTCCTCATCACATAATGATTGTTCTTCTACGTGTCAATGCATGTGATAATGTATTAAGGATATTTGTTGCATTAAAGGGTCATAGTGGATCCCAACTATGATAAGAACTTGGAAGTTCCATAACACTATTCTTGAATAAATGTTCTATGGAAGGATGATGGTATTTAAGGGACACAAATAATACAGGAAATTAGGGGTGAGGACTCATAAAACATAGAGGCACCTTCTCATGGTGTGTGTCCTTGGTAATATCAAAGAGATTATTATGAGAACGAGACCCGCCAGTAGAAATTCACATTTCATAGTGTCATTGGATGTTCATATCTACGGACATGTGTATTGGTCCTTAGACATTATTATTATTATTAATGGGTATTACAACTCACGCACTTAGATCTATTGACAAAACCTGTGATGTCACATTGTTCATAATAAGTTAGGATACGTTGGGTGCGTCACGAGTGATATTGTATTACTAGATAATGAGAGAAATTATTTTCCCTTCTGATCTATAACAGAAGTAGATATCTCAGAACCTTTGATCAAATTGATATAACCTAAATAAATCTATGGCCATGGTGAGGAATGAGAAAGTACAATTTTGGAAATTCAAAGAAGGAATAATCGAACACATGGATTGAGGGCAGTAGCATGCAACCTGCTTGACTCAAGATATTGAGACAAAGGGATTACATTACACGGTAATCATTCGTAGGAGGTGACATGTCATTGCAACGTTAACTTCTTTCTCAATGGATGCCTTGGAATATTACTAGATGCTAACCATGGATATTATGAAGGATCTATGTAATTCCACTAAGAAAAAGGCATAGAGGGTCACACACTAAGTGTGTCCTAGTATCTTAGTTAAATAATTATTTAACAAGTTGAATAAAGATGACTCTCGACTATGGTTTAATAATTATTCATCAAGGATGCCTGATCACATTTATTTCAACACTATTTATTCAAGAGAGTGTATTGTGGGTTAAATAATATATTTATTAGTGAGTAATATAGTGATATTTATTTGAGAAATAAATAATCACTATTCAAGTTCTAATAAATGTAGTGGAGGAAATTAATAAAAATGGAAAACAGTACAAGTTGTGTATATTAATATATACACATCGTGTAGTTATTCTAGGAAATTATGAGAAATATTATTATTTATTTAATTAAATAATATTTGGTGTAATTCGTTTGAAGCATGTCAAATAATAATAACAGTCCATGGTTACTATTAAACATGGGGTATTACTAAGAATTAAATGAAATGAATAAATTCTTTCAGGTAATCAATTCATTTTATTATTCTATGTAATTTAAAATCCCAATTATATATTTCTCATTAGCCTAGAATTTTTTTTTGGTTGTGTACAATGGATTTAGGAATGCTCTCATGCCAAGAGATAATTCCTTTTCCACCAATAATGCTCTCAAGATACGAGTGAGAGAGATCCACCTCCATCAAATCAAGGCAATCGAAGGATGACATCGCAAGCGAAGGCTCTTCCATGCTAGCACCCATAGATCCCTTCGGTGACGTCCAGAGATATGGGGAGCACATGTGGATCACTGCTAGAGGAATCCTACAATTGGATTATATGAAGCAATGATATATCCCATCAGATCATGACTAGAGGAATCAAAAAAGAAATAATTCCATCATAGTAATTGTTGTAAATTAATCAAATTAATCATAACCAAAATATGATGGTCCTACATATGGTTCTAGGACTCCCCTATTTATTTTTTCTTCTTAGTTATATTCTGATGTTCTAGTGTTCTATTATTGTTAAGGATATCAAATTGATCATTGTAAACGCTAATATCAAAGTTGTGTACACCCACCAATGCGCTTCAACTACGCCCGGAACATACACCACAGTCCACCATCCAGGTTCAAAATTCCACACCATCACATTACCACTCCAGGTAGCATGTATGTCATGAAATTGACGCTTCACACCAGAGGTGTCTCCATATGATCAAAAATCAATAATGTGGTATATAGCCATAGCTCTACAGCCTGTGGTCTGCTATCTTCTAAAAAAATAGGAGGAGGATGTGGCTGGAACACCTATGTCAGCTCAGCCATAGTCAAGGATGGCTGCGGTGCTCCCTGTATCATATGAATATACTGAAAAACCCTCGTAGAACTATGCCTCAACAACTATGTCTTGAATATCCTCAAGTGATTCAAATGGCACTATAGGAGGATCACCCGGTAGCCTGTGGCCCACTATCTTTGATGTATGGTCACTGCCTCTATCGTGGTGTATCAATGGAGGTCGTCGTGGTGTCATGTCTCTACAATTCCAAACACACGCCCCAAGAAATAAAAACATCATATCACAAGGCTCAAAACATTGGACAGGTCAAATCCCTCCTAGAAACCAAGTCAAAACCACAACCTACACCTAATGCCATGACTGAATATAGAACAATCAATGAACCACTAGAGACTATGCCTCACACCCACTCAAAATCTGGGTCTAGGTCAGGTCTCTATCCATTAGTTCATGTTTTCATTTCCATTTCACATTAAGTTATTCAAGATATTTCACTAAGTGTTTACCAATTTCCTAATCCATGAGGGCCCATTACACCTCATAAACCCAAACCAAGGTCCCATTAAAACCATTCATGTGAAAAGTTCATTTAGGCATTTACATTCCATCGGTGAATCATTTCCAAAATTATTATGGCTCATAATCCTTAAGAATTGATACATGACATCACCACATTACATATACTACACCAAACTAACAAAACAACCAACATGACCATCACATCAAATGTCACAACAACATGCAATGTCTAATTCATCCTAGATAGCATGACATAGTGCATGGAATGTAATCATAAAAAGATTTTTTATGATGTATGAGATGGAACACCTCAATATAATTGGATGGAATCTATAATAGAACCCACAATTGCATCAATAGTAATAGCATAAATCATGTGTGTCATTCAATGGTGAAATCCAATCAACTCTAATAGTCATAATCCAGAAAATAAAAACACTGTTTGAGGTTATTTGGATTTTCCCTGTATACAGGGTTTCTGCACCAATGAACAGTTTATTACCAAACTCCATTTCCTTCACAACCCTTTCAAATTTCTCCAAACATTAAATCAAACAAGAAAAAAACCCCTTAATACGACTCTGTAATATCCCATACACGAATTACACCCTATAGTTCCCCAAGCCCGGTTGACCATATGACCTCATGTGCATCTCCCCAAACACCAGAGGATGCCGACTAGTAGTGAGGGTCTTGGTGAGTTAGTTGGGAGAATATAACCTCATTACTAGAGTATCATACTAAAATTCATACATATTATAAATAATGGATGTGAATAAAAAACAATCAACTAGAGGAAATGATATACATGAATACATCTCAATTATATGAGGTGTCTCATTTATAAAATGATGTATATGGTACAATTATCTAGATAGTATCAAAACATGTACATGGAAATACAGTACAATTTGTGTATCCAAAAAAGAAAAAAAGAACAAAATCGTACCCCCGCATCGTAAGCCACATCTTGGACCTATGATCCCTGATCCATTTCAATAGTTGAAAAACTGTTCTATGGGGATTTCCTATGATACCTCCTGAAACCATATAATCTATTTGGGTCCCCAAGGAGGCCCAAACAGGGTGTGAGATAATCATACGAGTAGGAAACTCCCCCCCAAGGTATGTACAATTCTAAAAACAATTCTAAAAAAGTGCTAGCAATTGTAAGAAATGGTAAATATGTTTATATACTCATGGAATAAGTCTACAGTAACAAGTAAAACCAAATAGCACTCAAGGATTCCTATAAAAGAGAGTAATCTCCTACCAAGGAAGCTATAACAATGTAAACAACAAAGTCTCACGGCCACGCTATACATCCATATGTATCATGAAACCACAAATATGATGTATTTAAAAGTCAAGTGTACCACGACAATGACGTATAGTGATGTAAAATATCTCATGGTCTCGCTGTATAGTGATGTGTATACCACAAGGTCCAGATCCATGGTTTCAGTAGAAGAAGGCATCCAAGAAATAAATAGAGACCATAAAGGGCATGATCCAAGGAGCTTTTCCAAGGAATCCCATCGAGTCCCATGCGAATCCATTGTGTAAAATAAGTTATGAATTTGTTGGGGTTATATGAGCATGGAAACGTAAAGTCCTATATGATCCCTATAAATCTAGATCCAATGGGTTGTGAGGCCCAAGGCATACCGAGAAATCAAGACCCTAGGGGCAGAGTCAAACCAAGACATCCACTAACACATTCCAGATCCATGGAGAGAAATCCATGGAATCTTTCAGACCATTCAATGAAGCATTCATGAAATCAAAATTAACATTCATAAACATGTGAGTATAACCACTCACATCAACAAGAACTAGCCATGTGTCTACCCACTCATGCAATCCCTTTATTATTTACCATGAATATTGGCCTACCCTGCCATATAATCCATTTAAAATGCAATTAGTCATTTTATATAGGTATACCGACCCATATTATCCATTTAACATGCCAAAATATCAAAATAGACAAGACATGTGATGATATTCATTAATACAGGAGGCATTACATCTCATAAATAGGTTATTCAAATTATCATGGCATTAATGAGCATCCTCTAACTTGGAACACACAAGAACACACCCTTTGGCTGGTTTAAATAAGAATAAATAGTTTAAAACCCTATGGATCACCCCTTGAGTGACTCTGAAAGGGGAAACGAGTCCCAACACAACCAAACAGAACCTACGGGCATCCTCACTATGTATAGATATAGCTACGACAAGAAACTTTCTCCAAAATCAGGACACTACAGAATATATGACAGAACTCATAATGGTTGGACGCCTGAAAATAAAAAAGAGAAGCCAAAAAATTATAAACCACCTACCACACCTTGGCAGTATACATCTTTTCAAGTATCGATTCCGAATTCGTCCCAGTTTGGATGAAATCTAAAGAATGGACAATGAATGAAATATTAGGGCATGAGATCCTAAATCTAAATATCACAGTCGTTGTTCTAAATAATCAATAATGAATAAAAATGTATTGAGGACTTACCGTTTCCGATCTAATTATATGATCGACGATCAAAATAGAGATCATATAGAGTGTAGTGCTCAATTCCTATGTTAGGCGCCAAAGGGGAGAGCTCCAAAGAGGAACTATGTGATGGAGGAGGAAACATGATTTGGGATTAAAAATAAAATTGGTTATAATTTAAAAAAAAATCAACCCATCAGGGTCACATTTTTTACCTGCACGGTTTCCCAAGCCATGAAGAAACCATGAAAACCTCGGTGTCTATAAAGGGGAACTTCACACAGTTACCCCACAAGGTTTACTAACAATGAATTAAACAAATGAAAGAATTCTGATCGAAACATTCAATATTTAGACCTCTCACACGGTTTGGACTAACAGTGTGCAAGCCGTGTGCAAACCGTGTGATATGTCATATTCAGACCAAAACATTGATCTGG
This sequence comes from Viscum album, assembly GCA_963277665.1. Taxonomy (NCBI): domain Eukaryota; kingdom Viridiplantae; phylum Streptophyta; class Magnoliopsida; order Santalales; family Viscaceae; genus Viscum; species Viscum album. Next base: position 1,751,161,378 of record OY728159.1, on the reverse strand, counting down.
TCTCTAAACAGGACCTACACACCTCGGAAACAATCGTGATCAAGTTAATCATTCACATAAGTCCATAAAAAGAAATTTAAACCGATAATAAAAGGATTTTTACCTCGTAAAAAAACCTAGGTTCTTACAGGAATTATTATAACAAGAGATCTAACTCCAACTTTATGGAAAATGATCACATTGTTAACCTACTAAGCCTATACAAAAAGATAACTCTCTTATGATCATTATTTCAGATGAGGAATAGTATACTTACCATCCACTTTTTAACTGATAATTTCTTATCTGATTCAGGACCTACCCACTCTATTATATCTATATATTTTTTAGGGATATCATAATTCCACCTTATTCATTATAGGTGTATTTAGTAGTGAAAACTCGTAATGATATGCTAATCTCATTACCTGCCAATTATTCTTCATTGATTGATGTTTATGGGAATGTGCTTCCTAAAAAATGATATTGTACCTCTATTTTACTTTGATTCTAACTTAGAAATGTATTAAATTTATTTATATAAATCCAAAATAAATTTCCATGGAAGGATTGTCCCAATTTACATTTCAAACCATCATATTATCATCAATTGATCTGACTATTAATGTGCACTTTTAACATAAATTACATCAATTATATGCATCTGGATTTATATATAATGGTTTTTTATGTAATATATATTAAAGAAACTCAAAATTGAGGGTATGACTACTGTGTGAGAGTTTATTTAAGTTTCTAGGAAAGAGTTTCCTTATCATCCACTGAATTTGGCTATGGATTTCTCAATAGAACTCATACATGATGCAATATATATTTCTTTTATTCAATATAGAATGAACCTTGTAGAGTTGTATTATTTTAAGAAGAAACTACAATGGATAATTTTAGATAACTTAATTATATTTCTAGCTCACCATTGGCTTAACTAGCTCATTTTGTTATAAAAAATGGATCAATGTGACTCTTCATTGGTTTTCAAGAATAAAACATGATCACTTTCAATAAAAAGTTTCATCATTCTCATATTGACGACATGTTTGATCAACATGATATAAATCAATAATTATCAAAGATTTAGCATCATTTTTATATGATCCATTTTAAAAACCCTATATTTTATTATTTTATTTCTAATTAATTTTGTTTCATTGATAAGCTTTTGTCAAACACAACACCGAGTTTATAGAAATTATGATTTATGATTAAAATATTATTATTTAATGTTATATTTAAAACCAAGCTGTTAATTTTTCGGATATGTATTATATTAATAATTTTATGAAAATTATTTCATTTACATACGTATAGAGTAAAATCATTTGTTTCTAATTAATTAAATTTGAAAATAAATTTATATTATGTGTTCAAGAAATATTTTTCAAAAAATGTTTTTTTATACTTGAATTTTGTTTATATAATAAGTTATTAAATCAGTCGATATTTTTGAATTATTTTAATGATTTTTGTATATTAAATATTCAATGAAATTATTAATCATTAATATAATATTTTCATTCTAGGAATGATAGAAGAATTAATCTTGTTTAATGGAAACCATTTTATTTTTCAAAATGGATATTTTATTTCATTTTTCACACTTAATTATGAAATAAAATTTTCAATATATTATAAAATTATTTTAAAAAAATTAATTTCACTTTTGAAATCAGAATTTAGAAATAATATTACTTTTAATTTTTTATAATTTTATGAAATGATAAATTATTTGATGAATATTTAATACCTGATTTCTATTAAAAACTACAATTTCATTTAAACTATTAATGGTGTTTTGTTTTATATTAAAATTCCTTAAAAATTAAATTGGTTCAATTATATTATTATTATTAATCCAATAACAAAATTTTAATCATTTTCCTATAAACTATGAAATATAATCTTTTTATACTTATGGAATATTTTTAATTGGAAAATCATTTTTTCATTTCCCTAGTGGGGTTAAATTTGAATTAAATTCTACCAATTATAGAAATTTAATTTTCTAAAATAGATTAAATATTTTTAATCATCATAATTATTTTTATATTATCATATCAACTTATTTTTATTCATGATGATTCATAAAAATGTAAAAATTAATTATTATGGCTAAGGATTAATCTGATTTCCGGGAGGGTTAAACCAAAATATAAAGGATTTTTTCCCAATGAAACATCTATAAATACTAATATATTGATGTAGTTGAATGATATATGATCCTTAATTATAATCTATGTTCATTAGGAATCATTTTTCTTGGGAATGAATTTATCATATTGTATTCTATTTGGAAATTTTCCTATGGGATATAACAATCATTTATAAAAGGAAATACACTCAACTCTCATATAAAAACTAACAAATCATTGTTTTAGGTTAATAACTAAACAATTATCTTCTTTAAATCCATCCACATTACTTAGAGTCCCTACTTTTATCATAAAAACATCATAGTAATGATTTTGTTGAAAATTTAAAGTGGTTCTCTGAAGAAGATGTATAGTTCTTTACAATGAGGTTTCATTTTATATATTCATTTAACACATTAAAATAATAATCATCATTTATAAAATAATTAAAAAAAATTATTGAATAAAATTATATCTCATTTTTTAATTTTAATGTCCAATATCCATTTCCTTTCCACCAAATGAGAAATGTATTCACTGATTTTGTGTGTGACACACTATGCATGATGAAATGATGTAATAGATTATCCAGCATCATCTGTCATGGATATATATAATGATGTATTTAAATTATATACATGATATTTATTAAGTTAGTATAAATTTTTATTTATAATACAATATCTACTTTCTTACCTTCCAATCCATTGAATAACCATTATTTCACTTGTGTGTTTGTGCGGACTACCGCCTCTATGATTCAATGTGACATGAATATAATTATACAGATATGGTTGTTAATGGGATATTTTAATTAATTTATATGAAATATATTATATAACAATGGTTATTGAATGATTCATTTTTATTTATATTTCTTTGTCCCATTCATTGGAAAATTGAAAAAAAATTCATGTGTAAATACAACTAATTGTGTCCATGAATGGTGTAATTCATTTTTCTATTTATAATTTTAGGTCTGAATATAAAAATTTATATAATTAATATATATTATATTTATATAATTATTATCATTTTGTATAATAGGTAACCACTATCAATATACAAGGACCAAAACTAATGAACCAAAACATACTTGAAACACGAAGCAGTTATCACACAAAATAGTGTTTTTTATAAAGAATTGTTAATGGAATGATATTTTTGATTATAAGCCTATAATATTTTCTTAAATGAAATATATTTATTATATTATAGTATAAAAAAATTATAATGGAAGTTTGAGTCGAGGTGATGTATTATCATCTCACTTCTGTTTTCATGGGACACATGACTTATTCACCACGGGTTTTTTTCTAGTGTATAATCTACTCATTATTTTATTTTATTATTAATCACTTAAAAATTATGGGTATTAACATATCTAAAAAATTTTATTTCTTTCATATGGTTTTTTATTTAAATATTACTGAAGTTGTAGTGTCTTAATTTTATAATCTCATTGTTTAATGGGATTTTTTTTATTATGATTCAAATGATTAAATTTTATGATCTTATTATCAAGAATATAATGAAATTTATACTAATTGATTTATTTATAAAAAATAAATGTTTTCCCTTCATTTTTATATCATTTTGTAGTTATGATTCTTAAATAATATTCATATGAAAATGCAACATAATTTTTTGATTTTTTTGAAAAACCTTTTCTTCCATATAAATGTTTTTTAAAAACATTTTCAAAAATGTTTGAATAATTTTCAATGATAGTTAAAATTAATTTTATCCATTTTTAAATTTATAGATAATTTCTTAAATATAATATTCTATTCAATTTTTAAATGAGGTAATTTTTACATCTTATAGAAAATGTGAACAATATCATTATTTTGTATACATAGAATGAAATACACCTTACACTATAATAAGAACACAATTAATTGAATATTTCTATAAAATTTTCAATGGTTATCTTCAAAAATAATTTTTTAATTAATGTTTAAAAAATTATTTTATTTTAAACATGTGATTTTATTTTTAAAATCATAATTTCCATCAAAAATGTGCATTTTTATCATTTAAAAGAATTTTATTTTATGATGAAATTAATTGATGTTTATTATCCTTTGATGTGTATATGATCCAATGAAATCAGCCATATCATTTATCTATAGGATTTATGGTTATGATGAAATTATTTCTATAAAACCCCATCCTTTAAATGAGTTATACTATAATCAACAAGAGAAATACAGATGAAACCCATATAATCTCTATGGGTTATTCTATCAGGATTTTTTACTCAACCCTTTTATTTATAATGGGTTATAGTATGATGAATATTTTATGATCATATATAACACATCAATATGTTTATCATTTTGTGATTATAGTGACATGAATTAAATAACCCTCGAATGAATTGGGTAAACCATGATACCTCATGAGATAAAAAAGACTGAATTGTGGTGTGAGCGTAATATAGTAAGGTACTTATTCAACTATCGTAATCTTTGGAATGAGCTAATAATACTACAATTTTTTGTTAGTGATCCATTTATCTATGACATTATTCAAATTTATTCGATACTAGTAAATAAATAATTTTATATACATATTTTTACACCGAAAATATATCTGTCATTCCAATATTATTATCCCATTACATATGTTCTTTTATTAATTTATGATTCACATCTTATGAAATTATATTATTCATTCCATGACCCAGGATTATGATCAATGATATGGTGGTTATGGTATTAAAATGTTCATCTCATGTTCTCATAACCTTATTCTCATGTTATATTGGTATCACCATTATTTACCCTTACTGAGCATGTGAGGAAACCCTTTCATATATTTTATTTCCCTATGTTATGAAGTAAAATATTAAAATTTATATTTCAATATTGGATTCTATAGATGAATAACATAGTATTTGGTGTTTTGGTTAATTTATAAACCAATTTTATGAGACCTTGTCTTCAAGGGAACAAGACCAATGTGATTCTAACAATGATTGTTATGTTATGTTGTGAACATTCATGAACTAATATGAATTATATATTTATGAAATTTGTGTGTTACTATTTTTTGAATCAAATATATTTTTAGTTATCCATTAATAATTTGAATGAGAAACATTTAGTGGGATACCTAGGGATATTTCAAAGTATAGGAAAATGATATGTGTATTTAGTGAATGATAGAGCGATTGATATCTAAGAAATTTCTTCCCAACATTTACATAACCACTTGATGTGGACCGTGAAAATTTGTACATAGGCTTAATAATATTTAAAAGGGTACATTTATTTTTGAATAAATCATAACTTGGTGCAAACCAATGAACATTGTTTGTCACTTGGTTTTACACTCCTAAGGGATATGTTTTTGAAATTCATAAAATATTTACAAAACATTATGAATTATTTAAAAATATAATGATGGTGAATGGATTAGGAAACACCTAATATTTCATATAATGAAAATAGGTTGTATTTATTAAACTATTATTTGATGTATTTTTCAATATAATAAGATTTTCATGATTATTTATGACGTTGGCTGGCCACACAATCATTTTTTAATATTAATAATTTATTTTTTATAGATTGATGATGTTGAGGTTGTAACATTTATTTTTAAATTATTGAAGTAAATTTTTTGTTATTAGTAATAAAAATTCCCATATATTATAAAAATTATCAAGGAATGTTAATGGATATCCACAATTATTAGAGGTGAATTAGTAGTGAAAACCCCAAATGGTATGATGATTGTATCTCTTGTCTATGATTCTTCTATAGTTTATATTTATGGAATTATATTATTAAAAATAATGTTATTCTCCCTCTATTTGAATATGATTTTATAAAATACATGGTTTTACATTCACAACATAAATCCTACATCAATTGTTTGGGAAGAGAATTCATATTTGATATTCCATAAGAAATTATGATTATCTTTCAAGGCGATGATAAATATTAACAAATAATGTAAATTACATCCTTTTTATGGGATTGGATTCATATTTAATGGGGAACCTTATATCATATGTTTTGGTAAAAACTATATCCTAAAGATATTAATATATTTTTTTTGTTTATTGATGTCTTTCTAGAATCTTTTCCCATTCTTCCACTATGTCATAAAGTTTTGTTCAAACTAGAACTCACAACAGGATCCAAAATTATTTTAATGACTCTCTAGATATTGTGTTTGATTTAAATGAATGATTTAAATTATAATACAATAGAATATTCTTGAAAATTTATTCATTCATCCACATTTATCGCATTGGGGTGTACTTGTTCTTTTTATGAAACCATTTTTTCATAAAAAATGTAACACCCTGAGAATTTGGGAATTTTATTAAAATATATTTATATTTTCTATTTTTTTATATTTATGAACCATTTATTCTAGAATTAGTTAAATGAAAAAACGATTTTATCTTATGTAACATGAAACTCTTAGTGTAACATCTGATTAAAACTACACCAATTATAAATGAAGTGTAACATAATAGTAATTATTATTATTTCATTTGATAGTTATCGCCTAGGTGTTGGAACGGTGGGTATGAATAATATTGACTATATTATAAAATTATTTGGTCTACATATGTACAAACCTGAATTATTTGGTGAAATATTAACTACAATAGAAAATAAATACAATTTTGAAATTAAGGAAATATTTTTCTAAAAAAGAAATAGGCAAAAAATTGAGGTCTACCTCAATAACATAAATGAATAACATTTTGATTAATTATAATGAAATATATATTTGTTTGTAAAATTATTTACATTAATCCTATTTTTTTTATATTTAACGTATAATATAATATCAAAATTTACACATGAAATAATTATTTTCCCAAAAAAGAAGTATTATAAAAAAAAATTCACTTCAATCAGTACATATAATTGATACATTTATAAAATTTATTTGAAAAATAATTTTTTTTAATAAATATTTGAAATTTACCTTATGAGGAATTGTTTATAAATAATGAAAATATTATCTTTTTAATGAATTGTGAACAAATAATGCATTTTAGTTGAAAAATTACATTTAGTTTTAAATATTTAGAAAGATAAAACATATTTGAAATTGGTTTTGTTATATAATTAGTTAAATAATATATCTATTACTCCTATATTATTAATTAGAATATTTATTTTATTTAATTATTATATGAAATCATTAAAAAAAATTAATCATTTACCCTTTGAAAGCTTATGTAAATTTAATCTTTGATAACCCACTTTCCCATAAATTTTGAAAAATTAACTTTTAATTAAACTTTTACCCTACTATGACTAAAATTTTAAATTTTTATTACATATTTTTCATCAAAATTTTTTATATAATATAAATTATTAAATACAATTTTCTACCAAAATTAATTGAATAAATAAAATAAATTGTTTACAATTGTTATGGTAAAAATGGCTTTACTCAGGGGTTTATCTAAATAAAAAAGTGTTAAAAAGACCCAAAACTTGTATAAAATATATTTTGTGGGATTATTGTTTGCCTATAATATATAAATCTCTATAATAATCTATTTTTGATCCTTTTTTTTGAAACAAATGCAGGTATACCCTTTAATTTTGAAAAATTGCCATTATTCCACTCACCTAACATATATCAGGCCACCCACATTCTCTAATCTATAAAAAATTAAATCCTTTTTAGATGATCAAAGACTTATTAAAATAACACATAAAAATACATACCATCATCCTAAAATAATTTGGTTTTTCCTAAATTAAAAATATCAATTCTATTTGTGTAAACCTAAGGAAGTTATCCAAAGAAGAGGTAAGGTTTCTTCAAGAAGCATTCTTATTTTATTTCATCATAAAAATAGATTAGTTATTATTAAGAAATGATGTTATAATATTTCAAATATTTTAAAAACAATTTTATGTTTTTATTTTAGGTTTATTATATTCAAACATCTCTACTTCCAATAAATGTGTTATGAAATCAATATTCATGTGTCTGACAGACTGCCACCTCATGAAATTATGTCATTCATCTTTTCATTACCACCACTCACAGTTTGGTATGAGGATGCATCTAAAGTATATATATTATATTTATTAAAAATTATATCTACATAATAATAATTTCATAAATTATTTTTTAACATCAATTCCAAAAGGGATACAATATCGTCATTTTTCTATATGGTGAACGACTGCCTCATGAAGTGATGTAATTCAATTTCTCTAACGCATTACTCAGATGATAATAAGAGAAAATTTATTTAATTAATTTGATATAAATTATATATTAAGTATTTTAATAAAATATTTATCATGATTAGTTTATTTTATGTCAATTTACTTCTTCCCTTTTCACTCAATGAAAGATGAGAATGTCGTTCTTGTACGTGTGAATTTCCGCATTCACGAAGTAATGTGACTCTGTTTTTATCCCCCTATCACATATAAGATATGTATAATTATATTTATGTGATTAATATGTTATTTATTTTATTATTTAAATATGATAATTTTAATATATTACATAACTACATTTCATAAGGATCATTGAAAAATGGAAACGTTACTCATGTGTATGTACTGTTTCTATGATCACAACTTACTTCATTTATAAAAACCATAATTCATGAATAGAATTAAAATTATAATTGAGTTATAACCAAAAGAAATATAAAATTATTATTATTAAGGATATGATATAATAAGGATCATTGTTATAATTCCAAAAATAACAAGTCAAAACATACATGATTACATACTACTTATTTGCATAAATGTCACCTTCACGTAGACTTTTTAATAAATGGGTAATAAAATGTCATAAGAAAAGCATTATCATAAAATCCCTAAATTTTTCATTCTATAAAATACATATAATAAATTTATATATATTGAAATTAAGGGTTTATGGTTTGGGAAGGATGTTGAGAACTAAGATGATGGATTTATATTCTCCCATTTATTTAGTGGTGACATAAAACAATTCACCACTTATATCTTTTGTGTTTTGAAAATAATTATAATTTTAAATTTAATATCATTAATATTTTAATGTAAATTATATTTAATGTTTTGTATATTTTTTAGTCATTATTTAGGCTTCTAATCTTAAATACTATTAAAATAGTAAAGGTTTTCAATCTAATGTTTCACTTATGTGAGGTAAATACTATATTCAACACTACTTTATTATATTTGGTGTATTTAATTTCCATTAATGTATATTATATTTATTATATCCGAAATTATGGGGATTTATATATCCATTTTCTGATAACTCTTTCATAGGGTTTACATTTCAGAAGATACCCATGTGGTAAAGGAAAATTGTCACAATTTTTCATTTATTGAGACATATGTTGTGTTATGAACCTATATTCATTATAAGTAGTATATAGATACTATTTGAAATGAAATGTCATGATTTTATCTATTATCATGATAGTATAGGTTTCATATAATGTTATTGTTTCATGGGGATGAAAATTCAAATGTTTCTAATGTTGGATGGTTTTAATTTTATAATATCACCATTTATTGGGATTTATCATGATTGTGTATACAAAGATGAAATATTATGTTCTAACTATTAATAAAATAAATAATTTTCGTCACCCCTTGTAAATTTTTTATAATACAATCTTTCCCATAAGTTGATACTCATTTTGTACTCAAGAGATTAAAAAAACTTTATATGAAAAATTGCCTTTATTTTTTCTTTTGTTAAAAAATTTATTTTTATTCCCAAAAAACGTTATTTGAAAATGTTTTATCATTCATAAAAATAATTAAAAATTACATTTTAAATCATGTTTTAATTTTTAAAAAATTGTTTTCAGAGAAATATTGAGGCCATTTTTAAAATAATTCCCATTGGATTCTACCAAGAAATGTCTGTTGAATATTTGATTAAATTTGTTTGATATGAATATAAATTCCTACCTTTATGAATATTATTTTTTAAGGTTCCCAAATATTTTTTCAGATATTTTAATCAAATATAATTATTTTATTAATATTTTATTTTGTGTTTTAAAATTTAAAATATATTTTCCTCCCAAAATGTTTTTAATGGATCTTTTATAAGTATCATTTAAAATTTTCATTGAAAATAATTACCATTTTTTAGAAAATTTTGTTTTAAAAAAGGATTTTCAAATAACACTTATTTTCATCAAGAAATTTTCAATGTGATTTATCATTCCCAAAAAATCCATCTAATATGACATCATTTCGTTTTAACCTTTTCATTACGAGGGATATAATCCATGTATACCATTATAATTATTTCTCGAAATGGTTTATGATTATAATGAAAATATATTTATGAAACTTTTTTCTCTTCTATGAATTCTACAAAGATAAAATTCATATGACTTGTGCTTCTTTTTCCATGGGATATTCAATGATGAAATTATGAAATGATTATGAAACATGTCCCTTTAACATAGGTTATGACAAGATGAAATGATTATGAAACCCAATTAATTTCATAGTATATGATAAGATGATGGTTTTATGATCATATGGAATAGATATTTATTATTTTAATTATTTGATAGTGATTATGTTATAATAATGGATGGTTGTTTCTAAATAACCAATAATAGTGTATACCATAAAAGTAAGTATGGTTTAGACCTATATCTCAGTCGAATGCATTAGGTAATTATACAAATCTTGTGATATAGATAAGAAAAGAAATGGGAATAAAATTGGATCATTTGGGGACTTTGAACTCAAGGATTACCTTGAGAGTGAAGCATGACTACTATGATCATATAGGAAGTTAAATCATTCTACAATGATTTAATTCGATGTTGGCCTTGAACACAGTTGAAAGGATTTTATATGATTTTGTGTTTTCTAATATTCCATGTATTGTGCCAATATTATTCTATCATGGATCATGTTCTTTTACTTACTTATGCTTCTTGTTTTATGATTTGAAAATCATTAATCCATGACTAAATAATATAATTTTTTACATTATGGGTTTGGTTTTGAAATGTTATGATAAATTTATCTTACCGTTATGTTATTATTAATATAAATTATATTTATTTTTTACACTTACTGGAAATCAGATCTAACATATTCTTATGCTTTCATTCCCCAAGTTAGGATGAATGGTTCTAAGTATGGTTGTTTTTAAAGACTAATAAAGGGGAAGATCCATTTTTTTATTCTCAATGTCATTCAAAAATTTATCTGATTATGTACCTTGTCTACAATAAAAAAAATCTATTATGGTGATCAAGAATGTGTCTGTGTAATATATTTGATATTAATCTAAAAATGTATAATATCTATGTATGAAAAATCTGGGTGGATATAGTTGGCATCAATGGATATGATTATTTAACCTTTGAATACCGGGATAAGAAACCATTATCAAGATCCCAAGGGATATTTCAAAGGTTATACATGTGGATAAATCTATGGAATATTAAAACGATGAGTCAATGTTTAAGAAAATTTCCTTGAATTCTGTTATAGTATAGAGAATGTGGTTTCCATGAAATTACATCCCTTTAAGGATACTATAAGTAGATGTGGATTTAGAATAGAGGTACTAAGTGGTAACAACTCCAAAGAGGTAGCATTGACCCATAATCGATCATCACATGCATTACGACAACAAGACTTTTACCAAAAACTAGTTTTACTCATCTAGGATATATTCTTTCAAAATTCACTATATCATTATGAACCATCGTGAATGATTTAAATAGACGATGATAATGAATATACATTGATTGTCCTAATGATTCATTGATTGAAAGCAAATTTCCATGATTTATACATTCTATAATTTTTTATGATTATGTGCCTCCCAACAATGATTATTGATTTTGACACCAAGTTTTTAGGTTATAGTAAATGATGGAACATGAAGAAACTAGATTACCATTGAATGTGATTGAATTTTTTCTAATGAGAATGTAAATGGGATGATGATTAGAGTGAATGATATTGTGAGTATTAATAATCAATTATAATTGAAAATGATTTTGAATGATCACCTTAACAAACTCTTGGAATCACTAGTGAAGAGAATGATAATGTTCATTGAGTATTTGGGGTGTGTAGGCTGTGTAGATATGATGATTCAGTTTCATATAAGTCATTAATGTGGGAATAATAACACCATGGAATATATAAAATAAATGATAAGAAGTATTATGTGTTGAGAAAGGAGAATATAATAAAAACATACTCAATGAAAACGAAAAAATTCGTTAATGCAGTGGATGAGAATACTGGTCTCCCTATGTTACTATCAAAGGTTGAATGTTTTAACTAAAGTATATTTGGGAATTATAAAAATTAATGTCCCAGTGGGAACAGTAAGGAAGTGAATTAGCATGGTGTATGATTAATAGTTGTATTATAGTTGAGGAAGAGACGATAAATGATATATGAAAGGTTAGAGGTTTAAATGAATAAGATGATATATATCATATAATTGATTAAGGATGAGTTTGAATAATTGAAGTGTTTGTGTATTGGATTTCAAGAAAAATTTAATATAAATCATAATATATATAAGGATTTTTTTTATAATTTATTTTATTAATGATTTCCAGGAATATGTTCAATGGCACTGAAAACCTATAATGTTGATTTAACATTATGGTGATAATTTACAGAAAAAACATGCTTACAATAAGATAAACCATAATATATGTCTGATAACGAAAAAAAGTTGTTTGAATTGGATTAGTAAAAGATTAATATTGATAAAGTAAATTGTGTGTATATATTATCATGGAAATAATTAATGATTTGTTTATAAATATTCTTGTGTTATCATTGATTTTGATGAAACATTTTTGGATTTAATGAATATATGTAATAATATGTGTTTCACATAAGGAATGGGGAAGCAAGTATATTTTCAATAAGATTATATGTTAATTAATGTAATTACACTTATTCAAGAGAATGAATTATCAAGTTATTCACATGGGTGTTATGTGACAATGAAGAGATAAATAATGATATATGGGGGATTCATTTTGGGTTTATTATTTGAAATTTAGGGACCTTATTCATAAATTTATAATTTTGGAATGTTTTTAAGAATTACCATTAACGGATTGTTCTATTTTTAACTTTGGATGATGTGTTTGAGATTAAAATTTTAATTCACCAAATGATTATTAATCCATATTTTATTAACATTTTAAACCTTATTAAGACCAGATATAGTAGGAATTAGTTATCACAATTTTAAGGATTTTATTTATTTCCTCAAACATTAAGTAAGTAATCTCTTAATGTAATAAATGAAGTGGGAATTGAGAAATTAAAAACCAATGGATTAAATTGTCCTTTTGAAATAAAAATATTTCAATAACACATAATACATATGTTTTTGTATATATTGTAATAATTCTACGATATTAGGAAAAGTATATTAAATTAAAATTTTCTCTTGTTATCATTTTTTAATGATATCGATAATATTTTTCACTTTTCTTCGGTTGATGGTGTTTTGGTTATTAACCTTTTATAGAACACCCACTTTATTATAATAAATGATCTCTATCACTCTCTATATTTATTCCCACTATTATTCCTTGTCTATATCTTCACATTCCACCAATTATCTTTTATATAATAAACTAATATTTTTATTCTAGATTAATTGCAGACATACCTTTTTCAATTTTTCTTAGGATGTTTTATTAAGATTTTTCATGATGGTAGATTATAGGAGGTAATTTTAAAATGTTAATCCTTTTTCGATTGAGACAAAATTCGAGGGAGAAATTTGTTCTAGGGGGGTTTGAATGTATCACAAGGAGAATTTGTGAATTTGTCCCAAAAATTCAAATAATTTAAATATTTTTTGTTACATTTAACACTAATTTTATATTGTGTTACTTGATAAAATATATTTATCTTCCATTACATTCAATATTGAGTGTAACTTGCAATACACACTAAACTGAGTTTAATCAAAACATAACATTCTTTAAAAATAATACAATCTAATATGATAGTTATCACATACCGATTTAAATAGAGGATATGAAAAGGAATGATAATGTATAGAATATATATGATGTAAAAAAGTTTTTAAAATGATTTTGTTAGTGAACAATTAATTATAAATGAAATGAAAAAATATTTAAAAATAAAAGAATTTTTTTAAAATTTTTATTATGAAAACGTGTCATTTATCCCAATAATTAATACAACTATATTTTGATGAATTATTTTAAGTATATTAATATATTTTATATTTAATAAAAAAATTAATTCATATTATTTTTTCTTTATCAAGAGAAATTAATATATCTAATTTTTAACTTAAAAACCATATTTCTCTACAAAGAGGTATTATGGATCTTCGATGCACATACATTAAAAACAATTTTTTTCACACTTTTAGAAATTTTATTTTAATATATATAAATTTTTCTTTAAACCAAAATAGAAAAATTATCTTTGGGTGAATATTTGATAATCCTATGAAAAGATTTATTTTTTTCAGATTTGTGAAAAATTATAGAATTTTATTTCAAAACTACCACATTTTCAAATTATTGGTAATGGTAAAATATATTTCAATTTGTTATTAAAGTTGAATTATTTTTATTTTATATCAAAAAATTATATTTTTGTAATTTTAATCATTTTCATATTTAATTTTGATATAAAATCATTGAAACGTTTGAACTCTTTCCCTTATAAAACCTGTTTTCTCATCTATTTGGCAGTATTAATTTTAAAATAAAATCTTCCACATCTGTTAATGGAATTTTCCTAAATATATTAAATATTTAGAATAATAATAATTTATATCAACAAATATAGCCAATTAAATTTTTTACCAAAATATATAAAAAAGTATTAATGATTATTTATCATTGTTATGGTTAAAATGTGTTTACTGGTGGTTAAACTAAAAAGATAAAGGTTAAAATGACCAAAAACATTACTAAAATATGTTGTCTGTCCATTTTAAGACCCTATACTGTCTAATAATTAATATTAATCTATATTTTATACTTATATCATGAGAAAAACGTTGGTACACCTTGTTCTTTTAAAAAATACAATTGTGGAAGTCCCCTCACTTATTGAAGGCCACTGAATCTTCAATATTCTTTACTTATTAAGTCACATTTATATTACATGATAACAAAAAAATAACTTAAATATATATATACACTTATTATATAATCTTTATTTTTCCCAAAAAACCATCCTATAAATTCTTTTGGTGCAATCTGAACGACGTCACCAAAAGAACATTTTATGTTATTCAATTATCATTTTTTTCTTCCCGAACATCCTTATATTATTATTAAAAAATATATATAATAAACATAGTATATGTTGAGAAGATGTTGTTTTCAACAATAAATAATATTTTTGTTTAAAGGGGGAGTTCATATTATTACTCTATCTCTTTATGATAATTTTGATGATCACAAATACCCTTAATTATTTTCTAATGATTTTATTTGTTATGAATTTTGCAGGAATTTATCATTTTATTTTACACTTTAAATTGAGGGAATTTATTATTAATGTATTCATATTTAGCGTGTTCTGGAAAAACTGTTCATGCGCTACTTATTCAGAATCTGCTTGAGCATGTTCTGGAAACACTGTTCATACCCTATGTGGATAAATGTATCTTAGGGATAAAAACCGTGTATACTATTTTGAGATAAGGAAAAAGTATGGATAAACAACCATACATTATCGGAAAAGTATGGATGAATAACCCTACGTTTGAAAGGAAAAATACGTTTGCGGTATCAGAAAAGTGTGAAAGAAGAACCATACGTAAATATTAAACGTTACGTTTGTTTCTCAAAAGTATGGCTCATCAACCTTACTTTTGTAAACAGCCATACGTTCTTGGAAAAGTATTGATCAATTAAAAGTATGGATGACCAACCCTACTTTTGGAATGAACCTTACCTTAGTTGTCAAACTTACATTGTGAACCTTACATTTGAAGACTGCATCATCAAACTTACATTCAGAGGAAGCATACAGTTCAACATAACCTTATGTTTGGCATCGGAGAATTTAAAGTCGATATTTTTATGCAACGGTCAACACGCTGATTATTAGGTGGATTTCAAGACAGATTTAAATCTGATTTTAAAGTATGATTTTGACTAATTCAAAACCGTTTCATCAATGATTTGATAATTAAATTAAAAGGATATTTTTATGCCGAGTCTTTAGGTAAGTTACGACTACTCTATAAATTCAAATGTTTGAATATCACGAGTAAAAAAAGGCGACTTGTGTGGATCTAATTTTACAGGATAAGTTCTTATCGTTCTTTTATTTTATATGGGCTTTTTGAACTACATCGATCAATTATTGATTGTGTGTGATCTTTTGATTATTCTGAACAAAAAAGGGAAGAACAAAGACTACTGAAACACACCGATCTGCTGGATCAAAAGGAGCGTCAAATCTCTATTTGTTAAAAGAGGAAGGAACACAATAGAAGATTCACTTGTTCTACAATGAAGATCTACTGTGAATTTATACTGTGGAATTTGTGAATTATATTTCTATATCTACTGAAATGGGATTGACTCAAAACATTTCTTAGGTGAAGATTATTATTTCTGAAAGCAACGATATACCTAATGTCAAGTGCATGCTGTTGAAATTGTGAAGAACATCTGGAAAGTATTTTCAAAATACGAACATATTTTTTGTAAAGACCCGTAAATTTCAAGGAAATTTTTTTTTCTTAATTTTCTTTGGAATTTTACAAGAGCGCAGTTTGTGAAGGCACCTGATTCCGAGGCCCGGTGTGCCCGGAATCATTTTCCGAAGTCTGGCTCGAGTACGTTCAGTGAATAGACGAGCGGGTTTTTCTAAATTTTGAACTGGTGCCCGGAATCGAATTCTGAGGGCACCGATGAAATCACAGCGCCAGTATTCGCTTTGAAACGCCTCTTCCGGAGTTGCGTTTTCTCGGGTGTGGTTTTTTTATTTTCGGGCATAAAGTTAAGAAATAAAATAATTTTTCGACAACTTTATTTTATTTCACTTAAGCCACTTGGAAGCCACTTGAATCCAATTAAAATCGGCTTAAACTGAGTTGAACCGGATAGGTTACTATCGAGAAATATCCTACCCTCTTGGTAGGATATTTGTGAGGTGGGGCCCGCACGAGCCCTGCCGTTTCTTTCCGCTAAGTAACGCACCCGCGAAAACCCATCATTATGAAAGTCAACTGACGCGTTTTCTTAAATTCTTAATAGACCATTTAATTGGGCGGTTTATTTCGTAAATTAAATGAGTTGTTTCTTCGTTGAATTAATTCAACGAATTGATGGGTCGTTACTTACCCCTTTTTCGTTTGATGGCGTAATAATAAAATAAGACCAACCAATCATTTTGGAGGATTACTGGTTGAGAGGTTTGACAGAGTCCTCGTGCCTTGATCCTTCTTCGCGAAGAACGTGAAGAACGCGAAGAACGTGAAGAACACCAGCCTCCGACGAAGAATGCTGAACCCAGAAATCGACGCGATGCGACGCCGTGTTCCGCGACGTCGACGTTCCCTTCCTGCAACGTTCTTCTGCGACGTCTCTTCGTCCGCGACAGATCTTTGATCGGCTGCTTGAGGTAAGAGTCTCAGACTTTCTTTTTAATCTCCTTTGTGGTTTTTACCAAAACACGGGTTTAATGATTTAATTAAATTAAATCTGTTGTTTCATGGTCTGTTGAGTTTGCCGACTCAACGCCGTGTTCCGCGACGACGTGACGCCCTTCCGCGACGACGCGACGATCTCCTCCTTCCGCGACGAGCAATTCCGCGAAGGACGTGCGTACGATGACGACCAACGAGGTAGGGGTTGTTGTGTGTTTATTCCTTTTTCCCATGATCATTATTTTTTTAAAAAAGTAAAGAACCGGAAAAATAAGAACAATTTTATTCCATTAAAATTGTTGAATTCATATGTTGAATTTGTTTCCTCCCGTTGTTTATCTCTAACACAGAGGGTGTGGGCCAAACGAACACGGCCCGACAAACCTCCGCCGTTCTTCATTGTTATGCGGATTTGAAGGGAGATGACGGAACATGCCGCAATGGAGGTGTGATGGTTCCGCAGTGAAGAGCGAGTCCCGGGAGGAGCAGCGGCGCAGCCAGGAACAAAAACGGACCACCGAAGCGACTCCGCTGGACCGCGGAAGCCGCCGCCGGCGCCCGCATCCGGGAGCGGCGGTGCCCCGGCGCACCGCCGGACAAGGCCGACGCACGCGGGATGCGGCTGATGCTGCGTCCGGTTGTCCGAGCGACACCCCGCGGGTGCCGCAGGGTTGTCACGCGGGGGCGGCGGCTCCCCCCGCGTCGCTCGGCTGCCCAGGGAGACACCCCGCGGGAGCCGTGGGGGTGTCACGCGGGGGTGGCGGCTCCCCCCCACGTCGCTCGGCCGAGCCAAGCCGGGCGGGCCGAGCCGGACCGGGTCGGACCGGGTTCGGCCGACCGAGGGGGGTCGGGCCGGGTCGGCCCGGGCCCGGACCCCCCATCTTTGGACGGTTTTTGTTCAAATGCCTGTAACATGAGCTACGGGCCTCCGAACGACGCGTCGTCAGCGGCTACACGATCCTTGGGTCGATACGGTCGTTTCGGTATATTGCACTCAAGGTTTCGGAATACTTTGAGTTTGGCAGGGTTGGTTAGTACACGAAACCAACCGGGCCCTCGGAGCGGAAACGCTCATATCTTGAGCTACGGACGTCCGATTGACGTTACGTCAGCTTTGTGGAGTTCCTCCAAGTGAGATGGATCTTTTGGAATACTCCGCCCGAGGTTTCGATTCAAGTGGAGTACGGTCGGGTTGGTTTTTCCTTAAAAACCAACCGGGCCCCTGGGATGAAAAAGCCAATAACTCTCAGACCGGGCGTCCGATTGACGCGCCGTCTGCGACGTTGAGTTTCTGTTGACGATACATAACTTTTGGATACATCAACTTCGGACATTGTGATAGTTTATGTATCGGCCTCTCGGCTCATGGAGAGGACCCTCCCGAACGAGCTTGCTGTGTGCGGGAACCCTAGTGCTGGCTGTGACTGCTACTTCGACAGCGACGACCGTGCAGAGATCCTCAGTGGACTGCGACGACGACTGTGCAGAGATCCTCAGTGGACTGTGATGACTACATCACTTAGCGATCCTATGTGGATCAGTGCTACGGGTCATGTGTGGGCCCGATCCTGTGTGGGTCCGATCCTGTGTGGGTCAGCGCTCAGCGGTTCTGTGTGAGCGAGCGCCTACAGGTCCTGTGTGGGCCTGATCCTGTGTGGGTCATTGCAGGGGTTAGTTATCTATCGATCCTTCGTGGGTCCGAAGACTTAGATGGATTAGTGATCATCTTTATCGTCATCCGAAGAAGTATACCTATGTGAGCTAAATCTTCTGTTACTCTCCTTTGTGGATTGTGATGAGCTATCCTGTGTGGATTTACTGTTTACTCTTCTTTGTGGATTGTGTTGAGCTATCCTGTGTGGATTTACTGTTTACTCTCCTTTGTGGATTGTGTTGAGCTATCATGTGTGGATTTACTGTTTACTCTCCTTTGTGGATTGTGTTGAGCTATCCTGTGTGGATTTACTGTTTACTCTCCTTTGTGGATTGTGTTGAGCTATCCTCTTTGGATTTACTGTTTACTCTCCTTTGTGGATTGTGTTGTGATATCCTGTGTGGGTATACGTTTTGCTTTCCTGTGTGGACTGGGTTGTGCTTGGGCTCGGACGTTGGAGCCGAACGGGAACTGATGACTTAGGTATAGTTATGGGCATATACCTAAGCCGTGTCAGTTGTTACTTCGTGATTGTATCCTTCCTTTGTGGATTATCCTTTGTGGATTCCAGGAGACCTTCGGGGGTCTCGGGGTCCCTACTGAGTAGCTTATACTCACCCCTGGACGGGCTATGCCCGCACTTTCGGGTGATGGTTGCAGATGACGGGCAGCGCTGATCGAGGTGGAGGCATGCGGAGCAGGACGGTTCCTGGAGGTGGACCACTGGGCGGGACGTACTCGGAGAGGACGGCTGGACCGAGGAGCGGTGGAGGCTATCTGTACCCACCCTTCAGGTGGGACTTCCAGAGGACGGCTCGACGCTGCGGCTTTTCCTTTCAGTTGCTGTTTTTCCTTTCGGTTGTACTTTAAAGTTGGGATTGTATTTCCGGCCCCTTTTACTTTCAGCACAGCTTACACCGTTTTTACTTAGTGTTTACTTTTCCGCATGCTTACTCTGTGGTGCTTGTTTACTTTTCAAAGGCAATGCCATCCTTTTTTGTTGGGATTTACGCCTTGGTGCTAGTCGCCAGCCCCTGGCCTATGGAAGGCGGGCTAGGGGTAGTCACGGCACGGGCCCCGAGGACGGGTCGTGACAATTGGTATCAGAGGTGGTCGGTTCTACCGGAGACTCTGATCTGTCTTCTATGTGAAGCAATAGTGTTTAGCGTATTGGGTGTGGTTATCAGTCCAGGGAGTCCAGTGTTGGTGCGGCGACCGACGTATCCGTACACCATGACCCTGACTTCTGATTTCTGACTTAATGCACGAAAACATTGATTGCGTGTGTGTTTCAAGTTTTCTTTGTGATTACTTGTGTCAGCTCACCAGGTATACTGTTCTGACCGTGGCGCACATGTTTCCTTTTCAGGATGGCCCCACGACGGCAGCCAGCTAGGTTTCCGAGAGTAGAGTGCGACGACAGGCCGCCGAGCGATGAGGCCTCGGTACAGGGCCCATTGACAGCAGAGGCACCGGCGGTACCTTTACCTGCCGAGCCCCTGATTCTTCCAGCACTGATCACTGACGATGCATGATGCCTCGGAGCTCTGCACGAGTTCCAGCACCAGCGACCACCCAGGTTCCGTGGGGAGACGGACCCCCAGGCCACCGAGGACTGGCTGGAGGCAGTCGTCCGTGTTTTCAGGCTAGTGAGGACACCAGCAGACCTCATGGTGATCCTCGCGGCGAGCCTACTACACGCAGTAGCAGGACGATGGTGGAGCCTGATGCTCCAGGTACACGATGAGGCCTTCCTCATCTGGACGGACTTCGAGAGCCTCTTCCGCTCAGAGTTCGTCCCGGCCACCCTCCGTGCGGTGCACATCCTGGAGCTTCTTCAGCTGCGACAGGGCAGCTTGACGGTCGCCCAGTACACGGCGAGGTATACCGAACTTTCTCACTACTCGACAGACATGGTACGAGACCCCTTCTTCTGGGCCCGGACCATTGAGAAGGTATTGAGACACGAGATCAGGGCGTCGCTGATCTCCCTCAGTATTCCGACCCAGGCAGGAGTGCTAGAGCGAGCCCTTCTGATCGAGAGATTTCTGGCTGAGTCCACATCGAGACCTACCACAGGGCGGCAGATAGCAGAGTCTTCGGCAGCTGGTAGCCGACGGATGACTCAGGGTTCCAGGCAGACCAGACTTTCTGACAGATGACCTCGGGACACTGGCTCAGCAGTGCATGGCACACAGCGCGGGGCCAGTTTTCCGAGAGGCAGGCAGTGCTACTCCTACGGCGGGCAGGGCCACATGGCTCGTGACTGCCCGACCCGCCGTACCGAGGAGCAGAAGAAGGTGGAGGGGCCACCCAGGCAGAGGCAGAGGGTCGACCGTGGCAGTCCACAGGGAGGAGGCGGACGAGGCAGAAAAGCTGGCCGAGTAGCATGTGGTGGGCGATGCTTTGAGGCTCTGCCACCCCCACCACCAGGAGGTCTGCCCCGACCACAGGGAGCTGGCGGGCAGAGACAGGCTCAGCTCCAGGAAGCGGAGGCCTACGACGACGACGTGCCAGAGATGATTCGAGGTACAATCTGTGTCTATTCCACCCTTGCTGTAGTTCTTATAGACACAGGAGTGAGTCACTCTTTCATAGACACTGCCCTTGTTCGGAGCTCAGAGATTCTGACAGAGCCGTTGGCTCGATCCTTACGGCTAGAGACTCCTACGGAAGAAGAAACGACGATTATGCACTGGTGCCGGCAGTGTGAGCATACTCTAGGAGGCGAGAGCTTCGGTTGGGATCTTCTTGTAGCGGCTTCGAGGCCTTACGACGTCATTTTGGGCATGGATTGGTTACCTACGGTCCATGCACAGATTGACTGCATTAGGTGCAAGGTGCGATGTGTGCGCACCGACGGGAGAAGGTTCACCTTCACCGGCGAGAAGGGAGCCTTCGCAGCACAGGATGGACTCACGCAGAGGAGAGGGCAGCCCATCACTCATCAGTTGGCTAACCTCATCCTTGGATCAGTTGTTGTGCGGAGTCCTAGTTTTCCTGCAGTGGTGGATCAGTATGCGGACGTCTTCCCCAAAAATGTTCCAGGGCTACCTCCTCGCAGAGAGGTAGACTTTTATATTGATCTCTACCCCAGGACAGCCCCGATGTACACTCCAGAATATCGGATGGCCCCCTCTGAGCTTCGAGAGCTACGGGTACAGTTGGAGAACTTGTAGGGAAAGGGGTTCATCTGACCCAGTGTTTCAGCCTGGGCTTCCCCAATATTGTTCGCCAAGAAGGCGGACGGGAGCTTGCAACTGTATGTCAATTATCGTCTCCTGAACCACATGACAGTGAGGAACAAGTATCCTCTACCGAGGATTGATGACCTCTTCGATCAGCTCAAGGGATCACGGTGGTTATCGAAGATAGACCTCAGGTCAGCCTATCATCAGCTCAGAGTTCGAGATGAGGATGTACAGAAGACGGCCTTCAGGTGTCGGTATGGCCACTATGAGTTCTTGGTTATGCCTTTCGGCGTAACCACCGCTCCAGAAGTGTTCATGAGCCTCATGAACAGTATCTTCCAGCCATACCTCGATCGATTTGTCGTGGTCTTCATCGACGACATTTTGGTGTACTCGACGACGGAGGAGGAGCACGCCTACCACCTGCGGGTTGTACTAGACACACTCTGAGAGTACCATCTTTATGGAAAGCTCTCGAAGTGCCAGTTCTGGTTACGTGCGGTCTACTTCTTGGGGCACGTCATTTCTAAGGCGGGAGTTGTAGTGGATCCTGTGAAGATCGAGGCAGTGCTAGCTTGGGAGCCACCCAGGAGCGTGACGGAGGTGCGGAGTTTCTTGGGTCTAGCTAGATACTATCAGAGATTTTTGCCAGACTTCTCCAAAGTTTCGGTGCCTCTCTCAGCCTTAATGAAGAAGGGGAAACCCTTTGTGTGGTCAGACAGATGTCAGCAGAGCTTTCAGGAGCTGAGGCAGAGATTGACCAGCACACCTATCTTGAGGTTGCCTGAGGAGGGAGTTGGATAAGTAGTCTACTGTGATGCATTAGGGACCGGACTCGGGCATGTACAGATGCAGGAGCGGGCCGTGATTGCCTACGGATCACGTCAGTTGAAGCCGCATGAGCAGAACTACGCTACCCATGACCTGGAGTTAGCAGCAGTGGTCTTCGCCCTGAAGACATGGCGACACTATCTGATGGGCGAGCGCTTTACCATCTTTTTTGACCACCAGAGTCTCAGGTACATCTTCTCTCAGAAGGACCTGAACCTGAGACAGTGGCGATGGCTCGAGTTCCTCAAGGACTATGACTTTTAGATAATCTATACTTCTGGGAAGGGGAACGTGGTAGCCGATTCCCTCAGCAAGAGGACGGGCATCCAACTACTTGAGGAGGCGATAGAGCAGCTAGCCGCTTTGTAGATATCCTTCGTGGATAGAGACGGAGCAGCCTTCCTTCAGTCTCTCACCGTCACTCCTCCACTTCTACAGTGGGTCAGAGAGGCTCAGCATGGGGACGCTGACTGTGAGACACAGCGTGCACAGATATCCTCGTGACAGGCACCAGATGGTTTCTCCCTTGGAGCAGAGCACGGCGTCCTTTTCAGAGGATGTACCCTGGTACTAGTCACTTTACGAGAGGAGGTGCTGAGAGAGTTTCACACTTCTCCTTTGTCGGTACATACTAGAGTGGTGAAGATGTACCACGATCTCAGACGACAGCACTGGTGGCCGGGCATGAAGAAGGTTGTGGCAGAGTTCGTTTCACGGTGCCTCACCATCCAGCAGGTGAAGGTAGAGCATCAGGTACCTGCGTGCATGGTACAGCCCTTGGAGGTCCCGGAGTGGAAGTGGGACAGGATATCTATGGACTTCGTGACTAGACTTCCACGCACACCCAGAGGTCACGACTCTATTTGGGTGATTGTTGACCGACTCCCCAAGTCGGCACACTTCTTACCCATCTGAGAGAAGGGCTCAGTGGAGAGCTTGGGGCGTCTCTACGTCCAGGAGATTGTATGGCTTCACGGTGTGCCATCGAATATCGTCTTTGATCGGGACGCTTGCTTTACTTCCCCGCTTTGGAAGGGGTTGTAGGAGGCGTTCAGGACGCGGCTACGTCTGAGCACCGCCTTTCACCCTCAGAAGGATGGTCAGACGGAGAGGACCATTCAAACTCTCGAGGACATGCTCCGCGCATGTGTCCTCGACTTTGGTCGCAGCTGGGAGGACCACCTACCCTTGGTGGAGTTCGCGTACAACAACAGCTACCACTCCACCATCGGGATGGCACCATACGAGGCGTTGTACGACAGACCTTGCAGATCTCATTTGTGCTGGACAGACCCTGGGGAGTCAGCACTTGTGGGACCAGAGATGGTCTGGGCCACGATAGAGAAGGTCCAGGTCATCCAGGAGAGGATGAGGATAGCTCAGAGCCGGCAGAATTCATATGCTGACAGGAGGCGGAGGCCACTAGAGTTCAAGGATGGTGACCACGTCTTCTTGCGAGTCTCACCTCGACGTGGTCTGCGGAGATTTGGCTGAGGCGGCAAGTTATCTCCACGCTTCATCAAGCCTTTCCAGGTCCTTAGAAGGATTGGCGAGGTGGCTTATCGCCTAGCTCTGCCACCTCAGTTGCACTGGGTGCACGATGTATTCCATGTATCCCAGCTGAGGAGATACGTGCACGACCCGATGCACATCATTGACTATGGGGAGCTAGAAGTGGATGATGGGGCGACTTTTGCGGAGGTCCCAGTAGAGATAGAGGATCGAAAGGAGCGGGTCCTATGGGGGAGATCAATTCCTCTTGTGCGCATCAGATGGCAGCACGGGAACCTCCAGGAGAGCACTTGGGAGCGGGAGGCTCAGATGCGTGCTCAGTACCCACATTTGTTTCCCTAGTTTATGATGTATCTTTACGGGGGCATAAATCCCTGAGGTGGGAGTAATGTAAAGACCCGTAAATTTCAAGTAATTTTTTTTTCTTAATTTTCTTTGGAATTTTACAAGAGCGTAGTTTCTGACAGCACCTGATTCCGAGGCCTGGTGTGCCCGGGATCATTTTCCGAATTTTGGCTTGGGTACGTTTAGTGAACGGACGAGCGGGTTTTTCTAACTTTTGAACCGGTGCCCGGAATCAAATTCTGAGGGCACCAATGAAATCGTAGCACCGGTATTCACTTAGAAACGCCTCTTCTGGAGTTGCGTTTTCTAGGGTGTGGTTTTTTTATTTTCGGGATTAAAGTTAAGAAATAAAATAATTTTTTGACAACTTTATTTTATTTCACTTAAGCAACTTGGAAGCCACTTGAAGCCACTTAAAAGCGGCATAAACTGAGTTGAACCGGATAGGGTACTATCCAGAAATATCCTACCCTCTTGGTAGGATATTTGTGAGGTGGGGCCCGCACGAGCCCCGCCGTTTCTTTCCGCTAAGTAATGCACCCGCGAAAACCCGTCATTATGAAAGTCAACTGATGCGTTTTCTTAAATTCTTAACAGACCATTTAATTGGGTGGTTTATTTCATAAATTAAATGAGATGTTTCTTCGTTGAATTAATTCAAAGAATTGATGGGTCGTTACTTAACCCGTTTTCGTTTGTTGGCGTAATAATAAAATAAGACCAACCAATCTTTTTGGAGGTTTACTGGTTGAGAGGTTTGACAGAGTCCTCGTGCCTTGATCCTTCTTCGCGAAGAACGCGAAGAACGCGAAGAACGCTGGCCTCCGACAAAAAAAGCCGAACCCAAAAATCGACGGGACGCGATGCCGTGTTCCGCGACACCTACGTTCCCTTCCTGAAATGTTCTTCTGCGACGTCTCTTCCTCCGCGAGGGATCTCCGATTGGCTTCTTGAGGTAAGAGTCTCAGACTTTATTTTTAATCTCCTTTGTAGTTTTTACCAAAACACATGTTTAATGATTTAATTAAATTAAATCTGTTGTTTCTTGGTTTGTTGAGTTCGCTGACTCAACTCCATGTTCCGCGACGATGCGACGCCCTTCCGCGACGACGCGATGATCTCCTCCTTCCTCGACGAGCAATTCCGCGAAGGACTTGCGTACGACAACGACCAACGAGGTAGGGGTTGTTGTGAGTTTATTCCTTTTTCCCGTGATCTTTCTTTTTTTAAAAAAGTAAAGAACC
This sequence comes from Viscum album, assembly GCA_963277665.1. Taxonomy (NCBI): domain Eukaryota; kingdom Viridiplantae; phylum Streptophyta; class Magnoliopsida; order Santalales; family Viscaceae; genus Viscum; species Viscum album. Next base: position 1,751,134,830 of record OY728159.1, on the reverse strand, counting down.
GGAAAAATAAGAACAATTTTATTCCATTAAAATTGTTGAATTCATATGTTGAATTTGTTTCCTCCCGTTGTTTATCTCTAACGCGGAGGGTGCGGGCCAAACGAACACAGCCCGACAACCCTCTGCCATTCTTCATTGTTATGCGTATTTGACGGACCATGACGGAACGTGCCGCAACCGAGGTGTGATGGTTCCGTAGTGAAGAGCGAGTCCCGGGAGGAGCAGCGGCGCAGACGGGAACAAAAATGGACCACCGGAGCGACTCCGGTGGCCTGCGAAAGCCGCCATCGGCGCGGGTCGCCGGCAGCCGGGAGCGGCGGCGCCCCGGCGCGCCGCCGGACAAGGCCGCCGCTACAGAAGCCGCGGCGGCGGTGCTCGCGAAACCGCGGCCGCGCGGGTCTGGTGCGCACGGGATGCGGCTGATGCCGCGTCCGGTTGTCCGAGCGACACCCCGCGGGTGCCGCGGGGTTGTCACGCGGGGGCGGTGGCTCCCCCCGCGTCGCTCGGCTGCCCAGGGAGACACCCCACGGGTGCCGCGGGGGTGTCACACGAGGGTGGCGACTCCCCCCCGCGTCGCTTGGCCGAGCCAAGCCGGGCTGGACGAGCTAGACCGGTCGGACCGGGTCGGACCGGGTTCGGCCGACACACGGGGGACGGGCCGGGTCGGCCCAGGCCCGGACCCCCCGTCTTCATACGGTTTTCGTTAAAATGCCCGTAACTTGAGCTACGGGCCTCTGAACGACGTGCCGTTAGCGGCTACGCAATCCTTGGATCGAGACGGTCGTTTCAGTATATCGCACTCAAGGTTTCAGAATATTTTGAGTTTGGCCGGGTTGGTTCGTACACGAAACCAACCGGGCCCTCAGAGCGGAAACACTCATATCTTGAGATACGAACGTCCGATTGACGTTCCGTCAGCTTTTTAGAGTTCCTCTAAGTGAGACGGATCTTTGGAATACTCCGCCCGAGGTTTGGACGCAGGTGGAGTATGGTCAGGTTGGTTTTTCCTTAAAAACCAATCGGGCCCCTAAGACGAAAAAGCCAATAACTCTCAGACCGGGCGTCCGATTGACGCGCCGTCTGCGACGTTGATTTCCTGTTGATGATACTGAACTTTTGGAAACATCAACATCGGACTTTGTGACAGTTGATGTATCGGCCTCTCGGCTCGTGGAGCGGACCCTCCCGAACGAGCTTGCTGTGTGCGGGAACCCTAGTGCTGGCTGCGACTGCTACTTCAACAGCAACGACCGTGCATAGATCCTTAGTGGACTGCGACAACGACTGTGCCGAGATCCTCAGTGGAATGCGACGATTACAGCACTCAGCGATCCTACATGGATCAGTGCTACAGGTCTTGTGTGGGCCTGATCCTGTGTGGGTCTGATCCTGTGTGGTTCAGCGCTCATCGGTTCTGTGTGAGCCAGTGCCTACAGGTCCTGTGTGGGCCCGATCCTGTATGGGTCATTGTGGGGGTTAGTTACCTATCAATCCTTCGTGGGTCCGACGACTTAGATGGATCAATGATCATCTTTATCATCATCCGAAGATGTATACCTGTGTGAGCTGAATCTTTTGTTACTCTCCTTTTTGGATTGTGTTGAGCTATCCTGTGTGGATTTACGGTTTACTCTCCTTTGTGGATTGTGTTGAGCTATCCTCTGTGGATTTACTGTTTACTCTCCTTTATGGATTGTGTTGAGATATCCTATGTGGATTTACTGTTTACTCTCTTTTGTGGATTGTGTTGAGCTATCCTGTGTGGATTTACTATTTACTCTCCTTTTTGGATTGTGTTGAGCTATCCTTTGTGGATTTACTGTTTACTCTCCTTTGTGGATTGTGTTGTGCTATCCTGTGTGGGTATACGTTTTTCTTTCCTGGGTGGACTGGGTTGTGCATGGGCTCGGACGTTGGAGCCGAATGGGAATTGATGACTTAGGTATATGTATGGGAATATACCTAAGCCATGTCAGTTGTTACTTCGTGATTGTATCCTTCCTTTCTGGATTATCTTTTGTGGATTTTGGGAGACCTTTGGGGGTCTCGGGGTCCCTACTGAGTAGCTTATACTCACCCCTGCACGGGCTATGCCCGCACTTCCTGGTGTTGGTTGCAGACGACGGGCAGCGCTGATCGAGGTGGAGGCGTGCGGAGCAGGACGGTACCTGGAGGTAGACCACTGGGCGGGACGTACTCGAAGTGGACGGCTGGACTGAGGAGCGGTGGAGGCTATCTATACCCACCCTTCAGGTGGTACTTCCAGAGGACGGCTCGACGCTGCGGTTTTTCCTTTCAGTTGCTGTTTTTCCTTTCGGTTGTACTTTACAGTTGGGCTTGTATTTCCGGCCCCTTTTACTTTCAGCACAGCATGTACCGTTTTTTACTTAGTGTTTACTTTTCTGCTTGCTTACTCGGTGGTTAATGTTTACTTTTCAAAGGCAATGCCTTCCTTTTTTGTTGGGATTTACACCTTGGTGCTAGTCGCCAGGCCCTGGCCTATGGAAGGCGGGCTTGGGGTAGTCACGACATGGGCCCCGAGGACGGGTCATGACATTTTATTTCTATTCATGAGTGATCGGTTTCTCATACTAAGATGTGTTGGTTCTGTAAGTGAACCAGAAGGCATTTGTTTCCTTGGATATTAAAGGTGTCAACTTCCTGTACTTAGTTATGAATCAGTCTATTGAAACGAGGACCAGATAGTGAAAATCACCAAGCTCGTGGAGTAGAGCATTGGTGGAGTGGATAGGGGCCTTATGTTCCCCGAACCACAATACATCTTCTGTTAATGCAATTTAAATTTCTGTCTCATCATTTTATCTGATTAATGTTAAATGGAAGAACACAATCTTGTAAAGATTTTTGAAAAGACATAATTCACCCCCCGCTTGTGTATATTTGGTGTAATCTTATCCAACAATTGGTATCAAAGGATGAGCTTTATGACAAAGGTTTAACAAGCTAAAAGTGATTATACACAGAGCAAGATGACCGATACAAGAGAGGGAATGTCTATGGTCAGATAACCATACTTCAATGGAGAAAACTATGATGCTGGAAGTCACAAATGATTATCTATCTGAAAAATCTTAGATACAGAGTCTATTATAAGATTCTAACTCCATATGAGATACCAGAAAAACCTGAAACATGGAGTGCAGCTACTGAAACCGAATATGATATGAAATCAAAGGAAATGAATGCAATTATATGTGGTATAGGTCCTGATGAGTTTAACAGAGTATCTCAATTCCCAAAATCATATGAAATGTGGCAAACTATTGATGTTGCTTATGAGAAAACTAACAATATCAGGGAAATGAGATATGAAACTACTAAGCTTAAATTCGATATATTTAGAATGGTTGAATGTGAGAGTATTACTCAAATGAATGGAAGATTGAGAGAGACTGTCAATAACATAAGTACCTTGGGAGATCCCATTAAACATGCTGATAAAGCATCATAATTGTTGAGACTTCTTCCTACAAAATGGAAAGGAATCTCTACAGCAATCACACAGTCGACACCTATCGAAGATTTAACCATGAGAGAACTGATTGGAACATTAATGATGTATGAAGTTGAGATGGAAGATGAATCTAATGAACATAATGTGCTTATCAAAAGAGAAGATACATCCTTGAAAGCATCATCAATGAGAAAAAATATAAAGATGAAGAAAAATGAAAAAGAGAAGACAGAGAGTTCTGAGTTATCTAATTCTGATGTGGAATTGGCTCAGTTAGCCTGAAGATTCACAAAATTCTATAGAAATAAAAGAGGATTCAAAAAATCCTTTAATAAATATGATTAGTAAGTGAGATGCTATGAATTCAAGAAAATGGCGCAAATCAGACATGACTATCCTCAGCTAAAAGAAGTCAATAGAAAGAAATTTTTCAAAAGAAATGACAATGATCATAAGTACAAGAATTCCATGAAAGCTACATGGAGTGTATCTGAAGACTCCAGTATTACTTTTCAATCAGAATCAGAGAAAGAGGAAGAAAATTTGAAATCCAACTTGTGTTTTATGGCAGAAACAGATGAGGTATAATCTTACCAGACATCTGATTCTAGTTCTGAATCTAATTACTCTAATGAAAAACATACAGCCTACCACAATATACTTCAAGAAAAACATGACTCTTTATTTAAGAAGCATAAGTCTTTGATGTATGTTAATAAGGCTATTTATGATGAATGAGATACAATGCTGAAACAATATAAGGAGTTAACTGAAAAATTTGATTCAATTAATTCAAATAATTCAGATTATGAATCAAAGATAAAATCACCAAAAACTGAAGTAGAAACTTAGAAAACTACATCCCTTGTTTTTACTAATGGAGAAAATAATTTAAATGAAACCTTGGTAAAAATTCCATTAAAAAGGAAAGATTTGGAATTAGCAGTAAAGGTGAAAAACCCATGTTGTACAAAAACTATTTTATTCCAAGTGAAAAAAGACTAAATTGTAATTACTATGGAATAATGTGACATATTTATAAAAACGGTTTCTTAAGACACCCCCAAATAAGTGGAATTAAGAAATATTTTATATCAAATGATCTATTCGACTCATGTGAAATTAGAAAAACAAAGCAAGTCTTGATTCCCATATCCTTGCTAGCTAACACTATTGGACCCAACAAAATATGGGTAACAAAGCAATCTGTGTAAATGTCTTTGTAGGGAGCAGGTCATAAGAGAAAAAAGGACATATGGTATATGGACAGTGGATGCTCAAGACATATGAGTGGAAACTCATTGAATTTCTCTATACTCATTCAAAAAGATGGTTGTCTTGTCACTTTTGTTGACAATGCCAAAGGAAAAATCATTGTTATTGGAACAGTTGGAGACCCAGAAGTTGTCTCAATATATAAAGTACTTTATGTAAAAGGATTGAAACAAAATATGATAAGTATCTATCAACTATGTGATGATAGTTATGTTGATGATTATTCTAACAATTTATGTTCTGTTTTCAAAAATAAATTGATTAAATTTAGAGCACCAAGAATTGATAATGTGTATACCCTGGATTTAAATTCCTTGTGTAAACAACAAGTAAAATGCTTGACTGCTGTAATAAATGAACCCTGGACCTAGCATAGGAGACTTGGACATTGTAATATATATGTTTTAAAAAAGTTATCTAAGAAACATTTAGTTTTGGATTTTCCTAGTCTCAAATTTGAAAGTGACAGATTCTGTGATGCATGTCAACTTGGCAAGAAACACACATAATCCTTCAAATCTATTAACAAAATTTCTACATCTAAACCTTTAGAACTTATTCATATGGATTTGTTTGGACCTTCAAGAGTAGAAATCTTGGCTAGTGAATTATATGTATATGGTTTAGTTGATTACTATTCTAGTTTTACATGGATTTTATTTTTGAAATTTAAAAATGAAACTTTTACATTGTTTGAATGTTTTTATAAAGATGTTCAAAATGAAAAAGTTTTTAAAATAATTTCATTAAGAAGTGATCATGGTGGAGAATTTGAGAATCAGGAATTTATTCCTTATGCTCAAATATGGGTATTAAACACACCTTCTCAACACCAAGAACACCTAAACAAAATGGAATTGTTGAATGAAGAAATAGGACTACTCAAGAAATGGCTAGGACTATGCTAAATGAATACAGCCTTCCTACTTACTTTTGGACAGAAGTTGTAAGCACAACCTGCTATATAATGAATAGAGTTTTAATTAGAACTCTTTTGAAAAAGACACCCTATGAACTTTGGAATAATAGAAAACTTAAAGTTAACTACTTTGATGTTTTTAGATGCAAGGTTTACATCTCAAACACCAAGGATAATCCTGGAAAGTTCGATCCAAAATCTGATGAAGGAATTTTCTTAGGATATTTATACGCTTCCAAATCTTATAGAATCTATAATAAGAAATCAAGGATTGTTGAAGAATCAGTTCATGTGAAATTTGATGAATCTGATCCCTTTGAGAAAAGGAAAGATCAAATTGATGAATCAGACTCTAATGATAACATGAGGCTTAAGAACAAGAAAAATGATTTTGAAAAAGATATAAATAAAATTAAGTCCAGTTCAGAAGAACATGACACTGATGAACCTATAAGTGTGTTTCCTAGATAGACTAGAACCCTAAAGAATCAACCTTTAGAAACTATAATAGGCGACATAGATATAGGAATAAAAACTAGAAGAAATATAGGAAATCTTGTATAATTCTCTTCCTTTCAATCCCAATTAGAACCCAAGACTATTGAAGATGCTTCAGATGATGAATGTTGGATGATAAAAATGCAAGAAGAATTAAACTAGTTCAAATGAAATGATGTCTGGGAATTAGTTGAATGACCACAGAATTATCCAGTAATAGGAACAAAATGGGTCTTTAGAAATAAGAAATATGTCCAAGGAATAATAAATAGAAATAAAACTAGACTTGTAGCTAACAGATATAATCAAGAAGAAGGTATAGATTATGATGAGACCTTTTCACCTGTAGCTTGACTAGAATCCATTATAATCCTTTTAGCATAAGCATCTCATATGAACAATAAATTATTTCAGATAGATGTTAAGTTTCCCTTTTTAAATGTTTATTTAATGGAGGAAGTTTATGTTGAGAAACCTCATGGTTTTAAAAATTCTCAAAAACCAGATTCTTTTTTTAAACATTGTAAAGCTCTCTATGGCCTTAAACAAGCACCTAGAGCTTCGTAGGAATGATTAAGATCTTTTCATTTGAAAAATGTTTTTGCTGTTGGAATGGGAGATCCAACACTGTTTAAGAAAACTATGAATTCTAATATTTTATTGGATCAAATCTATGTTGATGATGTAATTTTTGGATCAACTAATAAAACCATTTTTCATTAGTTTTAAAAGTTAATGCAAAAATAATTTGAAATGAGTATGATGGGAGAACTAAATTTCTTTTTAGGACTTCAAATTTATCAAAAAGATTTTGGAAATGTTTTGAATCAAAGAAAATACATTACTGATTTGTTGAAGAAATTTGGACTTAAAAAAGGAAAGACATATACAACTCCAATCTGTACTAATATAAATATTGATTTGAATGAAACTAGAAAATCATTTGTCAACAAGTAATATAGATGTACGATTGGTAGTTTGTTATATTTTACTACTAGCAGGCCAGATATAATCTATTCAGTATGTCTTTGTGCATGATTTCAATCAAATCCTAAAAAATATCATCTAACTACTGTTAAAATAATTTTTAGATATTTAAAAGGAACTATTTTCAATCTCTTCTTTATCCCAAAACTTGTTATTTCAATTTGATTTCATATTCAGATGTAGACTTTGGTAGTTGTAGATTAGATCAGAAAAGAAAATCAGGAACTTGTCACTTTTTAGGAAAATATTTAGTGTTGTGGTCAAGTAAGAAACAACATTCAGTTTCCCGGTCAACAGCTGAGGCAGAATATGTTTCTGCTGGAAGTTGTTGTGCATAGGTTTTGTGGATGAAAAACATTCTTATGGACTTTGGACTAAATTTTAATAATTTTCCTATTTTATGTGATAATACTAGTGCTATAAATATTTGAAAAAATCTTATTAATCATTCTAGAACTAAGCATATTGATATCAGACATCATTTTCTAAGAGACCATATTTTTAAAAAGGATATATCATTGGAATTTGTAAGTACTGAAATTCAATTAGCTGATATTTTTACTAAACCACTTCCCACTACAAGGTTTGATTTTATTAAGGGAGAGCTCAGATTATTTTTTAAAATAAAATTTTATTTTATAATGGCAGTTCTTTATTTTAATTCTGCTTAAAATAATTTAACTATTTTGGTTTTTCAAACAGGATAAGATTCTTTTCCCCACGTAATCTATTTTATATATTTTTAAATATATGTAATGATTATTAAAAACACGGGAATCAAGGTTGTCTGAAACCATTTTGACTTCTAAAAAGTTTCATTTCTATCAAAACCATTCAAACCCGCAAACTGAACCTCTGTTCGTCAACCGTCATCTTCAAACTTCTGAAACCATAACCTTTAAACCTTCAACGATTCTCACAGAGATGGTAAGGGCTAAAAGATCCAGTGAAGCAGAGACATGCAATGCCAAGAGACAATGCTCCATAGGATGAAAAATCTTACAGGGAAAGGTAATCGATCTCGACAGGTTATTTCAGAAAAATCTACTATTGAAACAAGCACTGTCATTTCAGAACTTTTAACAGACGTTCATTAGTGAAAATATAGAATTTTTTTATGAGGTTGAACATAGATACTTATTCAATTCTGTATTGTTTAGTGTGGGAGATACTGAGGGCAGTATAATGTCTAAGATAGAGGATAGGGATTTCTCAATCTCGTTAGTAGAAATTAGTCAGATTCTCAACTACCCTCATGAGGGAGTTTTTCATTTCCATTTGAAATTTTTTGGAGATTTTGTCCATAAATAAGAAGACATAATGTCGTTTCTCTTTGGTATTAAGAATGTAAAGAAAATGTTTATCAAGGATTTGGATCCTGATCAGAAAATTTTGCTCAAATTTCTTCAAACAGGGATTGCACCGAGGATGTCTGAGATGGAAAAGATATTATATCCTGATATGTATATAATGTATCATTTTTCTCAGTTATTTCAAACTCAATTTTCCTTGGTATATGGTTATATACCTAAGATATTGTTGTTATAGTGATTCCTAAATCAACTTTTATCCTTTTGGTCGATTCATTTCCAAGCTGTTGCTTAAGAAGGACATGGTGAGACTGGTGGATGCTAGAGTACACTGTCGTCACAGTAATGTGTTTAATGCTGGAACATTAAGGAATATTGGCTATTTCTGGAGTACAATCAAAGGAAAACTTATTCCATTTGAATTAGATGATGAATCTGAAAGCACTCAATCTCAATCTGCAAAGTCCAAGGAGGGAAAAGCTGAATCAAGAGTCGGCATTGTGGCAAAGAGGATCAGATTTTAAGTGGTAGAAACTAAGGAATAAAGAAGAATGAAGGGACTTCAAACTCAGAGGAAAAGACCTACAACTGAGGAACTTACTTCTCCTGACTTAACTATAAGAGATTTACTCCATACATCTTTGTTAGAGAAAAGGTTTATGAACAACCTCAAGAATAGATTGTCATTGTTACAGATCCTGATCATGATAGGATTGTAGTTGAAATATCATAAAAACAGGTTGCAGATGATGTTGTTGTTTTACTTCAACAAGAAGAAGAGGCAGAGCCTGGTGAGGAAGTTCCCAGACCTCATGAAATTCTAGAGAATATCATTTTAGATATTTAATTGGATGAACAAATTGTAGATATTCCGGATGATCATGCTTCTGAAGCTCACACAGAAGTTCCTCAAGAGTATTTTTCTATGGAAGAGTCTGAAATGGAATCTGAGGAAAAATCTATCGACCAATCTACTCAGGACAAGGAGAATGAAAAATTTAATGCAGAAACATTACCTTTAGTACTGCTACCTCTCACAGAACCTGAGAATGTGAATCAAGAACCGGGTGCTTCTTTTTTAAGGAATAGGGAAGATGAAGAGTTATACAAAAAGCTATCTCAACTACAATGTGAGAATGATTCTATGAGAAGAATCTTAGCATACGGATAGTTGAAATTTCAAAATCTTAAGGAGAGTACAGTGTCAAGACAATAAGTTGAAATTTTTAAAGAGGATATGCTAAATGTTGTTTCCAAATTGAAATCTGAAATGGTTATGAAGTCATATTTCTCAGATCATAAGTTGTTTCTGGAGGCACAATTTCCATCAGTTAAAAATAGTAATGTTAGTGGATCAGGCACTTCAACTGATTTAATCATAAGATTTCAAGATATCACAACTAAAATGAGAAATATGAATGACATGTTGTAGGATATTCAGTGAAACAATGTTCTATTATCTGTTCTCTTTGATAATGTGAAATTCTTAGTTGATCAGTTAACATCCAGTGAGATAGGGATCTACTATGTCTTAGAAACATTCATAGAGAAGCTTTATTTGTTTATGGAGAAATAATAAAGGCTTCCCGTGTTTTTCAGAGTCAATATCATTGAATATATTCATATAACTCAAGCGGCCAGTGATCATATTATTATTATTGGTGATGGATTAATGAAAAGGTTGAGAGAAATGTTATCATAAATCAAGTCTATAGTCCAAAGAATATAAACCCTACCTGTTCACTACAAAATACCATGATTCCTATGTTTATCATAATTGTATCTATTTTTGACTATTAATGAAAATCGGTTTCTTTCTTTCTATTTGTTTTACTGTATTTATTTTTCTATGCCAGTACTCTGGATTTAATTATTGATAAACAGTTAATAATAGAATTTACCTATAGTTCAGTGCCACATTAAATGTGTTAAAATCCATGATTTATCATTCTTTTTGATATCACAAAAAGGGGGAGAAATTTGGATAAACAAAACATTTTATTTTTAGTTTTTAAAAACTTATTTAAATTATTTCCTATATATTTAAAATGTTTTCGATTTATACGGATTTTCAATTATACAGATGGAGAAATTTGGATAAACAAAACATTTTATTTATTTTCATGAAGGGGGAGAAATTTTTATTTATTGAAATGATTTTGTTAAAATTAAATATTGTTTTATCCTCCCAAAATTCTAAAACATTATCTTACTAATTTTTTTTGTTATTTTTATTTAAATAGTCTTATTATTTTATGGGTTTTGTGATCATCAAAAAGGGGGATATTGTTGAGGAAGTTTTGTTTTCAACAATACATAATATTGTTATTTAAATGGGGGTTTTATATTAATACACTATCTATTTATGATAATTTTGATGCTCACAAATACCCTTAATTATTTTCTAATGATTTTATTTGGTAAGAATTTTGCAGGAATTTATCATTTTATTTTACTCTTAAAATTATGGGAATTTATTATTAATGTATTTGTATTTAGTGTGTTCTGGAAACACTGTTCATGTGCTAATTATTCAGAATCTTTTTGAGCATGTTCTGGAAACACTGTTCATACACTACGTGGATAAACATAGCGTAAGGATAAGAACCGTGTATAATTTTTTAAGATAAGGAAAAAGTATTGTTAAACAACCATACGTTATCGGAAAAGTATGGAAGAAGAACCCTACGTTAAGAAGGAACTCTTTGTTTGGGATATCAGAAAAGTATGTAAGAATAATCGTATGTAAATATTCAACGTGACGTTTGTTTCTCAAAAGTATGGTTCATCAAACTTACTTTTGTAAACAACCATACGTTCTTGGAAAAGTATGGATCAAGTAAAAGTATGGATGACCAACCCTACGTTTTGAATCAACGTTATGTTCGATGTAAACCTTACATTGTGAACCTTACATTTGAAGACTATGTCATCAACCTTACATTCAGAGGACACATACAGTTCAATAGAACCTTATATTTGGCGTTAGAGAATTTAAAGTTGTTATTTTTATGCAACGATCAATACACTGATTATTAGGCGGATTTCAATCCATATTTAAAGCTAATTTTAAGGTACGATTTTGACTAATTCAAAACCGTTTCTTCAATGATTTGATAATCAAATTAAAAGGAGCTTTTTGTGCCTAGTCTTCAAGGAAGTTACGACTACTCTGTAAATTCAAATGTCTGAATATCGTGAGTAAAAAGGTGACTTCTATGGATCTAATTTTACAGGAGAAGTTCATATCATTGTTTTATTTTATATGTGATTTTTGAACTGCATCGATCAATTATTGATCATGTGTGATCTTTTGATTATTTTGAAGAAAAATGAAAAAACAGAGACTACTGAAACACACCGATATGCTGGTTCAAAAGGAGAGTCAAAGCTCTATTTGTTAAAAGAGGAAGGAACGTGATAGAAGATTCACTTATTCTACAACGAAGATCTACTGTGAATTTTCTACTACTGAAGTTGTGAATTATATTTCTATATTTACTACAACAGGATCGACTCAGAAAGATTCTTATGTAAAGATTATTATTTTTGAAGGAAATGATCTACCTACTGTCAATTGCATGTTGTTGCAATTGTGAAGAACATCTGGAATGTCTTTTCAAAATACGAAAATCCTTTATTTCTATTCAGCAGTGATCAGCTTCTCGTACTAAGCTGTGTAGGTTCTGTAAGTAAACCAGAAGGCTTTGTTTTTCCTTGGTTTGTAATGGTGTCAACTACCTGTACATAGTTATGAAACGGTCTGTTGAAATGAGGACTAAATAGTGAAAATCACAAATCTCATGGAGTAGAGCATTGGTGGACTAGACTAGGGGCCTTCTGTTCTTTAAACCACTATACATCTTGTGTTACTTCCATTTAAATTCCCTCCGCATCATTTTATATGATTAATTTTAAAAGGGAGAACAAAATCTCGTAAATATTTTTGAAATGACCCAATTCACCACCCTCTTGTGTATATTTGGTGTAATTGGATCCAACAGTAAAATCAATGTACTGATATGTTTTAAAGATAATTTAATTACCTAAAAAATCTCAATTTTTGTTAGATCATTTTTTAATTAATCACCCATGTGTATGGAAGACTACAACAGACTCGTGGCTAGGTCTGATGGTTAATAAAATGTATATAAATATATTTTACTAATAAGATACTTATTCCTCTAAATTCATTATATCATATACAATTTTTTTAGTTTCCATTCTATAACGGATACAATGATATTGCTCGTGCGTACGACAAAACTCCCTCCTTGCTAAGCGATGACATAAATTTTCACTAACGATTTTACAATAGAATATAAGGATAAATTAAATGAATATACGTTTTATAAATGAAATAATTATTATATTAATTACATATATATCATTATTAAATGAAAATTATCTTTTTCAATCACTGAATTATTATAACTTCATTCATGTATGTTTAGACTGCAACCATGATGAGTATTTGTGACTCTCTTTTCATCACCATACCACATGGTTGATATGAATAAGTATATTTTTAAAAAAACATTTTATTTATGATATTGTATTAATTTTTTAAATATGATATTTTACTTAACTAATATCTATAATGATCATTGAAAAATGGTAACATTACACATGCATACAGACAGTTTACCAATTCCAGTATTGTAAAATAATTCGTTCATAAAATTCATCAATAATGATTAGTCTTAAAATTATCATTGAGGTATAAAAATTATAATTTTATCATTATTATTAATATAGATAATATGTATCCATGATCAATGGGATAAAACCATAAATAAAAAATAAAAACATATTTCAAAAACAAAGAAGTTATTCCTAGAAACTAGACCTTAACCTGAAATTTTTAATAAACGATTATTAAAATACCATAAGTAGAAAAATTATGGTAAAATATATAAAAGTATGTTTCTATAGTAAATTTATAATTAAATTATATTTCTTATTCAGTTTTGTGAAAGGGTAAGTTGGAAGTCGAGACTTAATGTATGGGATTTCAATTCTCTCTTTTATTTATGGGAGACATATGAAAATTCACATTCATTGATTATGAGTGGGCTATATATTTTCCATTTGGAAAGATATATCATGAATACACCACTTTTTTTTAATATTAAATTATTCACTTTATGTTATTATTTATTAGGCCTAAAGATTAAAATGATTCATAAAGTGGTAATGTATTTCTATATTAATTTTTACATCTATGTGATACATTCCATATTCACAACATCATTATAATATTTCGTGTATATAAATTCCATGAATATATATTCAATGTATTCTCATGAAAATTATGGATATTTATATATTTGTTTTAAAATCCCTCTTTCATAGATTTTACGGTTCAAATCATACCCAATAAGTAAGGGGTCTTTCTCACAGTTTTCCATCATTGAGACATATGTTATGTTATCAATATGTCTTATGTGTGACATTTATATACATTTATATTGTCATTTAATGTCATAAATTTATTCATTATCATTATATTATGGGTTTCATTTAATTTAGCTAATTTCATTGGGATTGTCATTCCATTTTACAAATGTGGTAATGTTTTTATGTTATAATATCATTGTTTATTAGCATTTATCATGATTATGCATCTATTGAAGAAATGTTATGATCAACCCTTCAATTAACTAATTTACTTTATCCTACATGGGTTATTTCTAGAGGATAAATTTTATCCCTTTAATATGAACTATTTATGTACTCGTGAGTTTAAAGTAATTTTTTTTAATAAAATATTTATTATAATTCACATTAGTTAAAAAAAAAATTCATCAAAAAAATTATTTTATAAAAATATTTTCAAATTTTTTTTACATTCATAGAATAATTAAGTAAATAAAAATTTATTATAGATTTAATTATTATAAATTTTAAAAGAAATAAATCATTATATCATTTTCAAATGAATTCGTTTTTGGATTTAACAAAAAATATTAATAGATTTTTTATTTTAGTGTGTATAGAATTTATGGAAGATCCCACTATTATAAATATAATTTTAATTTAAGATTATGTTATTTATTTTAAAAGGTTTTTTCATATAAAATGATTTTAAAAAATGTTATAATTTTTTTTTTCAAATTTTAAATGATATTTTACAGAATAATTTGTTATAAAATTAATTTTAATGAGTCAATTATTTGATTAAATGTTAATTTTCAATGAAATAAAGTTTATTTTTTTAAAATTTTTTGACTTAAATATATATTTTCTACTAAAATTTATTTTCCCATGGGATTTTCCATTGTAATTATCTTTCACAATATTTTCTCATTTATTAAGACATCATTTGATGTCAGTTTTTATATTCTAAAGATATAATCCGAGGATTCTATTCTAATTTTTTCTATGAATTGTTCATTTTGTTTTGACTTAATGATATATATGTAACCCATTTAACTTCTGTCAGATATATCATAAAAAATTTATTAGGAAAACTGAATTTTCCATGGGATATGCTATGTTGAAATGATGAAATGACTATAAATCCATAATCTTTTCTGAAGGTTATAATTGTATAGAATGATTATAAAACCATTTTTTCATGATGTATGATAATATAACGTCTTTATAATCATGTTTCATAGAAATGTATGATATTAATTATATGACGGCTATTACGTTATAACCAAGGGATGTGGTAAAATCGTATCTATGGATGGAGGTTATACTATAACCATAAATGGGTGGGGCCTATATCTCCTTATAATTCATTGGGTTAAGATTCATATCTCATGAGAATGAAAGGAGTGTAATGATTAATGGGCCAAGTTATATATGGGTCTTTTTCATCTTTGGTGTTCAAGGGAGTGATCCTTGACAACTAGGATGGTGTGGGGAGTGAACCCATTTCACTATTTTTTTCCTTGGAAGTAAACACTCAGTAATTGGGAAAACTGTTTTTATGCTTATGTGTGTTCTATGATTACCTAACTTATGCCAATTTGACCTATAAGGGGTCATGTTGTTTTAAATCCATAAGAGTCATGTTTTCTGAATTACCAAATATTTAATTCAATATTCAATGTTATAATCTTTGAAATATAGGGTATGATTTTAAAATGTTATGTGCATGTTCTCATTCCCTTATGTTCTTGTTATTCTTACTTATCTACCATGTTTACCCCTAATGGTCATCTATGATCACCATTTAATATGTTTAAATTTTCTATTTTTTTATTAAATGTTTTAAGTATTGTATATTTATGAATAGTACCATCAGAGAAGATCTGTTGAGTGATGCTAATGATCTTTCACCAAATTAAAATATTGACTACCTAGTATCCAATGAAACTAAACTATTATGGTCATAAGGCATGTGTCTGTTTAGTTTATTTAATATTAATCTAAAATAATGTAATATATATTTATACATATGAAAATATCATGTTTCTATACTAATTTCATAAATATATTAATGAATTTAATGAATATAGTCATTAGAGATTAACTTGACCATTTTTTTGTACTTATATATATTATATCATTATATATCCAAAATGATGTGAGAATCAAGAAGACAACATGATGGTTGTGAAGAACAACATAAAAAAGGATATGTTGTATAAATAAAATTCAAGGTAATAACTGTGGATATAAATAGATTCATTTTTTTGATTCATATAATATCAAGAGAGTGTATATATGTAGATCCATCGATGACTATAGTTATTTATTCTTAACCCAGACCAACCACTGTGATTTATAGATAATGTTTTCCTAGTTAGGAAAGATATTTTGTATGGAATCTAGAGAATTTATCATCAAAATATAATAAACTCACCGTGTTAACTCATAAGGGATCCATGTTTCTTTGGATAGTTGATTCCTAATAGAATCTAATGGAACTAATGAAAATGTTATTCAGTACACATGTGCTCACATTACCCTGTATTGAAGAAGGATTTGTAATAATAGTAATGCATCGATGAAGGGTCTGGGATGTGTTCTTTGGATGATTATATGATGATGGCTTATGCCTCACAATAATGGATTATTCATAAGAAAAATCACATAAATCATTACTTGGAGTTAGCTAGGATAATTTTTTTATTAAAAATACAGAGGAGAATTTAATATGGATAATGGTGTTATATATTTATTGACAATAATTGTTTTAAAACAAATTCATAAAAAGAGTAGAATATCCACTAGATACGTTAGTTAGAGATGATTAATGATTATTATTTTCTCAATACAATACACTCATATGAAAATTAACAAGTTGGAAGATTCATTGAGTCGAATGGATCATGCTAGCTTCTCCCTGATGATGAACATTGAATATCCAATATTTGTGGATTTCCAATGGACATATCATAAAATAATAAATTAATGGTTTTTGAAAAGAGTGTTAAACCATATTTATATGTAATGGTCAGTAGGTTGTAGAAGGAATATTTTTAATTAAATAATTAGGTGAGAAATTTTCCATATTTAAATAATGATCGTGATGGAATTATAAGGTTCCAGAAATATTTATAGTTTCTACCAATACTAGATTTAAGGAATTATATATTTGATATGGTTTATAGATCTTAATTCTCCATTTTTCATAGATATATGAAGATGTATAAATGTATGAAAGAGTATTTCAAGTGGTACAACATGAGTGTAAATATTATTGAGTATATATCTCAGTGCGTGGTAGTTTATAATGATAAATATAATAGTTATATCTATAAGGGGATGTTACAACCATTACCAATATTTGAATTAAATTAAGAAAATATTACTATATAATTGGTAATGTAACTCAAAAAAAACAAAAAAGATATAATTATGTGTGGTTAATAGTCATTTCTTTACAATTTTAGATCGTTTTATTACTAAAAAAGAGTATTTATCTCTCGATCAAGATTCCAAAATATATATTGACAATGAAGTGAGGGTTCACAGATTGAAAAATTATATCATATATTGTCATTGTCCAAGGATTTACAAGGTTTCCTTATGAACTCTTTTATAGGATATGGATATAGAGTTACGATTTAACAATGTTTATCATTCTCATATATATTGACAATATGAAAAAACCATTCCTGCTATAAAATCTAAGTATGAATGACTATAAAACCAGTAGTTTCACATCTCACTACATGGCCTCAAGAGTGCCTCCCTATACACTCTATGGCTCAGAATAGAAGTTAGGGAATAATGGTTGTATAGTGGGGATACTCTACCTAATTATCATAATATCTAAATTATAAAGAGAAAAATTATATTAGGGAATGGTGGAAGTAGAATAAATTCATGAAAACTTTGGAAGATAAATTTAATGAATAAATAAGCATGGAAATTTCCAAATATAATAATCAATGAAATTCCATTTGATTATAAAAGATCTATATTAACAAAACTAAAACATATAGTAAAATAAAAAATAAGTAATTTAAAAAAATTATTAAAAAACCTAATGAAAAGTTCACAAAAATTGTGCTGGTAAATTGAAAAAATAGTAAATAAATTATTGTAAAAAAGTTGTATCAGGTACCATATGGAAAAATAGTTGACTATACCTACTTTTCCCTAAAATAGAATCCCACTGAATATAGAAGAAAATATACATATAAGATAATTATGTAATAATAGGGCATCATTATCCAAAAAATTTAATGGACCGAAACCAAGAAAGTTATTTGGGTTGCAGGATGCATCCCAAGGAAACCATTATATATTATTAGTATTTAATACAATGTTCATAAAAACAATTTAATAGGGGAACCTTGACTCTATCTAGGGAAATATAAAAATGAATCTCAAGTATAAATATATGGGAACAAAAAATAACCAACACCATAAGAGTTTATCAATGGTGATCCATAAATGGAATCCCAGGTATCAATCAAAACATAATGTGGAGACAAGAACAAACCCATGAGTCCATCCCAAGAATCTCACATTGAATATTGAGTATCACTAATGACATGGTCTAATCATCATTTCCCTATTTTTATCAACATGTTCTCCCCTACTAAATCATTACCACTCATAAGAGGGTAGGGAATCTACTTGGTGATCATATCCAAAAAAATACCATGTATCTCTCTTTGACATACTATTAAATGAGAAACCTATAAGACATTATTGGAATTCCATAAAAGGAAAGACGAGTATCACTCATGGAATAAAATATTATTAATAGAATACGGGCTCATGAATGGAATTCGAGAATGATGAACCTAAGTATGTCCTATGGAATTTATAATTTGTTTAATTTTTTATGGTCAGTTATAAGGTTACCTTATAAGTAAACATTCCAAATCATATATAAATTACACAAATAGGGTTAAGAGCATGAGAATTTCACAATACACGTAATAAATATATAAAGAGAGGGGAAACCCATTTATAAATAAATTATAATAAAAAATCAAGTTATTAATCTTGCTATTAATAAAAATTAAAATTAATTTAATCTCTCCATGCTTAATTCACAACCAGAAAATAACATGTGACAAGATTTTACTATTAAATTTAAATATATATTTTGTCAATAATTTAAATGTTTCTAAAAATTCAACTTAGGAGGTGGTGGATAAATAAGGAAATAATATAGTTGACCGATAAAATAATCCATATTCTAATTAATTATATCCTTACATTTTATAAGGCTTCCTAGCTCAACCAGGGGTTTTATTATAATATAATAAAAAATTAAAGTTGTTAAATGGATTCAAACATACTCATGGTTAATGTTGAGGTCCAATTCCTTCATAAAATCCAATATTATATATAAGGGATTATAGAATTATTTAGTTATGTTATTGAAATTTAATTTCACATTA
Organism: Viscum album; assembly: GCA_963277665.1. Taxonomy (NCBI): domain Eukaryota; kingdom Viridiplantae; phylum Streptophyta; class Magnoliopsida; order Santalales; family Viscaceae; genus Viscum; species Viscum album. The sequence continues at coordinate 1,751,115,543 of OY728159.1, read as the reverse complement.
AATTGGTGTTGCATGGAAAGACTAAAATGCTACACAATTGTGTCCTTAATAAAACATCAAAAAGTGAGGAAAAACTGTAGAGAAACTAACTTACACAATGGAAACTTCAAAAATCCATAATTGAGGTGATAATTTATCTATTTATAGGGAAATTAAAGAAACACACAAACACACTAAAAATAGGTCAAATTACCTCGCACAACGACAACATCGGAAAAAGTAAGAAAAAAAATAAAGGAGTATGAGGAGTGAATGTGTTATTGAGGGGTATCCCACATAGTTGAAAAAATAGTATTCCAAAATTAGATGAAGGAGAAAAATCCAAGCATATGAGGGGTAGGAAAAATAACCAACATAGATGATACTACACATGGAAGGGAGGAAAAATAATGAATGAGGATGAATTAAATGATGAAATGTCAAAATGATAATTTCAACCCATGAAATGAGATTCATGGTTTTACCATATGGTTTTACAAACTATGTGACAATGGATCTTTAATGATACAATGGAATCTACCAAGGACAGTTCTTTCCCATGGTTTAAGAAACCATGTGAAAATTGTGTATTTATCCTACATCAAGGAACATACATCAACCACACATACATGTAGTTCCTATTAAATGGTTAGACCCAACATTTCCGAAATATATCTATAATATATTATCTTTATGGTTTCTATTAGATGGCCTCATGGTTTCATACATACTAGGAACCCATATCTTCTTTCTTTGGATTTGATGTTTCAGATCCCGATGCACCCAAAACTCAATAGAACTCTTGATACACGAGTCAAACCATCAAAAAATTCTAAACAAACAAATTTGACTATTCCAATTATCATATTTACATTAAAATTCTTGGTTTAATATTCATCTTTTCAACCAAAATAAAAAAACATCCTTTGAAAATTTTTGTTTGTTAAAAAACATTTGAGAAAACAATATCCCCAAGCATAAAACCACTTGTCCCCAACAATACTTGGGAAAATGATTAGAAAATTAACCAAAAATATTTGGTTGTGTTGTTTTTTAAATGTTCATATTGATTTGTTAAATTCCCAATAAACATACAAAAACATATTTAATTGTATGGTACATTATCCTTTAAAACTAGAGACAAAACTCATATTCAAAATTATAAAATTTAGATGGAGATTAATAGATCCTACAAAACTAGGAACATGTTCATGACTTCATATATTTTATCTAATATCCAATTATATTTCCTACTTTTTTATTTACAATATAACTTTAAATACCATGGGAGAGTACCCCAACCATCCTAATTTTCTTTAAAGCATGCCCTTAGTGCTCTAATGGATCTCTTGATACATATATCGATCTGATTTAGGGGTCATTCCCAAACTAAACACATATTGACAAGTCAAGAAATATTTTCATGAAAAAACTTAGGCCTGATTTCCATTTCATGTCTATTATCTTTATGAAGTTTCTAAAATAGTTCCACAATGATAGTATCCATAAAAATAAAAGGAAATAAGTAAATATGCTTCTGGATGACTATTCTTAAATTTGTTATTTTAGAAGGTCGACTATCCCCATCCCAAAACATTAAACCTCTCATAAGGTAGTCAAAATTTACATTGATAACATTGAACCAAGCCTGTAACCAACTTCTGGTGATGTTTCAATCCAAATTTCTCATTTCTGTTTTCATTCCCCTATATGAATGCATTGCATACTGATTCCAATATTCTTAGATTATCATGTTCAAAATAACTCATTTGAGCCTATAAAAATCAATAAAAATAGTTACATTATCACATCAATGGTATCCCATACTCTAGAATTTAATTGTGATATATTAGCACACAACCAAACATCCATATATCAAATCACTTACTAAGACGAACACTATTCAAACCATAAACCCAGATGGTGTCCACATGTCTATCAAAGATGTTCCTACATGGGAATAAAATTAATCCTTTGGGATAACCATGAATCTAAAACAATGTTTTATAATCATAATTCCCATGTATTTCTCTTACCTATCCTAATTACATTTAAATTTAGTGGGGAATATGAATGAAAGCCTCTGAGTGTACTCATATAGATTCATGAGAAAAGTTGATTTCTATAAGGAAAGTGTACCCTAAAACAATTCCAGGAATTACTAAATGGTCCAAAGACACTCTTATGAAGTACAAGAAGAATTTATCAAAAATGGTTTCAAAAAACCATAACCATATACTAGAAGAAATTGTAGTCAAATAACCACTAGTAAACTACTTTTAAATTAGCTCATCTATACCAGCAGAAACATCATTATTAACTGACTAGGATACCTCTACCACCTGTGGAATCATGGAATTGGTCAACCAAAACTAGTGAATTCCAACCCAACAGAATACATATTCAGAAGGTTTTTAAACAACCAACCATATCATTATTGTTCTACCTCAATAGAACTGACTTAAATCAAAACTCACCAGCATCGATGGAATTTATAATCATCAATATCCATTTCCAATTTTTCATTATTTATTTTATTCCATATAGTTAAAAAGAAAAAATGAACAATAATTAATGTGAGACTCACCACCTTAGGTGTTTCCTTAGCATTGGATTTAATAAAAAGGGATCTCCTTCCATGACCCATACTCTTTCGACCCCTAACCACCGATCATGGGGGTTTCCAAAACACTTTTAGTCGGAATTAAATATAATGGGATTAAAACATATATTTTATAAATAAAAATACAGTAGATTATACTTTAGACATATGTGGTACAGTCCTACCATGTTACATCCATATGTGCCATATCATTAGGGATAAATGTCGAAAAAAAAATTGAACAACGTTTTAAAATACATAATACTATTTATAACATCATTCCATGTATTTGAATCATTCAGATCTATTTGAACTCCAATGTCAGATTACTATGAAGATAACCCATGGTCAAAACATTACAGCTCAAGGATTAATGACTTCCGTCGAACTCATACGGTTCACTAAAACATTTTTGTAACTCGTTGGTTACCAGATGTAACATGGCATAATACCAAAATATTCATGCTCACATCAACACATTATTTGAAACTATTAATAGGACTTTATGACCTGTGAATATAGTTTGTTATGTCCAATAAAAAATTAATCGCATAGTTATATTATCATACAAGAATGTAAAACATGTTGATGACATCCCGATTTGATCATCAGTTAATAGGAGAAAATGAAGGGTCACACTACCGAATAAGAGATTTACCATTAAATATTCATGTTTATCCCACTTAAACTATGAATTACCTGATTTATAACCCCATAAAAAGGTTTAAAATATGACACAATTTCACATCATCCCAAGTATTTTCAGAAACCATGATATTTACAATGGAAAAAATGAATCTGAATAGAACCAAGTGTTATTATAAATTTACCATAATTTGGATATGATTCAATTTTCTTGAGGGAATCATGTACCTTAGGGTGGCCCCTTACCATAACATAAAACATTATCCTACATGGGGGGTTATTCCTAAAAGGTCACCAGGCTTGTGGGTCTATAATCTATGTTCATTCTAAATAAGATGTATACTATATGTAATTATCATGTTCCCAATTAAATGGAACCACTCACAGGGAAATATAAACAACTATTACCAGATGGTTAGACTAGTAACAAAACTTATACGGTTTTATTTGATCAATTTCATTTATTAAAGCATGATCTTTACAAATTTTAAAGGAGTAGATTAATATTATCAACCACTAGGCATGAGAAAAATCTATACACGGTACTTTAGTACGATAAATCCACAAGGTATATAGGCATTATTTATAAAAATTCTATTTAAAAATTGATCTTTAACTGAAATCATGTTATAATTAGGTAATTTTTCAAATAAACCATTTTAAACATTTTATTTATCCATAATAAATTTCATAAATGATATTTAAAGAAAATTAAAATATATAGACGAAAATAATCATTCTATTTTAAATGGAGTTTTACTGAACTAATTCCCCAAATGAATGAATCTCAAATTAAGATTAGCAGCATTTCATCAACAAAGGATGGTTTTAGTCATGTAATAAGCCACCATATTCTTATATGTAAAACCTTATAAAATGATACAACCAAATTATATAATATTCCTTATATAGTCTAAACATACCTCTATGGGGTTAAATAATACTATGACATATAATAAAATTTGATCGACAAGGGTCCCAATGATGTTATTATGGGTTCATTAAAATGAAGTATTTTCTTAAACATTATGATTTCAAATCACCCTTAACAATTTTATATCATAATAACAAGCACCACGATTGACCTACTTTCGTTGAGTAAAGCGTTTATTATAAGAAACGTTCTCTAAATGACCTACATGTGAAAAATTGTGAACTTAAGCGTTTATCCAAATGGGTTGTAATTCCCATGTAATAAAGATACATGCCTTCATAAGGGAACCAAATTCATTTAAAATTCAAAATACAAAAACTTTTATATTTATTCAATAGAATCTAGATATGATGAATCAATCTAACAATGTTTTAATTATATGGGTTATCATTTCATAATTTATAAACCACCCATATAGTTCAAAAGTTTGAAATTATCTCCCATATAATTGCAACTAGTATGTTTCAGCCCATGCATATTGTGGTTTATAGTTGGAAAATATCATCATTGGTTATAGAAATAGAATTTCTATATCATTATATGAAATAAAACTCCATTTAGATTTAATATTTAATTTTATTTAACAGCCATTTTCATAAATTAATATAATAGTGCAGGCTATCAGAATGTGTAATGACCTCAAACATATAAACAAGAAATTCTAGATGTAAAGAATATGTGTAATTAATTCTAAAAGATCCTAATGAAGAAAAATTAATTATATAATCTTTGTAATAAGATAAAAAATATACATAAGTCAAAAAGTATGGACTATAGAGAAACACACTATATGATCTCTTAAACATGTTTCCCAAAAAACTTGTATAAAAAACAAACATGGAATGTCATAAAATATAAATTAACATAGGAATGAAATCTACATGGCCATGAATATGCACTTGATTTTAATATCTATATTCCTATAATGATTAATATAATACTACTTCCTTTACATACTAAGCTAAGTGAAAAATTCCATAAATATCATAAATCTATAAGTATAGGAAAGTACATAAATCACTTAAGGAGAAATAAAAATTAACTATAACTATAAACACCATGAAAATGTCTAATCCCTAAATACATAGAATTTCCCCCATAAATGTGTTGATCTCACTCAGAAACAGAAATCTACTAAGTGATTAATATTTATGGGTCTCCTATCTACAATACCAAAACTATAAGGCAAAAGGAAACTAACCTCATATACCACATTGTAATGTCTTGGTCCTCATAACTATAAAACTGGTAGATGAACCCTTCAACACATGGTCTGAAACACAACTCACCATATTCCAGAGGTTACTATATAGAAGAAATGGTATAATTCTCATATGGTGTGAAGACTATACCCTAATTATCAGAGTAGCATAATTATATATAGATAAATAATATCATGAAATGTTGTAAGTATATTAAATAAAGGAAAAAATAGCGGAAGATAAATATGATGACTAAAAAAACATGGCCACTGGAAGATAAAATTATAAAATCATGTCCATGTTATGTTACATGAGCTAAACTAAGAAAAAATTCATTAGTAAGTACAATAAAAAATAGCATAGTTCATAAAGATGAATATAATCCCAAAGACTTACTCCATGATAATCTAGAGTACTGGATCAGTACTATTCTCTTATGATCCCTTGTACAATAAAAAATACAATAAATTACCCAAGGACCTAAAAAAATATGATCTTATTGGGTATCCTAGTGAAATGGAGGGAGAGTATGGAATAAGATATAATATTTTTTCCCCACAAATAATATCAAAATGATAATCCATTTTTTGAAAATAATGTAATATAGTTTACATGTACATTGATAAAATAGTTAATATTTTAAAGTAAAAAAGTCCTCTCAAGAACATTAAGGATACCTATCTAAATATAACTACTTCTTCCAAATATATAATTCATAAAAAATATAGGTAAACCTATACAGATATGATACCGATTTAGTAAAGGATCATCATAAACCAAGAATCAAGAATAGATATAACTCAAGATTGTTAATTGACTTGGTGGATGCATCCATGGAAAATAGTTAGTCATTATCTATATTTAATATGAATTCCATCATAATAATTTAATAGAAGTCATCATGAGTTCGTCGAAGGTGATCTGATAAAGAATCCCAAGTACCATTCAAAGGCCACTACAAATACCCATCATTGTAAGATTCTATCAAAGGAAATATATAAATGAAATCCTGATTATCAATCCATGAAATGTTTCACGACAAGAATAATCCTCCAATTCCTTCCCCGGTATCTCATGTTGGGGCTCGAGTATCACTCATGATGTGGTATAACCATCATTGATTGATCCCATCCATAGGTTATCCCCTATGGAACCAATATCACTTATAATAAGGTAAAGATTCCACATGATAATCCCATCTAATGAATACCTTGTATCGCTCCCAAATAAATATAAAATGATAAAAAAAAAGAGCTCAACCTCGGAATTCTAAAAAAGGATACCCATTTATCGATCAATGAATAATATTTTAATAACAACCTATATGACTATTAATGAAATTCAGGAAATATGATCCAAAGAATCACCCATGGTATTCATAATTTGTCAGTATTTTTTTTTTCCATTATAAAGAGACCATGTTGGTAAACATTCAGTTTCATAACTCAATTATAAAAATAGGGTCATGTTCTTGGGATTTCCTCATTATATGTCATAAATAAATAATGATATGGACCTGACCATTTATAATTCAATTATATTCTAAAAAAAGGTCACATATGACGCATTCAATTAATCACATTTAAAATCCATTTACTCTCATAAAGATTAACTCTAAACTGGAAAACGTCAGGTCACATGGTATTACCTTTCAAATTACATTTCTTTCAATAAAATCATTTAAATATGCCACACCAAACCATATAAGAGGTGTTTTAGTCACTAAGTAAATATTATTGTTGATGGATACACGCATCAAAATTCTAATTAATCAATTCCTAAAATTTTATAAGAAACCACTATTCTATGAGGAGTTTTATTACAAAACCATTAATTAATTAAAATAATTCTAAGGACACACCCTTTATGGTAGTTAAACTTGAGCTCAAAGACTATAAAAAATGGGAATTTTATATTAATTAGATTTTTGAATTAGAGATTTAGTTTCTATATTTTAATTTAAAATTTACGAAGTGTATCATTGAAAAATAAGCACATCGCACAAAAACATAAATTATATTTCATTGAAACATTGAGGGAAAATATATAGACCACCTAACATTTAATAAGGAATCTTTAATAATCTAAAATAGGAGATTTCATCAACCTAATTTGAGAGGAAATGGAGAGAATGTAAAAAACCCTTGAGAATTGGGAGAGTTATCTCACACCACTAAACCACGAATGATTTCTAGAGAAATGAATAGTTTGGACTATATATTAAATCTTTTTCCAAGGTGTAAGCATCCTAACCAATGACAATCACTTCAAAAAAAGTAACAAGGATAAGTAATAGTTCATATTAATTGGAGGGGAAGGAACCCACAAAGGGGATACTTCATGTGGATAGGTGGAAAATAAATAGAGGAAGAATAAAATGAGTTAGGGGATAATGTGAATTTCACTCCATTAGTTGAGGTTCATGGTTTTACAAAATCTATCGGCCAATATTTTTCATTAACTTCTTTGGAAGGGTTTTCACATGGTTCTTATTCATGGTTTGGAAAAATGTGTATAACCCAAGAATTTACCCTATGCTATAGAACATAAATAAACTATACATTTATATATCTTCTCTTATATGGTTATATAACACTATGCAAGACACCCATCTCTATTTGATTAGCTTCATGGTTTCAGACTAACCATGCACCTCGATCATCCATCTCCATATTTGAGTTTTTGGATCCCAATGGTCTTGAAACACAACATAACTCCCAAGATACTCCTGGGAGTTTAAAAAATATAAAAATACCACATTTTAGTGTTCTATATATAAAATTTAATATATTAATAACTTTGTACAAAACAACCCATCCACCAAACTGAGAATTCAAGTTCCATCAGAAATATCATCCACTCACGAAAAACATGGGACACTTTATATACCATATAGGATATTATTGGATATTATTTTATGAATTTCATTGGTTCTTGGGATCAACATCATACTCTAGAAATGTTTTTATACAATAATAGATTTCACTCTAGAATTTATATGGCCCATTATAATGATCATTATGAGATGTAGTGTATAACACCAATGTATTGAGAGGATTTTATAAAAAATGATATTGGTACCTAATATGTTAAGTGAAATTTTAGAGAAATTATAATCCATCCTATATAATATAAATTTATTCTTGATTTCATTGAAAATTTATGTTTCCAATCATTGTTGTGATCTAAAGATGACATCAGTGGGAATTTTTTTAATAAAATTTTCAATGGAATTATGTTATAATATTAAGAAATTAATGAAATATTGTCATTAGGAATATTTTCCTGTTATATATTCTTGATCGAGAAGGTTTGATAGTTTATCATTTGGTGCACCCAACATAAGTCTCTCCATTTCACGATGTCTTCCACATATAACTTTTAACGATGTACATTCCTAATAATTTAAATGAAATAAACTAAAATAATAAAATAATAGAGAATGATATCTCTTGTGTTGAATAATTAGTTGATATTATGTATTATATAGTGAAATTTCTAATAAAAAACACCGCACACATGGTCAATTGTTTATGTGGAACCACCAATATAAGGAAGCTACATGGGAACATGATTAATGATGCGCCACATGTATCCACATTTTTTTGATATCATAGTTACATCATTTTAAGCGTTTAATTACTTTTCATGGAAATAGAATTGAACACATAATAATTTAATTTAAATTAACTAAAACACCTTATTATTTTTTATTGGAATAATTTTCATGAATAATATTGATATATATACGTTATATATATATTGGATGTTTTTTTTGGAAAACCGTTTTCTCTTCTCCAATATGGATTTTATTCTAAAGTAAAATTTTACAATTATATGAATTTAAAATGTTAAAATCTATTAAATATTTCTAAAAATTATATTTAATAATATATAATAATTTCAACATAAATATTTTTCATAATGAATATAATAAATAGAAAAAAATTAATTATAGTTGTTAGGGTTAAAAATGGTTTACTGGGGGGTTAAACCAAAAGCTAATAGTACGATTGGAAAGTAACATTGTATAAATACTATTGTATAGATATATTTCAATCATATCATATCAAAATTTATAATATATGTCCATTTTTAGTAATTTTTCATTTGAAGGACTTTATAATTTTTAATTATCTTTGAAAATTTCCTTGTTTGTTCCCCCCTTATAAAATGAAATATCCTCTCTTATCCTCTAAGAACATACAAATCCATTTTAATCATAATATATTCCCAAAAACTAATTCTATACATTTCTACGCATAAAATAGATTCCATAATATTAACATAAAATCATCCTAGAAATTGTTTTTTATAAACTAACGGTTGTTATATGAAGATGTATAGTTTCCAACATTTATTTTTTTATTTCTACTTATAAATCCATAAAATACGTTTCATGAGTGATGAAATAATAAAACAAAAATATTAAATATAAAACCATATTATTATTTTCATGTAATTTAATATATCTATATCATCTTCCCTTAAATGGTAACCAAAGTCATTGATTGAGTGTATGCTGGATTAATGACTCAAAGGCCAATGTAATTAGCATTCCATCACCACCTCTCATGGAAAGATATAATCATCAATTTAATATATATATATGATATTTATGAAATAATTATAATTATATAATTTTAATAAATCATATATCTTCTTACTTTACAGTATATTGAAAAAGATTATGACTCTTATGTGTACATGTGGACTATCCCCTCAAAAAAGTGATGAGATAAAATATTTTTGGTTTATTTTGAAATAGATATAAATAAGGATATGTTTAGTAGAAATATATTATATAATTGATAAAAACTTATTATGGAATTTAAATTTTTATTTACCATACTTTTGATCCATCTCTAGAAAAATTGATACAACATTCATGCATACATACGACCAACCATCGATATGAATGGTGTTATTAAATTTTCAATCTAGAATATTATGTAAAAATATGTATATAATGAATATATATTAAACTAAGATCAATATTAAAATTTTCTATATTGTGGAACCATGATCAATATACATGTAAAACATATTTCAAACAAAAATATGCCTAAAAAATGTAGACGTTATCCCTCAGAGTAGTGATTTTAATAAATAATTAATAATAAATGGGTGAAAAGGTAATTTTTAATTCATATATGGTATGATATGTATTATTATGTTTGTGTAATTTATTTCTAATAAATCAATATCTATTATCCTGGACGATCCTACACATTTAGAGGAAATCATACCTATAGTAAGGGATTTGATTCTCACACTTATTTACGTGGGAAACCATTACCACATTTTTCTTTTGTGTGGTGAATATTATTCAGAAGAATTTATTTAATTATTATTTTTATGAAAATTATGTAGATTTACTTATGTTACGATGTTTCTTTCCTTAAAGGGGCTTATAATTAAATGGTACTATTTGTTGGAGTTGATACTCAAGAGCGGGGTGAATTGAGTTCCAATTATAATTTCTATTAAGAAACATTATGATAAAAATCCCCCAATTCAGAACAGCCCAGTCAATTAAATTAGTAGAGATAATAATGATCAATTGCTCAAAAAATTTCTCTATGGTTGATTAGTCCTCATTTGAATCAAAGAAATCACTAATTTAATTTTTGAAACAGGTTTAATGAATTAAGCATATATACACACTAACCAAAACTAACTGTCAGAGGGAATGTAAAAACAGTTTTTTGTCTTTGAAAAATGTAACAAGAAGATAAAATAAAACAAAGTATATGAGGATTAGCACAAAAATATAAACAACAGGTTCATTCTCAAGACGAGACCTAATCCTCTCCACTTGGTGATCACCTACCACCAAGCACTTTGAATAAATAAACTTTATATACAACCTGTATCAGGGTTTACGATAGTTTTTACAAACTGTCCAAGTTCTACAACCTCTACCATAGATATACGTGGGAAATCAAGCAACCAAGCCACACAAAGCTTCTTCCATAGTTATTCATGGTAAACAGGAGTTTAGAGTGTTTTTAGTGGGAATTTTCTATATCCACCAGTTAAAGCATATGAGATTGTGTGTGTGTGTGTAACAAACACACACTTCTCAGAAATGTAAAATAAGGAACACAGTAGAGACAATGAAATTTGGATGGAGTTTATAATTCCCTGTGTGTTTGAAGATCAACTCTAGACTTCTTGGAGTAGAGAAAATGAAGGTTTTCTTCTTCTTTTCAATTTTCATCCAAAAAAAGAGTGTCGCAACTTTTTGGTACTATCTTCTAGGTACTGAGATGTTCAACTTATTAGTACATTGGTTCTTTTAACCACAATAGTAAATCCATGAATATGTTATTCAAAAAGATATTCATGAAGGTTTTGGATTTTCAGTATATGCACTACAGTGTTCTTATTCTTGTTCTTCAGTAATTCATTTTTCTTCAAGACTCTGATTTTTTTTCTCTGTGCCTCTATATATCTTTCTTCTTTGGACTTTTTCTCTTTCATGTTTGAGGTCGGACAAAAGGAGTAAGTACATCACGTGCAATCTTTCTCATACCTCGACCTGTAACGATATGGACTCCTGATATGTCTACAAAAAATATTAATTTAGATTAGATGCATGAAATCAATAAAATATGACCTTTATGGATATTTTAAAAAAATGGATAAATTATAGAATATGTTATCATTAGACTGGTAACATTAGCCTGTCAATCGGTAGAATATTCAGCAGCAAGCTTAATCAGCGGTAGACATCTATCAGTAGGCGTATCAAGCGGTAGGCTTTTCAAATGATAGACTTCACTAACAGTAGACTTTTCCCATGGAATACATCACCAATGGTTGGATTTACCAATGGTAGACTTCACTAATGGTAAGATTCACCAATAGTAGACTTCACCAATGATAGACTTCACCAACGGTAGGCTTTACCAATGATCTCTTCTACGGTAAACTACTTAACAATAGACTTCTAGTAATATTTCTGACAGTGGACTTCTAACAAAAACTCTTTGTAGTAGCAACCTTGTCATAACAGTGACCTATGACCTTGACTCAGCATCTTTATTCTTTGGTAAGTACTTCAATGGTAGGCTTCAGAACAGTGACCTTGTACTGGTGACTTCCAACGGTAACTTTATAACTATAGCTCTTATAACGTTAATCGTCATCAGTAAGGTTTTGAATGGTGACCTTTTCACAAATGAATTCAAGTGGAATGGTTCACCTATTGGTTTTTCACTGGTGACCATGACAGTGGCCTAAAAAACAGTGACCTCTTTCCAGTAACCTTCTACAGTGACCTTTGACTTAGAGATTTTTTATACTGTAAAAATATTTCAGCAAAATCATGAGATAAAAATGTAATGAAATATATTTTCAAAAATCTAACCCATTATAGAATTAAACATGATTTGATATTATCAAAATAGGTGAGTCCAAAAATCTCCTCCTTTTTGATAATCACAAATAATGCCATTAAAGGTTAGAAGAATTATAAGATTTTTAGAGATAATGAAAAATAGAGATATGTTAATAAAATAAATAGATGTTACAGATAAGCCTATCACACATGCAGTAGCTGGGATTAATGTGATATGGATATTGAATTACATGTTTTTTATTTTCTCCCCCTTTATGATTAGGAAAACGAAATACAATAAGAGACAAAAGAGAATATTTGTATTAATGAAATATTATTACATGATTCAATGAAAATTATAAAAGCCATACCAAAATATACAACCACACTCAATCCAAATCCGAAATAGGTAATGAATCCTGCCAATTGGAAGAGGAAAATTGAGGGTCTACAGGTGGTTGAAGAGACTGGGGATAAGGGATAGCATCAAGTATGAAAGGAGAAGCTGTAACAGATTCATTAGTGTCTCTTAAGGGAGTGACTCTCTAAAGAATCATTGGAGTCAAGATTCTGATGTCTTGAGCAGGAGACATCAATGGAGTAGCACTGGCTGAGGCTGAGGCAGTGGAGATAGAAGGTAATGCTGGAGGAAAAACAATGGGTGTATAGAACCCATAGAGTAAGGGTAATAGATGATTCCTAAAGTCCAACAGATGTTTCAACCTCTCTCCATGGATGAAATAAAGTCATCTTTATTTTCTATAAATTTCTCCAATGTAGGAGTCAGCTCTCGAAGCTTGCTCACTTGATCCTTAAATACCTGAGTGATAGGTTTAATCCCCAAGCTCTCCAACAGAAACATGAAGTAGCCATCCATCTAATGCTTAGTGTATACCCTTTTATAATAAAATTAAACTTGTTCATTGATGACATTCTAATCTTGAGATGTTTTCATTAAATAATTTCCCACAGGGGTATGAATTTATATGTGTTGGTATCACCTGTTTTGATAATCCCAAATCATGCTTAAACATTGATTATGATGTATTAAACCTTTGCATTAATCTTATTATTCTATGCTTAAATGTATTTTATTCTAAACAGTTCATATTCTTACTCTCATAACCTTACTGTAACAGCTTACAGTAGTATTTACATAAGTTTGGTATTGTTAGCCAACAGTCAGAGTTTTATTTTCAAAGTCACAGTTACAGTTAACTGTCACCTTAAGTTACTGTTGCACTAAGTTCACAGTTACAAGGTTACAGTCGAAGACTAATACAAGCTTACAGTTACGAGTCTACTGCTATCTATTGTCAAAGCTCACAGACGAAGGTTACAGTTACAAGACTTCTGCTCAAAGTTTTCTCTGCTCAAGTTCACAGTCGAACAAGCCTACAGTCATAAGTCTACAGTCAAGGTTACAGTTAGACAGCTTCTGTCTACTAAGTCTACAGATGATCGAAGTCTACAGTTGACAAAGGTTACAGCTCTACAAATTTGATGTTACAAGTCTACAGATAGAAAGGCTACAGTTACATGGAGTAAAAGCTACCATTGCAAGCCTACAGACAGCAAGCCCTTTTGTTGAAGTCAGCAGTCAGAAGGAAGTCCACAGTTGGGAGTTCACAGAAGGAAGTCCACAGTTGGAAGACCACAGTTGAAGTCCACAGTGACATACTTTCTCGACCAGTTTATTATTATTATATTTCTACTTTTTCTTTACCAATTTGATTAATACTAATCTAACGGTCATGTCTATCAAGATGAATACATCTAACATTATTTATTGATATTTGCAGACATATCAAGAAATAATACAATGTACGAGGAAGATCGCACGTGCAACTCCAGACTATCTATCTTGTCGGCCTCGGGTGAACAAAAAGGGAATATATGGAGGAGTATAAAAAGAAGAGAGAAGCATTCAAGAACATACATATGAATGGAACAGTTACACTGAGTCTAACATCTACAACTGAGAAGGAGATACGCATATACACAAAAAGAGGAAGAACTCTCGAGCATTCATTCTGAAGAACAAAAGAGTCTCAGTGAACCGACTGAAAGAAGCGTCTCCTAAAAGCCATGCTGTGAAGCACTCAAACTCAAAGAAGCTGATCACTTGAACATCTGGAAGTCTGAAAATCCCGACACTCTGTTTTAGTGTCAACTTACAGAAAAAGGACCAAAGCTTCAAGTCACTCATTCCTACGAGTCCAGAACTGATCTGCCAACACTATAGAGCACTCTAAACCTTCTTCATTCTATCTATTGCTCTACTGTGTTTTAGTTTTCTACATTTTGAGCAGTGTGTGATATCTGCTGTATTAAACACACACACTGACTCCTGTACTTTCACTGGAGGATCTGTAAATCCTCAGCAAATCTTTCTGCACTCCATTTCCCACTGTGGATAGTGGTAGAGGTCTTGTGACCTGGACAACTTGCTGCTGTTGTTTGTTTTCCCACGAAGAACTGTGGTAGAGGTCTTGTGACCTGGACAGTGTGTTCACTGTTGTTAACCCCGATCCAGGGTGTGGATCATTCTTATATAAAATTTTGAGAGGACTAAGTCTCGGCTTGAGACTGAACCTCTTGGTTAATTCTGTGTGTTTATAGTTATACTCTATATCCATACTATACATATTTACTTCATTTTCCGCTGCTATTACTTTGAAATATAATCTATCTTCAAAGCTACTTTGATAATTAAATTAGCAAGTGTTTATATTTGTTATAAATCAGTAAGTTAGTTTCAAAAGTTAATTTAATCATAAGATTAAGTTAACTGAGAATTAATCAATCTTTGAGAAACTAATTGAACCTTTATAATCTATATAAATTCACTACAGTTTAATTTGTTTTTGAAATTGGGGATTTTAACAGAAATTGTTTTTAACAGAAATTTTAATTGGAACTCAATTCACCCCCCCTCTTGAGTGTCCACTCCGACCAACATTTGGTATCAGAGGTTGTGTTTAGCTCTGTTATACTTGCTCAAAGTTTTATTTTAACTCTCTGTTTTTAAACTGTGATTGTAGTTTTATCTAAAAGATCTTAAATTTCTGTTAGTTCTAAATTTTATCTCTTTAAAACATTTTCTAAAATTTCCTTATGGATAATAGACTAGAAGGTGCTGCTACTAACAGGCCACCCTTCTTTAATGGTGTGAATTATGCCCAATGGAAGCTCAAAATGAAAATTCATTTGGAAAGTATGGGTTTTGATATTTGGACTGCTATAGAGTCTCAATACAAGATTCCAGAAACTGAAAGAATAACTTGGGATGAACCTACTAAAGTAGCTTACAATAATAATTGTAAGGCTGTGAATGCTCTCTACTGTGCTCTAGGAGATGAGGAATTCAATAGAATTTCTGCATGTAAAACTGCTTTTGAAATCTGGGACACCTTAGCTGTTTCTCATGAAGGAACAACTAATGTCAAGGAAATGCGGTTAAACACTTATACTATCAAATATGATAACTTTAAGATGAAAGCTGATGAACCTATTTCTGATATGTATCTCAGGTTTAATGAGATAGTCAACACAATGAGCTCACTCGGGAAGATTGTTCCAGCAAAGGAGAAAATCATGAGATTATTGAGATGTCTGCCTGACAGATGGAGAGGCACATCCGTTTCAATTAGAGAATCCTGTGACATTGGAACTTTGCCTGTCAAGGAGTTAATTGGTAAGCTGATGATGTACGAAGAAGAGCTAAAGGTGAATAAAGAGGAAGATGAGGAACCAAAACGAAAATCTGTAGCTTTTAAGTCTACTGCATCAAAGAGCAAAGACAAGGAGAAAGTACATATACCAACTGAAAGCTCATCTAGTGAAGACTTAGATTCTGACAGTGATGCCGAGATGGCACAAATAGCAAGGAGATTCAAGAAGTTCTATAGGAAGAAGAAGTTCTTCAAAAAACCAAACTACAAGGGTAAGTATGATAGACAAGGTAAGTGGAAGAAAGATTGGAAGAAAACTGATAAAGAAGAAGATATAGTTTGCTATGAATGTAAAAGGAAAGGACACATCAAAGCTGACTGTCCTAAGTTAAAATTCAAGAAGAAATATGAGTACAAGGACAAGAATTATAAGAAAGCTATGAAGGCCACCTGGAGTGCTTCAGAAGACAGCACAAGTGAATCAGAGTCCAGTGATTCTGAAAGAAATCGTGCTAATATGTGTTTCATGACAAACACATCTGAGGTAACCTTAGACACTCCCACTCCAAACTCTTATTATTCTGAAGGTGAAGCAGAATCTGGTTCTGATTCTGAAAATATGTCTAAATATGAATTGACTGAATACTGTAATATGCTGGAAGAAATGTGTAATGAACTAAAGGATAAATATAAGTCTTTAAAGAAACAGCATGCTCTTACTGCAAGTGTCAAGTCTGCACTTGATGTAGAAAAAGAGAAAAATGTTCAATTATTAAAGGAGAATACAGAACTGAAACTATCTAATGAACAACTTAGAAAGGACTTAGAAACATTCACAAATGGAAAAGATACTCTAACCCAACTGCTAGGAAAGCAAGTTGCACCTAAGTATGCTACTGGATTGGGATACCAACCTGGACAAAGACAGTTTACTAAAACCCGATTTATTTCCAAGTCTGAAAAAAATCCTGCTAGTTCCAATTTTGGAAATTCGTATGCCTCAACTGGTTATTTAAATAGTTGTCGATCAAGTAAAGTATATCTCTCTAAATATGTTGCATCTATTAATTGTATGGGACCCATAAAACAAATCTGGGTACCTAAATCCTTGATTGCTAACATATCTGGACCCAAGAAAATCTGGGTACCAAAGTCATTTCTTGTGTAATCTGTTTTGTAGGAAATATGTTTGAAAAGCAATTACAAGAAGGTATGGTACTTAGACAGTGGATGTTCAAGACACATGTCTGGGGACTATTCGTGCTTCAAAAGCTTAATAAAGGTTGATGGAGGATATGTCACTTTTGGTGATAACTCAAAAGGAAAAATCATCGGCCTAGGCCAGATTGGTAACTCTGACTCAGTATTAATTTCCAAAGTTTTATTTGTTGATGGACTTAAGTACAACCTACTTAGCATTTCTCAATTGTGTGATGATGGCTTTAATGTCAAGTTTGAAAACAATTCTTGTGATGTTTATAATTCCAAAAATGCTTTAATATTTTCTGCCTTAAGAAATGAAAATGTTTATGCTGTTGACTTAAACACTTTAGCTAAACATAATGTTACTTGCTTAAATGCTTTTCATAAAGAGTCTTGGCTGTGGCATAGGAGATTAGGACACTGCAACATTCACTCACTTAGAAAACTCTCTAAGAAACACCTAGTTAGAGACTTACCTAAGCTTGAATTCCCAAATGACAAAGTGTGTAATCCCTGTCAAAAGGGAAAACAACCCAAAGTTTCTTTTAAACCAAAGAAAGAAGTTTCAACTTCTCAACCACTTGAACTGGTTCACATGGATTTGTTTGGACCATCAAGAATTTCAAGTCTAAAAGGGAAGCACTATGTCTATGTTCTTGTAGATGACTTTTCTAGATATACTTGGGTATATTTTCTAGCTCACAAAAGTGAAGCCTGCTCTTCCTTTGTTAAATACTCTAAGTCTGTAGAAAATCTTAGTGGACTTAAGATTAAGACCTTGAGGAGTGATCATGGCCGTGAGTTTGAGAATCGAGAATTTGAATCTTATTGCTCACTCAATGGCTATTCTCATAATTTTTCTGCTCCTAGGACACCCCAACAGAATGGTGTAGTGGAAAGAAGAAACAGAACCCTGCAAGAAATTGCAAGAACTATGCTTAATGAATATGACCTGCCTGTTCACTTTTGGGCTGAAGCTGTAAATACAGCCTGCTATGTTATTAATAGAGTCTTGATCAGACCAGTTCTTAAGAAAACCCCTTATGAATTGTGGAACAATAGGAAACCTAAGGTTAATTACTTTAGAGTTTTTGGTTGCAAAGTCTTTATTCTGAATACTAAAGATAATCTTGATAAATTTGCTCCAAAAAGTGATGAAGGAATTTTCCTAGGTTACTCTATGTCTAGTAAAGCCTATAGAGTGTTCAATAAGAAAACCAAATGTGTGGAAGAATCTGTTCACATCAAGTTTGATGAGACTGATCCACATGAGTCTAAAACTTCTCTTGAAGATGCTGAAGAAGACTTATCTGTTCTGGACCTAAATGACAAATCTAAAGAACCTGTAATAAAAACATCCAGTTCTGGACTTTTTCTAGAATCTTCCTCTGTGGAACCCGAACCTATAGATGAAACTGAAATCTCTAGTCCAACCTTTACCAAATCAACTAGGATTCTAAAGAATCATCCTTTAGATGTTGTTGTTGGTAAACTTGATAGAGGAACACAAACTAGAGCTTCTCTAAGAAATCAGGTTGAACATCAAGCTTTTCTTTCACAGCTTGAACCCAAAAATGTCAATGATGCTATCAGTGATGAATTCTGGGTAATGGCTATGCAAGAAGAACTAAATCAGTTTGAAAGAAACAAAGTTTGGGAATTAGTGGAAAGACCTAAAGACACTCTTACCATAGGCACTAAATGGGTGTTTAGAAACAAAGTTGATGAGTTTGGTAATATAATCAGAAACAAAGCTAGGCTAGTTGCACAAGGGTATAGTCAGGAAGAAGGAATAGACTATGAGGAGACCTTTGCACCTGTGGCTAGACTAGAGGCCATTAGGATATTACTTGCTTATGCTGCTCATCTGAATTTCAAACTATATCAAATGGATGTTAAAAGTGCTTTTCTAAATGGATATATAATTGAGGATGTATTTGTGGAACAACCTCCTGGTTTTACAAATCCCCATTTTTCTAATCATGTTTTTAAACTATCTAAAGCTTTATATGGTTTAAAGCAAGCTCCAAGAGCTTGGTATGATAGGCTCAGCTCTTTTCTTATTTCAAAAGGATTTACTAAAGGGATAGCTGATCCTACTCTTTTTATTAAATGGATTTCTAAAGATGTATTAATAGTTCAAATTTATGTGGATGATATTATTTTTGGATCTTCAAAAAATTCTTTATGTGTTGATTTTTCAAAAATAATGCAAAATGAGTTTGAAATGAGTTTAATGGGAGAACTCAAATTTTTCCTTGGATTTCAGATCTTTCAAAATAAAAATGGTATTATTTTAAACCAAAGTAAATATATTAAAGATCTTCTAAAACGTTTTTCTTTGGATGGCACCAAAGGCAGTGACACACCTATGAGCACCACTTGCAAGTTGGACAGTGATGAAACTGGTGAACCAGTGGATCAAACCAATTACAGAGGTATGATAGGTAGTCTACTGTACCTTACTGCCAGTAGACCTGACATCATGTTCAGTGTATGCATGTGTGCTCGATTTCAAGCCAATCCAAAAGAGTCTCATTTGACTGCTGTTAAAAGGATTTTCAAATATCTAAAACATACTCCCAATTTGGGATTATTTTATCCAAAAGGAAAATCATTTGATTTATTAAGTTATTCTGATGCTGATTTTGCTGGCTGCAAGTTAGATAGAAAGAGCACCTCTGGAACATGTCACATTTTAGGCAAGTCACTAGTATCTTGGTGTAGTAAGAAGCAGAATTCTGTTGCATTGTCTACTGCCGAAGCTGAGTATATAGCTGCTGGTAGCTGTTGTGCACAAATCTTGTGGATGAAACACACTTTACTAGACTATGGATATCAATTCAAACATGTCTCTATAAGGTGTGACAATACAAGTGCTATTAACATTTCAAAAAATCCAGTATCTCATGCTAGGACAAAACATATTGATGTGAGACATCACTTTCTGAGGGATCATTATCAAAAAGGTGATATCACTCTTGAGTTCATTGGCACTGAACATCAGTTAGCTGATATTTTTACAAAGCCTTTGAATTCTGAGAGATTAAGTTACATCAAACATGAGTTAGGTATGATTAACTATAGCACAGTTGAAACCTCGCAGTTGAAACCTCGCAGTTGAAACCTCACAGTTGAAACCTCACAGTTGAAACCTCACAGTTGAAACCTCACAGTTGAAACCTCACAGTTGAAACCTCACAGTTGAAACCTCACAGTTGAAACCTCACTGTTACATCTCTCTGTAGGCTGTTTCGCTGTTTAATCTTATTTTATTTTTGCGGGAATTCGAACCGTTTCTTTTCTTTATTCTCTTATTTCTAAATCCCTAAATGATAAAATTGAGAACATCGAACATATCTCAATCCACTCATCTCGACCCTTGCTCTCTCAAGTCCTAAACCCTAAACCTTCAACCGAACCTCGAAACCTCATTCAGTTCCAATGGCCAAAACAAAGCGACCCCCAACTATCAACGAAGATGCACCAATGCCGAAGAGGACTCAAGTCGAATCCAGTGGCACCGGGAACGCCTCGATAAGACCTGTTAATCCACATCTGACTAAGAGAGAAATAGTTGCTGAGAAGGAGCTAAGTGAAGAGTGGATTTTATCGAGCAGATCATTAGTGCTGGCAGTGCTTAATGATCAAGGATGGACCAAATGCTTCGCAAAAAATAATGGACCATACTACCCGAAGCTGGTGAAGGAGTTCTATGAATATCTACAGTTCGAGGAAGAGGATGATCTGCATAGACTGGTATCCAGAGTAAACGGCAATGAAGTCAGTTTTTCATCCGTTGAATGGGCTGCATGTTTAAGAGTTCCTCATGAGGGTATTTACAACTACTATTCTGGAGCGGCTCTTCCAAACAGTAGAATCTTTGATCATGAGACGGCTCTGGAAGAATTGACAGGCAATGGCACTATAAGAAAGATTGTTGCTACTGAAATGAATGGAGAGGACAGGCTTCTGTTTAAATTTATCCAGCATGTACTGAGTCCTAGAAGAGGAGATTTTGAAACTCTGAAGCATCAGGATATTTACTTGATGTACTTATTAAAACATGGAAGGAAGGTCAACCTTTGTAGGTTGCTGATGGATCAGATGGAGGACATGATAAAGGCAAGCTCAAAATCATGTGCCTTGTTTCATGCTAAACTCATTTCGGTTATGTTGAAAGTGAAAGGTGCAGCTGGAAGTCAGGAAGAGTTGATAGTGGCAAAGAACAGTGTATGTATCTCGAAAGTAATCTGCAAATTCATGAAGATCAGTTGGAATCCCTGGAAGAAATCATGGGTGAATGATGAGGAGAGAATCTATGAGATTTTTAGCCCTTCTACTCATCCCTCTAGACCGAGAGATAGGAGAGATC